>OW799234.1:50617605-51817605 GCA_941918925.1 Phyto melanocephala
TCGCTTACTCCCATATTAGGTGCTCCCTCCAGGTACGTGTCACTTTGGGCACCAGCAAATATATAGAAGTCGTAACTGAATCCTGAAACTCCACTCAAAACAAGATCAAATCGTCATTGAAAAAAAAAATTAAAGAACTCTGCTGGTGTGTCCAGTTCCTCAATAATATCTGGGAGATTCAAAATGACAAATGACAAATGGCAAATGACTTTCTTTCCAAATTGGGGCTCTTGGTTTTTCAGGTTGTTTTTTCTTTGAAGTAGTAGGTTTCTCACAATGGTTTTCAAATCGCTCTCATCAGTTTCCGGTACAAAAATGTTGTCCTGATCCAAAAGTGGGACTCTTACTTCTTCTTCATCGGTATCGGATATATTTTCATCATCGCTTTGAAGTCCATCAGCGATTTCATTAGTATATTTCAAATTACCATAAAATGATTGTACATTCATTTTTAGGATAACTGCATGGAAGGCCATATATGGCTTCGTCAATTTTAGCAAAAAAAAAGTACTTATAATGCTTACTTTTCATCAATCTTATTGTTTTATTTATAAATGTAATGAACTTTTTACATAAAAAAAAATTTTTCGAAAGAAATACCTTTCTTTTATATTAAAACTTGATGGAAAACTTCTGTAAAACTCACTTCTATTAGAACAACTTAGATGCTCGCACAAAAATTTAAAAAACAAGAAGCAAATATTGTTTTTAAATAACTACACTTTGAATTTCAGAAGAAAGCAACATAGAAAGAATGATAGATAGGACAAACATTTGCAAAAGTACCGTTACCGTAAAGAGAATTCACAATAAAAGTAAAAAGCCATATTTGGCGTTGTATGCGGTATAGGGTTAATTGTTACAAATTCAAAAACCTATTTATTCAATAATATAAAAGTTTATATTTCACAAATAACAAGTAACAAGTATGAATTAATTATATTTCAATAGTTATTATGACTTTTATTATGTCGAGTCTTGAAGTCAATAATGAAGTTCTTAAATCTTTGATCAAAATTATTAATATTAGAGGGTTTTATACGTTTAATGACTTTCATTCTAAGAACACTAATTTTGTTTTACCATTCATTTACTGGTGGTTTTGGGGCTTGTTGCTAAAAATTCCACAGTTTGCACTCCGAAACATCACTGAACATATTGTGGAATCGTCTACCTAATCACTTAAACCTGTGATTTTGTACCCTCGGGCAGTGACAGACAATGTGTTTCACAGTCTCTCTTAATCTCTGTTTGGGTTTCCATGTCAAAATAATATTATTCAATTTTAATGTTCGCTCTATATTATTCTATGCTTGTGAAACATTGCTGCTCCTCGTGATATACATATGTAAATGGACTGCAAGTTTTTACAAACATACATATGTCTTAAATATAACAATAGCTCTATTTTTCTGGCCACAGACTAATCAAACAGAATAAACAAAATAAGTTAAATAATTATTGAAATACAGAGGCGAAAATTGAATTGAATAAGACAGTAAAAAGAAAACCAAGCAGTCAAACACGCGGGGTTGCCACAAAAGAGAATGACCAGCTAATAAATGTTCTAGACAGAAAAGATAAATATTCAAACTAGTTGAAATACAAAGTCTAGATTGAAAATTAAAATATTAAGATCCTATGCTCCTAGGATGAACGAAAGGTGTCAAGAGTTTCTTGGGCCAACCTGGTGGATGACTGTGATGGCAACGCTAAATATGAATAAAACATGCAGATCTTGAGCAAAAACAAGTAACAGTGCTATATTCGGCCGTGCCGAATCTTATATACCCTTCACAACGTGTAGTCATGCAATAACAATTGTTTGTATCACCATTCATCCCATATAAAATACGTGCATACGTACACGTTAGAATAAATGTGGCATCGAATCCCAGCTGAGCCAAAAAAATTTTATTTTATTTTATTTAATATATTATTTATATTTTATTATTTTTTTTATATTTTTTTTAAATTTTTTTTAAATTTTTTTAAAAAATTTTTTTAGAAAAATTTTTAAAAAATTTTTTAAAATTTTTTTTTAAATTTTTTTAAAATTTTTTTTTGTAGTTTTTTTTATTATTTTTTTTCTTATTTTTAATATTTTTTTTTTGTAATTTTTTTTTGTTTGGTATGTTTTTTACATGTATGTATGTATGTATGTTGTTGTTGTAATTGTGAAAAAAAACGAGGTGGTCGTGGTTTTTTGCTCATATCTCAGAAAGTTATGGGGCGATTGTGCTGAATTTCAATAGCGATTCATTCCTGGATATTTCCAAGAGATTGATACCATATACAGATCTGAGGAACATATAGTTGCTTCTAAAAGTTGATTTCAACCAACACACGGACAGACGGGCAGACGGACAGACGGACAGACGGACAGACGGATAGACGGACAGACGGACAGACGGACAGACGGTCGGGGCTTAATCGACTCCTCTATTCATAAGCTTTCAGAAAATATATACTTTATGGGGTCGGAAATGAAAATTGTAGAAATTACAAACGGAATGACAAAGCTATATATACCCTTGTGCACCACAGGTGAAGGGTATAAAAAGTGAGTATAAAAAAACTAAACTGTCTCATACTTCAACTATCTATCCTAACCTTAAAATTTAATTTTCAGTCATCGCAACATTTGCCTTTCTGGTCGCAGCGGATGTTATACTGCTTGGCGCTGCCCACCCTCCACCATGGCAAATCAATGGCCTTCATATTTAGGATTTGTCCCTAATGCTACCCCTATAGGTATGAAATTTAACTCACTTGCCTTTTAAACATTCACTCCATGATTACTGTCATATTTTCAGCTCATAAAGGGAGTCGTTCTTTTGTCCGTCTGTCCATATATCATACTTGTCAGTCCAATGTCAGCATCAAAAAGAAAAAAGTAAGTATAAACAAGTAACAGTGCTATATTCGGCCGTGCCGAATCTTATATACCCTTCACAACGTGTAGTCATGCTATAACAATTGTTTGTATCACCATTTATCCCATATAAAATACGTGCATATGTATATACTGGTTAGAATATATGTGGCATCGAATCCCAGCTGAGCCAAAAAAAAAATTTATTTTATTTTATTTAATATATTATTTATATTTTATAATTTTTTTTATATTTTTTTTTAAATTTTTTTAAAAAAATTTTTTAGAAAAATTTTTAAAAAATTTTTTAAAATTTTTTTTTTAATTTTTTAAAAATTTTTTTTTTGTAGTTTTTTTTATTATTTTTTTCTTATTTTTAATATTTTTTTTTTTGTAATTTTTTTTGTTTGGTATGTTTTTTACATGTATCTATGTATGTTGTTGTTGTAATTGTGAAAAAAAACGAGGTGGTCGTGGTTTTTTGCTCATATCTCAGAAAGTTATGGGGCGATTGTGCTGAATTTCAATAGCGATTCATTCTTGGATATTTCCAAGAGATTGATACCATATACAGATCTGAGGAACATATAGTTGCTTCTAAAAGTTGATTTCAACCAACACACGGACAGACGGACAGACGGACAGACGGTCAGGGCTTAATCGACTCCTCTATTCATAAGCTTTCAGAAAATATATACTTTATGGGGTCGGAAATGAAAATTGTAGAAATTACAAACGGAATGACAAAGCTATATATACCCTTGTGCACCACAGGTGAAGGGTATAAAAACAAGAGCACTATATTCGGCTGTGCCGAATATTTTATACCCACCACCAATTTTGTGTACATATAAAGCACAATATTTATTATATTGTTCATCGCTATGGAATAATCTCTTTGTAACAAAATATGTATTACTTTCTTTGTAGAGGGTGGTTAAATTTTAATGGCCCATGTTGAAGGTGAACCACACCTAAACTTCAACTTTTTTCTTGCATTTCATTCGACATTTGTCATGTCAGACTAACTCAATTTGAACCGTGGAAAGATACGCAATCGAGCAACGCTTTTAAATATTAAAGATTTTTATAAAAATGGGCGTTCAAATCAAAATGCATTTTGTGCACTTCGTGATTCTTTTGGTCAACATAATCGTTCGAATTCGTCCACAATCGTGAGAATTGTAAAAAATAGTTAAATGTCTGCAAAGCAGGTCTGTATGAAATGTGAAAACATCTGTGGCATTCTTAGTTCGTTGAATGGGAAACATTGCTGTTTTTCACGATAACGTTGCAAAAGAGCAAGCAACCTCGACTCATCATCGTGCCCAACAATTGAGCATCAACAGTGTCATTGAAAATTTGGACTATCGAATCGAGGTGTGCCGCCGAGGTTGGGGGGGTCCATTTGGCCGATATTTTGATCCATACATAATTGAAGCATACAAATATTATCATAATAAAAATAAATGATAATAATTTCCTAAATAATTGGTGTTTTATTCAAAATCAACATAGTCCCTTAAAATTAAACCACCCATTATAACTTCGATATGCTAGTAAAATGTTTTCGTAAATTTAGTCTTTCAATGAAAGTGGCCGTTAAAGTACGCGTGTCAATAAAGTTTCTGCTAATAAACATAACTTAGATATTTCAATATAGTCCTTTAGTATTCCAAAATCTTTATTCATAGAGAAATTACATGAGTTTAAGAGGAAAGTTTTATCTACGAAATAGTGCTAATTTATTTTTGTTATCTTATGTTCTCCTGAAGTTATGCTCTATTAAAAATAGGAATTTAGGAAAATTTTGACCTAAGTAAAAAAAAATTATTTCTAAACATTATATTTGATTTTTATTTAAGCTTGAGATCACTTTTTTGTTTTTTTATAAAAAATTATTTATTAACCAATATTTCGCTACCAAACAATGGGTAGCTTCTTCAGGGTAAATATGTATACAAATTATATATATATATAATTTGTATATATGTATATAATTTGTATACATATTTACCCTGAAGAAGCTACCCATTGTTTGGTAGCGAAATATTGGTTAATAAATAATTTTTTATAAAAAAACAAAAAAGTGATCTCAAGCTTAAATAAAAATCAAATATAATCAATTAAAAAAGATCAAGAAATTTAGACGATATATTTCTAAACATTATAAACAATTTATTTTCATGTACTAATGGCTAACAAATTTTAAAATTATACAAAACTTATTTCGTTTGAAAATCTTTTAAAAGCAAAATGTTATAGAAGTTTAAAAATCAAAATCTTACTAATAAATTTCCCGTTTGAGCAAAATTCTGAGAATGTATATTTTTAATCACCCTGTGGCCCTTAAAATTTAACCACCCTTTACAAAAGAATAGATAGATAAAAATATAATTTGGTTAAAAAATGTATTTTAAATATTCAAATACTTATTTTAAATATACTGATGCACATTTATTTTTAAATATTTTAAAATCTTAAACCTCTTAAGACTGTGTGTACAACTATATGTAAAGTTGGGCACAAATCATTACTCTAGTTAATTTTTGTAAACAACCTCGGTCATTTTCGTTTTCACAAACCCCTATAAAATTCCTTTGCAGTTTATGCAAAAAATAAAAGAGTTTGTTAGCAAAAATGTTATTAGAGTCATCTAGTGTTCTACGTGATATTTAGCAAAGACATCATCCTCATGTACATACCATTTTTTTGGTCGGGGGTATAAAAACTAAAACACTTAAAAAAACACATTACAAAAAAATTTGTTTAGCTCTTTTACTAAAATTTTGCAAAAAATATTTGACCTTGTGTCACAAAAATTGGTCTGGTGCTCACGGTCGGATCGATCCCGGTATACAATGGGGTAAAGGGGTATAGAGGAAAGTTTTATCTACGAAATAGTGCTAATTTGTTTTTGTTATCTTATGTTCTCCTTAAGTTATGCTCTATTAAAAATGGGAATTTAGGAAAATTTGTTCCTAAAAATAAGAAAAATTATTTCTAAACATTATAAACATTTTATTTCCATTTACTAATGGCTAACATATTTTAAAATTATACAAAATTTATTTCGTTTGGAAATCTTTTAAAAGCAAAAGGTTATAGAAGTTTAAAAATCAAAATCTTACTAATAAATTTCCCGTTTAAGCAAAATGCTAAGAATGTCTATCTTGAATCAAAAAATCATCTTCCCGGGAATTCCCGGGATTCCCGAAAATAATATTTCTTTTAAAATAAATAATGTTTGTGAACTTTAACATCACGATTTGGTTAATAATTCATTGTTTTGGTAGTAGTTTATTTTCCATTAGAGTCCTTATTGTGTCAGCATTACATCTTCCGAAAATATAAACTTGACCCAAATTATAAAAATAATTATTGCCAAGTAAACAGACTCGTCTAATACAAGAGCAAACCTCAAATTGTCGCAAATTTGACTCGATATTGTTTTCACCATCGTATTTTTAACGGCGTTGGTAACGTCATATTTTTACTGAAACAACTTTGACAAATAAAAGAACATTGTGTAATGTTTCGAATAGATATTCCATCGACTGCTGCCATTTTTGAAACAATTTCTGGTAATGTTTGGATGTCTAAAAAACTTTTAATGGTGGAATATTTTTTTTTTATTTGGTGCAAGTGTTGAAGAATCGTTTTCAAATTTTATTTTATGGACCAAAAGAAGGTGCCGTATGAGACCACTAGTACTACCGCCCTTGAATATTAACCTTTTCGGGAAAATATTACATTGTGCTGCGTTGTCTCCTTTTTGAAAATAGTTCCAAACTTCAGACATTAAATGAAAAAAATTATACTTACAAATTCTGTGACCACTTTTAAAAACAATTTGTACATACAATTATATTTATAAAAATGAACCATGGAAACTGGTTGGTTTTACGGTTGTTATAAAAAACATTTATATACAAAAAAACATTTAATTATGTATGTATATAATTAATTCACTTGCAATTTATAAGCACTTATTAAAAATAATTCCAGAAAGTCGTTAATATTGGCGTGAAATATTTTTGACCGACGATGTTTGTTTTTCTTTTACATATTCGTATTTGAGAAAAGTTGTAAATACTTAACAAACAAAAAACGCTAACAAATAAAAAACCTTACTTTTTATTCAAATATTCTTTAAATTTACCAAAACAGATAAGAAATTAAAAACAAAATCAAATATATTTCCTAACATACTACATATTTTTTATTTCCCGTTTCCCCGGGAATAAGAGCAAAATTTTTCCGGGAATATTAAGTGGCTCATTCCCGGGAATTCCCGGTTCCCAAACCCTACTCACGAGGTGCACTAGTGTCTACATTCGAATGAACTTTAACGTTTTTCAATCGATGACCACAAAAAAAAACTCGTTTTGGCCGCTTCGTAGAATGGTCCACTGTGCAGCGGCCATTTGGCCGATATTTTATTTCATACATAATTGAACCATACAAATATTATCATTATAAAAAGATATGATAATAATTTCCTAAATAGTTTGTATTTTATTGGAAATCACCATCGGCCCTTAAAATTTAACCACCCTTTACAAAAGAATAGATAATGGTAATAAAAATATAATTTGGTTAAAAAATATATTTTAAATATTCAAATACATATTTTAAATCTACTGATGCACATTTTTATTATATTTTTAAATCTATAACCTCATAAAACTGTGGGAACAAATATGTATGTTTAGAGTTGGGCACAAATTATTACTCTAGCTAATTTTTTTTCAACAACCTCGGTCATTTTCGTTTTCACGAACTCTCAATAAAAATCCCTTGTGGGATGAAGAAGGTTGTTAGCATGCCATCTAGTAGTTGTTAGTAGAGTCATCTACTGTTTTATCTTGTATTTAGCTACAGTGCAATAAATGGCGCAGTGTAAGATGAATAAATGCCAATGAATATGACTAATATATTTTTATAAAAATTTAAAGAAAAAAGTGGGCGTGGCACATCTATTTTCCGTTATAACGAAGACTTTGACCAAAAAACCATGTTTGCGAAATTTCAGAATCGTACATATAGTTTTCTCAGTTTTATTACGTTTTAAATTTGAAATATACACTACGCGGTATAAATTTTCGTACATTTTGATATATAACTCTTTTCCTAATTTATAGATTTAAGCGATTTTCAGGGAAAAATATTCCTTTGACTCGATAAATATATATTCGAAGTTTCATGACTCTACGTTTATGTGTCTGGACACAATTCCATTTTATTCGATGTTAGAAGGACACGGTTTTTTCGACCTACTAATGCTTTACGAGCTATAACTCTCTTCCTAATATTCCGATTTAGCCCATTTTCAATAAGAAAGACATTTCTATAAGAAAGATTCTGGCAAAATTTTAGCCCCCTAGCTTTTGCGGTGCGACCTCTATCGTGCTTTCAACAGACGGACAGACGGACGGATATAGCTAGATCGTCATCAAATCAAACCCTGATTCAGATGGGGTCTAAAATGGATATTTCGATGTGTTACAAACGGAATGACAAAATGAATATACCCCCACCATTTTCTTGGTGGAGGGTATAAAAATGGAACTAAAAAAAATTTAAAATTAAAAAAATTATAATAAAGGAAAACATAAAACAGAGAAAAATTCTTTGAAAACTCTCTTTAGGAGAGTTTTTGATCAAAATGTACGAAAATTTATACCGCACAGTGTATTTTTCGGTATATTTAAAAACAAAAACGTCATAAAAGCAACAAAATTGGATGTACGACTCTGAAATTTTGCACACTCTGCTTTTTGGTGAGAGGCTTTTTTTTAACGGAAAATCAATGTGCCACGCCCACTTTTACGCCCACCTCCCATATAACGTTTTACCCAAAACTCATATAATTTCTCTATTAATATAGATTTTGGAATAATAAAGGACTATATTGAAACATTTAGGTTGTACTCATTAGCAAAAACAACTTTGACACGCCTACTATAACGCCCACTTTTCACGTTATCTACCGCCAAAATTAGAGGTATGATGATAAAATTTGCTACGTATATCCTTCTAATCAATGTCATTGCTGTGCCAGAAAATTAAGGTGCCACAACCACTTTTACGCCCACCTCCCATATAACGGTTTAACTGAAATTAATATAATTTCTCTATTAATAAAGATTTTGGAATAATAAAGGGCTATATTGAAATATCTAAGTTGTAATCATTAGAAAAACCAACTTTGACACGCCTACTATAACGCCCACTTTTCACGTTATCTACCGTTAATGAAATTTAAAAGCTCATAAAACCGACAAAATAAGAGGTATGATGATAGAATCTGCTATGTATACCCTTCTAGTCAATGTCATTGCTGTGCCAAAAAATTAAGGTGCCACGCCTACTTTTACGCCCACCTCCCATATTACGTTTTAACTAAAATGCATATAATTTCTCTATTAATAAAGATAATGGAATAACAAAATGCTATATTGAAACATCTAAGATGTACTTATTAGCAAAAACAACTTTGACACGCCTACTATAACGCCCACTTATCACGTTATCTACCGTTAATGAAATTTAAAAGCTCATAAAACCGCCAAAATTAGAGGTATGATGATGAAATTTGCTACATATATCCTTCTAATCAATGTAATTGTTATGCCAAAAAGTTTAGGTGACACGCCCACTTTAAAGCCTACCTCCCATATAACGGTTTATCTTAAATTAATGTAATTTCTATATTGACAAAGTTTTTGGGAAGATAAAGGACTATATTGAAATATCTAAGTTGTATTTATTAGCAGAAACTTCACTGACACGCCTACTTTAACGCCCACCTCCCATATTACGTTTTAACTAAAATGCATATAATTTCTCTATTAATAAAGATAATGGAATAACAAAATGCTATATTGAAACATCTAAGATGTACTTATTAGCAAAAACAACTTTGACACGCCTACTATAACGCCCACTTATCACGTTATCTACCGTTA
The DNA here is from genome assembly GCA_941918925.1 of Phyto melanocephala. NCBI lineage: Eukaryota > Metazoa > Arthropoda > Insecta > Diptera > Rhinophoridae > Phyto > Phyto melanocephala. Next base: position 50,627,452 of record OW799234.1, read on the forward strand.
ATGAAATTTAAAAGCTCATAAAACCGCCAAAATTAGAGGTATGATGATGAAATTTGCTACATATATCCTTCTAATCAATGTAATTGTTATGCCAAAAAGTTTAGGTGACACGCCCACTTTAAAGCCTACCTCCCATATAACGGTTTATCTTAAATTAATGTAATTTCTATATTGACAAAGTTTTTGGGAAGATAAAGGACTATATTGAAATATCTAAGTTGTATTTATTAGCAGAAACTTCACTGACACGCCTACTTTAACGCCCACTTTCATTGAAAGACTACATTTACGAAAGCATTTTAGTAGCATATCGAAGTTATAAAGGGTGGTTGAATTTTAATAAAACACAAATTATTTAGAAAATTATTATTATTTCTTTTTGCATTGATAATATTTGTATGGTTCAATTATGTATTTAACAAAATATCAGCCAAATGGCCCCTCCCGCATCCTTGGCGCCACTCCGCTATCTGATGGTCAAAATTTTCAATGACAATGTTGATGCTCAATTGTTGGGCATGATGATGAGTCGAGGTTGACTGCTCTTTTGCCGCACTATCGCAAAAAACAGCAATGGTTCCCATTCAACGAACTAAGAAGGCATTCACAGATTTTCTTACATTTTATACAGACCTGTTTTGCAGAAATTTGAACGATTATGTTGATCAAAAAAATTACGAAGTGCACAAAATGCATTTTGATTTGAACGTCCATTTTTACAAAAAACCTGAATAACTTTAAAGCGTTGCTCATTTGCGTATATTTTCACGGATCAAATTGAGTAAATTTGAGATTGAGAAATGTCAAATGAAATGTAGAAAACAATTTTAAAGACTAGGTGTAGTTCACCTTCAACATGGGCCATTAAAATTTAACCACCCTCTACAAAGAAAGTGATACATATTTTATTATAAAAAGATTATTCCATAGCGATTAACAAAATAATAAATATTGTGCTTTATATGTACACAAAATTGGTGGTGGGTATAAAAGATTCGGCACAGCCGAATATAGTGCTCTTACTTGTTTTCTTTTCAAATCTGTTTAAAAATTTATTTTCCTTTTCTTTTTTGCTTGGTGTGCGTGTGTGTGAATTTAATTTTAATGGTGAAATTTGTGTTTAGTGTAGAATGAGTGTTATGATGAAATTTATTAATTTATGTAAACTGTATTGTATCTTAAATTTTCCTCTGATTAAATAAAACAAACAATATAATTCATATTTTCTTTATTCTCATAATTTTTGTTTAATTCTTTTTTTCTTCTTCTTTTTAGGGTTTTTTTCTTTTTGATTTAATTTTGTCGTTTGTTCTTCTTGCTCTCTGCTTTTTTTTTTATTTTTTTTATAATTTTTCTTTTTATTCAGTTAATTTGTTTAGCTTGATTTTTAAAATTTCAGTGCGTTTTTTCAATTTTCAATCACCATTACCAAATAAAAAAAATTCTAGTCTTTTCTTCTCCTTCAAAAACTCAAAAAAATGTCTCCTTCTTCTCAACATTTGTCAGTTCGACTTCCCGCCTTTTTTCCTTCCTACCGCCATTACTGACTAGTCCACCGGGGCACCCCAGTTATGATAACTATACATATATAAAACAAATACAAATGTAATCCGAAATAATTTCTTAAATTTGTTAATTCTTATATATTAATATTTTATTCGAACTTTTCTATATATTAAATTTTAATGTGAATCACACATAGTAGTATACCGATAAAAAGTGCTGATGATGAAATCGAAGCTGATTTCGAAAATGCATTCCACTCGGTTAATATCGGAAATAATTTTAGAAAGAATATTCCTAAAAAATAATTGCAATTTAATTTAATTTGAATTATAGAATTAAAAAAAAGAATAAATGAACTTAAGCCAAAATAAAAAAAAAAATGATTCAAATTAAAATTTAATATATAGAAAAGTTCGAATAAAATATTAATATATAATTATAACACACATGACAAGGTGTTAATGACATTCAAGAATTCATTGTTCAGTGTCTATCACCTAGATGGATTTATAAAAATGAAAATACAACCTTGCTTTCAATAATTCCAGCCAAAGGATGGATATTGAAGGCATAACGGAAATGTATTACGAATATAAAAGAATATGAACATATTGAATAAAGAAATGTCATTTGATAGGTGAAGTAAAAATTCAACAAATTTGAATATTAATTGAATATTATTGAATTGTAACATAAATAGGAATTTTAAATTACATAGTAGTGTACCGATAAAGAGTGCTGATGATGAAATCGTAGCTGATTTCGAAAATGCATTTCACTCGGCTAATATCGGAAATAATTTTAGCAAGAATATTCCTAAAAAATAATTACAATTTGATTTAATTTGAATTATAAAATTAAATAACAAAATAAATGAACTTAAGCCATAATAAAATAATGGTTCACATTAAAATTTAATTTGTTAAGTCTAAACTTCAGTATTTCCTTCTTCTATGAGGATTCAACAAATTGAATATAATGATAATGCCATTATAAGCAATTAATTTGCGGATTTTTACTCAACAACTTATTCGGATTTAACTTATATTGATTCTGAAATTTACCTATATAAAATAAAATCTAAAATCTCAAAATCTCTATGGAATTAAAGAAACTTAAATTTTCATTCAACTTCGGGCCTGATAAAATTTTTAGCAATATTTTAATCAACTGTGCTGACGCTATTGCTATTCCCTTATCAATTGTATTTAACACATCAATAGAATCCGGTAATTTTCCTGATGTGTGGAAGGAATCATTTATTGTTGCTTTGTATAAATCAGAAATAAATCTGATGTAGTAAATTGTCGTGGAATTGCAAAATTATGCATTATACCTAAACTATTTGAAAAAATCATAACTGAACACATATCTTACCAAACTTTAAATTTAATATCACCTTATCAGCATGGATTTCGGAAACAATACTCTACTATCACAAATCTTTTAGAACTTACAAGCTCTATACATCGTGGACTTCTTCAACAGCAACAAACTGATGTTATCTATACTGATTTAAGTAAAGCTTTCGATAAAGTCAACCATGTATTACTTAAAACGAAGTTACGTTTAATGGGATTTTTAGATGCTAGTATAAAATAAATTTATTCATATTTAACTAATAGGAAGCAAACAGTTCTATTTAAAAACATCCATTCTAAAAGTATTGATGTATTATCTGGTGTACCACAAGGAAGTCACCTTGGACTGCTTCTATATTCATTGTTCCTTAATGATTTACCTTATGTGATTCAACATCTTGATGTATGCAGATAATGTTAAGGTTTTTCTTAGCTATCGTCAAATATCTGACCGACAACGTCTTTAAGAGGACCTTAATTCGTTATACACATGGTACAAGTTAAATTTGATGGTGCTTAATTCAAAAAATGTAAATATATGCGATTCGTAAGAGCGAATCCGATTCGTGCACACTGTGTTATTAATGGTTATCAGCTGGAATTGGTTAATAACTTCATTGATCTTGGAATCTTACTTGATTCAAAACTCAGTTTCTTTCCACACATAACTATGACTGCTAATAAAGCTAGAGGCGTCCTTGGTTTTGTAAAACGCTGGGATAAGGAGCTTAATGTCCTTATGTCACTAAAAGTTTGTGCTGTGTATGTAACCCTATATATTTATACAAAATATTCCGACGCTATTGAGTCCGTTCAAAAACAGTTTCTGCTTTTTATATTCGTGGATTAAACTTTAACTCGATGAATTTACCTTCGTATACATCTAGACTCTGTTTTGTTAAGCTGTCAACTCTGAAAGGCCGAAGAACTACACTCAAAATATCGTTTATTTACAACATAATTACGACTACTAGTGGTTCCATTTTCTAGAGTTAATTATTCTAAAATGGACCCCTTAGTAAGAATGTGTATTAATTTTAACAAATATTATAAAACTTAGATTTTTCTTTAATTTCTAATGTAATTAATAATAAATTAATAATCTTTTTAAATTCATAATGTTTGTATATAGTTTTTAATTGTCTGTAAGAATTTATTTCTATAGAAAAATCTATATATATAAAAGAGTAACGTGACTGACTGACTGACTGATTCATCATCGCACAGCCCAAACGCAAAGAGCTAGAGACATGAAATTTGGACAATCGGTTCCTCTTTCAATGTATAGCTCCACTAAGAAGGGATTTTTGGAAATTCGTACTTTAAGGGGGAAAAAAGGGTAAAAACGGGTAAAATCGGTAATCTTATATCGGCTAAACTAAATATTAAACAAATTAAATTGAAAATGTATTGTAATTTGCACAAAAAATAAGCTGACAGGTGTCTGGCCTTTTTTGGAATTTTCAACCCCTAAGGGGAAAAAGCGGGTAAAAACTATAATTTGGTACTTTTTTGGTACCCTATGTAACTTCCAAACGCATAAAGCTAGGAAAAAAATTTAAACTGTATTTTGCAATCCGCGAAAAAATATTAATAGGAATTCGGCACTTTTTTGAAATTCATATGTAAAAATTGTCCCTTTGTTTGGTACTTTTTTAAAATAAACTTTTCTTATATTATTCAATGGGACAAAATTTGACAATTATTATTTCCTAATAGAATATGGACAACTATTTAGGTGAAATTTTTGGAAACTTTTCTGGGGACAAAAAAGGTACCAAAAAGGGGAAAATTCCGGAAAATGTATGTAATTCCTAATTAGACGGCAAATTTTCACAAAATTTTTAACTGGGATTTCACTAGACATAAAAAATTATGTAATTTAGTAAAAATTGAAACACATTCATAACAGGGTAGAAAAGGGAAAAATCGGGAAGAGTTTGGTACTTTTTAGAACATAATTACTTTTATGCAAAAAACAGTAGATTTACTGACTTTAAATCATATCTATTAAAATATTTTGTTATAGATATTTGAACATTTTAAACTTGGAACTTGGACCAAAAATGTACTTTTTTTTCTACGTTTATAAACGTAGAATTGTAAAATAAAGGACTATTGATTCCAGGTAAGACTAAAAATGTTGTGGGTGACCCAAAAGGTACTTTATTGAATTTTTATGGTACTTTTTATATATTCTACGTTTGCGAAGCTAGAATTTTAAAATTAGTGGCTATTGATACAAGGTGAGACCGAAAATATTATGGTCGACTAAAAAGGTACTTTTTTGAATTTTTGTGGTACTTTTGGTATTTTCTACGTTTATGAAGGTAGGATTGTACAATCAAGGACTATTGATTCCAGGTGAGACTAAAAATGTTATGGGCGACCAAAAAGGTACTTTTTTGAATTTTTATAGTACTTTTTGTATTTTCAACGTTTGCGAAGCTAGAATTTCAAAATTAGTGGCTATTGATACAAGGTGAGACTGAAAATGTTATGGTCCACCAAAAAGGTACTTTTTTGAATTTTTATGGTACTTTTTGTATTTGCTACGTTTATGAAGGCAGGATTGTACAATCAAGCACTATTGATTCCAGGTGAGACTAAAAATGTTATGGGCGACCAAAAAGGTACTTTTTTGAATTTGTATGGTACTTTTTGTATTTTCAATGTTTGCGAAGCTAGAATTTTGAAATTAGTGACAATTGAAGGTAGGATTGTACAATCAAGGACTATTGATTTCAGGTGAGACCAAAAATGTTATGGGCGACCAAAAAGGTACTTTTTTGAATTTTTATGGTATTCTTTATATATTCTACGTTTGCGAAGATAGAATTTTAAAATTAGTGGCTATTGATACAAGGTGAGACTGAAAATGTTATGGTCTACCAAAAAGTTACTTTTTTGAATTTTTGTGGTACTTTTGGTATTTTCTACGTTTATGAAGGTGGGATTGTTCAATGAAGGACTTTTGATTCCTGGTGAAACTAAAAATGTTATGGGCGACCAAGATGATACTTTTTTAAATTTTTATGGTACTTTTTGTATTTTCTACGTTTATGAAGGTGGGATTGTTCAATGAAGGACTTTTGATTCCTGGTGAAACTAAAAATGTTATGGGCGACCAAGATGATACTTTTTTAAATTTTTATGGTACTTTTTGTATTTTCTACGTTTATGAAGGTAGGATCTTACAATCAAGGACTTTTGATTCCAGGTGAAACTGAAAATGTTATGGGCGACCAAAAAGGTACTTTTTTGAATTATTATGGTACTTTTGGTATTTTTAACGTTTGCGAAGCCAGAATTTCGAAATTAGTGATACAAGGTAAGGCTAAATATGTTATGGGCGATCAAAAGGAATTTTTGTATTTCCTACGTTTATAAAGCTAAAATAGTGAAATAAAGGATTGTTGATTCAATTTGAAAATTAAAATGATATTGGAGATACGAAAAAGCCTTTTCGCATTTTTATTGTACTAATTGTCTTTTTACGTTTGTAAACATAGATTCTTAAAATTAGTGTTTTTTGATCCGAAGTCTACATTCTAATATTAAGGACGACCAAAATTACTTTTTCTCTTTTTATATATTTTGTATACATAGAATTCTGAATAAAGGTAATAATAAACCAAGTGGAAGTTTTTGTGAAGGAAAAAATGTTACTTTTATTATTTTTAGGGTAATTTTTGCAAAATATGAATCTTAATTTTTGAAACTCAGTAGCATTGATCTTGCTTTTAGTTAGGAAATATATGCCCGATATATCCTTACTCTACTTTTCATATTTCTAAGTAAATTGAATCAGAGATACAAAATTTCATATATTGAACCAAAAATATTTAATAATTATAAATAGAACTTGAGTATTCAATAAATAGTAAGAACTGCGCTAACGAAGTAGCGGGTTAAATGCTAGTATAATAATAAATAAATAAATAAAATTACGTGGCCGAAAACGAATTATGATATACATATGTATTTATAATTTTATGCTTGTTATGGAACTCAGAAAAGCGTTGTACAAAGGTATGTGAAAATTGTTCGTCGTAGATTACGTGAAAGAAATTTCAATGATAGCACTACTTTGTTCTTAGCAGAAGGCCAAACGATTGTCTTTTACATAAGCATATGTTAATTGGCCGCTGAAAAAATGAACTAACTTTTTATGTGAACTTTATTTGAAAAATGTTCTTTTCGTTGAAAAGGTTCCATTTGTTGTCCACATACTAACCCATTATAAATAAATAAAAAAATAAATAAATAAAATTTAGTGGTTGTAGTGTAAGAATGTGTTTTTAATATCATACATTATATTAGTGCCGAAGGTCTTTAGAAAGCTGTTAATAAATTATGGAATTAAATTCCACTAGAAAGACGTCAAAACTTTATAAATTTTTTATACACTTTTTGGGAAAGCGTTGTGCGGTCAACAGCCAAACAAAGGCATGTAAGTATAAAAGAAATTATTTTTATATTTTTTAATTTGTAAACCTCATCTGTGGTACCAAGGATATATGTATATAGGTTTATTATTCCATTTGTAATTTCTACAATAGTCATCTCTGACCCCAAAAAAAATGTATTTTTTGAAATCTTATGAAGGTTATTAATTAAGGTCCTTCTGTCCGTTTGTTGGTTAAAGCAATCTTTCAGAAGTTCCCACATGTTGTGCAGATCCTTTTAAAATATCGCTGTTGAAATCCATCAGAATCGCCTTTTTTAACTTTCTGAGATATGAGCAAATAAGCAGGACTGGCTCTGGTTTTTTCCCATATTATTACAACGATACGCCTACTTAAACTCCCACCTCTATCAATGAAAATTAAAAGCTCATAAAAAGGACAAAATTATGAGTATGATTATGAAATTTTGCATATATAGCTTTCCAGTTAATATTATTATAATGCCAGAAAATAAAAGTGATTTGCCTACTTTAACGCCCCCTCCCATATAACGCTTTATCCTAAAGTCATATATTTTGTCTATGGACATAGATTTTGGAAGAATAAAGGACTTTGTTTTAAAATATAGGGGCCGTATTCATAAAAAATATTTTAGGTTTATTGAAGGCTTATTTAACAAAATTCTCTACAACATCTGTCAATAACCCTTTAATAAACCTAAAATATTTTTTATGAATACGGCCCTAAAGGTTTAGTTCATTAGTAGAAATTACTTTGAAAACTTCTTACACATACTATTACAAATGAAACTTAAAAGATCATAGAACCGACAGTATTACATTTATAATGATGAATTTCCACATACATACGTATATAGCTTTCTGATAAGTTTTATTATATTGCCAGAAAATAAAAGTGTGAAGCGTACTTTATAGCCCACCATCCGCTTTATGTTTAATTCATATTGTATTACAGTCAAATCCCGATAATTCGTAATCGCAAGGGACCGGCCAATTCTTACGAATTATAGGGGTTTTCGATTTAGCGGGGTTAAAATAAAATAAATACGAAATAACCGGGTTTTTCAATTTATTTACTTAAACGATAAAAAGAAACATAAAAAACAATTGTTAAAAATAAAATACAAAATAAACAAGTAACAGTGCTATATTCGGCCGTGCCGAATCTTATATACCCTTCACAACGTGTAGTTATGCAAAAACAATTGTTTGTATCACCCTTCATCTCATATAAAATACGTACATACATGTAATAAACATACAAAAAAAAAAATACAAAAAAAATATATTAAAAATAAAAAAAAAATAATAAAAATAATTACAAAAAAAAAAAAATAAAAAAAAAAATTTTTAAAAAAATTTTAAAAAATTATTTAAAAATTTCTTTAAAAAAATTTTTTAAAAAAATTTAAAAAAAAATATAAAAAAAAAATAATAAAATATAAATAATATATTAAATAAAATAAAATTTTTTTGGCTCAGCTCGAATTCGATGCCACGTTTACTTTAACCAGTAAATATGTATGTTGTTGTTGTAATTACGAAAAAAAACGAGGTGGTCGTGGTTTTTTGCTCATATCTCGGAAAGTTATGGGGCGATTGTGCTGAAAAATTATTTAAAAATTTCTTTAAAAAAAATTTTTAAAAAAATTAAAAAAAAAATATAAAAAAAAATAATAAAATATAAATAATATATTAAATAAAATAAAATTTTTTTGCCTCAGCTGGAATTCGGTGCCACGTTTACTTTAACCAGTAAATATGTATGTTGTAATTACGAAAAAAAACGAGGTGGTCGTGGTTTTTTGCTCATATCTCAGAAAGTTATGGGGCGATTGTGCTGAATTTTAATAGCGATTCATTCCTGGATATTTCCAAGAGATTGATACCATACAGAGATCTGAGGAACATAAAGTTGCTTTTAAAAGTTGATTTCAACCAACACACGGACAGACGGGCAGACGACTTCTCTATTCATAAGCTTTCAGAAAATATATACTTTATGGGGTCGGAAATGAAAATTGTAGAAATTACAAACGGAATGACAAAGCTATATATACCCTTGTGCACCACAGGTGAAGGGTTTAATAAACCTAAAATAAAATAGTAAATTCATTTACTTAGCGTAAAATGCGTGTAATTTTAATAGCAAACAAAAAACAATAAAATAAACATAAAACTGACAAATTAATTATCTTAACTTAAAATACATAATGCACATATGTATTTACATCTATATATATAAAAGTGAAACTCTGTGTGTGTGTGTTAGCTATAGACTCCGAAACTGTAAAACCGATCGGGCTTAAACTTTGGTAAGTTGTTGTACACATACCAGGGAGTGTTTATGGGTGAAAAAAAGTGGGCGGAGCCACGCCCATAAAAAATTAGTTATCAGTTTTAGCTACTTGCACTTGACCGATTTTTCTGAAACTTTGCACACATATCGAGCTATCATGACTAAATAATTTCGTTATAAGAAAAGTGGGCGGGGCCACGCCCCTAAAAAAGTTTTAATTTTGAGGTACTTGCGCTGGACCGATTTTTCTGAAACTTTGCACACATATCGACCTGTCATGACTTTATAATTTCGTGATTGAAAAAGTGGGCGGGGCCACGCCCATAAAAAATTAGTTATCAGTTTTAGCTACTTGCACTGGACCGAATTTTCTGAAACTTTGCAGACATACTGTGCTGTCATGACTTTACACTTTCGTCATTAGAAAAGTGGGCAGTGCCACGCCCATTAAAAAAAAGGTATCTTTTTGAGGTACTTGCACTGGACCGATTTTTTCGAAACTTTGCACACATATTGAGTTGTCATAACTATACAGTTTCGTATTTAGAAAAGTGGGCAGTGCCACGCCCATAAAAAAAAGGTATCATTTTGAGGTACTTACACTGGACCGATTTTTCTGAAACTTTGCACAGAAAAAGTTATAGTTTTTAGCCTTGCTCTTGATATTCGATTAAAATGTAGAATGCGATTGAAATTCATGAAGGGGCGTAGCAACGCGCGCTGGGCTTTTCTAGTTATACATATAAAAGTAATTTTTTAAAAAATGAGTGATTTGCATTTATTTCAGACTTTTCTCACGGATGTTGTCCAAGGTATTTTCTATTTTTATTAAGAAATTAAAAATTTCTTCCTCCAAATTATGATTGGAGACATAAAATCTTAATATATTAATTGCTAATTTTGCATCTTTATTCGTCATTAAGGGAACTTCGTTGTTGCCATCATTGTTGTTGTCATCACTTTCTATATTGTCAGCTTTTAGCATTCTTTCCATGTTTCTGTTGTTTTTTTAAGAAATATAAGTGGTAGTTAGCACACAATTACGATTTAAAAGGGGTAAAGAAGATTTTATTTGAAAAAAAAAAAAAAAAATTTGGAATTAGCGAGGGGGCCAAAATGTATTGAAATTTTACGAATTAACGATATTTTTTCAAGGGACCGACAGTTTATTACGAATTATCGGGAGTTACGATTTATCGGGGTACGAATTATCGGGATTTGATTGTATTTCTATACGAACAAAAAGAACTTTATAATGGATTATGTAAGTTTAAGATTATGTAAAATTAACTATATTATTAAAGAATAGGAGCTGCCATCCCCAACCAATGATAATAATATTGTTACAGATTTATTTTTAAGTAGCTTAATTTACATTATAATTTATTTTAGTTGGAGTAGTTTAAGTTACTGTAGTTTTATTTGTATTAGTTTATTTCGTTGGTTGTTCGAAAATGATGTTTGTTATTATGTGTAGCATACTTTTAGGCATTTCTATTATTCGTGGATATTACTTAACGTCTTAATTTAAATGTAACGGTTTTCGAATGTACTAGAATGTACAAACGAGAACTTTGTCGAATGTTACCGAACACCACTATGTTACTATAAATAGCCGAACAACACAGCTAACAGAATCAGTATTACAATAGAGCTTGTAAAGTGTGTATCAAAGTGAGTTTGAGAATAATAAATAAAGTGCTCTTAACTTTATAACTTATTTCAACTGTTTTTGACTGCATTAAAAGAACTCAGAGTTTATTTAAAGGAAATAATCCAACGTTTATAAAAGGCATAAACGAAACAACTGGTGTCAGAAGTGGGATTGGGAAAAAGGAATTGAGTAAGCTGGCATTGTTGACAACAGGTAATAAATTAGAATTGCAGAAGAGACTTCTAGATGAATTTAAGCGACGTAATATTGACATTGATGGTTACGAGTTTGACGAAAAAGAAGAAGTGAAAGTCTCCACTCTAGCAACCACAAACAACATGGATTTAAGTACAATGCTTTCAGCAATGATGGAAAAATTGGAACTTAACAGTCAAAAATTATTAGCTGAAGTTAAAGTTGAAGTTCAAGAAACTTCTAGAGCTAATAATGAAAAATTATTAGCTGAAGTTAAAGTTGAAGTTAAAGAAACTTCCAGAGCTAATAATGAATAATTATTAGCTGAAGTAAAAGAAGAAAGTAAAATAATGGAGTTGAAATTTCAAGAAACTTCTAGAGCTAATAATGAAAAATTATTAGCTGAAGTTAGAGAAGTTCAAGAAACAGCTAAAGCTACGAGCGAGAAAGTTCAAGAAATTTCTGAGGCTGTAAATAACAGAGTAGAGTGCATTGAAAAACATGTTAGTAAAGTAGATTAAAAACTGACTGATCTTGAAAATGACATCGGAGCACAGGCTAGAGATGTTGACGAAAAATCTAAAAATTTAGAAACAAAAATTAATGATATTCAATGTCATGAGGGACCAGTGCAAATAATTCCAGAAATATCTAGTAGAATAAAAGCCCCTACTTTTGATGGTAGTGCACCATTTAATGTTTTTAAGAGTCAGTTTGAGACAGTTGCCAATAGAAATATGTGGAACAATGAAGAAAAGGCTTTAGAGCTGATTTTGGCATTAAAAGGCAACGCAGCACAAGTTCTAGAAAGTATACCCATTGGCTGCAGAGAAAACTACGATGACATAATGGTGGCGCTACAAAGCAAGTATGGCGGTGAGCACAAACGAGATATATACCGAATGGAACTACGAGGCAGAACACAGAAAGCTAACGAGTCATTACAAGATTTTGCAACCGAGATCGAGCGTTTGGTGCAGCTGACATATCCATGTGAAAATCACCCATTTTTGGATCAGTTTAAAATTGAAACGTTTGTAAATGGAATACGTGATCCTGAAATAAAGCACGCGGTGTTTGGCACGCATAAATCGACGTTTACAGAAACAGTTTCATATGCACTAACACAGGAAACTGCAAAATTGCTTTCTAAGCCGCAGATATACAAGGTGCGAAATCTTGAAATTTCTACAGAAATGTAAAGAGATGAAGTAAGCGATTTAAAGGCTCGTATACAGGAGTTAGAGAAAAAACAAGGCAAAGCCAGAGCCAAATGTTATAATTGTGGTAAGAGTGGACATTTTCAACGAAATTGTAGAGCACCTAGAAAGCGGGCTAGATCGGTATCGCCACCTAGAAACAGCAAACGGATGAACACGAAATCATCAAATGAGTCACCGTTAAACTAAAACGAGCTAGCACTACGGGGCAAGAGCTAGCTCCCATAACCGAGGGCCCCACAATCTCCATATTAGTTATGCAGCAGAAAAATGCAACCTTACTGCTTGTGGGTATATCAATGGTCGAAGGCATATTTTTACCATAGACACAGGAGCATCGCAGTCTATTATCAGCCCCGATTTATTAAAGAAAACAATCGAACCGTTATGTGGCGTAAGTCTGCGAACAGCTACTGGGGAGCCTGCTACTGTCTATGGTAAAATAATCGTAAAAGTAACTATTGCCAACATAAGTGTCAATCATGTATTCATCGTTGCCGACATTGTGGACGAAGTAATCATCGGTGCAGATTTTATGATTAATCATGGCATTAATCTGCACATGGGGCAGAAGGTAATGATTTGAAGGAATGCTGAAATACCCCTAGATGTTGGTTATGAAAATAAGGTGCATGTCAGGAAACTAGTTGCTACAGAATATGAGAAAATACCACCACAGTCAGAAAGTGTAGTATGGGCGCGTATAGAGGGAGATACTGTGGACAACCGGTTGTGGGTGGTAGAACCAACAGATATAAAAAGTGACCTAATAACAGCAAAAGCTCTCGTAAAAACCAGAAATGACGGAAGAGTCCCTGTAAGAGTGCTTAACCTTTCCGCCTGTGAAAAAGTCGTCAAGCCAAAATCCGAATTAGGTCAACGTGCTAAAGCTGAGGCAATAATTAACTGCGAAATGAAATCGGGTCCTGTCAGTATGTCAAACAAATAGCAGGAGATGCTAGCAGAATACGTAGAGAAGTGGGTTAAAGGATTATCGCCGTCCGATAGGAATAAAGCAAAACAGCTACTCAGAAAACTTGTATCCATCTTCGCTCCGAAAGATCAACATGAAGGTAGAACATCACTTGTAAAACATCAGATAAATACCGGCGATGCAAGGCCTATAAAACAAGCTCCTAGAAGTATTCCTCTAGCGAAACGTAATGAAGTCAAAGAGCTTGTCAATGAAATGGAGAAGAATGGAGTAATAGAACCTTCTTGAAGTCCTTGGAGCTCACCGGTAGTTTTGGTTAAAAAGAAAGATGGCAGCACAAGATTTTGCGTCGATTATAGAAAACTTAATGACGTCACTAAGAAGGACAGTTATCCACTACCAAGGATAGATGATACTCTGGACACGCTAGCTGGAACAAAATGGTTCTCTACATTAGACCTGCAAAGTGGTTATTGGCAAGTAGAAATATCTGATAGAGATAAGGAAAAAACAGCTTTTAGTGCAAGTGACGAGCTATGGCAATTTAACGTGATGCCATTTGGACTATGCAACGCTCCAGCCACATTCGAGCGATTAATGGAACGCGTATTAAGGGGACTTCATTGGAAGACATGCCTGGTGTATCTTGATGACATAATTGTCATGGGTAAAAGTTTTGACGATCACCTGAAAAATCTAGAAGAAGTCCTCAAACGAATATCAGTGGCTGGACTTAAACTAAGCGCCAAGAAATGTGCATTGTTCCAGAAAGAGGTAAAGTACTTGGGGCATCCAGTTGCAGAGGATGGTATATCAACTGACGAAGATAAAGTTCAAGCTGTGAAGGACTGGCCTGGCCCGAAAAATCTTTATGAGTTACGTAGTTTTCTAGGCCTCTGTACCTACTACAGGAGATTTGTGCCGAATTTTGCTAGTGTCGCTGCCAGTCTACATGAGCTCACCAAGAAGTCACGACCATTTCTGTGGGCTGAAGCACAAGAACAAGCATTTCAGAAGCTCAAGAAGTTGTTATGCGTAGCACCAGTTTTGGCATATCCTATCGCTGGAGAGAAATTTGTATTGGATAGCGATGCGAGTGGCTACGGGATAGGTGGTGTTCTTTCGCAAGTTGTCAACGGAACAGAACGAGTCATAGGCTACTACAGTCGGACACTCTCGAATCCTGAAAGAAATTATTGGGTAACACGACGAGAGCTTCTGGCAGTTGTGGAATGTGTAAAGCATTACCACAAATATCTGTATGGACAAAACTTCGAACTAAGAACCGATCACTCTGCACTCAGATGGTTGCTACAATTTAAACAACCGGAAGGACAGCTAGCCCGTTGGATTGAACGTCTCCAAAGCTACGACTTCAGCATTGAGCACAGAAAGGGCACTAAACATGGAAATGCAGATGCACTCTCCCGAAGACCGTGCAGATTGGAGTGCAAACATTGTGCAAAAGCTGAAGGAAAAGAATGTGTCGTTGACGTTCGACTAACACATATAGAGACAAGTGACGACTGGTCAGCGGCGCAAAGAGACGATCCCATACTGGCAAAGTTATGTCAGCAAAGCAGGAAGACAAAAGGCCAACCCGTAACCAAATATCAGCGGAAACTCCACTGATGAAATCATACTGGGCGCTATGGAATAGTCTGCAGGTTATAAACGGATGCCTTTATCGCAAATGGGAAAGTACTGATGGTAAATCGACAACAAATCTGATTGTAGTACCATCATCTAAAGTCAAAGAGGTATTAAAAGAGTTTCATAATGGTTCAAGCGGTGGTCATCTTGGTGTAACAAAAACCATAGAGAAGATAAAGCAACGTTTCTATTGGGTTGGATCCCAACAATCTGTAGCTGATTGGATAGCAAATTGCGCACAATGTATCGCAGCCAAGGGCCCAGTAAGACGGAGTCGCGGAGCTCTGCAGCAGTACAATTCAGGTGCTCCGTTTGAGCGAATAGCAATAGATATAGCAGGCCCTTTTCCTGTCAGTGAGGCTGGCAACCGTTACGTTCTAGTTGTAATCGACTATTTTAGCAAATGGCCAGAGGTATACGCAATACCAAACCAAGAAGCTAAAACTTTCGTAAACACATTTATGAACAACTGGGTGGGCCGCTATGGAGTTCCGCTTGAGCTACATTCTGATCAGGGAAGAAATTTTGAATCTGCGGTATTCCAGGAAATGTGCGAACTATACGGTATCCGAAAAACGAGGACTACGCCACTGCATCCACAATCTGACGGCATGGTCAAGAGATTTAACCGCACGTAGGAGGAACACTTGAGAAAAGTGGTCAGTGCACACCAAAGCGACTGGGATGAGCACATACCAAAATTCCTGTTGGCATACAGGTCAGCCGTTCATGACTCTACCTCCCGAACACCTGCAAAAATTATGCTTGGAACCGAGCTGAAACTGCCAGGTGATCTAGAATTCGGTATTAATCCCTCGACAATAGATGAGCACGAAGAAGACACTTCAAGTGGACAAAAAGATCTCAACGAAATTCATGAATTCGTTCGTGGCCGAATAAAAATTACCAGCGACAAGATGAAGGCCAGATATGACAGAGCAGCAAATTCTGAAGGCTTTAATGAGGGTCAGCTAGTTCTAAAATATAACATACAACGGAAAAAAGGACTGTCTCCTAAATTGCAAACTCATTGGGATGGACCGTATAAGGTGATAAAAAGAATAAATGATGTCGTGTATAGAATCCAGAAATACAAGAGCCCAAGATCAAAGATGAAAGTGGTTCATCTCGAACGCCTCGTTAAGTACGGAAAATGTGAATTTGTGCCTATTCGGGACGAACAGACTTAAGCGGGCGGTAGTGTTACAGATTTATTTTTAAGTAGCTTAATTTACATTATAATTTATTTTAGTTGTAGTAGTTTAAGTTACTGTAGTTTTACTTGTATTAGTTTATTTCGTTGGTTGTTCGAAAATGATGTTTGTTATTATGTGTAGCATACTTTTGGGCACTTCTATTATTCGTGGATATTACTTAACGTCTTAATTTAAATGTAACGGTTTTCGAATGTACTAGAACGAGAACTTTGTCGAATGTTACCGAACACCACTATGTTACCGAACACCACTATGTTACTATAAATAGCCGAACAACACAGCTAACATAATCAGTATTACAATAGAGCTTGTAAAGTGTGTATCAAAGTGAGTTTAATAATTAAATTGTGTAACCATAAGTGTAATAAGTAAAGTGATATAAAAACAATATCTGAGTGTATCTTAATAAATAAAGTGCTCTTAATTTTATAACTAATTTCAACTGTTTTTGACTTCAATAAAAGAACTCGAGGTTTATTTAAAGGAAATAATCCAACGTTTATAAAAGGCATAAACGTAACAATATGTATTTTTTAACTTCTAGCTACCAATTCATACTCTTCAGTTTTCGTAAAACTACAACATTGTAATAAGCAAGAGTGAGTAGTAGCTCTTTTAATGTAGAAATACTTTAGGTTTCATTGTAACACTAAATTTTAGGAAATAAATTAATAGCAATTCAAAGTTACACAAAGAAAGTAAAACATATTTTATTATAAAGAGATTATTTGATAGTGATTACTGTTAATAACAAAATTATAAATTTTGTGTTATAAAAGTAAACAAAAATTCAAAAATCAAAAATTCGGCACAGCCGAATATAATATTAAAAAATAATTTAATTTTATCTGTTATTCTTCTTTTTGCTGAATAAATTTTTATTATTTTAAAAGTTTGTGAAAATACACAAACATTATTAAAAAATTTGAGAAATTTAAAAATAAACGAGAAAATGTAAAAACAAGTAAGAGGGCTATATTCGGCCATGCCGAATCTTATATACCCTTCACAACGTGTAGTCATGCAATAACAGTAGTTTGTATCACCATTCCCCATATGAAATACGTACATACATATAAAAAACATACATATATAAAATTATCCCATTGTAAAATTATAAATTTACGTATGTATGTTAAAAAAAATAAAAAAAAAATTTTTAAAAAATTAAAAAAAAAATTTAAAAAAAACAAGTAGAGCATTATATTCGGCTGTACCGAATCTTTTACGCCCACCACCAATTTTGTGTACATTTAAAGCACAATATTTATTAATTTGGTAATCGCTATGGAATAATCTCTTTATAATAAAATATGTATCACTTTCTTTGTAGAGGGTGGTTAAATTTTAAGGGCCCATGTTGAAGGTGAACTACACCTAGTCTTTAAATATGTTTTCCGCATTTCACCTAGGCGCGGCACCTAAATTTTCTGGCACAGTAATGAAATTGACTAGAAGGATATACGTAGCAAATTTTATCACCATACCTCTAATTTTGTCGGTTTTATGAGCTTTTAAATTTCATTAACGGTAGATAACGTGAAAAGTGGGCGTTATAGAAGGCGTGTCAAAGTTGGCTTTTGCTAATGAGTACAACGTAGGTGTTTCAATATAGTCAATATAGTGGCGGGTATAAAAATTAAAATATCTATATATATAAAAGTGAAACTCTGTGTGTGTGTGTGTGTGTGTGTGTGTGTTAGCTATAGACTCTGAAACTGTAAAACCGATCGGGCCCAAACTTTGGTAAGTTGTTGTACACATACCGGGGAGTGCTTGTGGATGAAAAAAGTGGGCGGGGCCACGCCCATAAAAAATTAGTTATCAGTTTTAGCTACTTGCACTTGACCGATTTTTCTGAAACTTTGCACACATATCGAGCTGTCATGACTAAATAATTTCGTGATAAGAAAAGTGGGCGGGGCCACGCCCCTAAAAAAGTTTTAACTTTGAGGTACTTGCACTGGACCGATTTTTCTGAAACTTTGCACACATATTAAGCTGTCGTGACTTTATAACTTCGTGATTAAAAAAGTGGGCGGGGCCACGCCCATAAAAAAAGGCTATAATTTTGAGGTACTTTCATCAGACTGATTTTTCTGAAACTTTGCACACATATTGAGCTGCCATGACTAAATAATTTCAAGATTAGAAAAGTGGGCAGTGCCACGCCCATAAAAAAAAGGTATCATTTTGAGGTACTTGCACTGGGCCGATTATTCTGAAACTTTGCACACATATTGAGCTATTATGACTTTACAATTTCGTGATTAGAAAAGTGGGCAAGGCCACGCCCATAAAAACAATTTTAATTTTGGGATACTTGCACTGGTCCGATTCTTCTGAAACTTTGCACACATATTGAGCTGTTATGACTTTACAATTTCGTGACTAGAAAAGTGGGAAATGCCACGCCCATAAAAAAATTATAATTTTTAGGTTTTTGCACTTGATATTCAATTAAAATTCAGAATTCATTTCGATTCATTAAGGGGCGTAGCAACGCGCGCCGGGTTTGGCTAGTATATAATAAATATAAAAAAAAAAAAATAATAAAAAAAAATTAAAAAAAAATAAAAAAAATAGTAATAAAAATATAAATATAATATTAAATAAAAAATAAAAAAAAAAATAAAAATTAAAAAAAAATATAAAAAATTTTTTTTTGGCTCAGCTGGGATTCGATGCCACGTTTTCTCTAACCAGTATACACGTTTGTTTGTATGTATGTGTTGTTGTAATGTTGTTTTTGTGAAAAAAAAATCAAGGTGGTCGTGGGTTTTTGCTCATATCTCAGTTGTTTATATACCGATGTTTCTGATTTTCAATACCGATCAACTCCCGAATATTTCTGATATTTTAATACCTCACCGGGTCCATGCGATATCGGGGGGCTTCAAAAAGTTGATTTCAACATACACACGGACAGACTGACAAAGCTTAATCGACTCCCCTATTCATAAGCTTTCAAAAAATATATATTTTATGGGGTCAGAAATGAAAATTGTAGAAATTTCACACGGAATGACAAACCTATATATACCCTTTTTCACTGTGTGAAGGGTATAAAAATATTTGTTTACAATTTGCATTTGTATACGTTAAATTTATGAATTGACCTTCAAAAACTTATCAAAAGCTTTTTAGATTTTTATGTTGTATCTGTCAACAATAATTTTTCTAGTGAAAGACAAATACCTGCGGGCTTGCCTCCAGGATAGGTGTTATTTCCTACACTATATTCGATAAATACATCTGATATTGCTCTAAGCATATATTATGATGGAGCTTTATACGCGGATGATAGCACCTTTTTTGTTGAGAGGTCTTATATGCGATAATACTATGAAACAAATGGCAACTTTGTTTTCCTAAATAACCACTAAATTTTTTACCTAACTGCAAAAATCATCATAATTTCAAATTCTATGGTGAGGTTTTTTAAAACAATTTTTTTTAATAAAATTTGAGATTTTTGAAGAAGCTGCTCCATACATCTTGTCGTAACTTTGATGTACTTGATATTGTTTAGCAATCCGTCTGAAAACTTTAAACTTTCACTTGATCGGGAATAAAACTCCAATATATTAATGGATTCATGTAATAAAATTAATTTTATTTCTAATAAATGCAGTTTTGAAATTAAGAACCAAAACTGGTAATTATTTGTTGTTTTCTATTTTTTTATAAATTTTTTAATTTCAAAAATTTTATAATATTATAAAAAAAATTTTTTTTCGACTTGTTCCTCTATAACTCCAAAACTGATGGCTAGATCAGAAAATGATATTAGAAAATCTAAAAGCTGGCGTAGCTTAAAGTTTTCAGACGGATTGCTAAACAAAACCGAGTACGTCGTTCCAATATTACGACAAGATGTATGGAGCAGCCTCTTCAAAAATCTCAAATTTTATAAAAACAATTGTTAAAAAAAATGTCACCATAGAATTTGAAATTATGATGATTTTTGCAGTTAGGTGACTATAGCGGATCGAAAAAATATAGTGGTTATTTAGGAAAAAAATTGCCATTTGTTGCATAATGTTATCGCATATATGACCTCACAACCAAAAAGGAATTTTTGCTTGTTGCATAGTGTAATTAGGAGAAAGAAAATTAAAAATTAAATAAATAAAATTCAAGCGAATTAATTTTCATTAAAAAAAAAAAACGAACTCCTACTATATATTTATGGTCTAGGGGACATATAATTCCATTAAAGAACGTAATTAAATATATATGAGTAATCCTTGACAAAAAAAAAACTTTTTTTTTAAACAGCATTTTAATTACATTTGTGAGAAGTAAATTAAGTGTAGCCGTGCCCTATTAGGCGAAGAAAAACGTAATATAAACAAGTAACAGTGCTATATTCGGCCGTGCCGAATTTTATATACCCTTCACAACGTGTAGTCATGCAATAACAATTGTTTGTATCACCATTCATCCCATATAAAATACGTGCATACGTACACGTTAGAATAAATGTGGCATCGAATCCCAGCTGAGCCAAAAAAATTTTTTTTTATTTTATTTAATATATTATTTATATTTTATTATTTTTTTATATTTTTTTTTAAATTTTTTTTAAATTTTTTAAAAAAATTTTTTTAGAAAAATTTTTTAAAATTTTTTTTTTTTAATTTTTTTAAAATTTTTTTTTTTAGTTTTTTTTATTATTTTTTTCTTATTTTTAATATTTTTTTTTTTGTAATTTTTTTTGTTTGGTATGTTTTTTACATGTATGTATATATGTATGTTGTTGTTGTAATTGTGAAAAAAACGAGGTGGTCGTGGTTTTTTGCTCATATCTCAGAAAGTTATGGGGCGATTGTGCTGAATTTCAATAGCGATTCATTCCTGGATATTTCCAAGAGATTGATACCATATACAGATCTGAGGAACATACAGTTGCTTCTAAAAGTTGATTTCAACCAACACACGGACAGACGGGCAGATGGACAGACGGACAGACGGTCAGGGCTTAATCGACTCCTCTATTCATAAGCTTTCAGAAAATATATACTTTATGGGGTCGGAAATGAAAATTGTAGAAATTACAAACGGAATGACAAAGCTATATATCGATGCTTTACTTCCTCAACCTCGTATCTTAAAAAATACGGTTTAGACTTTTTCATATCAAACGATTGTTTTATGCTTTAACTAAAAAAGATTAGTATATTATTACTACTAATATACATAAATACAATCAATTCCTTAATAATTGCATTTAAACTTTTAACCAAACACCGAAGTACAAAAAGATGAACCGTTTTTTTTTGTCTCTCCTGAAAAATTTTATTTTTTAAGATACGAGGTTGAGGAAGTAAGGCATCGATATACCCTTGTGCACCACAGGTGAAGGGTATAAAAACAAGGTACTTAGTTAAAAAATATGTTTTGTCCGATTATGACCTATCGTTGCTAGGTCTGGTCCCAAAAGGCTGCTGAAACTCATACAAAAAATTATTCAAAATAATACACAATTGCTTAGATATCCCACTTATCTTTTCCATAGAAACCTCAACTTGAAAATATTTAATTCATTGACAAGGGAACTGGGCCCGTAATTAAATAAAAAATGCAAAAAGAAAATTTTTAAAACAATAAGAAATTTGTTTAAAAGTCACATTTTAGTGATTATTATAACTTCTAAGTTGAGGTTTTTTATAAACGTCTTTTCCTTTATACTGTGATATTAGCAATTTATTTAATTAATCAGTAAAACAACTTATTTTTTAATAACGTTGGTAAAAAGTAAGTTTTAATATATATTCAATAATAAAAAAAACAACTTGTATGTATGTTAAAATATAAATATCAAAGGTATTTTATAAATATTTTTAGTAGAATTTTAGTTTGTTTTTGTTTATCACCTCGAATAAGGCTATAATTTTTATTTAATCTTTTTTATCATTTACAAAATTCATACATGTATTTTCTTTTGGTGTGGATTTTGTTTGTTTATTTGCTTAAGTTAAAATTTTATTAAGAATTGTGACATTAATAATTCAATGTCGTTTAAGTAAAAATGTAAATAAAAAAATTGTAAGAACATAAATGGAAGCTTTACACAGTATCGTACAATTTAATAGCAGTGAACGTTAACTTATATCCTATAATTGAATAAGTATGTATGTATGTAATGTCTTTTAGCAAAACTATGAACAACCGCTTCAAACTATAATACCTTATTAAAGTGTGTAATTCAAATAAATAAGAGCTCATTTTACAATTAGTTTAGTAGTAAAAACATGAGCACAATAAATACTTAATATCTAACAGGTAATGCAAAACTCCAAAAAGACCGCATAGATGTGCCTGTATTTATGACTTGATATATTTTTACCGACATTCTGTTTCGGATGAAATTTTATACATAAAATTTTTACTTACTTACTTCTTTTTTTCTTTTATTTGATACTCATATTTGGTGGGTTTAAGAAAAATAATTATTCACAGTTTTGTTTCCGACGCCGTCCTTAAGTTTAAAATTGTTTACTTTTGATTCTATTTATTTCATAAAATTATAAATTTCCATTTAAAAATATAATAAAGTTCCCATCGCTCATATTAGGATTATAAGGAGCAGATAAATTTAAAAATAATTTTATTTCAAAAAATACATTTTAAACAGTGTGGCCACTTAACCTCCACAGTTGCAAATATAATCTCTATTTTATAGAAAAGATAGCAACTGGCGTCTAGTTGCTTTTTGAAATAAATTATTTTACAGCTGGCAATGAATTTGAGGTTCTATTGCTATCGATAATCGACCTATAAGTCTATACATTTTTTATTTTTAATATCATCTAGCCAAATATCATGATGCTATTAATATGAAAATTTTAATTTAATATTATTTTACAACGAGTAAATATTTTTTACTTTTGTATTTTAAATTACCCTTACGAAAATTGTTCTCAATTAAAAAGAGGAAACATTTTACTTTATTATTTTTTTTATTTTGGCTTTAGTTCATTTTAATATTAAATTTCTAATCATTAAATGAAGAAATCAAATTTTATTTGTGATAATGAAAGAATATATTGGAAAAGTAAGATTTAATCCCGACACCAGCCGAGTGGAAATCATTTTCGAAACCAGCTACGGTTTCATCATCAGCACTCTTTGATCGGAATGTCTTAGTGTTGGATGTAAATATCATCTATTTAACTCACAAGTTTATACGAAAATTGATTTTGTAAATTAAACTTCACATTCAAATTCATATTTTTGCTGTAGTGAGTGAGAAAGAAATTTACCAAACTTAAGCTTTTCCCCTTTTTGTTATTCTTTTCAATTATCACATTTGTTATTCTCTCATTATCACAAATAAAAATTGATTTCTTCATTTAATGATTAGAAATTTAATATTAAAATGGACAAAAGCCAAAATAAAAATAATAAAGTCTTTGTTAAAGTTCAACAATTAAAAAAAACCAGTAAAAGCGCTATATTCGTCCGTGCCGAATCTAATATACCCTTCACAACGTGTAGTCATGCAATAACAGTAGTTTGTATCACCATCCCATATGAAATACGTACATACATATAAAAAACATACATATATAAAAACATCCCATTGTAAAATTATAAATTTACGTATGTATGTTTAAAAAAAAAATTAAAAAAAAAAAATTTAAAAAAAAATTTAAAAAAAAAATTAAAAAAAAAATTTAAAAAAAAAAATTTTTTTTAAATAATTAAAATATATATAATAAATATAAAACAAAAAAAAATATTAAAAAAAAAAAATTAAAAAAAAAATAATAAAAATATAAATAATATATTAAATAAAAAATAAAAAAAAAAAAAAAAAAAATTTAAAAAAAAAATTTAAAAAAAATAAAAAAAATTTTTTTTTGCCTCAGCTGGGATTCGATGCCACGTTTTCTCTAACCAGTATACACGTTTGTATGTATGTATGTATGTTGTTGTTGTAATGTTGTTTTTGTGAAAAAAAAATCGAGGTGGTCGTGGGTTTTTGCTCATATCTCAGTTGTTTATGTACCGATGTTTCTGATTTTCAATACCGATCTACTGCCGAATATTTCTGATATTTTAATACCTCACCCGAGTCCAAGCGATGTCGGGGGGCTTCAAAAAGTTGATTTCAACATACACACGGACAGACGGTCAGACGGACAGACGGACAGACTGACAGCGCTTAATCGACTCCCCTATTCATAAGCTTTCAGAAAATATATACTTTATGGGGTCGGAAATCAAAATTGTAGAAATTTCACACGGAATGACAAACCTATATACCCTTTTTCACTGTGTGAAGGGTATAAAAAAAGGAAACATTTTAAGTTTTGTTTTTTTGTGTTACCGAAGAAAGAAGAAAAGCTATTAAAACTCTAAAAGGCACACAGCACTGACTTAAAAATTTTCCGCGACAAGAATTTGAAAAAGCACTAAAAACATTAATAAAACCACAGATTATATGTCATTTTATTTCGGACGCCATCCTGTTGTGAGTTTTTTTTTTATTATTTATTGTTATTTAGGTTTTCTAGGTTTCCTGTTATCAAAAATGAGCAAAAGTATAAATAATTGAATTTTTTTAAATATATTTTAACGCTATGTAACAGAAATATGTGCTTGAACCAAATATGGGGCTAAAGATCAACTAAATTGCTTAAACAGATAATATGACATAACAAAAAAAAGTATTATCAAAAAAAAAAAAAATTAAAAACCAGTAAGAGCGCTATATTCGGCCGTGCCGAATCTTATATACCCTTCACAACGAGTAGCCATGCAATAACAGTAGTTTGTGTCACCATTCATCCCATATGAAATACGTACATACATATATAAAAACATCCCATTGTAAAATTATAAATTTACGTATGTATGTTAAAAAAACGAAAAATAAAAAAAAAATTTAAAAAAAAATTAAAAAAAAAAATTTAAAAAAAAAAATTTAAAAAAAAAAAAATTTAAAAAAAAAATTTAAAAAAAAAAATTTTATATATATAATAAATATAGAACAAAAAAAAATAAAAAAAAAAATTTAAAAAAAAATAAAAAAAATTAAAAAAAATAATAAAAAGATATATAATATATTAAATAAAAAATAAAAAAAAAATAAAAAAAAATTAAAAAAAAATTTTTTTTAGCTCAGCTGGGATTCGATGCCACATTTTCTCTAACCAGTATACACGTTTGTATGTATGTATGTTGTTATTGTAATGTTGTTTTTGTGAAAAAAAAATCGAGGTGGTCGTGGGTTTTTGCTCATATCTCAGTTGTTTATGTACCGATGTTTCTGATTTTCAATACCGATCTACTCCCGAATATTTCTGATATTTTAATACCTTACCCGGGTCCAACCTATGTCGGGGGGCTTCACTACACCAGCATGATGGCACAAAATTCATTTTTTACCCAAAAATTTGTAATGAATAACGAAAAAATTTGTAAAAACGAATAAGGAGCAAAAAAAAACGTGTTTAGATAAAGACATGGCTACGAATTGGCATTTATATTTAAAATTTTGTATTTTTTTTTGATGTTTATACCTTGACGAATTAACTTTTATGAGCTAATTTTGCCACACACGACGAAATCATGCTGGTACAATCAAAGAAATATCAAACTATTTTTGATAATGCACCATCAGCTGGTACAATCACACCACAACCCCATACACGGTCAATCACCTGGCACAGTGACTTGATTGCACAATTATTATGGTGTAGTGTATGGGCCCTATAACCGAAACATTTTTGGCGAACATGATTATTAAATTCCGTCTCTATTTTTTGAGCAGCTTTAAAAATTTAATTTCTGACAGATTAATGCGGAAATAGGTGTGAAATTGGCATGATTTTTGTAATTATTTTTATTATTAAAAATGTTATACTTACATGTTTATACAAAAATTAATCAAATTAATATATTCTTTTGTTTTTTTTTTTATACGAAAATATTGTACGAGTATACTAATTAAAAATCTCAAAATAATTAAATTTTAATTGCTGCTATAATTAAACATTAACTAAAACCGTTTTATATAAATTACAAAATATTTAGCACAATTTTTAATAAAAACAACTTTGTCAATTGCATTTGGGGCGAAGATAAAAAGTAGCAGCATAAATGTTTACCTACATAAAACTTTTTATAATTTTATTAATTGTAAAATGTTGTTTTGTAAGTAAAATGTAAAAATTAAGGAGTTTTTTATGTAATAATATAAAATTTTTTAAATAATAAGGGAAACAATTTTATCGTAGTGGCCAGAGAAAATAGTTTCTTTCAACCATGTGATGATGCGGACAACGGTGCCAACACAAATATGCATAATTTGATCGAATTTCAATTGAAGCATGACTATGCTGATGATATGGAAACTTTAATTTCTAATGGTAATGCAACAATTAAAGTTGATATACCGCAAAACATTTTGATAATGGTAAAAGCCATTGAATTAAGTTAAATTTTTTTAAAGAGAATTTTATTGAAAATACCTTTTAAATTTTAGCTAGATTTGGAGGTCTTTGAATGGAAACGTGGTAAATGGGAGACAACTTTGTATTCCATTAGACGTAACGATTTTTGTGCGGCTGTATTTGATTCAACTGAAATTTGGTATTCGTTGACAAAGCAAATAGCACAAGAAGATCGCATTTGTCCACCGAAAAAAGGAGTAAGAATTCAAGGTCTTGATTCACTACTTAATTTTGTTGTTAACATGGTGCAAATTGAAAAGAAAAACAGTGTCGATTTTGTGCTAAAAGTCAAACTCAATAGAAAAAAACTTTTAGTATTTTTATATATACTGAGGTTTAACATTGTGTTTTTAAAATTGTTTACTTGTAGACTAGGAGTTAGTTGTAATTTTCTTTAAATAAGAAAAAATTCTTTTATTAGGATTTAGTATAATTATATCGCACAATAGGATAGTAAATCATGGCCTTACGTTTAATGTTTACAGTTTTACATTTATTTACATAGAATAAAAGATTTTTTTTTAATTCCAGATTACCTATCACTTTAACAATGTAAAAAATCGAATTGAACTTGATAATATCGGTTTCGGCCTCGATCTTGAAGGACAGTATAAAGTAGTTGCACATTTTATAGCTGATCAATTCTCTACCTGCATTACGTCTACTGTAAATATTTGGAAAAATTAATAAAACAGAAATTGAGAGCCGGAAATGAAAATAAAAACAAGTAAGAGCACTATATTCGGCTGTGCCGAATCTTTTATACCCACCACCAATTTTGTGTACATTTAAAGCACAATATTTATTATTTTGTTAATCGCTATGGAATAATCTCTTTATAATAAAATATGTATCATTTTCTTTGTAGAGGGTGGTTAAATTTTAAGGGCCCATGTTGAAGGTGAACCACACGTAGACTTTAAATTTGTTTTCTGTTTTCAACATTGTCATTGAAAATTTGGACCATCAGATAGAGGAGTGGCGCCCAGGATGGGGGGCCATTTGGCCGATATTTTGTTAAATACATAATTGAAAAATAATAATAATAATAATAATAATAATAATTTGTGTTTTATTTAAATTCAACATCCGTCCTTAAAATTTAACCACCCTTTATAACTTCGATATGCTACTAAAATGCTTTTGTAAATGTAGTCTTTCAATGAAAGTGGGCGTTAAAGTAGGCGTGTCAATAAAGTTTCTGCTAATAAATACAACTTAGATATTTCACAATAGTCCTTTATTTTCCCAAAAACTTTGTCAATAGAGAAATTACATGAATTTAAGATAAACAGTTATATGGGAGGTAGGCGTTAAAGTGGTCGTGTCACTTAAACTTTTTGACACAACAAATACATTGATTAGAAGGATATATGTAGCAAATTTGATACCTCTAATTTTGGCGGTTTTATGAGCTTTTAAATTTCATTAAGTGTAGATAACGTGAAAAATGGGCGTTATAGTAGGCGTGTCAAAGTTGTTTTTGCGAATGAGTACAACTTAGGTGTTTCAATATAGCCCTTTATTATTCCAAAATCTTTACTAGTAGAGAAATTATATGAATTTTAGGTAAAACGTTATATGTTATGGGCGTAAAAGTGGTCGTGGCACCTTAATTTTCTGGATTTACGTAGCAAATTTGATCATCATACCTCTAATTTTAGCGGTTTTATGAGCTTTTAAATTTCATTAACGGTAGATAACGTGAAAAGTGGGCGTTGTAGTAGGCGTGTCAAAGTTATTTTTGCTAATAACTACAACTAAGGTTTTTCAATATAGTCCTTTATTATTCCAAAATCTATATTAATAGAGAAATTATATGCATTTTTAGTAAAACGTTACATGGGAAGTGGGCGTAAAAGTGGGCATGGCACCTTAATTTTCTGACACAGTAATGACATTGCCTGGGGGGATATACGTAGCAAATTTGATCATCATACCTCTAATTTTGGCGGTTTTATGAGCTTTAACATTTCATTAACGGTAGATAACGTGAAAAGTGGGCGTTACAGTAGGCGTGTCAAAGTTTTTTTTGCGCATGAGTACATTTTAGATGTTTCAATATAGCCTTTTATTATTCCAAAATCTTTATTAATAGAGAAATTATATGAATTTTAGGTAAAGCGTTATATGGGAGGTGGGCGTAAAAGTGGGCGTGGCACCTTAATTTTTTTGTACAATAATGACACTGCCTAGGGGGATATACGTAGAAAATTTGATCATCATACATTAAATTTTGTCGGTTTTATGAGCTTTAACATTTCATTAACGGTAGATAACGTGAAAAGTGGGCGTTATAGTAGGCGTGTCAAAGTTATTTTTGCGAATGAGTACATTTTAGATGTTTCAATATAGCCTTTTATTATTCCAAAATCTTTTTTAATAGAGAAATTATATGAATTTTAGGTAAAACGTTATATGGGAGGTGGGCGTAAAAGTGGGCGTGGCATCTTAATTTTTTGGCACAATAATGACATTGCCTAGGGGGATATACGTAGCAAATTTGATCATCATACCTCTAATTTTGGCGGTTTTATGAGCTTTTAAATTTCATTAACGGTAGAAAACGTGAAAAGTGGGCGTTATAGTAGGCGTGTCAAAGTTATTTTTGCGAATGAGTACATTTTAGATGTTTCAATATAGCCCTTTATTATTCCAAAATCTTTAGTAATAGAGAAATTATATGAATTTTAGGTAAAACGTTATATGGGAGGTGGGCGTAAAAGTGGGCGTGGCACATTGATTTGCCGTTACAAGAAAGCGTGTCACCAAAATGCAAAGTGTGCAAAATGTCAGAGTCGTACATCTAATTTTGTTGCTTTTATGACGTTTTTGTTTTTAAATATACCGAAAAATACACTGTGCGGTATAAATTTTCGTACATTTTGATCGATAACTCCTCTCCTAATGCATAGATTTAGACAATTTTCGGGAAAAAATATTGTCTTTACCCAGGAAATATATATTCGAAGTTTCATGACTCTACGTTAAGGCGTTTGGACACAATTCCATTTTATTCGATGTTCGAAGGACACGGTTTTTTCGACCTACTCTTGCTTTTCGAGCTATAACTCTCTTCCTAATATTCCGATTTAATACCAAACAAACCTTGTCTATAAGAAAGATTTTGGCAAAATTTGAGCCACCTAGCTTTTTCGGTGCGACCTCTATCGTGCTTTCAACAGACGGACAGACGGACGGACATAGCTAGATCGTCATAAAATCAAACCCCGATTCAGAATATATATACTTTATGGGGTCTAAAATGGATATTTCGATGTGTTACAAACGGAATGACAAAATGAATATACCCCCACCATTTTTTTGGTGGCGGGTATAAAAATGGTATCGGAAATAATAAAACAAAATGGTATGCAACATTTAATTTGAAATTTAGGAGATGTTTATGTGATATTAAAAGAGAGAATTAGCTCAGAGCCGTTTTTCCGATGACTGATTTAATCATTTTTATTTTGTTTAGAAGACTTATAACTTTAAATTATTATTAAATCGTTTTCAAACATTTGATGTTTGAGAAATGTTTTCATTTTAAATTAATCTCAATTTGAGATAGAAGCTTTTGCTAGTAAGTTAAAATATATCTTATAATACCATAGACAGCCGACAGCGTTAATTTGCATTAAAATCTCACTAATGCAAATTAAAATTTTGCTGTGACAGACGACTGTTTCTGCATTTAGTAAAAATTGTAAATGCACTAGCAATCACAAATCTGAACATGTTCCTACATGTTTGGATGGCAGAAGGACACTCTGAAATAAGAGAAAGGGAATTGTGGAAATTCGTAGGTTTAATGGTATCTTTTCATGGAGGTTATAATTCATACATACATATGTACATATGTATGTATGTATGTATGTATGTATGTATGTATGTATGTATGTATGTATGTATGTATGTATGTACTTATGTAGGTATGTGGTATTTTTTTTAAGGACCGTAACAGCACTTTTTGGGAAAGTGACGTGCTTACGATGGACGAGTATTAAGGAAAACTTTCGCCTAAACAAAAAGGCATTCCAAAAAATATGTAAAAAATTTCAACATATCGAATCTATTTTTATTTTACATTTTACAATTTTGGTTTTTAAATTTTTTGATTGATTGCCGACCGTTTTGTCATAATGAAATTGCTAAATGCAGTATAAATTCAATTTGATTTAGTGCATTTACGTGAAATCTAATACACATTGGAATGGGGATAATTCAATAATTAATTTAAATTAAGGCTTTTAATGCAAATTAACGCTGTCGTCTGTCTATGGTATAAGTCACGTTTCTAAACAAATTAACGATTAAGTACATAATTTTATTTGTTTCTCTGCATACTATATATTAAGCCGCAGATGCATGAGAGAAAAAAGAGTATTACCCCTCCAAGCCACATTATTTCCCTCGATAAGTAATTCTTTTGGCAGCCCCTCAAAATGCATGAGCTGGAGCTTTTAATATTAAAAATAATATACTTATGTATATTGTATAATTTACAATAACAATAAAACAAAAAATAGTCATCCCATAAGTAAAAAAATATTTTCTTATAATTTTGGGTATCGGGGTGTTTCTACAGTTCTTTTTAAGATCATGGAGTATTAAAACAGTATAATTGTATAAAAGTGTCCATCTCTGGCTTTACAGCAACATTTGTCCTTCAAAATTTATTATAAATATATACGTGATACAATATACATTCAAACATCACTCATAACACCAGTATTGAAATAATATTGTTACGAAATGCAAATACAGATACATCATTTGTTTAAATATTTATTTTGCTCCTATAAAATTATAGCACATTAATTTATTTAGTTGCTTTTTATTTTCCTTCTGTGATGCTTTTTTATTGCTTTCCGTTGTTATTTAAGCGCAAGCACAATTGTCAAAACAAAAGTTTAATTTTATTTATTTTTTTTATATGTATATTTTTTTATTTTATGTATATGTATTTTTTGATAATTTGTATAAAAAAAAATGCAAAAAACCACCATGTCTATTTTTTACTTCTGAATAATAATTGCCGAAAAGTATGCACATAATAAAACTTTTAAATACCGTTTTTCCATTATTTAATGTGTTAAATAGAAAATTTTCCATTCCATTTAGAAATATTTAAATTGAATACATGTGTACGTACGTATGTAAGTTAAAAAAAATTTTGGCACATGTTTGTAAAAATTAAACTGTAAGTGTGATTTTTAACAGTAGAAACACTGAATGCTTGTTTGATTAAATAATCAAAACAAAACCTCAAACATTTGGTTGTTGTGAAAAAATAATATTATTTTCTGTGGTAAATAGAATCGTGAAATAATATCCTTTTATAATGTTTATTTGAATTTCGGGTTATAAAATATTTCCAATTTTTACGTTATTTACAGTATTGTCAACTTAAAAGTTTCAAAAAACAAAACAAAAATTACAAATTTCTCTACATAATTAAAAAAAATCAATTTTTTGACAAAGCGGTAACTCAAATTTCACGGTTATTTTAAAGTAATAAAAACCACTTTACAAATAAAATTAACAGCTTTTAAATAATTTTCAGTTGCCCTCTATATACATTTTCCAGCTAATTACATCAGAAACATAGGCTGTTTAGATAGAATTTCCATGTCGGTCTGCTACGATAAGCCTCACTATATGTGCCAACCATTTGTATTTTCTTCTTTTGATTTTGATGTCGATATTTTCCTCGCCTGCAATTTGTAGTAGTTGTTCATTAGATGACTATTTTTGACCACCATATTTTTTAAATATTTCGCAGGCATATGTTGGTAAATATATGGAGCTTTATTTTATATATTCTCATTAACAAGTCATGTCTCAGAACCATGGAGCAGCATACTTTTTACACAAGAGTTATAAATGTGGAATATCTTATTTGACAACTTCCAAGAAAACTGAAGTACACTTCTTATCGATAATTAACCTATAAGTCTATAAAAATCTATAATAAATATAATCTGGTGACAAAATTTTTTCAACTTACAGTTAAAATGCTATTAATCAAATTTTTACTTCATGAGGGTGTCAATTACTGATCTATGAAATTATAAAATTAAAAGTTTTTGTATAAAACTTTCTGCAAGAAAACTTGTTTAAGGCAAATGCTCACTTTATTTAATTGTACAATGAGTGAATGTTATTTTAAGAAATTTACTCTGACTGAAATTATTTTTCAATTACAAAAATTTTAAAACTTAGTGTTACTGAAGAAAAATAAAATCATTAAAAACTGCTCCGAGCACTGACTTGAATATTTTGTACAACGAAAATTAAAAAGAAAACACTAAAAACTGATCTAAAAGCACAGAATTGACAATACTGGTTGTTTATTATGTTAGAGGTGAGAAGAAAAACTTTGTTTCGTTTCTTAGATTTGTGAAAAATTATTACAAATATTTTTTTTTTAGATTAAACATAATGCTTTCGCAAATAATTTTTAATACGATTTGTTTGTGTCTTGCTTATTAGATTATGCAAGCATGTTTTAAGTAAATATGAACGTATTAAACTCGTAAGCAAACGTTGGCAAAGTTATAGATTCGGTCTCAATCAGTAAATAAAAAAAATAATCAATTTCATTTTCATTTGTGATCATTTAATTTTAAAATTTTTTACATTTTAACATGGTGCGTATGATTAATGTGTTTTATAATGCATGTTATACATTCTAGTACGTATTGCGGTCGACCCAATCGCCCGTTATTAAGTTGTAAAAGTTTTTCTTTTTTATATGTACCATATACGTGCATAAAGCACTGCTTTTGCAAAAACATTTTGTATTAACAATGTTGATTCAACAGCATTACTTTGAGTGAGATTTACATGATGATTTAAAAAGTCACAACGTTTTCTTTTTGTGGACGAGAAGGGCAGAGAAGAAAGAGTAGTGAAAAAACATCACCTTTTCTGTTTTTAAATATGTTTTTTGAATCTCTCCTTAGACACATTTGCGTTTTCATATTATGCTTTCTTCTGGT
Source organism: Phyto melanocephala (assembly GCA_941918925.1). NCBI lineage: Eukaryota > Metazoa > Arthropoda > Insecta > Diptera > Rhinophoridae > Phyto > Phyto melanocephala. Next base: position 50,661,393 of record OW799234.1, read on the forward strand.
TTTTTTCTTTTTTGAAGTGGCAAGTACTTTTTGAAATTAACTTAAACAAGTAAGAGCACTATATTCGGCCGAATTTTTTATACGCACCACCAAATTTATGTACTTTTACTTAAAACACAAAATTTCTTATTTTGTTATTAACTGTAATAATCTTCTTCTTTGTGTAACATCAATATGCTATTAAAATATTTTCGTAAATTTAGTCTTTCAATGAAAGTAGACATTAAAGTTTGCGTGTAATTTAGTTATATACATATATAGTTTCTTCATGTTCTGGCATAACAATAACATTGACTAGAAAGCTATCATACCTCTAATTTTGACGGCATAAGCTTTTAAATTTGATTAACAGTAGATGACGTGAAAAATGGGCATTATAGTAGGCGTGTCGAAGTATTTTCTGGTAATAAATTTAACTCCAAATATTTCAATATAGAGACCTTTATTCTCCCAAAATCTTGATTCATACAGAAATTATATGACTGTGAGATAAAGCGTTATATGGGCGGTGGGCGTAAAAGTGGGCGTGTCACATTTATTTTCCGTTGCAAAAAAGAATTTGACCAAAAAGCAATGTTCGCAAAATTTCAGAATCGTACATCCAATTTTGATGGTTTTATGACGTTTTTGTTTTTAAATATACAGAAAAATATTAATTTTCGTACATTTTGATATATATCTCCTTTCATAATGCATAGATTTAAACAATTTTTGTTTTTACTCAGGAAACATATAATCGAAGTTGCATGACTGTACTTTAATGCGTTTGGGCACAATTGCATTTTATTCGATGTGCGAAGGACACGTTTTTTTCGACCTACTCTTGCTTTACGAGCTATAACTCTCTTCCTTATATTCCGATTTAGCCCATTTTCAATACCGAACAAACTTTGTCTATAAAGCTCTAAACACATAGACGCCAGCAGACTTCACAACTTCATGGCTTCAAATGCTGCCAACTTCAAATGCTGCTCTGAAGTCAGCTTCATAATTATTTTGAAGACAGCAACAACATAATAATCAGCTGATGTGCATTTTAGCAATACAAATTTCAGGGATGCCGCATATATATTTTATAATGAATAAAATTAAAGTTATTGATAAAAAAAATGTAATTATATCACGAAAAACTATAAAAACACATACATTTGTTTCTTTATTGTATTTTTGTAATGTTCTTTTATGTTTAATATCAAAAATAAGTTTTTGTTATTTTTTTCCAATTTAATATATGTAATGGCAACACTATATTTGTTCTTGCTGCCCGTCAAAATAGAAAATAGCCTAAGTTGGCAGCAGCAGCAAATGCTGTTGTGCAGTCGTGCTGCTGTGCTGCCGTCAAAATAATCGTTTTCATTTAAACACATGGATTTTATTTTTGACATATTGCTGCTTGCTGTCTGCTGTCGTCTATGTGTTTAGAGCATAAGAAAGATTTAAGCCGCCTAGCTTTTTCGGTGCGACCTCTATCGTGCTTTCAACAGACGGACAGACGAACGAACATACTTAGATCCTCATAAAATCAAACCCCGATTCAGAATATATATTTTATGGGGTCTAAAATGGATATTTCAATGTGTTACAAACGCAATGACAAAACTAATATACCCCTACCACTTTTTTGGTTAAATCTATGCATCAGGAAAGGAGTTATAGATCAAAATGTACGAAAATTTATACCGCGCAGTGTTTTTTTCAGTATATTTAAAATTTAAAACCTAATAAAACGGACAAAATTAGATGTACGATTCTGAAATTATGCACACTTACCTTTTTGGTGAGAGGCTTTGTTGTAACGGAAAATCAATGTGACACGCTTACTTTTACGCCCACCTCCCATATAACGTTTTACCTAAAATTCATATAATTTCTCTATGAATAAAGATTTTGGAATAATAAGGGACTATATTGAAATATCTAAGTTGTATTCATTAGCAGAAATAACTTTGACACGCCTACTATAACGCCCATTTTTCACGTTATCTACTGTTAATAAAATTTAAAAGCCCATAAAACCGACAAAATTATAGGTATGATGATAAAATTTGCTACGTAAATCCTTCTCGTCAATGTAATTATTATGCCAAAAATTAAGGTGACATGCCCACCTTAACGCCTACCTCCCATTTAACGGTTTATCTTAAATTCATGTAATTTCTCTATTGACAAAGTTTTTGGTAAAATAAAGGACTATATTAAAATATTTAAGTTGTATTTATTAGCAGAAACTTTATTGACACACCTACTTTACCGCCCACTTTTATTGAAAGACTAAATTTACGAAAACATTTTACTAGCATATCGAAGTTATAAAGGGTGGTTAAATTTTAAGGGCCGATGTTGAATTTAAAATAACAAAAATTATTTAGGAAATTATTATCATTTTTTTTATAATGATAATATTTGTATGTGTGTACCAGGGAATGACAACGATTACAACTTCGGATATACATTGAGTATTATTAGCAAAACATGTATAAGTGCGTACGGTTACAGCTAAAAAAATTACTCTATCCGTACATACTCGTTTGATGTTCGGCATAAGTATACACAAGTAACCGAAATCTAAGTATTTTTCGCATAAATACTCTATATTGTACACAGTACAACAAATTGGACTTAAGTACTTAAGTGTTATCGATTATCCGTAAAAAAAAGCGAGTAAAATGAGTAACCGTTTTTACAATTCAAGCGAGAGCATCAAGTAGAAATTTTGCATGCGTTTTGATTTAGTAAAAATGTACTTGCTTGGGTTATGAAAACAGCACAACCATTATGGTACAAACGCACACACACATAAACATTATTGTTATACATTTATTTGTTGTTTTTTTATGATCGTTTGTGTGTATACGGCTTAGCAGCCGTAGTTGCTAGCAGGGATGCCACAAAAAATATTATTCCTAACAAATTTGTCAAAAATGCACTAAAATCTACCAAAAACTTCAATTTTTGCACATAATTTTTCTAAATACTAACATTTATATTTAAAAAATAAAAACAATAATCAAATGGTAGTAAATGAATATAATTTACCATTAATTATTTAATTAGTATTTGAAAATATCCAAAATACAGTTTTGTTTACATCAATATTTAAAGAAAAGTGTTACTAAGCAAAAGTATATGCCAGTACTTTGGTAATTTATTCGAATCATAATTAATTTCCTATATAAGTATTGGAATATATGTCCTGACTTAACTTTTATTTAGAATATATGGCTTAAGATATCAAAATTGAAGGCATTTCTACATATTTCCTTACAGCGTTTGTTTTCTTTATTTTGTAAAATGTTTTCATTGACATTAAAAGTTATCTACTATAAATTCATGTTTCAAGTTTATATGATAAACTATTTAACATGTAACTTTTATAAAAAAATAAGACGCTTAAATGGAAATATGATTTTTAATTAAAATGTTTATTGGCGAATTATTTGAACTTTGTGTTTTACCACTAAAAATACTGTTCTACAAAAACTTAAACATAACAAAGCAAACAAATTCACAAAATTAAAAAAATTTATACCATAAAAATATCCAGTTTAATTAAACTGGCATCCCTGGTTGCTAGATGAATTATGGACAGAAACATTTTTTTATGATTTTTAATTTAGGGGTTGATGAAACAACGACATGCGTTATTTTTTTAGCAATGCCCAGCGAGCATGTGGGATTTATTTTAAATTTATAAAAAAGAAAAAAATCTTATATTAAGATATATTTATTAGTTTTAACAGATATATTTGTTGTTATTGTTTTTCTTATTAACTTTTTTTAGATATTTTAAGTCCGTCAAGAAACAATTATATGGTTTTTGTTTGTTTTTCTTTATTAATTTTCCAAAAAACAAAAACAGAATATCGTTTTTTTCTGCGGGAAAATAATAATCAGATAATAGCATTATGTTTATTTACTTATAAATAACTATTTAGTGGTTGATTAAAACCTTTTAATTTTGATTTGTCTCGTTATACAGCTTAAAATATTAGCTTAGAATGTATAACACGGCATAATACTTTAATATTTGTGCTCTTGTTTGCTGGGTATCAGGTATTTTACAGAAATAATTACACTCTCTTTGTTGTGTTCCTATCCAGCGTTGTCAACTTTGGCTTTATGCAATATTATTTGTGCTTTTTAAAATTTTTGTCGCGCAAAAAATTTGAGTCAGTGCTCGATGTGATTTCTCAAATTCTTTAGTGCATTCTTTTTCTTATCGAAGTAAAAATACTTAATTCAAATAAAGAACAATTTTTGCAAGATAAATTTCTTACGAAACAACGCAACAAAAATGATAAGAATTAATAATAGACAATACTTTTGTTATAAAGATCCTTAGCTTACATTTAAAAAACTGTATAAATAGATTATATATTTTATATTATTATTAGTTATAATTTAAATATATATGTTTCTGATATCTTCTATGGTTAAACAAACATAACTTTTTATAAAAGTAAAGAAAAGAATAATGATATGCATAAAACCAAAAGCTGTAATTATTTTTAAAGTAGCGATTATATGACCAACTGTGAAGTTAAAGTTACAACTTTAACTTAAAATTTATTATTATTATAATAATTTTAGGCTTAAAGGTTCTAATAACGAAATTTATAATTTTATAAAATAAATAAAATCGAAAATTCAAAATTTGAAACTTTACGCATATTCTTAAAAATCAAACGTTTTTTCCTGTTTTGATGTTTTTTGAATCTTAAAGTTGACAACACTTGTGATGTAATAGAACCTCTCACTTCACGATGAGAAGTAGATTTTTATACATAAAAAGCAGCGATGGAAAGGTTAATATCTGACTTTGAATACAATTTATGGTAATAATTATTCATACTCTCAAATCTCACTGTGTGAACACAAATTCGATTTCAAAATAAAGTTTTAAAAATGTTTCAATAAATGTTCCATTATGTGGTCCCGAACATAAAAACATTTACAGGTTTTTTCTGGCATTAATTTATTTGGGTCAGATAGGCTGTCATCACTACCTGTATAAGAGCACCCTTCTTAATGATGGATTTCCCTTGGAAATTTGTGGTTTTTTTTTCAATAATTAAGGTCAAAATTCTTACAGTTTTTTTCCTAACAAAAAGCAATGTAAATACATACGTAATTATATAAATAGTAAATCAAAATAAAAAATACATTGTTAAATACATATCTATTGCCAGTATCAATTCAACTAAATTTTCACTTTTATTTTCTTTCAGTTTTACTTATCGTTTTCTGCTTTTATATCAAAATAATTTTTTTTAAGTTGATAAGCCATACAAATTTCAGGTATAACAGTAAGTAAGTATAAGTAGATTTATTTTTATTTAAAGAAAACATTTTATTATTATGTGTTAGCTCGTTGCTTATTAAAATAATAAGCAATATAAATTATGTTATATATATTTACTATACAAATAGTTCCAGCCCTGACCAATTTTCTTTTTGTTTGATAAAAAAATGAAAGAGCAGAATGAAGCACTTTTACTTGTTTTTTTGTTCAAAAGTACTTATAAGTATGTCGCAATACTTATAAGTATTTTGCCAATACTTATAAGTATTTTGCCAATACTTATAAGTAATTTGTTTTCGCACATGTATATCCGAATAATACGTATGTATAGAGAGTATTTTTGAAAATAAGTAATAAATATACTCGTAACCGTAGCAAATCATGCATGTACGAGTAGCTATTTTCTGTGATAAATGCATGGTTATACTTATAACCGAAAAAGATAAGTAAATATTCGAGTTATTTTTTTTTCGGATAACCGAAGTCAGACTCTGGTGTGTACATCTGTAGGACAATTCTTTTCAAATGATATATATTTTATTGAAACCGGTTGTATAATTTGAGCGTAAACTGCGTAACAAAAACTTGACTTGCCTATTAATATATAAGACATATGAAAGATTTTTTAGTTGTCCACTAATATTAGCTTATTTAGCAATAACGTTTTTATACCCGCCACCAAAAAAATGGTGGGGGTATATTCATTTTGTCATTTCGTTTGTAACACATCGAAATATCCATTTTAGACCCCATAAAGTATATATATTCTGAATCGGGGTTTGATTTTATGACGATCTAGCTATGTCCGTCCGTCTGTCCGTCTGTTGAAAGCACGATAGAGGTCGCACCGAAAAAGCTAGGAGGCTCAAATTTTGCCAGAATCTTTTTTATAGACAAGGTTTGTTTGGTATTGAAAATGGGCTAAATCGGAATATTAGGAAGAGAGTTATAGCTCGAAAAGCAAGAGTAGGTCGAAAAAACCGTGTCCTTCGAACATCGAATAAAATGGAATTGTGTCCAAACGCCTTAACGTAGACCCATGAAACTTCGAATATATATTTCCTGGGTAAAGACAATATTTTTCCTTGAAAATTGTCTAAATCTATGCATTAAGAGAGGAGTTATCGATCAAAATGTACGAAAATTTATACCGCACAGTGTATTTTTCGGTATATTTAAAAACAAAAACGTCATAAAAGCAACAAAATTAGATGTACGACTCTGAAATTTTGCACACTTTGCATTTTGGTGACACGCTTTCTTGTAACGGCAAATCAATGTGCCACGCCCACTTTTACGCCCACCTCCCATATAACGTTTTAACTAAAATTCATATAATTTCTCTATTAATAAAGATTTTGGAATAATAATAAAGGCCTATATTGAAACACCTCAGTTGTACTCATTCGTAAAAATAACTTTGACACGCCTACTATAACGCCCACTTTTCACGTTATCTACCGTTAATGAAATTTAAAAGCTCATAAAACCGCTAAAATTAGAGGTATGATGATAACTGCTACGTCTATCCCCCAAGGCAATTTCATTACTATGCCAAAAAATTAAGGTGCCACGCCCACTTTTACGCCCACCTCCCATATAACGTTTTACATAAAATTCATATAATTTCTCTATTAATAAAGATTTTGGAATAATAAAGGACTATATTGAAACACCTAAGTTGTACTCATTAGCAAAAACAACTTTGACACGCCTACTATAACGCCCACTTTCACTTTTGAATTGTGTCCAGACGCATAAACGTAGAGTCATAAAACTTCGAATATATATTTATCGAGTCAAAAGAATATTTTTCCCTGAAAATCCCTTAAATCTATGAATTAGGAAAAGAATTATAGATAAAAATGTACGAAAATTTATACCGCACAGTATATATTTCAAATTTAAAACGTAATAAAACTGAAAAAACTATATATACGATCCTGAAATTTTGCAAACATGGCTTTTTGGTCAAAGTCTTCGTTATAACGGAAAATAGATGTGCCACGCAAACTTTTTTCCTTACATTTTTATAAAAATATATTAGTCATATATATTAGCATTTATTCATCTTACACTGCGCCATTTATTGTACTGTAGCTAAATATAAGATAAAGATGATAAGATAGATGACTCTACTAGCAACTACTAGATGGCATGCTAACAACTTATGCTTATGTTCTCCTGAAGTTATGCTCTATTAAAAATGGGAATTTAGGAAAATTTTGACCTAAGTAAAAAAATATTATCTCTAAACATTATAAACAATTTATTTTCATGTACTAATGACTAACAAATTTTAAAGTTATACAAAACTTATTTCGTTTGAAAATCTTTTAAAAGCAAAATGTTATAGAAGTTTAAAAATCAAAATCTTACTAATAATTTTCCCGTTTTAGAAAAATGCAGAGAATGTATATTTTAAATCACCCTGTGGCCCTTAAAACTTAACCTTAAATTCACTTTCTTCCTCTTAAATTCATGTAAATTTTCTATGAATAAAGATTTTGGAATACTAAAGGACTATATTGAAATATCTAAGTTATGTTTATTAGCACAAACTTTATTGATACGCGTATTTTAACGGCCACTTTCATTGGAAGACTAAATTTACGAAAACATTTTACTAGCATACCGAAATTATAATGGGTGGTTTAATTTTAAGGGACTATGTTGATTTTGAATAAAATTATTATGAAATTATTATTATTTATTTTTATAATGATAATATTTGTATGCTTCAATTATGTATGGAACAAAATATCGGCCAAATGGCCCCCCAACCTAGGCGGCAAACTTCGATCCGATAGTCCATATTTTCAATAACACTGTTGATGCTCGATTGTTGGGCACGATGATGAGTCGAGGTTGCTTGCTCTTTTGCCACGTTATCGTGAAAAACAGCAATGTTTCCCATTCAACGAACTAAGATGGCATTCACAGATGTTTTCACATTTCATACAGACCTGCTTTGCAGACATTTAAATATTTTTTACAATTCTCACGATTGTAGACGAATTCGAACGATTATGTTGACCAAAAGAATCACGAAGTGCACAATATGCATTTTGATTTGAACGCCCATTTTTATAAAAATCTTTAATATTTAAAAGCGTTGCTCGATTGCGTATCTTTCCACGGTTCAAATTGAGTTAGTCTGGGATTGAGAAATGTCAAATGAAATACAAGAAAAAAGTTGAAGCTTAGATGTGGTTCACCTTAAACATGGGCCCTTAAAATTTAACCACCCTCTACAAAGAAAGTGATACATATTTTATTATAAAGAGATTATTCTATAGCGATTAACAAAATAATAAATATTGTGCTTTAAATGTACACAAAATTGGTGGTGGGTATAAAAGATTCGGCACAGCCGAATATAGTGCTGTTACTTGTTTCTTACAGACTTTGTATTAAAGAAATATTTTATGACGTTTGCATGTACATATTTTTATGAAATTGAGGTTGTATTAAAAAAACCAAAATATAAATAACGGTTTATTATTATTTAGCTATTATTTAAGATATACAAATAAATATATTTAAGAACTAAGCAACAACAAATTAGAAGTGGCAAAAAAATACTCTGTGAAAGAAAAAAAAAACTTGAAAATATTAATGAAATTGCAACATATGTAGACAATTTTTTATTCAATATACTAGTTTAATCAACAAGTAGTAACATCGGTTATTATAAGTAAATATCTCTTTTTTAGTAGTTTACCTTGTAAGCGCTGCAAAAATAAACAAAAACTAAAATAATTTATAAATAAATTCTAGGTTTTTATTAAAAAAGAATTACTATAAATTTTGTATAAAGTGTAAAGGCATTACACTATTTGTACGTAGTAATAATTTAAAATGTAAATTTTATGTTTTAACTACATAAATGTATTCTGTTTAGAGTTCTATGAACTTGCTTAGCACACAAATTTATAAACATTAAAAACAATTTATATAGTCAGTCAAGGTCGACTAAATGATACCCTACAATTGTAATAAGATAAAACAGTTAGGTGGGTTTAAAAGATGACATTGAAATAGGATATTATAAAACATTAACTTGAACTTGTCTTTTGTACGTAACATTTGAAAAGTTTTTAGTGCAAAGTAAAGCGGAACATTGGTCAAACTATAACTTCATTGAAGTTGTTAAGTATATTTTCTGAAAGCTCTTTCAGTAATAAACCAGTTTAAAAATTATTTATTTTTATTTTTTTTATACAACTCTGATTTTTTACATGTGTTTGCAAATTGTACATATATTTAACATTTCGTTGTTCACTACTTCATAGATCAACAACAAGTTTTGAAACTGTCAAGTACGTAAATTATATGTCAAAAGTATATAAGTATAAAAATTAATTAGTCATTAGTATTTTTTTATAAACATTTGTGCAAGAATTATTTTTTTACACATCTCACACATAACACATAGTTTTATCAAATCGTATTAAATATTTATTTGTGTTAAGTACACTATATCGACAACATTTTGTAATTTCAATAATACATATATTAAAAACTTTAACATTTTTTATATAAAATACATATGGTCAGAACAAAGGATTAATATTAAAATTTTTTAAAGTTAAGAAAATTTTCAATTAAATAAAGAATTTATTAAAAATTTAATAAATATTTGTTATGGTTATTATTAATACATTTTAGCTGTTTTATTACTGTGTTCTTTATTTTTACACCCTTTATACAAGAGTGTAGAAGGGTATAACTTAGTTTGTCATCAGTTTGTAATTTTAACCTATAAATTATACATACTCTAAGTCCTTATCATTTGTCTGACCGTCCGTGTTAATCAGTCCAAAAAATAGCTCTTTATTTTTTTCAAAAAAATAATAATCAAAACAATAAAAAAGTTATTTTTTTATTTTATTACATGTCTTTTTCTTGTAATTAAGGCCACACAAGGCTTTGCTAAGTTTTGACATCTTTTTTAAGTAATGGAAATTGTAATGAAGAGCCAAATTAACACAAAGCAAATAAAAGTAAAAACTATTGGATACATGTCAAACAATATTTCTGTGTTCAAATTATATACCTCTAAGAGGGCACCATTTACATAAAAATAAAAAAATAGTTAAAAATGGCTAAAATGTGTCACCTTAGGACAAAATTTTCCAAAACAAGTAAGAGCACTATATTCGGCTGTGCCGAATCTTTTATACCCACCACCAATTTTGTGTACATTTAAAGCACAATATTTATTATTTTGTTAATCGCTATAGAATAATCTCTTTATAATAAAATATGTATCACTTTCTTTGTAGAGGGTGGTTAAATTTTAAGGGCCCATGTTTAAGGTGAACCACATCTAAGCTTCAACTTTTTTCTTGTATTTCATTTGACATTTCTCAATCTCAGACTAACTCAATTTGAACCGTGGAAAGATACGCAATCGAGCAACGCTTTTAAATATTAAAGATTTTTATAAAAATGGGCGTTCAAATCAAAATGCATATTGTGCACTTCGTGATTCTTTTGGTCAACATAATCGTTCGAATTCGTCCACAATCGTGAGAATTGTAAAAAATATTTAAATGTCTGCAAAGCAGGTCTGTATGAAATGTGAAAACATCTGTGAATGCCATCTTAGTTCGTTGAATGGGAAATATTGCTGTTTTTCACGATAACGTGGCAAAAGAGCAAGCAACCTCGACTCATCATCGTGCCCAACAATCGAGCATCAACAGTGTCATTAAAAATATGGACTATCGGATCGAAGTTTGCCGCCTAGGTTGGGGGGCCATTTGGCCGATATTTTGTTCCATACATAATTGAAGCATACAAATATTATCATTATAAAAATAAATAATAATAATTTCATAATAATTATATATTTATATTTTATTAGAACTTTTTTCTATATATTAAATTTTAATGTGAACCATTTTTTATTTTGGCTTAAGTTCATTTGTTTCTTTATTTAATTTTATAATTCAAATTAAATTAAATTGTAACCATTTTAGGAATATTCTTTCTAAAAATTATTTCCGATATTAGCCGAGTGGAATGCATTTTCGAAATCAGCTACGATTTCATCATCAGCACTCTTTATCGGTATACTACTATGTAACTTAAAATTCCTATTTATGTTACAATTGAATGAAATTTGAATTAGTGAATCTTATTATTGTTTTTCATATTTTGTTGAATATTTAATTTCACCTATCAATTTCATAATAATTTTATTCAAAATCAACATAGTCCCTTAAAATTAAACCACCCATTATAATTTCGGTATGCTAGTAAAATGTTTTCGTAAATTTAGTCTTCCAATGAAATTGGCCGTTAAAATACGCGTATCAATAAAGTTTGTGCTAATAAACATAACTTAGATATTTCAATATAGTCCTTTAGTATTCCAAAATCTTTATTCATAGAGAATTTACATGAATTTAAGAGGAAGAAAGTGAATTTAAGGTTAAGTTTTAAGGGCCACAGGGTGATTTAAAATATACATTCTCTGCATTTTTCTAAAACGGGAAATTTATTAGTAAGATTTTGATTTTTAAACTTCTATAACATTTTGCTTTTAAAAGATTTTCAAACGAAATAAGTTTTGTATAACTTTAAAATTTGTTAGCCATTAGTACATGAAAATAAATTGTTTATAATGTTTAGAGATAATATTTTTTTACTTAGGTCAAAATTTTCCTAAATTCCCATTTTTAATAGAGCACAACTTCAGGAGAACATAAGCATAAGTTGTTAGCATGCCATCTAGTAGTTGCTAGTAGAGTCATCTATCTTATCATCTTTATCTTATATTTAGCTACAGTACAATAAATGGCGCAGTGTAAGATGAATTAATGCTAATATATATGACTAATATATTTTTATAAAAATGTAAGGAAAAAAGTGTGCGTGGCACATCTATTTTCCGTTATAACGAAGACTTTGACTAAAAAGCCATGTTTGCAAAATTTCAGGATCGTACATATAGTTTTTTCAGTTTTATTACGTTTTAAATTTGAAATATACACTGTGCGGTATAAATTTTCGTACATTTTTATCTATAATTCTTTTCCTAATTCATAGATTTAAGCGATTTTCAGGGAAAAATATTCTTTTGACTCGATAAATATATATTCGAAGTTTTATGACTCTACGTTTATGCGTCTGGACACAATTCAAAAGTGAAAGTGGGCGTTATAGTAGGCGTGTCAAAGTTGTTTTTGCTAATGAGTACAACTTAGGTGTTTCAATATAGTCCTTTATTATTCCAAAATCTTTATTAATAGAGAAATTATATGAATTTTAGGTAAAACGTTATATGGGAGGTGGGCGTAAAAGTGGGCGTGGCACCTTAATTTTTTGGCATAGTAATGAAATTGCCTTGGGGGATAGACGTAGCAAAATTTATCATCATACCTCTAATTTTAGCGGTTTTATGAGCTTTTAAATTTCATTAACGGTAGATAACGTGAAAAGTGGGCGTTATAGTAGGCGTGTCAAAGTTATTTTTACGAATGAGTACAACTGAGGTGTTTCAATATAGGCCTTTATTATTATTCCAAAATCTTTATTAATAGAGAAATTATATGAATTTTAGTTAAAACGTTATATGGGAGGTGGGCGTGGCACATTGATTTGCCGTTACAAGAAAGCGTGTCACCAAAATGCAAAGTGTGCAAAATTTCAGAGTCGTACATCTAATTTTGTTGCTTTTATGACGTTTTTGTTTTTAAATATACCGAAAAATACACTGTGCGGTATAAATTTTCGTACATTTTGATCGATAACTCCTCTCTTAATGCATAGATTTAGACAATTTTCATGGAAAAATATTGTCTTTACTCAGGAAATATATATTCGAAGTTTAATGAGTCTACGTTAAGGCGTTTGGACACAATTCCATTTTATTCGATGTTCGAAGGACACGGTTTTTTCGACCTACTCTTGCTTTTCGAGCTATAACTCTCTTCCTAATATTCCGATTTAGCCCATTTTCAATACCAAACAAACCTTGTCTATAAGAAAGATTCTGGCAAAATTTGAGCCCCCTAGCTTTTTCGGTGCGACCTCTATCGTGCTTTCAACAGACGGACAGACGGACGGACATAGCTAGATCGTCATAAAATCAAACCCCGATTCAGAATATATATACTTTATGGGGTCTAAAATGGATATTTCGATGTGTTACAAACGGAATGACAAAATGAATATACCACCATTTTTTTGGTGGCGGGTATAAAAGTGATTTTAAAATTATGTTGCGAAATATATTTTTTTCAAAACCGCTTTTATAGCATGTTTTCACGACACATTCAATTACTTGATTCACTCTTCAAATTAATTAAGTGAATACCCTGTTTCCTCGACATATTGTTAATTTGATTTGACAGTTCTTCTTCGTGCTTTTTTTATTTAAATTATCGTTTTGTTTTTTGTATGCAAATAATATCATTATTTTTTTAATTACCAGAAAATAGAAAAAGTGCTAGAAAATAGGACTAGTGCAGCCAACAAACCTTCTAATCACAATTTCGTCTCATCCAATAATTTTGATGTGGCCAATAGTCTTCTAGACATAACAACTTTCTTTAAAATTTTCTTTTTTGGTTCCATTTTAATTTTTATACTTATATGAAATTCAACTTTTTTCTTTTTGCTTTTCGCTTTGCTTTGATTTTTTGACAGCTGAATATGAATATTCTTAATGAATTACCCACAAAAAAAGTAATTTGCTTTAAAAATTTTGCGGGTTCGATTCGCGCCAGAGACTCTGGTCTGTTTCACTACAACGGGCAAATGGTTTTCGTTACTCAGCTCGGTTAATTAAATTAAAATATAATTTATAATTGTATTGTAATTAAATACTCAATTTGACTATCTTTCTTCTTGTATCTATCTATCTATCTATATATATAAAAGTGAAACTCTGTGTGTGTGTGTTAGCTATAACTCTGAAACTGTAAAACCGATCGGACTTAAACTTTGGCAAGTTGTTGTACACATACCAGGGAGTGTTTATGGGTGGAAAAAAGTGGGCGGGGCCACGCCCATAAAAATTAGCTATCATTTTTAGGTACTTACACTTGACCGATTTTTCTGAAACTTTTCACACATATTGAGCTGTCATGACTTTATAATTTCGTGATAAGAAAAGTGGGCGAGGCCACGCCCATAAAAAAAAGTTATCTTTTATAGCTACTTAAACTTCGCCGATTTTTCTAAAACTTTTTTCACACATATTGAGGTCTCATGATTATACAATTTCGTGATTAGAAAAGTGGGCAGGGCCACGCCCATAAAAAAAGTTATAATTTTGAGGTACTTGCTCTGGATCGATTTTTGTGAAACTTTTCACACTTGTCATGACTATACAATTTCTTGATTAGAAAAGTGGGCAGTGCCACGCCCATTAAAAAAATTTTAAATTTTTAGCTTTTTGCACTTGATATTCAATTTAAATTCAGATTGCATTTTTATTCATTAAGGGGCGTAGCAACGCGCGCCGGGCTTTTCTAGTTATATATAAACACTAGCCAAGTTTGACGCGCGTTGCTACGCCCCTGAATGAATAAAAATGCAATCTGAATTTTAATTGAATATCAAGTGCAAGAAGCTGAATATTATAGCTTTTTTTTATGGGCGTGGAACTACCCACTTTTCTTATCATGAAATTATAAAACCATGACAGTTCAATATGTGTGCAAAGTTTCAAAAAATCGGTCTAGGGGCCGCGTTCATTTTCGATCCCCTTCGCTCCTCAGTGATTTCGAAGCTACCAATTGGTATCTTTTCCTTCACTAAGTATCGCGCTACAGCTAGTGTTTGCTGACAATCGTCATCGCACAGTACATTGTAATCACCAGCATTTCCTTCAGACTGAGGTCCCCTTTAGCATCCACAGTTAATATGTGCTTGCATACTTATTGAGCTTCAGAATACATTCAAGTATTAAGAAATAGTTTACATTCATCAGAAGCACGCGTTTTATAACCGACTGCACTTGACATCGAACACGTTCAGCATACCAAGAATTTGTGCCTGATAGCCAAACACGTACTTCCCCAGATTTAAGGCACAATATAGGTTCAACTCAAGTAAGTATACACCATCACCTGCCTCTTTCCCTCCATAAAGGTCCCATCATTTATAAAATTGATGTCATTCTCCAAGCACTCATTGTTCATGGATCTATCCACAATGAGCATGCGATGTAGCCTTTCGATCACCTTCACCCTACTACCTCCTAATTCACGATTTTTACTGTGCCCGAAATTCAACCCAAAACGATACCATATGCCATCGCCTTGCATCCCTATTTCTAATCTTACAGCAGTATTCCTAGCGTTGCCTCCATTGCTTGCTTTAATGAGGTACGAATCGCAACACATCGTGCTGCTTTAGGCGAGATTTCCCACCTTTGACTGAAAACCCGTTTACATTGATGCAAAATTCTTTCTGCCTTATGCATCCTTGTCTCTACATGATATTACTTCAATTAATAACTTTTAAGTTCAAATTTTACCACTAAACTCTATAGTTATTGCAGTTTAATTTGTTTTGAGGTATAAAAATATTACAAAGAATTGATAGTGGATATTAAAAATTCGGCACAGCTGATTATTTTTAGTGCTCTTATTCTTCACCTTATTGCTGTTTTTTGCACTCCTGAAATTTTTAAATTTTCATTAAAAGTGTTTTATTTAAAATTTACCGTGCACAAAATTCTTATTAGTTTTCAATAATCGACGTCTTGCTACAAATTAAAGAAAAACAGGTATCACAACAAAAATAATCCACTTGAATTTAATTCTGTTTTGAATTGTTGTTTGTTTTTTTTTTTGGTTCTACTGAAATATTTGAAAATTCAAAATTATTACAGTACAACTAAAACGTAGTATTAAACTAGAGAAACGGTTATTGAACTAAAGATAACTGTCGTATAGAAAATCAGAAAAAATAAAACAAAACTCATGTAATGAAAAAATACAACAAGCTGGTATAATTGTTATATGTATATATTTTATATAGTAGAATTGATATTTATAAAAAGTGAGTTGTATTTACGAGAACAATGTCACAATTAAAAACTGCTATTTTGAAACTTATTAATATTTTGATAGTTATAGTGAGATTTAAAATTGTTCAATTCACACCCCCTATTGTATTTCGTATCGTTTATTAAAATACAGTTTTGGTTTTTTATTAACAATATCTTTCATAAACATATTACTTAAAACTAAATTATTTAAGTTGTAACAATGTTGAAGTAAATATCTATATAAATAAAAGTGAAACTCTGTGTGTGTGTCTGTTAGCTATAGACTCCGTAACTGTAAAACCGATCGGACTCAAACTTTGGCAAGTTGTTCTACATATTCCAGGGAGTGTTTGTGGAAGACAAAAAGTGGGCGGGGCCACGCCCATAAAAATTAGTTATCATATTTAGCTACTTGCACTTGACCGATTTTTCTGAAATTTTGCACACATATTGAGCTCTCATGATTATATAATTTCATGATTAAAAAAGTAGGCAGTGCCACGCCCATAAGAAATAAGTTATCGATTTTTCTGAGAATTTGCACACACATATTGAGCTGACACGACTATACAGTTTCGTGATTAGAAAAGTGGGCAGTGCCACGCACATTAAAAAAAGTTATAATTTTTAGCTTTTTGCACTTGATATTCAATTTAAATTTAGAATGCATTTTTATTCATTAAGGGGCGTAGCAACGCGCGCCGGGCTTTTCCAGTACATATATAAAAGTGAAACTCTGTCTGTGTGTGTGTTAGCTATAGACTCCAAACTGTAAAACCGATCGGACTCAAACTTTGGCAAGTTGTTTTACAGATTCCGGAGAGTGTTTATGGGTGGAAAAAAGTGGGCGGGGTCACGCCCATTAAAATTAGTTATCATTTTTAGCTACTTGCACTTGACCGATTTTTCTGAAACTTTGCACACATATTGAGCTCTCATGATTTTATAATCTTGTGATTAAAAAATGTGGGCGGGGCCACGCCCGTAAAAAAGTTATAATTTTAAGATACTGCATGATTATCATTTTCAGCTACTTAAACTTCACCGATTTTTCTAAAACTTTTCTCACACATATTGAGGTCTCATGATTATACAATTTCGTGATTAGAAAAGTGGGCAGGGTCACGCCCATAAAAAAAGTTATAATTTTGAGGTACTTGCTCTGGACCGATTTTTGTGAAACTTTGCACACATATTGAGTTGTCATGACTATACAATTTCTTGATTAAAAAAGTGGGCAGTGTCACGCCCATACAAAAAATTATCATTTTCAGCTACTTGAACTTCACCGATTTTTCTGAAACTTTGCAGACATAAAAAAAATTTTAAATTTTTAGCTTTTTGCACTTGATATTCAATTTGAATTCAGAATACATTTTTATTCATTAAGGGGCGTAGCAACGCACGCAGGGCTTTTCTAGTAGCTATATATTTACATATACCTACTTTAAAATTTATTACCATAAAGCGCTTACCTGTTTCCATGAGTATTTCTAGAAGGCATAATTGTTATACGCTTTGTCCTACTTCGTATGTCTGTTTTTGCATGACGAACAGAAACAGCTTTCTTCTTACGCACTGCTTAAAAAAGGTAGAAGCAAGTAAGAAACATAAAACATACAAAATATCAATGGAAAGATATTAAGCATGTAATATCGGAAGGTTTTGCACACATACAAACTTAATGATGATTTTTATTTCTTTATTTATTTTCAATATTAATAATTTAATAAATAGAAGACCGAAATACCAAAACAATTTCGTATATTATTTTAGTTTAAAATATTTATTAGAGTGGCCTAAATTTACACTTTTTATTTGTTTTATTTTAATGTACCTAAAGCTTTCAAAAGAGATGTAGTTGCAAATCTTAAGATCCTACGGTATTTGCCCCGTTTACGTTTTTGCGAAGGAAAAAATGTATATAAAGGGTCCGCCATTTAACCTTTTTTTTTTCAATTAGTGCTTATTTCGTGAATAGTAACACTTAGCACATGTCTGATTTGACAGATAATTAGTTTTATCCTTCCGCTGAACGAATATGGTTGTGTTACGCTTGAACAACGCTGGGGAATATTTCGACATTACTTTGTCCGATCTTGCCAAAAAAATTATCTTTTCAGTTGAAGCTCATTTTGATCTTGGCGGGTATGTAAACAAGCAAAATTGTCGTATTTGGGGCACAGAAAACACGCACGCATACATTGAAGGAGTGGCCGTTACAGTCAATGGCGATCGTTATCGAGCCATGTTGAACGAATTTTTGTTTTTGTTTTGGCAACATTTGGTTTCAACAGGAATGCGCTACGTGCCACACAGCCGAAACTACACTTTTTTATAGCATTTTCAAAAAAAAAGTTATTTAGCAGACCCTTTACTAATATCAATGCAATGTTCATATTTGTATACTTTTGCTGTTTTTGCTCATTTCTCTCTCCAGAACGTTTCAAACAAGTACTTCCGGTACATACAATACTTTATAAAAAATATAATATATAAATATTTTAAAATTAAAATACAAGTTATTTTGCTTGAATGCTTAATGTAAATGAATAATAAAAACAAAATGATTGATTGACAAATGCTTATCAGATAACTTTTTAAAATATGGTGCGCTTGTGTATAGGAAGCCTTTTCGAAACCAAAATAAGACGGTTTAATTATAATAAGAAATAATTGATCATGTATATTGCATTAATATGTATATTGGATTTTATTCTAAATTCTTTTTTTATTATTTTTAGGTCCCAGCACTACGAAAAACAGTGAGAAAAAATATTAAAATATCAACAAATAAATGAAAACTCTTGAACAATTTGCAAAAATATTGTGCTGCTGTAATAAACTTTTTGGTTTTTTGTTTTGCAAAAGAAGATTGTTAATGTTAAAATACCTTAAAAAAAGTTGTTCACAAAAGTTGTATCTAGTTCTTTACGACATTAAAATTAATCGATTTATTTAATTTTCAATATGAAAACTTGGTTTGTAGTGCTATAAATTTTATATTTTATAAGCTTAACTAAATAACATACGAAGTTAAAAGAGATGTATACTTTTAAAGGCATTGAAATTAAAAAATGTAAGTTTTTACCCTGACATTACAATGACTTAGTAAATAATACGTTTTAAGTACATTTTATTATTTGGAATTTCAAACATGGGTTATTAAACCAATATCAAGAAAACAGGTTAAAAATTAACAACATTTAACCTACACAAAATAAAAAGCGACGGTACTTCTTCCTTCTTAACACTTCCAATGTTTATTAAAACGCTATTTGTTTGCCAAAAGAATTTATCAACAAAAAAACTTAATTATTTGTTATATTTTAAATTGTTTAATGAACTTTAAGGTAATAACAGTAATTAACAATATTAAACTTATTACACTCTACAAAAAGCATTTACACAGAGCTTAGTTTATTGTTTATCAAATCAAATTGTTAACATATGTAGTATACATTTAGTTGTATTAGTATTTATTAAATATATAAAAACGTGTTCAAATTATTTGCTGTTTTATGTATAGAGCTGATGACTTGTCATTACTGCCGAATTAAATTTAAAATTGATATATTTGTTACATTAAATCAATTTAGTGTTTTATTTAAAATATTTATTTTTTATATTTATATCTCGTATTGTTTATAAGCTGTTTAATGCATTTTTGTAATTTCTGTATCCTTAAATGTCAATAACTAAATTTTGTACAAATCAATCCAATACTCAATTGTATTTTTTAAACAAATGTTTATTTCACAGTTTCCTTTCCGGTTTGTTAGTTTTTTATTTTGTATACGTAATCGTTAAAGAGGAAAATTATTTTTTTTATTGTCACAGTGCCAAAATATTTGCATCGTAAATAATTTTTGATTGCCATTTTTAAATACGTATTTACAAATTCGAGAAAAAATCGCTTTCATAATTTTTAGTTATTTATAATCGTAATATTGATTTTATGAATTTTTCAACATACCTTTATGAACAAATAATTTGGTATCTTTTCATAAAAGAATTAATGCTTCTTAATAGCGACCACTAATAAACGTAAAAATGTTTAAAGAATTCAAGTTAATAACAACTTTTAATGGAATAAGTATAGTATGCAAAATGACTAGAAGGTATAATGCACCATATGCAATTGAATACAGTTGGTTATAAATACATTTTTAGTTTGAAAACATAATTTTTTTAAAAATATATTTCATTATAAACTAATTTTTAGTATATTCTCTATATAATTGAGGAAATTTCTAGTTTGTAGAAAACTTTTACTTTATGAATAACTCATGGGTAAATCTTTACCTGCCTTATTTATTTCCTTATTACCTTATTTCACTAAATATATATTTTTTTAATTTTTTTGCAAAAATACTTTTCTTTCGAAAGTGATATTTTTTCTTGTATTTATTGTGTTCGTTCTGTTTAGTAATGGCCTTTGAGGATTCCAATAAAGAGTAGCTCTGGAAGTTTCGATAACAGGCCTTTGTAATATCATTTCAAATCTATTTTTACTAAATTTTCTTTAAAATGCGGTTTTTCAGAATCTTTTGAATAAATTCCTAATTTCAAATAAAAATTTCATAAATTCCTTTTAGAAAAATTAAAAACCCCTTTAATGAAAGTTGTTTAAAATTCGAAAAGTCGTTGTTGACACATTAATAAAAATTATCAAAATTAATTAACAATAAATTGACATAATTACATTAAAAGTAAATTCTATTATATATATCAAAGTATTTAAATTGATTATTTTTAACGAATATCTACCAATTGTTAAATATTTTATTTGATTTGCAATTGAATACAAGTGATTAATTGGTTTAAAAGAAATTACTTTTTTTTAATGTTCATAGTTTAAAAATAACACAAAATCTAGCTATTTTTAAAACAGTACTTATGTCGAGTGTAAACGAATTGATAAATATTAATTTATTAAAAAATAAAACAATTTTTTACCTTTAAGCAAAAAAATATTAACCACTTCAAGAGTTGCGATTTTTGTTTTAAATTTCTTTGAAATGATAAATAATATATTGTTTCTAATGCATGATATTTACCTTTTTTAATGTAATAAGCATATAAAGGCCATTATTACAACTTGCCGACAAAGTTAATGTTAATAAAAGGTAATTTTTGTTAACGTGAGCAATAAACTAACCATTAAATATTTTTCGTTATTACAACCTGCCTGTAAACTAAATTGTATTTTTTTTAAATATGGCAGCACCAAAAAAATGCTGAACAAATTAATTAGTTCTTTTTAAAAGGAAACATTCATGTTTGAGAGCTTTTAAATTCTAAATATATTTTTTGATACTTTGCTTAGAAAAAATGTTGTTAATGTTTTCGAGAGTTCACTGTAGATATATTATTATGAGATAGTGTTAATTTTAAATGGCTTAAAGTAGTTTCAACTAGATTTTACTAAATCAAAAAAAAACAAATTAGCAATCATTAACCTTAGTTAACTGACGAATGTGAAGTAAGTAAAAATTATTTTACTATTTATTAAGAAAATAATGTTAATTAATTACCATAACTATTATAAGTGCTGCGTAAAAATAAAATATATTGCAGCTGCTTACTGAGCTTTCTCAATGAAATTCTGCTATTAAATGGAAGTACGTACGACTCTTATTCTTATTAATTTATTCTCTTAACCAATCTCTTAATCAATTTTCATAAGTATTTATGTTAAAGAAAAAATTAAAAACTAAAAGAATTGCTAGTAAATATTTATGTTTTAATAAATAAAAAGTTTTTCAATAAGAGTGGCATGATTTCTTTAAAAAAACACACACACTTATTGTATGTGAAGTACAATCGATACAATTATGTTCTAAATAAAACGTCATTCAAAAGGCCTTCTGCAGATAGGACTTCGATGAACCCAATTTTCGATCACTTTTTCCACAAAATCAAGTCGTATGTCATGTTAAGCTTGGAGAGAGTCTGGTTTATTTCGAAAGACCAATGACTTCAAATAACTCCATAAGAAATAGTCTAATGGTGTTAAATCACAACCTCTTGGAGGCCAGTAAATTTCACAATTTCTTAAAATAATTGAATCTCCAAACTTTTCTCACAATTCAATTGTTGCATTTGCTGTGTGACACGTAGCCCCGTCTTGTTGGAACCAAATGTTGTTAAGATCAAAATCCTCCAATTTCGGCAATAAAAAGTTGGTTATCATCGTTCTATACAACTCTTCATTGATAGTAACGGTGTTTCCAGCTTCATTTCGAAAGAAGTACGGACTAATGATTCCACCAGACCAAAAACCAAACCAAACTGTCAATATAGGTGAATGTAGTTGTAAATGGTCTTTGGTCCAAAATGCACTAGCCGCCTACCCAAATACCATTTTAACTTTAATTTTTATACCCGCCACCAAAAAAATGGTGGGGGTATATTCATTTTGTCATTCCGTTTGTAACACATCGAAATATCCATTTTAGACCCCATAAAGTATATATATTCAGAATCAGGGTTTGATTTGATGACGATCTAGCTATGTCCGTCCGTCTGTCCGTCTGTCCGTCTGACGATAGAGGTCGCACCGAAACAGCTAGGGGGCTCAAATTTTGCCAGAATCTTTCTTATAGACAAGGTTTGTTTGGTATTGGTTGGTAAAATGGGCTAAATCGGAATATTAGGAAGAGAGTTATAGCTCGAAAAGTAAGAGTAGGTCGAAAAAACCGTGTCCTTCAAACATCGAATAAAATGGAATTGTGTCCAAACGCATTAACGTAGGCTCATGAAAATTCGAATATATATTTCCTGAGTAAAAACAATATTTTTCCCCAAAAATTATCTATATCTATGCATTAGGAGCGTAGTTATCGATCAAAATGTACGAAAATTTATACCGCACAGTGTATTTTTCGGTATATTTAAAAACAAAAATGTCATAAAAGCAACAAAATTTGATGTACGACTCTGATATTTTGCACACTTTGCTTTTCGCTGAGACGCTTTTTTGCAACGGAAAATCAATGTGCCACGCCCACTTTTACGCCCACCTCCCATATAACGTTTTACCTAAAATTCATATAATTTCTCTATTAATAAAGATTTTGGAATAATAAAGGGCTATATTGAAACACCTAAGTTGTACTCATTCGCAAAAATAACTTTGACACGCCTACTATAACGCCCACTTTTCACGTCATCTACCGTTAATGAAATTTAAAAGCTCATAAAACCGCCAAAACTAGAGGTATTATGACCAAATTTGCTACGTATATCCCCCTAGGCAATGTCATTACTGTGCCAGAAAATTAAGGTGCCACGCCCATTTTACGCCCACCTCCCATATAACGTTTTACCTAAAATTCATATAATTTCTCTATTAATAAAGATTTTGGAATAATAAAGGGCTATAATGAAACATCTAAGTTGTATTCATTCGCGAAAATAACTTTGACACGCCTACTATAACGCCCACTTTTCACGTTATCTACCGTTAATGAAATTTAAAAGCTCATAAAACCGCCAAAATTAGAGGTATGATGATCGAATTTGCTACGTATATCTTTTTAGGCAATGTCATTACTGTGCCAGAAAATTAAGGTGCCACGCCCACTTTAACGCCCACCTCCCATATGACGTTTTAACTAAAAATCATATAATTTCTCTTTTAATAAAGATTTTTGAATAATAAAGGACTATATTGAAACATCTAAGTTGTACTCATTCGCTAAAAAAACAACTTTGACACGCCTACTATAACGCCCACTTTTCACGTTATCTACCGTAAATGAAATTTAAAAGCTCATAAAACCGCTAAAATTAGAGGTATGATGATCAAATTTGCTACGTATATCCTTCTTATCAATAAAACTGTTGTACCAAAGAGTTTCGGTGACATGTCCACTTTAACGCCTACCTTCCATATAACGGTTTATTTTAAATTCATGTTATTTCTCTATTGACAAAGTTTTTGGGAAAATAAAGGACTATATTGAAATATCTAAGTTGTATTTATTAGCAGAAACTTTATTGACACGCCTACTTTAACGCCCACTTTCATTGAAAGACTACATTTACAAAAGCATTTTAGTAGCATATCGAAGTTATAAAGGGTGGTTAAATTTTAAGGACCGATGTTGAATTTAAATAAAATAGAAATTATTTAGGAAATTATTATTTTTTTTTTGTAATTATAATATTTGTATGGTTCAATTATGTATTTAACAAAATATCGGCCAAATGGCCCCCCCATCCTTGGCGCCACTCCTCTATCTGATGGTCCAAATTTTCAATGACAATGTTTGGCATGTTGGGCATGATGATGAGGCGAGGTTGACTGCTCTTTTGCCACACTATCGCAAAAACCAGCAGTGGTTCCCATTCAACGAACTAAGAAGGCATTCACAGATTTTCTAACATTTTATACAGACCTGTTTTGCAGTAATTTAAATATTTTTTACAATTCTCCCGATTGTGGACGAATTTGAACGATTATGTTGATCAAAAGAATTACGAAATGCACAAAATGCATTTTGATTTGAACGCCCATTTTTATAAAAAACCTGAATAACTTTAAAGCGTTGCTCATTTGCGTATCTTTCCACGGATCAAATTGAGTAAGTTTGAGATTGAGAAATGTCAAATGAAAACAAATTTAAAGACTAGGTGTAGTTCACCTTCAAGATGGGCCCTTAAAATTTAACCACCCTCTACAAAGAAAGTGATACATATTTTATTATAAAGAGATTATTCCATAGCGATTAACAAAATAATAAATATTGTGCTTTAAATGTACACAAAATTGGTGGTGGGTATAAAAGATTCGGCACAGCCGAATATAGTGCTCTTACTTGTTTTAACTGTTATAATTATACCCTTCACCTGTGGTGCACAAGGGTATATATAGCTTTGTCATTCCGTTTGTAATTTCTACAATTTTCATTTCCGACCCCATAAAGTATATATTTTCTGAAAGCTTATGAATAGAGGAGTCGATTAAGCTCTGCCCGTCTGTCCGTCTGTCCGTGTGTTGGTTGAAATCAACTTTTAGAAGCAACTATATGTTCCTCAGATCTGTACATGGTATCAATCTCTTGGAAATATCCAGGAATGAATCGCTATTGAAATTCTGCACAATCGCCCCATAACTTTCTGAGATATGAACAAAAAACCGCGACCACCTCGTTTTTTTTCACAATTACAACAACAACACACATACATACATACATGTAAAAAACATACCAAACAAAAAAAATTACAAAAAAAAAAAAAATATTAAAAATAAGAAAAAAAATAATAAAAAAAACTACAAAAAAAATTTTAAAAAAATTTAAAAAAAAATTTAAAAACATTTTTTAAAAATTTTTCTAAAAAAATTTTTAAAAAAAAATATAAAAAAAAATAATAAAATATAAATAATATATTAAATAAAATAAAATTTTTTTTGGCTCAGCTGGGATTCGATGCCACATATATTCTAACCAGTATATACATATGCACGTATTTTATATGGGATGAATGGTGATACAAACAATTGTTATTGCATGACTACACGTTGTGAAGGGTATATAAGATTCGGCACGGCCGAATATAGCACTGTTACTTGTTAAGACATTAAGTTATGTTAATCTTCAGTGTATTAAGCTTTATTACTTTAACAGTTGTTAGTTGATTTATTGTTATTTTTTAGCAATTGTAAACGAAATGGAAATAAAGGAAAGTGCAGAAATGTTAACATTATTTCATTTTTATGAAAAAAAATTTTATGAAATAAATAAAAGAAATGTGCTAAATCTAGTGCAAAAAGTTTTAAATTGTCATGGGTGTCCATAACAGTCTTCATAAAAATCACTCGCAAAATCTCTAAACTAATAAATAGATGTATATTATGTACGAATTTTTTTCTAACTATAAATTAAATAATTAAAGTAGCAAAAAATTATTTTTAAATAAATAGAAGACAAACTTTATGTATTATATATTAGTTTTAAAGATTAATTCGTATTTAATAAAGCATTTAAATATTCTGAAATCTATTTATTTGTATTATTATTTACAGACAAGTGTCAATGAATCCAATCATAATGAACAATGGCAATTGTGAGTCACATCTTAACGTTTCTTTGTTTCAATGTTTGACAAATTCAGCCATTGAGAGGTTAAGATTGCTAAAGCCTTATACGAAATTGATCGTTAAAATTAAAAATACATTTTGAGCACTTCGGGTTTTTGTTGGTCAACATACTCAACCAAACATGTCCACAATAGGGGGAATTGTACGCAAATTTCTGCAAAGCGGGCCTGTAAGAAATGTTAAAACCTTTAAAAAGGAAATCCACTTCAGCAATGAGGCACACTTTTACCTCAGTGCATTCGGATTCTCTTGACACGCAGCCAACAAAACAATGGTGCTTTTCGCGCGAGAAGTTCGATGTGAGTGTTATTCTTTGTCGTGGCAATGTTAATTGAGATTTGACATCGTTGGACTTTTTTTTTGGGATATTTAAAGAAAAAGTATTCAAATTCCAAACAGATATTTTTTATTTAATACATGTGGTGTAGTCTACCTAGTAATATCAAACTCGGAGTTGTAATATATGTTTAGCACAAACATTTTTTTTATTTGATATGTGTGGTGTAGGGTATAATATAGTCAGGCTTAATCGACTATAACTTACTAATTTGTTATGAATATGTTTAGAAATAATTTACACAAATTTTAAATCAACAAATCTTTATTATGGCGCTAAAATTTTATTGTAATATTAACTACTAACGATTTCTTCTAACATTTTTAAGATAAAAAAAATTCGTAAACAATTTGTGTGGAATTTATAATTTTATTGAAAACGCTTTTATTTTAAATAAATATTTGCTTATTTTTCGGCACAATTATGTTATTGATACGAATAAATATTATGTGTACATAAGTTTATACAAACTGCTGTATGCATAAAAATTATCAAAGGTTTACTAAAAGTATATAAAACAAATTTCCATAAGTATCAGTTAAATAAATCTTATATAAACCTTTAATAATGTTTCTGCATACAGCAGATAGTCTGTAGGTTTTTTAATATAAAAATTTTCTTTTATTTTATATAATTACTAGCATTTAACCCGCTACTTCGATAGCGCAGTTCTTACTATTTTTTGAATACTCAAGTTATTTTTTTAATTATTAAATATTTTTGGTTAAATTTATGAAAATTTGTATCTCTGATTCAATTTACTTAGAAAAATAAAAAGTTAAGTTAAGATATATCCGGCTTATAGTTACTTACTAAAAGCAAGATCACTGCTACTGAGTTTCAAAAATTAAGATTCATAATTTGCAAAAATGACCCTAAAAGTAATAAAAGTAACAATTTTCCCTTCGCTAAAACTTCCACTTGGTTTATTATTACCTACATTCAGAATTCTATGTATACAAAATATAAAAAAAGGGAAAGAGTAAAAAAATTTAACTTTATAAACGTAGAAAATACAAAAAGTCCCATTAAAATTCAGAAAAGTACCTTCTTGGTCGCCCATAACATTTTCAGTCCCACCTTGTATCAATAGTTACTAATTTCGAAATTCTTGCTTCGCAAACGTTGAAAATACAAAAAGGACCATATAAATTCAAAAAAGTACCTTTTTAGTCACCCATAACATTTTTAGTCTCACCTGGAATCAAAACTCCTTGATTGTATAATTCTATTTTCATAAATGTAGAAAATACTAAAAGTACCATAAAAATTCAAAAAAGTGCCTTTTTGGTCGCCCATTACATTTTTAGTCTCACCTGGAATCAATAGTCCTTAATTGTACAGGCCTACCTTCATAAACGTAGAACATACAAAAAGTACCATAAAAATTCAAAAAAGTACCTTTTCGGTCGACCATAACATTTTCAGTCTTACCTTGTATCAATAGTCACTAATTTCAAAATTCTAGCTTCGCAAACGTTGAAAATACAAAAAGTACCATAAAAATTCAAAAACGTACCTTTTTGGACGCCCATACCATTTTTAGTCTCACCTTGTATTAATAGTCACTAATTTAAAAATTTGTGCTTCGCAAACGTTGAAATACAAAAAGTACCATATAAATTCAAAAAAGTACCTTTTTGGTCGCCCATAACATTTTTAATCTCACCTGAAATCAAAAGTCCTTGATTGTACAATCCTATCTTCATAAACGTAGAAAATACAAAAAGTACCATAAAAATTCAAAAAAGTACCTTTTTGATCGACCATAACATTTCTAGTCTCACCTTGTATCAATAGTCACTAATTTCAAAATTCTAGCTTCGCAAAAGTTGAAAATACAAAAAGTACCATAAAACTTCAAAAAGTAACTTTTTGGTTGCCCATAACATTTTTAGTCTCACCTGGAATCAATAGTCCTTAATCGTAAAGTCCTACCTTTCTAAACGTATAAAATAAAAAAAGTACCATAAAAATTCAAAAAAGTACCTATTTGGTCTACCATAACATTTTCAGTCTCACCTTGTATCAATAGTCACTAATTTCAAAATTCTAGCTTCGCAAAGGTTTAAAATACAAAAAGTACCATAAAAATTCAATAAAGTACCTTTTTGGTCGCCCATAACATTTTTAGTCTCACCTTGTATCAATAGTCACTAATTTTAAAATTCTAGCTTCGCAAACGTTGAAAATACAAAAAGTGCCATAAAAATTAAAAAAAGTACCTTTTTGGTCGGCCATAACATTTTTAGTCTCACCTGGAATCAATAGTCCTTAATTGTACAGTCCTACCTTTATAAATGTAGAAAATACCATAAATACCATAAAAATGCGAAAAAGTACATTTTTGGTCCAAGTTCCAAATTCCAAGTTTAAAATGTTCAAATATCTATGTAACAAAATATTTTAATAGACATGATTTGAAGTCAGTAAGTCTACTCTTTTTTGCAAAAAAGTAATTATGCTCTAAAAAGTGCCAAACTCTTTTCCCGATTTTTCCCCTTTCTACCCTGTTATGAATGTGTTTCAATTTTTATGTAATTAAATTTTTTATGTCTGGTGAAATCTCAATTATAAATTTTGTGAAAATTGGCCGTCAAATTAGGAATTACATACATTTTACGGAATTTTCCCCTTTTTGGTACCTTTTTTGTCGCCAAAAAAGTTTCCAAAAATTTCACCTTAATATTTGCCCATATTCTATTGGCAATAATAATGATCAAATTTTGTCCCATTGAATATTATTAGAAAAGTTTCTATTAAAAAAAGTACCAAAAATATGGACAATTTTTACCCCTTATACATGCGAATTTGAAAAAAGTGCCGAATTCTTATTAATATTTTTTCGCGGATTACTTAAAACAGTTTAAATTTTATTCCTAGCTTTATGTGTTTAGAAGTTACATAGGGCACCAAAAAGTACCAAATTACAGTTTTTGCCCGTTTTTCCCCTTAGGGGTTGAAAATTCCAAAAAAGGCCAGACACCTGTCAGCTTATTTTTTGTGCAAATTACAATACTTTTTCAATTTAAGTTGAATCATTTTTAGTTTAGCAGATATTAGATTACCGATTTTACCCTTTTTACCCCCTTAAAGTACGAATTTCCAAAAATCCCTTCTTAGTGGAGCTATACATCGAAAGAGGAAACGGTTGTCCAAATTTCATATCTCTAGCTCTTTGCGTTTGGGCTGTGCGATGATGAATCAGTCAGTCAGTCACGTTACTCTTTTATATATATAGATTATATTGTATTATTCGCTTATAAATTCGTTTCGTATCCTATCAAGAGGTGAATGTTTGTCCTTGACCATCATTATGTTAAAATATAGACAATAATTAAATTCAGAATTTTTGATTCAACAAATATTAAGCAAAAACAATGTACGTGTGTATGTATAGTTGAATTCAAAATGATAGTAGACGTTTATTAACAATAATGCAGTCCTACACTTAATGAATAGATAAATATGTTTGTTTGTATGATAGTGGGTAATTTATATCGGGTGTCCCAACTAGAACGCAATTTTTAAATTTGGCGCCATTCGGAGTGTCATTGTTTGACATTTGAGCAATTGTTATTGTTTGCTAGTGGAAGGTACGAGGTAAGTAAAAATGGAGCGCTACACGAATGAACATTGTGATATTGTTTTACCAAAATGGTGAAAGTTTTGCGCCTACAGTTCGCAAATTGCGATCATCCCATTTCCATCTTGATGGCTTCGTCAATAGGCAGAATTGACGCATTTGGGGTGAGGAAAATCCTCGAGTGATTCACGAGAAGCAAATGCATTCTCAACGTGTCACTGTGTGGTTTTTGGGCTGGAGGAATTATTGGACCTTTTTTTTATGAAAATGAGGCAGGTCAAGCGCAAACAGTCAATGGTGTTCGGTATCGTGAAATGATAACCAGTTTTTTCTTGCCTAGAATTGAAGAAATGAATGTGGAGGACATGTGGTTTCAACAAGATGGCGCCACATGTCATACAGTCAGAGAAACAGTTCAATTGCTGCATCAGTCTTTTCCCGGTCGTGTTATTTCGCGTTTTGGAGACCAGAATTGGCCGCCTAGATCGTGTGATTTAACACCTTTAGATTTTTTTCTTTGGGGTTTTTGAAGTCGATGGTTTACGCGAATAAGCCGACGACGACTCAAGCCTTAAAAGAGGAAATTGGACGCTGCATTAATGAAATACCGCAGCATTTATGATAAAAAGGTCATTTAAAATTTTATTAAAAGATCGCGTGTGTGCCAGCAAAGCCGCGGCTGCCATCTGCACGATATATTGTTCCATACATAACCTCATTCTGCCTACTTTACGATATAATAAAGTTTCACGATTTTTTTCTAAATATCTATGTTTTATTTAAAATTTAAAAATTGCGTTCTAGTTGGGACACCCGATATATTAAAAAAACTAAATTCATTATTTTTTTAAGTCATCGCACACTCTGGTGTGCAGCAAAAATCGCCTTTAAACAAAAATATGTTGACAACAGAGACTTGAATGGTGTGTGGCTCATTTCATCATAACTGAAGACTGATTTGTCCGATTTTTATAAAAAAAAACTAACAAATGATAAAAATCAAATTTCCTTTAAGTTAGCTAAATATATTCATATTTTCAAGTGCTTAGGAGTTATTCAGAGTGGGTTGCAATAATTTTTTCATGCAAAATGAGTACTATTTTTTGGTTCAAAAAATTTATTAAAAAATATTACGGCAAAAAATTTGAAATTTTCATTATTTACCAGAAAGGTAGGTTATTGAAAATCAAATAAGACATACAAAATAAAAATCAGTTGACAGATGTTGATTTGATCTAACTTTGATAAAAATTATGCAACGCATTTATTGTGCTTTTATACCCGCAACAAAAAAATTGTGGGGGTATATTCATTTTGTCACGACGTTTGTAACACATCGAAATATCCATTTTATACCCCATAAAGTATATATTTTCTGCATCGGTGTTTAATTTTATGACGATCTAGCTATGTCCGTTCGTCTTTCTGTCTGTTAAAAGCACGTAGAGGTCGGACCGAAAAAGCTAAGGAGCTTAAATTTTGCCAGAATATTTCGTATACACAAGGTTTGTTTGGCATTGAAAATGGGATAAATCGGAATATTAGGAAGAGTAAAAAAACTATTTTTCCCTGAAAATTGCTTTAATGTATAAGTTAGGAAAGGAGTTATAGGTAAAAATGTACGAATATTTGTACCGCACAGTGTATTTTTTGATATATTTAAAATTTAAAACGTAATAAAACTAAAACGGAAAATAAATGTGACATGCCCACGCAGAAACTATTTCAACACGCCTACTATAACGCCAACTTTTCACGTAATTTGCTGTTAATGAAATTTAAAAGCTCATAAAACTGACAAAATTAGTTGTATGATGATGAAATTTTGTACATATAATTTCTAGTCAAAGTCATTGTTATGCCAGAAAATAAAGGCGACACGCCTCCTTTACGCCTACCTCCCATATAACGCTTTATCTTAAATTCATATAATTTCTCTATGGACAAAGATTTTGAAAGAAAAAAGGACTATATTGAACTATCTAATTTGAATTTATTAGTAAAAACTACATTGACATGCCTACTATAACGCCCACTTTCATTGAATGACTAAATTTACGAAATATTTTACTAGCATATCGATGTAATACATACTAGTAATAAAGAGATTATCCAGTAGCGATTACAGTTAATAACAAAATATTAATTTTGTGCTTAAAAGTACACAAAATTGGTTGTGGGTATAAAAAATTTGGCACAGCCGAATATAGTGCTCTTACTTGCTCTATTTTTATTTTATATAAATTTTATTGACAAATAATTCAGTTACAATAGTTTGTCTTAGCGCTTATAAGGCATTATTGAGACAAACATATATTTACTTAAAATTTATATGTTACAAAAAAAAATTATAAACGAAATTAATTTTATTAAGTTATGAGCTTAATTCCAGGAGAAAAAAGCATTGAGGTACAAATATTTATTTGTTTTTTTGGTAACATCCAAAATATTTTTAATAAAAATAAAAAATAAAAACTTAAAAATTTTTTAAAATACATGTATGTACCTATCGGCGAATTATTTTAAAAATAGCATAATAATACATACCATTAAATGGTTTCCTGATTTACCCAAAGCCATAATAATTTGAATAAAATTCCCATGTTTAATTCAACATTAAAAAAGGAAACAATGTAAGTATGTATTTATAAAAAAAAAAAATAAAAAACATAATTTAAATTAATAAATAAAAAAAATGTGAAAAAAACCCGGTTATATTTCTTATTGTGAATATTTTTCTCCTTGAAATATTTTACCTTATTCCTAAAATAGCAATCGTTAACAAATTCCTTAAGATGTTTTCGATTCTTTTTCTTTTTTACATTCAATGTGCATTTATAGTTTACTTATTGCTTTTCTTATTTATCATTTATCATTAGTCAATAATTTCTTATTCAGAACGAAAATATAAAATATTATGCTAAATCTACTTTACAACACATCTACGTTAAATCATGTCATGTTACTTTGCAAAAATGTTTCAGATGAATGCACTTTGCTTAACTTTTATCTTAAAAATGTTTAAAAGTATATTCTTTCTGAGTGGTAAGTATTTATTGCTTTATTTTGGTTATTAGCAAACATCATGCTTAGTGAACACAGACATACTTGCATCTATTTGCTTAATTGTTTATTGCAGTTTTTGCGTATGAG
This sequence comes from Phyto melanocephala, assembly GCA_941918925.1. Taxonomy (NCBI): domain Eukaryota; kingdom Metazoa; phylum Arthropoda; class Insecta; order Diptera; family Rhinophoridae; genus Phyto; species Phyto melanocephala. The sequence goes on from OW799234.1 coordinate 50,694,893, forward strand.
ACACTTTTATAACAAGATTCAACAAAGAAACCAAATTTAAATAAAAATGTTTTGTCTGTAGCGGTAACTAACATGATGATTTGTACATTATTTGCACTGAGCCACATACATGTGTAGATAAAAACCATTTGGATCGTCACAGAAGCAATAAATTTTTGCTTGACTTTTTTTTATCATTTAATTAGATGTACAATTATCATACGCAGTGATGCCATAATATTTATGACTTAAAAAATTCCTTTTTTCTCCTGTTAAAATTATTTGAACAAAATAGGGTTTTGAATTACTTACCATCGCGTTAGTTATCAAACTGTGAATAAATTATCAATATGTGATTGTATTATTTTCTTTGTTTAAGTACGATTTTTATTAATTTATTTTTTTTACATTTAGTTTTAAATTTGAACCCAAGGTACATATTTCTACAATAGTAGTGATACTACCTACTTTTTCACCATACTACTTTAATAACATAATTTAAAAAAATACATAAATTGCATACAAATTTTAAACATTTACTAAGGTATTTGTTTGCAAATTTTCTTAATACCAAGTTCTACCACTTTACTTGCAATCATCTGGCATCTCTGCCTCAAACCGTGAACATCGTGTTTATTTTTTACTCCAAATTGTTAAACCAATTTTATATATTAAAAAGTCAATTAAAATAAAATTTTAAGTGATTGTGTATTTCTGACAATGTTGTCGCAAAAAAGAAAGAAACTCTGGGGTAATAACCCAAAATTTAAAGTGCCAAAAATATCCGACGTAAATAGCAGCAGTGCAAATAGATTTCATCTACTTGCAAATGAAGAAGAAGAAGAAGAAGAACATGATACCCACAAGGAGAAAATACCACCAATTGTAGTGGACTCTGTCCATAGTTTTTCATCAGTTTTTGGACTAATTGGAGACAGGTATATGTTTAAAAGAATGTCCATTGGAACAAAAATAATATCAAGCTCAAGGATACTGTATAACGAGGCCTTAAATGTACTAAGAACTAAGAAGTACCAATTTTGCACGCATGAAATAAAAGATGCAAAAACGTTTAAATTAGTGTTGTTTGGTCTTATTCAAATGGATACTAAGATAATTTGTGATGAATTTAACAACTCACACAATATAAATCCGGTAAGTGTAAAGGAAATCACCACGAAAAGATCAACCGCAGATGATACGCTATATCTTATTGAATTCGATCGTCAACAAGTGTCGAAGAGGGATATACTTAAAATAAGATATTTTAGTAATATTGCCGTTTACTGGAGAAGACCACTCAAGGGTAGCAAAGGCCCTACTCAATGCACCAAATGCTCTATGTATGGTCACGGTGCTAGGAACTGTAACAGAGTAGTAGTGTGTGCAGCCTGTGCGGGTAATCACGAATTTGCAGATTGTCAATTAAATAAAGCCGCTAATAGTGAGAACATTATCTACAAATGTTACAACTGTGCTAGGAGGAATTTTAAAAATGTAAAGCACAGAGCGGACGACCCGAAATGCCCGTGTCGTCAGGAATACCTGGAGATTCGTCAACGCACCACATCCAGAAATAAAGTACCACAAAGAACTAATATGCTGAACTTTAACTCCGATGAAGTTAATTTTCCCCAACTGCCTGGTAAGGAACATCAAAATTATACACGTGACTCTGGTGCTAAAAGTAATGTACTGTACTCTGATGTAACAAGAAGTAAGACGCTTGTTAACAGAAATGAAGATGATATTTCTAATGAGAAATTGATGCAAATATTTTTTGATGCTGTCGATGCACTTCAAAGGTGCCAAAACAAGTACGACAAGCTACGAGTGCTGGGGATGATGCTTCAACATGCAATATAAATCAACAGTTAGTCACAATGTTCATGTTATGCACTGGAATGCTCAAGGCATAACGACTGAGTCAGCAGCTTCACAGCTGGAAAAATTTTTATTTGACAAGGAAGTCGATATTCTCCTTGTCAATGAGACATTTTTGAAACCCCACCATAAATTTAAACTTGGAGGCTACAAAATTTATAGAGAGGATCGACCAACTCATGGTGGCGGTGTACTCATCGCAGTAAAATACAATGTTGAACATGAAATATTACCAACTATAAATACAAGTGTGGCTGAAAATATTTCGGTTCGAGTAATAATAAATAGGCGCCCTGTGATTTTTACATCTGCGTACAATCCGGTTCATACTATAAATTTTAAAACTGATATGGATGCTTTAACTAGAAGGTCAAATGACTTCTTTTTATTTGGTGATTTAAACGCACAACATACGCACTGGAATTGTTTTTCAAACAATATTGCTGGTAATGAGCTTTATAGCCATAGCCTTCAATCAAACTACTACATTTATTACTCAAATGCATTTACTCGCTTTGGACAAAATATTAATCCAGTACAGCCCTCTACAGTAGACATCCTTTTAACTAACTCTTGTCTTCCTTTTTCAACCTTGGAAACACATCCAAATATGTTGCAGTCGGACCATGTACCACTATCTTGCGTCATTTATGGAGAGGTACAAAATAGCATTTTGATGCTACCCTTGTATAATCGAGCCGATTGGTCATCAATAAAAAACTTCGTTGAAAGTGAAATAATATTACAAGAGATTGATCAAAATATTACAAACACAGGTAATCTAGATTTAGCATTAAGTAAACTAATATCCATTGTAAAAGAAGCTACTAATAAAATACCAGTTGGTCATAGAAACCCCTTCCAACGTGAAATTTCAGAAATTAGTAAAATGCTTATTTCACAGAGAAACAAATATAGACGTAAATTTCAAAGATGTAGGGATAGTAATTTTAAAATGCAATTAAACTGTATCTTAAGGCAGCTAAATAGGCTTATTGACTATCACCTAAATAAAGACAGAAATGATTCTTGGTCGAAATTCATATCAAATCTGCCTACCGGCTCTAAAAAGTTTTGGAAATTAACAAAAACTTTTAAAGGAAAAAACTCCACATTGTCTAAACTTCATCTAAATGGAACAATTTTAAATTCTGACGTCGAAAAGGCAAATGCAATAGCTGACGTATTTGCCAGTTCACATACTATTACTTTTAACAATCCATCCCCCATGGAATCGGTTGTATCAAGATACATTAATGACCTTAATCAAACTCTTACCGATGATACAAGTATTGAACTTACAAATTTGTCTGAAGTCAAATCGTTTGTCCATTTGTTAAAAAATAATAAATCCCCTGGTTTAGATGGGATTAACAGCATAGTTCTTAAAAATATGCCCGATTACTTTTTTGAAATTTTAAGTAAATTATTTAACTTTTGTTTAAGCAATGGGTACTTCCCACTCGTTTTTAAAATGGCTAAGGTAATTCCAATCCACAAATCTGGAAAGGATCCTAAATTACCCTCCAGCTATAGACCAATTAGTATTCTAAGCCTATTAGATAAGGTGTTCGAGAAAATTATTCACACCAGGATTTTAGATTTTTCAAATTACAATAATATTATAAATCAAGAACAATTTGGCTTTCGAAAAGAGCACTCCACTGTACATTAATAATATAATATAATAATACTTAATAGAGTTGTAAACTTTATTGAATGTAATAAAAGTAATCGGAAAAGTACTGGAGTCGTTTTTCTTGATATCGAAAAAGCTTTTGACTCAATCTGGCATGATGGACTAGTGTATAAATTAAATACGTTGCATTTTCCAAATTATCTACAAAAACTTATCAAAAACTTTTTAGATAAACGTACGTTTGTTGTATCTGTCAATAACAAATTTTCTAGTGAAAGGCAAATACCTGCGGGCTTGCCACAAGGATCAGTATTATCCCCTACACTATACTCGATATATACATCCGATGTTACTCTAAGAAGAGACCATGATGCAGCTTTTTACGCGGATGACAGCGCCTTTATTTGTTGCGGTAAAGTGTCGAATGCGATAATTAGGAGAATGGAAAATAATCTTAAATTAATTCGTAAATACTATGACAAATGGAAAATAAAAGTCAATGACGATAAAACTCAAGCAATTATATTTCCATTCAACAAATCGCGAAAACGCTTTCCTACTAGATATTTATCGTCTAGGGGAACAATAATTCCATTGAGGAACGAAATTAAATATTTAGGAGTTATCCTTGACAAAAAACTTTTATTTAAACAGCATGTTAATTACATTTGTGAGAAGGCAATTAAGTGTAGCCGTGCCTTATACCCCTTAATTAGCCGAAGATCTAAACTTAATATAAAGAACAAGGTACTTATTTACAAAATGTGTATTCGACCGATTATGACCTATGGTTGTCAAATCTGGTCACAAAAGGCTGCTAAAACGCATACAAAAAAAATTGCAAATCATTCAAAATAAAAACTTGAAAATAATACACAATCTACCTTTTAGATATCCAACTTATCTTCTACACAGAAACTTTAACTTTAAAATGTTTAATTCATTGACAAGGGAACTGACGCTGTCATTTAATGAAAAATGCAGAAGGTCAAATTTTGAAATAATAAGAAATTTGCTGAACAACCACTGAGGGTCTTTTGTTTAAAAGACACATTTCAGTGATTGTTCTAAAATCTCTTATGACTTTTAAGTTGATACGAGGTTTTTTATGAACAACTTTTCCTTTAAACTGTGATATTAGTAGTTTCTTTATTTAATTAATCAGATGTTAATTGTTGTAATACTATATGTAAATTCTCATAACTCTGTTAACGATATTGATAAAATTAATAAGTTTTAATAAATAAATATAAATAAAAAAAAAAAAAACAAAAAACTTTACTTGCAATGGGAACTTTATGCAATGAAAATTGTGTGGCAAAATTCTATTAAACTGACATATTCATAAACCTCACATTTAAGTAAAAGGACGCGCCACACATATACTCCACAAATTTATTTTAAGTGTAATACAGAACCACAGATTCCATGTTCAGTAGGCGTATAAAGATAACAACTTTTAATAAATTCAATTTAGATATTAAAGCATAAATTTATGGTTTCATTTCATTTTTTAAGCAAACGTAATTAAATTTATATTTACTTTTTTTGGTAGACAATATAAACCACAAGCCATACTTACGAAATTTCAGCTTCGTATATCTGTTTTAAATGATTTAATGAACTTTTAAATTTTACTAACATATTCCGTGGTCAACCCAATTCGAACGTAATTTAGTTGTAAATGTTTGTTATCCTTTTCTATATCATATACATACATACATACATAAATAAAGCACTGTTTTTAAAAACAATTTGTATCAATAATGTTGATTTAACATGCATTGCTTTTTAGTTTATGTTTTTAAAAATATAAAGATTTCGCACATCTGCAAGAATATTCCTTTGAAATTAAAAGTCGTTTGTAAATATAATGTGAGCATAAGCTTGGTAAATCTAGCTGCCTATTTATATAAGATTAATAGAAGATTATGTGCTAATGCACTCAACTTATATGTTGAATGCAGAGTCTTTTTTTCTTCCAAAATATTTTTCTATTTTTTTTATATAATTATATGAACTTTAAAAAACCCATTTGTTATAAAGAATTGTTATGTCACCTTCATTTTCTGTTATTACAATAACATTCACAAAAAAAGTTATATTTGCGAAATTTCAGTATCTTGTATCCAATTCTGTCGGTTTTATGACATTTTATATTTAAAATAGACTAAAAAAGACATTGTGCGGATTGGATCTTTAACTATTTTCGAAATGCATGGATTCGGGCAATTTGTGGGAAAACATATTTATTTTAATTAAGAAATATACTTGTGAAATTTTATAAGTCTAAGTTATTGCGTTTAGAAGTAATTGATTTTTATACGATATCAGAAAGAAATTTTTTTAACTGCCTAATTTGCATTACAAGCTATAACTTTTTTTTCCTAATAAACGAATTTTGCGCATTTTCAATACCAAATATTTATGAAGTACATTCATTTCCATATATTCATTTCCGACCCCATAAGTTATATATTTTCTGAAAGCTTATGACTAGGGGAGTCGATTAGGCAATGTCCGTCTGTCCGTCGGGCCTCAGTTGAGTAAAGTTTGTGAAGCCAATTTTAACATCCTCGTGTTTAGATTGAAATGTTGCAAATAACTAATTCAGGTTGCAGAAAACCATCTGCTTCTGCATTTGAACTTTATTGCCATCGATTCGTACTGATACTGAAAGACTTTTCATACCTGGCATTAGGCGACTCATATCATCTCGCTGATAAACTGAGTTACTAGAGTTTCAGTTTCGCTGTCTAAAGTTTTTCCCTCCCTTTTGCTTGGGAGTGTTAGAATCCAATGCTTAGCAACCTCTATATATGCTTTTCAACCTCTACTCAATGCGATTTCTTTCCAAACCCAAAAATTAAACCACTAGCAAAATCAACACCTGAACCTAGTAACGCCAAGAAAGGATTGAGAAAAAAAGCAGCAGCTTAAAGCGATAAATAAGGGGGATGAAAGACTGGGTAGGTATAAAAATATATAAGTGGATTTAATGTGACTAAGATTAAAATTGATTATGTTATTTATATTTTTATTATATATTAGTTTAATTATCATTACAAATAAATACAAAAATAAATTTCCAAAATTGGTATGATTTTACTCCTGAGGCTAACATATTGTTGGTAGTAGAGTATCGAGGGTACAGAATCTTAATTAGGTATGTTATATACCGTTAGAAAGGATAATTTTTCTAGTTTTGTAGTAAATATATCGTTTTTAAGGTTTTAGAAACGTTTGCGTACAAATAGGAAATAATTTAAAATAGTTTATATAAAAATCTTTGTACTGAGTGACAAAAATTTTTTTTATAGATATCCCAGTCGCATCTCAATAAGCGATCTTAAAGCTTTTAAAGGAAAAGCCCTAAGCTTTCTTTTGAGCAAAAAAAAGACGCTTTAAAAAAAATAAAAAAAATTTTTTTTTGAAAGATTGAAGCAATAGCTATCTAAACTACTTGGGACAGCTACTTAGCCAAAATGTCAAATTTTGGTCCCCTATATCTCAGAGAGTTCTATATATCAGAGAGTTTTTGTGTCTGAGCTACTATTCAATAGTCCTTTGGTCCAAATTTTATCCCGATTGGAAGACATCGGTTTCAAAAGTACACTTGAGGCGAAATGGCTCATATATATATCAAGTTACATGTAAACATGAAGGAGGGTTACCGAAGTAGACCTCATATTATGTTACTTAAGCTCTCAAATTATTTTTGTACACGCTAGAGATCTTAAACTACAAGCCGTAATCTCGAAAACTATTGTTGAGAAAATCAGACAAATCGGCTAGAAACTAACTGCGATATAAGGACTAAAATACAGTAAACACATAATACATAATAAAAATAACATAAAGTTCATAATGGCCGCAACTACAAAATGGCGCACAATAAATTTTTATATTGGTAAAATTTAACTCCCTAAATATTCGTATTAAATGAAAGGGCTTGACCAGCAGAAAACAGTAAACTATAAAAAAGCTTAAATCCAAGATGGCACACTAAGCAAAATGGCGGATTATTTGTTTATTCAACTTCATTAATATGACTTGTAGAATACAGCTAAGTATGTAAAAATTCAAAGTTAAAGATGGCGTCAGAAATAATAAGCCAATAAAATGGCGTATACCTATGTCCCAGACGGTAAAGGGTATCATTAGATTTATCAGTGCCGAATCTTGTTTTTTTTTTGGCGGGTATAAAAAATTAAAATTTTTAATTACACAGCTGGTTAAAAAAATTCCAAAATATTTGCTATTTTTACAAAGTTTAAAAACTTTTTTGAACAACAAAAAATTTAACTGCTATAAACACTTAATTGAAAAAATGTATTTCTATAAACTTTTTTTGATTTTAAAAAAGTTTTTCCATCTCTTATCTAGTAAAATTAATATTTTTGAAAGATTTTAAAATATATTTTGTTTAAATTTTTTGTGTTACTTGAACAAAATGGAAAAAGTCGGTATTACCTTCAATCTTACCTAATTACTAATAAACTCATCTTTTTCTACGTTTACAAATTTACAAAAGAAGAACATTTCCTACATCTGACAGCACTAATCATAAATTTTTTTCTTGTTCTATTTTTAAATTTATTAAGCAAAAGTTCGTCTACATGGCGCTATTTATTTTAGACTTAGTGCTTTTGATTAATTATACATATGTACCTTGACTAACGTAATATTCAGATGTCAAATAAAACAGAAAAAAATGTTTTATTTAAATTAAATTGTTAAATCTCTGTATTTGTAATTGCTCTTGCATTGAGGAAGAACATAAAAGATAAAAATACTTTAATTAAAATATAATATACACAGTCGAAGACTAATACGGCGAATAATCACCAGTTGATATATAAAGGCAAAAGAACTAATTTTTACTTGGAAGTCACAGCTTATAGGTTAGCTATTGAAAATTAGTTTAATCAGTTGTTGAAAAACATAAGTCAACACATAGAGCTTATTCTGTTTTAAATTAAATTTTAACAACAAAAAACTTTTTTGTTAACTTTAAAACTTGTTTATTACATGCAGGCGTGATATGCCTTGAAGGTTGTAGCGGATCGTGGTCACATCGCGTTTTGATCAGAGTATTTTTTTATATCATGGTTGTTGTATTTATGAATTTGTGTATTTAAAAATATCTTTTCAATATAACAATTATTTTTGTTTAGCTTAAGAATCTCGTCTTAACAAGGTTTGACTGTATTTGTAATTTTTTTTTAAATTAAATATTTGTTTTTAGATAAAACGGGATTAGATTTGTATGTATATTTAGAACGATATTCTTTATACATTCTAAAAATACTTTTTACATTTTTATGATTAAAAATATGTTCATTGTGTTTAAAAATAAGTATTTTAATTACTTAACACCCAGTCGGAAATTACAAATTTTAATTGGGTGATTCACAAGGTGCCTTTTCATGTCATATGTCCTATTGTCCTAAAATTTTACAATGGTTTAAAAATGTTGTAGTTGCTTTTCAAACAAAAAGTTTCTTATAATAATAAAACTTTGTACTATACGTTTATTGTGCTGTCGTATTTAATAAGCAGACTAAGCCGGCTAAGCCAAGCCGCAATAGTTTTTGTAAGCCGTCGCCGTTCATTGTATGATTTTTTCGGGCCGACATCCAAATTTAAGCACAGTTGCTAATTTTTGATAACCAATCACTGGAGGTGTCAAATAAGATCGGCTAAGGACTCTGCTGTCTTTGTTTATCAAACAAAATTTAATTTATTTGTGATTTGCAGCAAAACTGAAAAATGGAAAATATTGTGGTAAGATCTAAATCTAAATTGTACTTTTCGCACAAACTGGCTATTATTTTGTTTTTTTTACTTGTTTTTGGCATTATTAAAGAAAATATTTATTTTTATAATTGTTTTACATCAGATGATTTAAATTCATATTAGCACACTTAATTATGAGGGGTTGTTCACAATAGTCTTAATTTTTCATGCTATTATAATAGGACATATGACTTTATGATACTACTGTGAATCCCCCAAATATGTTTTATACTAACTGTACTTGAAAATGATATGCAATGCTCTCCATACTGTTTTCAACTTTTTAGTTAAATTGACTATTTTTAATTTTTGGTAACTACTTGTTTGTATTAAAAAATAACTTAAACATATTTTCTATATTCGTCTTGTCATAATGAGATATTATAACGAAAATATTCTGTGTGTGCAAAGTTTATAAAAACATGTTAAAAAAAAGGAGTTAAAAAATGTTTGATCTGCATGGGCCTGGAAGTACCCGATTTTCAAATCACAAAATGTGTTTTTGCATGGTTTTATTAAAATCAATTAGGTAGAAGTAATTAAAAAATAATATTTACTTTGTATGGAAGTGGGACTGCTTACTTTTCTTATAATTTAACTTTTTTACAGCGAAATCCAATGTGAGTGCAAAATTTGATAAAAATATAAAAATATAAAAATAATATGTTTGATAAATAAGTTTTTAAGAATATTAAAAAAAACGAAAATTTGCTTTACATGAAAGTGACACTTCTTACTTTTAACTAAACAGAAACACTACTATGTAATAAAGGGACAGCAAAAAAACTTTTTTTTTTTTGGAAAATGCTATAAAAAAGTGTAGCTTCGGCTGTGTGGCACGTAGCGCCGTCCTGTTGAATCCAAATGTTGCCAATATTTTCCTCTTCAATTTTTGTGAACGAAAATTCGTTCAACATGGCCCGATAACGATCGTCATTGACTACGGCCACTCCTTGCTCATTTTCGAAGAAAAATTACCCAATTATGCCTCTGGACCAAAATCCGCACCAAACAGTGACTCGTTTTAGGTGTATCGGCTTTTCAATGTATGCGTGTGGGTTTTCTGTGCCCCAAATGCTACAATTTTGCTTGTTTACATACCCGCCAAGATCAAAATGAGCTTCATCTGAAAAGATGATTTTTTTGGCAAAATCGGCCAAACTAATGTCGCAATATTTCCTAGCGTTGTTCAAGCGTATACACAACCATATTCGTTCAGTGGAAGGATAAAACTAATTATCTGTCAAATCAGACATGAGCTAAGTGTTACCATTTACAAAATAAGCACTAGTTGAAAAAAAACGTTAGATGGCGGACCCATTACATACGTATATTCATTTAATTTTTTTACAGCTTCAGATAGAACTATGAAAAAAAAACACATGTAATTAAATGGTCATTATGTGTTTTAAATTGAATGAAAATAAAAACATAAAGTAATTATTATTTTAACATAACGTTTATATCAGTATTGTATGTTTCTTAAAATCAACTTTACCAAGTAAAATTCCATTACAATACTTCTTTTAATTTTATATGCAAACTTTAATATAAAATTTGTACTAAAACCTTAACCTTCTTTTCCAAAAACGAATAACAAAATATGTATAAGAAAACTCAAGTTTCATTGATGGAAACAACTGAGCGACAAATGGCTGTCGACTATTCGATACGGTTCTTTTGGTAACATCTCTCAAGACCAAAAGCATTGTAAAAACTTCAACTGAACCAAACATGTATGTATACTTTTGTGAATGGATAAGTACTTGTACAAGCATATGTAAATACACATAACATTTTTTTATTATTAAGTATTATTGTTTTTGACCATGTTGTTGTTGCTGCTGTGGTGATTATTTTTGGTCTGTTTTTGGTATCGTTTTGATTTGTCTAAAATGTGCAGAGCTAATACCGCTTTGCACCAGTTCAAACTAGAATTTCAACGAATGTCGCATGCATGTACATTAGAGCATACCATCTTATAAAAAGAAAAAAAGTTCACCGTAAAACTTCAAATATAAAGTATTTTTGGAAGACAAATTCGAGAAAAATTTTCTTTTTGTTTTTTAAATTTTCGTTATATATTCGTCATTTACAGATATCTCTAATGCTTCGCTTCAAGTACCCCGCTAGTATTTACCACCTAGATCTTAGTTCATATCACCATAATATCAAAAAATTAAAGCCTACAAAACATCATTAATCTTTGGCTAAGAAAGTATTACAAAAATTAGTATTATTATATTATATGTTGCGAACGTTGGGACAGCCTTTTAGTTTTTTTCATTCCACTACCTTTAGAGCAAAAAAATTTATAGGTCTCTCTGTAAGATCCGATTGTAAATGCCATAGATATAAGAAAACCCCCAAAAACGCTATTTTTCTTTGAATTGCGGTACGGTATAATAAATATTGAACGAATAAAATTCCAATCGCAATTAAGTTAAAAATAATAAATTAATACAATCAAATAAAATAAATACATAAACAAGACAAAATAAAATAATCAAAATAATATCAAAAAAGAAAGCTGTTTTTAAAATTCATACAAGTCTTTTAAAACCAAAATTGTTATTTAGTATTACTTAAGCCAACATTAGGGTTCACAAATTGTCGAGATCCATAAACTACTGCGACATAGCTATTAAGTTATTCATTTACTTAAATGGAATCAACAAATTTGTAATTTAATTGCTTGGAACCTGAGTTTTATAAAAGAATATAGAAATTATCAAATATTTGTATGTTTATTTGTCTACTATTTAGCATTTAAAATTGTTGATAAGTTGGTTAGTAAAATTCAAGCCCTGTGGAATATAAATTTTTCAATATAATAGTTAGAAGATCTTGTAATAAAAGTTAACATTTGAAAATGAATTGAGTGTTTTCTACAGTATCACTATTTGTATTCCAAATTATTATTTATATACATACATAACAACAATGCAAAGAAAATTATGGTGAAGGGACATTTTTCGCGGTAAACAGAAATGGACAACATTCAGCTCATTTCGCCGTTCAGTTGTCTTAAGCGACAAGCAAGTAAAGTTAAACTATGTTTAATTTTTTTTACTTACCGTGAACATTTATTAATATTCAATGATATGCCTCCTGGCCACGCATCCCTTGGCGTATGTAGTCCCACCGTGGATAAGGGTAGATTTATATGAGTCTACAACTCCCTGGCAAGGTCGTGAAGACCAGTCGTGGTCCATAGGGCCAATTACAGCAACACTGGGTGGTCCAATTTCAATGAGAGAGGGAAAACCACCCAGTGGCCGAGTCCATCAGCCGCCCCCACATAGGAGAAAACAGACGCTGACAGACAGGGAAATGTAGTTCTTAGTTGTGCAACACTGCACGTAAGCTCCTGCACCGCTTCAAGATGACTCCCCATCGCGACTTGCAGAATTAAATACACTTTAAAATATATGATGGCCGTCACTACAAATAGCGTACAATAAATTTATATAATATAATAAATGAGCTTGACAAGTAAAATATAAATTATGAAAAAGTTAAAATCCAACATGGCGCCCAAAATGAAATAGCAGATAAATGGGCCAAATATAGTAAATACGGCTTTGGCGCATAAAAATATAAGTATCAAATTAAGGGCTGGACCAGTAGAATATAGTAAATATCGAAGAACTTAAATTAAAATTACTTATATCAGTAGGTTTTTTAAATTTTCAATCTAGGAAAAACTACATTGTGGTCACTATACCTATGTACCTGATGGTAAAGGGTATAATCAGATTAGGCAAGTATCACTTTCACTTGTTAAACTAAATTTGGAATGCTCACCCCGTAATATTTTATATTAATAGACAAGCTATAGTTTACGTTTACATTATACAACCGATTTTAATACAAAAAGATATCATTAATGGAAATATTCCTGTAGGTGTAGACAATCTTAATCTGATAAAAATTGGTTTAGTATTTTAAGAGTTATAGGCGTTTAAGGTATTTATTAACCTAAGCGCAAAACATATGTTTATTACACAACAAAAAATAAAAAGAAAAAACTTGTTGAACCAACACTGTTAATAAAAATACTGTTTACAAAAATTAACAACTTTTCGAATAATTCAACTATTTGCAAAGAATTGAATTTTAGAAGTATTTTTTAAGTCAACTTTTTAGGAAGAGAATACATAAAAGACCTATTAGACACGCATACTTGTCTTAAGACATGTACGATGGCATACCAAATCTCACTGTGTAATAGCATGTATGTCGAGTATGTTAGACATGTATGTTGGTTTTCAAAAATTTTTGAAAACCTGAGTCTGTCGCATACCAACATACTCGTCTAATAGCCATAGCTGCCAGATAAAATAGAGGCAAAATCGTCTAATGTGGGGAAAAAATCGTCAAAATCGTCAAATAGTTTACTCAAATCGTCATAAAAACGATTTATGTGTAATTTGTTTTTGTTACAATAACAAAATACACATAAATCGTCCAAGACAATCACTCAATCGGCTTGTAAAAACAACACATAAGTTTTTTTTTTTAAATATATAACTTCAATTAAATTTAATCGTAATATAACTCTTATATTAACGAAATAGTCATATCAGACAAAAAATTGGTGGCGATTGTGTTAACATCTGTCAGCTGGTGGTGGTGTAGCTGTGTTTACCGGTTGTGTGATATTAGATTTGTTCGACGTACGTTACCTCGGGAACCCGCGGGCTCCCAATTTTACCGAAAAGCGTTTCTTGTGTTGAAAATTGGGTAAATTGGGTAAATGAGAACGTTCATGAGAGAGTAATTTGTGTTTCTCTTTTTACCAGACTTTACCCGTACTTTTTTTGCGTGTAAAATGGGAAAACTGTCAGATCACTAAATCAGCTGTTTTCAAATTGTAAAAATATAAAAGGTTGAAAAGATTTTTTATTTTTGTAAACAATGGAATATACTTTGTCTGAGAATATAAATAGAGTTTTTGTAATTTGAATAATTTTAGTAACTAATAAAACATATGCATTTCACTCTAGTGTTTGTTTGGACATACTTTAACAAACATTAAACATAAAAACTAAAAATTTGTTGAACAATTTTTTTTAGCAATAGCAGAGGTCCAAGCTGTTGGTAGAAAAACGGCGTGGTGGCGGCTAAGTGCAAAAATTACCGGCGGTAGATTGGAGCTGGTTTAAGAAATAATTAAAATAAAAAAAACCGAAAATAAGTGTTTTAACGAAATAAGTAGGTTTTGCGTTAATCATATTGTGCAGTCATATATTTACGATTACAAAAACTTAGCATTCCACTATTTTTTATAACAAGAGTATTGATCCAGGATATATTTTAGTAAAACTCAATACATTAAATTTTAATGTGAATCATTTTTATTTTGGCTTAAGTTTATTTATTCTTTTATTTAATTTTATAATTCAAATTTAAGTAAATTGTAACCATTTTTAGGAATATATAAAGAATAGTAACATGTTGAATAAAGAATTGTCATTTGATAGGTGAAGTAAAAAAATTCAACAAAAATTTGAAAAAAATTACTAAGATTCACTAATTTAAATTTCATTGAATTGTAACATAAATAGAAATTTTCAATAACATAGTAGTATACCGATAAAGAGTGCTGATGATGAAATCGTAGCTGATTTCGAAAATGCATTCCACTCGGCTAATATCGGAAATAATTTTAGATAGAATATTCCTAAAAATGGTTACAATTTAATTTAATTTGGATTATAAAATTAAATAAAAGAATAAATAAACTCAAGCCAAAATAAAAATGATTCATTTTTTAAATTTAATATATAGTAAAAAGTTCGAATAAAATATAAACATAAAACTCAATATAATTTCCTATATCAAACCTAATAATGATTAAACTATTTTAACGTTATCATACAGAGACTTCTGTTTTTTTATAATAGAAAATTAAATTGATTTCGTATTACTATATATGCACGAATGAAAGCGAGTTGAAAAAACAACGATATATGTTAATATGTTTTTCTTGTAATTTTTAGTGCAGTCGTAATATATATACATATACTCTATTGTTTGATTGCGGACATAACAGAGTTATTTTAAATCTTTTTCATTAAAACTTAGTGCTAAGTCCCCTTTTACAATAGAGAAACTGAAAAGCAGCAAACATTTAGTAGCAACGTGTGAAAGTGCATATTTATTTACACATTATTTTTCTTTAATTTTTTATATATTTTTTCATATTTCATATTATTTTTTTATCTCATCATCTCTTTAGCAGTTCGTTATACGATCTAAACACCATACGACAGCGAAAAAAATTAGAAAAATAAATTTCTTAATTGTAAAAATTTTAGGAAGTTTTAAAAGAGAATGAGAAAAATATATGCCTCTCATTTCTAATTTGTAAAAAGTATTTAACGCCATCAGTCGAGATAGCCTGATGCGGTTCATCCGAACAAAATAATTCGGCGACGGCGGTAAGCCGGCTGGGTGCATATCAACCTGGATCTCTAAACAACAGCCGTACAATTTTGACGTTTTTTTTCGGAATTGAATTGTGGTTTTTTGCGTTCCAGCAAATTTTGGTAAATTTATCGTTTTCTGAGAGAATTTTTTGTTTACTCTCATTTTACCGGACTTTACCCGGATTTACGTCGAACATACCTATTGTTTGTATTATAGTACTCGTAATGATCAGCATACTAAACACTTGTTTAAATGTTTAATCAATGATAAACAAACTAACTGAATAAAAATCAGCAAGGAAAAAATAATTATGTATATTAAAAATACTAAAATATTTGCCTATAGGGTGCATCCATCTCGATATTGATAGCAGTTGGATTTCACATTTCCGTTATGCATTTGACACCCGTTTTTCCTTAAAAATTCTTTTTAAGCAATATTTTAAATATTTGAAATATGTATGTATATGATTTTTAAATTATTTTCTATAAAACCCCTTAAAATATATATCATGTCATAGTTTGCACTGCATTCGGTAACCGTTGCTCCGTTAATTTACCATATTTTTGTTATTGCAAAACTAGCAGTTTATCGATTTACGACTACCACAGAAAAAGTTTTGAAAGTTTTTGGTTAATTTGTTAAATTAAAATGAATATACGTATGTAGTGCATATGTATTATTAGATATCAAGAGTTAATCAATTTTGTTATTTCTGTTTTTTGTGACAATTGTTTTAAATTAGCTAATATTAACTGAACTGTTTATAAACTCCTTTCGTAATTATTGCAGCAAAATATGAATTGTGTTTTGAAATATAGTATATACACATATATATTTTTTTATTTACGTACCAGACTAAACAAGCACAATCGAATACATGCTACAGAAATTTAGTAATCCGATTGGATAAAATTTCTTAATTTTTATTTTAGTTTTCATCAAAATTATGTCCAGTAAATATGTTTATAATTTTTCTCTATAAACTATCTATGTCAATTGGGAGAATAAAAATTTTTGTTCTTATTCGAAATGGTTTACCCTATATAGAGATTATTATTGTATAAGAAAATTGTTCATTTAGATACAACTTATTTGAAATAATACTTAGCAAATATATACTTAAATACCTTTAATTACTTGTAACTTAGTGGTGACTATAACTTTATTAAAAACAGAGAATAAGACCAGACAATTTTTACTTTGAGAATGTTCTTATTTGAATTAAGAAACCGGATTTAGGCAGTTTATTTAATTTAAATAGATGGATTATAATTTAAAAAGATAAAATAAGTTATACATATGTATATGGTTGTCAGTAAGCTGTTTTTAATAAAATAGTTGTTGATAAAAATTATAAAGAGATAAGGACATCAATGTTGCTTTTTTACAAAAATTCATAAAAGTTTTATATCATTTCGTTTTTCCGTTGTATAAATATCCAATAAAAAGCGTCAGGTAAAAGCGTCATATTGGGCAGTTCTGAATCTAATATACCCTTGATCAAACGTGGACCCAAGAACTATTTGATAATTTTACAGGCAGTCATTAAATCAAATTCCGAAAAACTTTTTCTTACAAAATTTTTTTTAATTTCTTTCCATTTAATTATTTTTTAAAATAATAAAAAAAATCCTATATAAAGGGTGTTTTTCTATAGGTGATTATTTTAAAATGGAATAAATCAAAGATAAATTTTTTGATTTGACATGAAATATACATTATTCGAAAGATAATCTTCTGGCATTATAATTTAAATATGACTTCTGCCATATGACCGTTTGTGGTAAAATTTTTAATTCAAAAATCTGAATAATTTTTATATTAAATTGGATATTGAGGTTGTTGAAACTAAGGTATTAATCGGGTAGTCAGCTAATTTTTTTCACTTTTTTTCAAACTTCTTCTTATCTCTTTTAAAAATCATTAATTTTTTATGATGTATTTAATTAAGTCTGGTTTGTCGTCTTTCTCTATATTTAAATATAAGTTATTTGCTTTTTTTGAAACTAAAAATTCAACTAAACAACATAATAAAAAAAATTAATTAAAAATTCCTTTATGGTATAACCATCACCTGTTATGGTGGTTGGCGTCTAAGAAGCAGTCATGCCTTAGTGCAACAAGTATATAAATAAACTGCTAACAATGTATAGAATTCTAGTTAAATTGAGCATATTCTTTAACACATGAACATTATTTGTATGTATAACATTTTTGCAATACACAACATAAGCAATTTCAGTACGTAAAAATGGCCTCCAATGTCGAATGATCGATTGTACATTGACAGTTACAAAAATATCGATAACAAATCACGTTTCAAACTTAATTCTTATTTATTTTTGTACTTGCGTTGTTGCTTTTTCACTTTTTATTTTTAGGCTGGGGATTACTAACTAAATTTGTAGTTATTTTTAAATATTTTTTTTCTCAAAATTTAATTATTATATACAGGAATGTTATATACATATATGTACATATGTATATATTAAAAGTGCATACAAATTTGTTCGCACATTGTTTGCGTATGTGTGTGAGTTATTATTGTTATCATAAACACTGTCTGAATGTTTAATTATGATTTCAAGTTCACTGTCAAGACATTAAAAGAGGGAAAAAAGTACTCGAAAATATTATTTTTGTTACCTGATAACTTTATAATATGAGTTTAAAAAAAAAACAAACAGCACACTTTTGTAATTCGTTGTTAACTAAATATGACGATAATATGTAACAATAATAAGAAAGTAAACAACAATTTAAAAGAGTATAACAAACATGTCATTGATAAAATTATAGATATATAAAACATAATCAAGCATTAATAAGTATATGTATATTATACTTATTATGGATACATTTATTATGATTTGATACACAGTTTTACAGTATACGTTTTATTTCTGTTAACGGTAAGGCTTCAATGTAAACAAAGATATAAGTATGTTCTTATATTCTAACAGTCTAGTTCATAAAAATATCTTATTTTATGTGTTATGTTTACAATAGTTATTAAACACTTTTGGCTTTACAAACCATTTATAAAAATTATTATTAATAAACTTTTAGTCAAACGAAATTAGCTATTAAACGATTTTATTACTTCTGTAGTTGCATGTTGACAACACTGTATTTTTTAAAGTGTCATTTTAAGTTTAGTGATAAAAAAAAATCAACTAACCGACTATCTAAGTATTCTTTCTTAATCGATTCCCCTATTCATAAGCTTTTAGAAAGTATATATTTTATGGAGTCGTAAATGACAATTGTAAAAATTTAACACGGAATGACAAACCTATATACATATGTATGTATATACCCTTTTTCACTTTTGTGTGAAGGGTATTTTAATACATAAAACAATGTTAGAAAGATTGTCTGAGCAATATTTTTGCAAACAAGGTACACCAAGTATGCAAATACCGAATAAGATGTGGTTGGTTGTGCAACACAGAGTTTTTTTTTATTTAATAAAAAAATCCCAAAAGCCTGCAGTACACGAAATGTACAAATTCACATAAGCATGTGGCTGTGACGTAATTTTGCATTTGTGGATTAAATACATTTCGTGTAATATCAAAATCTTACCGCATGCAGCCACATTCAAAAAAAAGACATATACTAAACTTTAAGAAAAAGATTTACTTAAAATAGTTCCATAAATTTTCTAGGCTTAAGTAAGTTTTTATTAAAAATTTATTAAATTAATGTACTTGTAATTAGTTCATAATTTTCCATAGCAAAATTGTTGCATTTTAGGAAAATATTACTAATCGCAAGATAATATTTACTAGAATTTAATTTTTTTCCTAAATTTGAGAATACTACATCATTTAGTTTTGTAATTTAAATTTTAGTTCAAAAATGGATTTAGTAAGTGATTTACTGCCAACTAGTTTAAAAAATTTAACATACTCAAGATAAGTAAAACGTTGGCTTTGATTTAAGTTCGTATTTTCCTTAACTTTTGAAAAATGTTATTGTATATAAGGAAAAATTTTCTATATCTACAACTATTTTAGAAAAATGTAACCAAAGTGCTAAACATTTTAGTGACGTCCGACCCACATGTGCATGTCGCTTTTTACATTCCGTGCACTATAGGCTTAAGAGTTATTCATATATTTTAAATTAAATTAATTAAATTCATTATAATTTTTTATCTTTTGTCCTTTTTGACAATTTTTATTAAAAGTTAAATGAAAAACGGAATGAATATATGCAAAAATGTTTTCACAGCTATAAATGTCAACTATTTAAGATTTAAAGTAAGGTTGAAGCTACAATAAATATATGAAATTTATGTATAAGAGCTTAATAGCGCTATTTAATGTTTATGAATTAAATTTTTGCAAGCTGTTTTAAGAGTTTGTGAATTAGACCGCAAATCATTGCAAATATAGATGACAATTTAGTAATATTCTTCTATTCGTGTGCTGGTTAAAGTAGGAATTTTTGATATTAATAAATATTTATAAAACGTAATTTATAAGTAATATTCTACAAATATAAAATTATTGTATTTGTTTAAAAACTTAAAATAATATACAAATTTGTTCTTTGATAAAACTTTAATTTTGGGTTAAACGTCTCTGACAACGCTTAACTTATATACCGAGAAACTGAGCTCTTAACGATTATGTTAGTGTATGTACAATTTTTAAAATACCAATAAATAAAACAACACTTCATATTAACAACTGTAATAATAATAGATCGTCTATGTTTATGTTTTTTAATTGTTTACTTCGTATTATTTTTTTTTTAACAAACATAAACTATTTCATAATACTCCTATTAAAACAATTACAAAACAAATGGTAACAGTTGTAAAATTTTATTATTTATTCGTTTTGTGTTAATTATTCTAAACAAACGTACGTGTGTATATGTATAAATAATAACAATAATACAAAGCAGGTGATTCCGAATGTTATTTACTTATGATGGTTATGACTTTTATTGTTGTTGTTATTCTCAGTGATGTTGCCAGTTTTTTTTATCGTCTACAAATATTAATATTTTTTACCAAAGGGTTGAACTGTTGTAAATCTTTTTGTTTACTTTTTCACAAATTTTTTATAATTTTTACTCGTTTTAAAATATTTTTGTTTGTGGTTAGTAGAGGAATGTTGTTGAATTTTGTCGCTTTTTTCTTCTATTTTAGTCGTCGTTGCTTTTGTTTTGAATAACGCCAAGTGCATGGTCTTTAACTGCTTTAATCTAGTCTGAGTCAGTTCTTACCGGTACTTTTGAGAATTTGTTTTATACCCTTCACCATGTGTGATATTTTAGTTTGAAATTTCGTTTGAAAATTTTACAATATTATGCTGCCATGACAATGATCATACATACATACATACGCAATGTAACCATCAGTTTAAACTAAAAAGAGGCTAAATCAAATTTAACTGGTCAGAAATAGCTAAATTGAATTAAAATATTATAGCATTATTTTCACAATTTTCTGTGGCTTTCTTCTTAAGTCGACATAAGTCAAAATTGGAATAATATAATAACATTATTGTAATTCCGTAGTTTCAAACATCTTCCAAGCGAATTTCTATTTATATCGAATAATCTCTTAAGGAATTTATAGCGTAAAAACTTATTTTAACGGAAATCAATTTATAAAAATTAGCTTAAAAATTTAAAAGTGTTTTCCTGAAAAATTATAAAATCAGATATAAGAAGTTTTTCCGCACATTTTTTACTAACGTAATAGAAAAAAAAAATATATTTTCTATTATTTCATTCTTACAACCATCTGATATTGATGCAGTTAAAATTTAATTCAATTAAAAACATATTTTTTTAAACGTTGTAAGAGCTTAAAACAAATTAAGAAAAAAAAGGTTGCAGCTAAAGCATAAAACCAACAAAAGTTAAAAAAATACTAACACTGCTTATTGTATCCCAGCAAAAATTACTGCATACCCGGAAGCAGGTTTGTAAGGGAGAGACAAATGTACTCTCCTTTCCCAACCTGCTTCAGGAAGGCATGATTTTTATATGAGATGTCCCACTTGAAGGGCTCTTTGATGCTCTAATTATGTGCTATTTTCACACATGGTTAATGCAGTAATATCATGTCTCTTTTATGTGTTTTCAATATATTTTTTAAGAACTACAGTAAAGAGACGTAATCATTCGCTTACATTCCTGCATCCTCGTAAGCGAGAGAAGTTGCAGTAAGTTATTTTATAAAAAATAATATATATTTAATAGAAATTTCTGACTTCCATTTCCCAGCAAAAATTTATTTTGTACCGGTAAGCAGTAAAAAAAATCATGCCTTCTTATAGCGCAATATTAGAGCGCATTCGAGGGTGCTATAAATGGAAGTCAGAAATTTTTTATTAAATATATTTCATTTTTTACAAAATAACTTACTGCAACTTCTCTCGCTTACGAGGTTGCAGGAATGTAAGCGAATGATTACCTCTCTTTATTGTAGTTCTTAAAAACCACATAAAAGAGACATGATATTACTGCATTAACCATGTGTGAAAATAGCAAATAATTAGAGCATCAAAGAGCCCTACCAAGTGGGACATCTCATATAAAAATCATGCCTTCCTGAAGCAGGTTGGGAAAGGAGAGTATATTTATCTCTCCCTTACAAACCTGCTTCCGGGTATGCAGTAATTTTTGCTGGGTTATAGCACCCTCGAATGCGCTCTAATATTGCGCTATAAGAAGGCATGATTTTTTTTTACTGCTTACCGGTACAAAATAAATTTTTGCTGGGATGAGCACTACCCCAGATGATTTACACACCTACATATATAACATTAAAATTATAAATATTTATGTGGTGTCCTAAGTATCGTATTGTTATAATGTCATAATATTTTTAAGTTTTTAGAAAGGTTTAATAATTTTAAAATGACTAGCTACCCAATAATTTTCAATAATTTTCTTTTTTTCTTTTTTTGGAAAATTATGACAATACGTCCTAAGTATGACTTTTTGTAAATACACCAATTGTATTTAGGAGAATTATTCGTTTAAAATCAGCAAGATGGACTGAGAAAATGTTCAGATATAAGATCACAAATGTTTTATTTGTTATCTTTGTGGATATTTTTGAATAGCTCTATAAACAGGGAAAATTATTTTACTATAAATTATCTAAGTCATACAAAAAAATTTAATATTCATAATTGCATCACATATCTAGTTGCTGAAATTAGTTTAAAGATTTCGTCCTTTTAATAATGTTTCAGCATATACATACATACATATTGCTAAAGAATGTTTAAGATTCGCTACAGCCGAGTATAACACTTTTACGTATTTTTTGGTTTATTTTGTTTTTGTAGTAGGTAATGTATACTAGTTATTTGGTTTTAATCTAATACAATTGTATTAGTTAATGCTCTCTTGCCTCAATAACCAGAAATAATAAAAGTAGAAAATGTTAAGAACAACCGTTGAATATACAAAAACTTATATTCGTATTTCTTTCGAAAGAAGCAATTGTTTAAAGAGAATAAAAATTTTACATGTGTTTTGTTATTGTAGTAAAAACAAAACACGTTAAAAATTTTGGCTCAACTTGGCAAACAGAACATTTAAGTTAATTGAATTTAAAAACGAATTTCAACTCAAAATGCAGTACTGTTGATTTCTGAGAAGCAAAAAAATTTAAAAACGAATTTCAGCTCATAATGCAGTACTGTTGATTTCTGAGAAACATAAAGAAAATACAAGGCATTGCACATGTGTAAAGGGGACTAGACATACATCAAGCATACTCTGCAAGCATTGTGGTAGGCTTTGTGAAAATTTTTATTTTTCGGTGTAACGCATACATATTTTTACAAATATTACTAAAAGGTTTGATGAATATTTTGATCGTATCTAGTCCTCTTAAAACTTAATTTTATTTATAACTAGCCAAACCCGGCGCGCGTTGCTACGCCCCTTAATGAATCGAAATGCATTCTGAATTTAATTGAATATCAAGTGCAAAAACCTAAAAATTATAATTTTTTTATGGGCGTGGCCCTGCCTACTTTTATAATCACGAAATTGTAAAGTCATAACAGCTCAATATGTGTGCAAAGTTTCAGAATAATCGTTCCAGTGTAAGTACCTTAAAATGATACTGTTTTTATGGGCGTGGCACTGCCCACTTTTATAAATACGAAACTGTATAGTCATGACAACTCAATATGTGTGCCAAGTTTCAGAAAAATCGGTCCAGTGCAAGTACCCCAAAATGATACCTATTTTTTAATGGGCGTGGCACTGCCCACTTTTCTAATGACGAAAGTGTAAAGTCATGATAGCTCAGTATTTTCGCAAAGTTTCAGAAAATTCGGTCCAGTGCAAGTAGCTAAAACTGATAACTAATTTTTTATGGGCGTGGCCCCGCCCACTTTTTCAATCACGAAATTATAAAGCCATGACAGCTCAATACGTGTGCAAAGTTTCAGAAAAATCGGTCCAGTGCAAGTACCTCAAAATTAAAACTTTTTTAGGGGCGTGTCCCCGCCCACTTTTCTTATCACGAAATAATTTAGTCATGAGAGCTCGATATGTGTGCAAAGTTTCAGAAAAATCGGTCATGTGCAAGTAGCTTAAAATGATAACTAATTTTTTATGGGCGTGGCCTCGCCCACTTTTTTCCACCCATAAACACTCCCTGGTATGTGTACAACAAATTACCAAAGTTTGAGCCCGATCGGTTTTACAGTTTCGGAGTCTATAGCTAACACACACACACTCAGAGTTTCACTTTTATATATATAGATATTTTGATGTTCGAAGTTCGAACTCAAACCAGGTTGTGTGCGTAAATAAGTCGATTATCTTATTTCTTACAATCATTTCAAACTTTTATTGAGTATGTAAGTAGTAAAATAGGATATTTGTTTATTCATGTTGAAAATGTTGTTCTCATTAACCTTTAGTTGCTTTTACTCGGCTTGAATAATGCACAAGCTAAAAGTACTAAAAATATAACAACGGGAATAGGTCTAGGAATTTCAATACCAAATTTTAAACCCGGAAAATTCTAGGATTCTTATATTACACTTTCTTAAAACAAAACTTTTAAAAATCCTGATTTTGCATAATTTCCGTGTTTGCCTTTTTGAAATTTATTTTAAATTACAGGAACAGGCATTAAGCCAAATATTTTTAGAATTTGAAATGCCTGGGGGCAAACTACGGCTTTAAACATGATCGAAATATTAAAATGTCTATTAGAATCTCTGTATTTAAAGCATAGCGATCGTTTGAGTAAAATTTCCCACAGGGTTTTAAAGAATACACTGAAGAAAAGTAACATTTATTTAAAACTCTTTAAGTTTAGTATTACATCTTGCCTATAAAGCTTATGTTAGTAAAAGGTATCTTTAGTTAACATGAACAATTTTTTTTAATTAACTTTTTTAAAACATAGCAGTATTAGTTCAAATATTTGCTCAATTCACAACCTGCCGTAGGAGTTGTTGGTTGTAAGAAATTTACTTCTCCATATGAAAGAAAACCGGCGATAGTACTTACTATTCCAACTATGATGTATTTATACAACATTATATAAACATAAGTGTGTACATCTTCTACGACGTACAACCCCTACGACAGCTTGTGAATTGGCCAATTAAATCAATGTTTTTCATAAAATACGTTTTGGCAACAAGGTATATTTAATTATTTTTTTACACTTAACAAACAATAAAAATTACTTTTATTTTTCTTTTTATTTTGTGTAAAATATATTTAGAAAATTCAACTACCACCAGGCATATTTATTCATCAATTAATCGCAGTTCGGGGAGAAATTTTTAATAATAAATTTTTACAAATGAAGTAAATAAGAGAAAACAGACAATTGTTTTTATCTATGAGCTTTGACAGCTGAAGTTTAAATAAGTGAAGAAAAAAATAATCAGTTGACGAAACAGCAATACCTGATGAATAAAGTTGCCTTGCTTATACTAAAAAATGTAAAATGTCAATGCAGAAGAGAACAAATTATAAATCGAAATTTATAAAACAGAAAAAAATATTTTTCAATTTAAGTTCTTAAAATTTCCGTTACATTTTTAGGTTAAATTGTAGTTAAATATCAAAACACAAGTTGTCTATGCTATAAGTAATCCGATAATAAGTAGTATTTGATAAGTAAAGCAGACATAAAATAATCAATTAATATAATTTAACAAAATATTTTGTTTAATAAGAAAAGCACTGCGCCAATTCAAAGTGGTTGCATATCAGTCGTATTTGTACTATTTCATATTATTTTATGCATGCTTAAAATTTTTGTTAGTAATTTCCATACAAAAAAAATAATATGACTTTACACATTTGTTTCCTATGTATAAGAAATTGTTTATGTTATACTTTTAACCATACTGTCTCTCAGAGAGAATTTCTTTGCTTCTCACCTCTCAGAGAGAATATTTTATATTTTCTTCTTTCCTGTATACATACAATTTTTAACAGCGTCATCTCTTTGTCTTCTTTCTTGTATTAAATACATAAGTTGTTAACAAAAGTTGTTCAAAGTCACTAGTCATATTAATATGAATTATATGATATAGTACAATATGAGAGTCAACTTTGAATTGGCCCACTGTGTTAATTAAAAAAATACTTAATGAAATATGTTATTTTTAAGGCACATTTTAGTAAATAAAAAAAATATTTATTGTTTTCTTGTCGTTAAAAACACCGCATTTATGATAACAAGTTTTGAAATTTAAAAATTCTTTAATCAAGAAAAAACACATGAGAAATCTTACGACTTTAATTAAGAAATTTTCATGATTTCTTAATTGTTCAAATATTTTTTTATACCCGCCACCAAAAAAATGGTGGGGGTATATTCATTTTGTCATTCCGTTTGTAACACATCGAAATATCCATTTTAGACCCCATAAAGTATATATATTCTGAATCAGGGTTTGATTTGATGACGATCTAGCTATGTCCGTCCGTCTGTCCGTCTGTCCGTCTGTCCGTCTGTCCGTCTGTTGAAAGCACGATAGAGGTCGCACCGAAAAAGCTAGGGGCTCAAATTTTGCCAGAATCTTTCTTATAGACAAGGTTTGTTTGGTATTGAAAATGGGCTAAATCGGAATATTATTAAGGGAGTTATAGCTCGAAAAGCAAGAGTAGGTCGAAAAAACCGTGTCCTTCAAACATCGAATAAAATGAAATTGTGTCCAAACGCATTAACGTAGACTCATGAAACTTCGAATATATATTTCCTGAGTAAAAACAATATTTTTCCCCGAAAACTATCAAAATCTATGCATTAGGAGAGGAGTTATCGATCAAAATGTACGAAAATTTATACCGCACAGTGTATTTTTCGGTATATTTAAAAACAAAAACGTCATAAAAGCAACAAAATTGGATTTACGACTCTGAAATTTTGCACACTCTGCTTTTTGGTGAGTGGCTTTTTTGTAACGGAAAATCAATGTGCCACGCCCACTTTTACGCCCACCTCCCATATAACGTTTTAACTAAAATTCATATAATTTCTCTATTAATAAAGATTTTGGAATAATAAAGGGCTATATTGAAAGACCTAGGTTGTACTCATTCGCAAAAATAACTTTGACACGCCTACTATAACGCCCACTTTTCACGTTATTTACCGTTAATGAAATTTAAAAGCTCATAAAACCGCCAAAATTAGAAGTGTGATGATCAAATTTGCTACGTATATCCTCCTAGGCAGTATCATTAATGTGCCAGAAAATTAGGGTGCCACGCCCACTTTTACGCCCACCTCCCATATAACGTTTTACCTAAAATTCATATAATTTCTCTATTAATAAAGATTTTGGAATAATAAAGGACTATATTGAAACACCTAAGTTGTACTCATTAGCAAGAACAACTTTGACACGCCTACTATAACGCCCACTTTTCACGTTATCTACCGTTAATGAAATTTAAAAGCTCATAAAACCGCCAAAATTAGAAGTGTGATGATAAAATTTGCTACGTATATCCTCCTAGGCAGTATCATTATTGTGCCAGAAAATTAGGGTGCCACGCCCACTTTTACGCCCACCTCCCATATAACGTTTTACCTAAAATTCATATAATTTCTCTATTAATAAAGATTTTGGAAAAATAAAGGGCTATATTGAAACACCTAAGTTGTACTCATTAGAAAAAAAAACTTTGACACGCCTACTATAACGCCCACTTTTAACGTTATCTACCGTTAATGAAATTTAAAAGCTCATAAAACCGCCAAAATTAGAAGTGTGATGATCAAATTTGCTACGTATATCCTCCTAGGCAGTATCATTATTGTGCCAGAAAATTAGGGTGCCACGCCCACTTTTACGCCCACCTCCCATATAACGTTTTACCTAAAATTCATATAATTTCTCTATTAATAAAGATTTTGGAATAATAAAGGACTATATTGAAACACCTAAGTTGTACTCATTAGCAAGAACAACTTTGACACGCCTACTATAACGCCCACTTTTCACGTTATCTACCGTTAATGAAATTTAAACGCTCATAAAACCGCCAAAATTAGAGGTATGATGATCAAATTTGCTTCGTATATCCTTCTAATCAATGTAGTCATTGTGCCAAAAAGTTTAGGTAACACGCTCACTTTAACGCCCACCTCCCATAACGGTTTATCTTAAATTCATGTAATTTCTCTATTGAAAAAGTTTTTGGGAAAATAAAGGACTATATTGAAATATCTAAGTTGTATTTATTAGCAGAAACTTTATTGACACGATTACTTTAACGCCCACTTTCATTGAAAGACTACATTTACAAAAGCATTTTAGTAGCATATCGAAGTTATAGAGGGTGGTTAAATTTTAAGGACCGATGTTGAATTTAAATAAAACACAAATTATTTAGGATATTATTATCATTTCTTTTTATAATGATAATATTTGTATGGTTCAATTATGTATTTAACAAAATATATGCCAAATGCCCCCCCCCCATCCTTGGCGCCACTCCTCTATCTGATAGTCCAAATTTTCAATGACAATGGTAATGCTCAATTGTTAGGCATGATGATGAGGCGAGGTTGACTGCTCTTTTGCCACACTATCGCAAAAACCAGCAGTAGTTCCCATTCAGCGAACTAAGAAGGCATTCACAGATTTTCTAACATTTTATACAGACCTGTTTTGCAGAAATTTAAATATTTTTTACAATTCTCCCGATTGTGGACGAATTTGAACGATTATGTTGACCAAAATAATCACGAAGTGCACAAAATGCATTTTGATTTGAACGCCAATTTTATAAAAAACCTGAATAACTTTAAAGCGTTGCTCATTTGCGTATCTTTCCACGGATCAAATTGAGTAAGTTTGAGACTGAGAAATGTCAAGTGAAATGCAGAAAACAAATTTAAGGACTAGGTGTAGTTCACCTTCAACATGGACCCTTAAAATTAAACCACCCTCTACAAAGAAAGTGATACATATTTTATAATAAAGAGATTATTCCATAGCGATTAACAAAATAATAAATATTGTGCTTTAAATGTACACAAAATTGGTGGTGGGTATAAAAGATTCGGCACAGCCGAATATAGTGCTCTTACTTGTTTATTTGCAGTTTAATTTGTATCTAGAACTACAATTGCCGTTTTGTTTTCGTTTTGGTATTGACGCATGCGTGCGTTACTTGGAAGACGTCAATCATGATAGAGCATTGCAATGCATTGTTTAAATTTACATTTTTTTGTTCAATTTATTTATCTTTGAGATATTAAAATATTTGCTATAATTAAACAATCAATTAACGCCAGTGAAATGGTTTGATATCGACATAACGGTTTAAATTACGATACATTTTTATCATTATTTGATTATGCAAAAATATTTATGTTAGGTAGCGAAAAAATAAATTAAAAATGTATGGCTTTTAAAGTGATTTTAAATACATCTGAAATTTGTTTGTCTTTTTAATTTTGTTTAACTGAACTTTAAAGCAGTGTTGCTAGAGATATCGAAAAAATTCAAAAATTTCAAAAGAAATTCAAAACTAAATATAATAAGACATTAAATTTACCAAATTTCGCATAATAAAAATGTGTTTCAGTCAAAATGCTGTACACATTTCAGTCTAATTTTTCCATCGAGTTTACTCACAATTTAATGCTTACTAGCCAAATCGGTACAGCTTTGTTGGTCCTCTCAAAGTGGTAAATATTCTTTTAAAATCGTTGGATTAGGAAAAACAATGCTCAATTCGGATGTAAATAAAATAAACTGTGAACACGAATTTAGAA
The DNA here is from genome assembly GCA_941918925.1 of Phyto melanocephala. Taxonomy (NCBI): domain Eukaryota; kingdom Metazoa; phylum Arthropoda; class Insecta; order Diptera; family Rhinophoridae; genus Phyto; species Phyto melanocephala. The sequence goes on from OW799234.1 coordinate 50,724,895, forward strand.
CAGAAAAAAAAAACAAACAATTGGTATACACACGCTTTATACTGTTAATTTTTTGTTTTGTAACATTCATGTTGTTTGCTTATATATTTGTAGCAACTTAAAAGGCTTATAACTCCAAAAATACTGAATTTAAAAACTTAAAATGTCAAAACAGAAAAGAAAAAATATAAACTACAGTTTAGATGCCATATTTTGTTTCATGTAGCAGAAGAAACAATGGCAACCTTAAATTTATAAGCCTAATGCTAAAAGTTAAAGGTAATTGAAGCATAAACTTGGCTTATCGGTCACTTTAAGGTAAAATGTGTAGTTATTATAAAGAAAAACCAATTTGTTAACGGCATGTTTTAATAATGGCATTGAATGAGTGTCAACTAAAAATGCGATTAAAATATCTTAAAAAGTCGAATTATCTAACACCCTGGTAAATTATCAAACAAAGAAGTGTTTGAAAATAAACAAAAAAAAAATGAAAAAGTTAATAGTAGATGTTTTGACTTAAATATTTCGTTAGCTTTTGATAAAAAATCTTACTGATTTTTTCTTAATTGTAACTGGCTATTGTATTTCAAACATTTTCAATAAAGTTTTGCTTGATTTCTATAGGTTTTTTAAGGCCCAATAGAACTTGAAATTGTAAAATTAAATAAAATAATTGTTGATTATTGACAATAGATTTTGCTGTTAAAACCACATCACGCCCGGATTAAGGTATTCCAAATTTTCAAACAAAAATTAATTATGTTGCGGCAACATTCTCTGTTGATCTTTCATGTTTATTTTTAAACAATTAATATTCAATGATGTTGTTTATTGTTCTCACTTCATTATTGGCAATTTTATTTACCAATTAACGTATAAAGCCACATCTATAAGCATATTTTTGGGTTATAAACATCCTTTGGATGGCAAAAAAAAAAAAAAAAAAAACATAATATTATTTTTTATATAAAAGTTTATTAAAACTTGGTAATTTTTTTATGAGGAGACGTAAGAAAAAAATATAAAATATAAATTATTGGCATATTTTTTTAATAGAGACTTATTGGACATGGACAATTTTAAAATAACATTATTTTTGTGCAAATAAATATTTAATTTATGGAACATGTTAATAAAGGATTATAGATGCAACAATATGATCTCCTAACTGCAAAAATATTTCAATGAAAATTATTAATTAAAAAATTTTACAGGACTGCTTAAAAAATTTCATCATTTGTTGTAAGTGTTTTTTGTTTTATTACACAGTGTATTTGGTCAATATTAAATATTGACAACAATTTTAAAAAATAACAGACTTTGTAAAACTCTAATACCAAAAATGTGTCTATCATATTTCATTTTTTTATAAATGCACTTTTAAAATAACAGTCTCTATATTTACACACATCGGATAATTTATTAAGATTTCCGTTTCTATTCAACTTTGATAACAAATAAATTATAAGAAAAACTGTTAACTTGTTAATACTAAATTATATATTTTTAATTTTAAATTGCTGTAAACAAACAAAATATATTTATAAAAATTGCCTGCAAATAAATAACAAAAGTTTTATATTCGGCTGTGCCGATTGTAATATACCCTTTATTAACATGTAGGTGTGCAATAAATCTTGGACTGAATTTTTCTATCAAAATGTATTTTTTTTGTTACTTTTGCCATGTTTGAAACGATTTATTCAGTAAATTATAGTAACTGAGTAATTAAAAAAAAAAAGAATACTGATGCAACAAGCATTTGGAGCAAAATACACATTAAAACAGCTGTTCGATTTAAATATATTGTAGGTATGTTCATTTACTTTCCCAGTAAATTCTTGCAACAAAAATATTAAAAAGTAAATGATGACTTTACCAGCCAAAACTTGCGAGCAAAAGTTGTGTTGTTATATATACATATGTAGGTGTATATGAGTACTTAATTACTGCGATTAAATTTGGAAAAATAAGTGGCCAAAAAAATAGTGCGATAATTGTGAAAGAATTTTGAAACTTACTAAAGTAAAAAAAAAGATGGATAACTAAATTGCCATTAAATTTTCTTCTTTTTATTAAAATTTTTTGAATACACACATAAAGGTACCCATACATTTGCAATATTATTGCTATAAAATTTGTTTGTATTTAATGATTTCATTGTGATACATGTAGTCATTTAGCCAATAATAATTATTCTCACTAAACAACGAGAAGGAGCTACTAACTTCTACATTTATTAAAATAGCAATTTCTAAGAAAAAACCTCCTTGGTCAGCAGTATCAATTATTATCCAAAATTAAAGATATGAGAGATTTGTGCTTAAAAGTTATAACTGACTTTGAAAAACAACGCAAAGTTCTTGGCAGCGAATTTCATAAAAGTGCAATAAAATTTTCTATGCGTATGCTAGATTATGCATTTCATAAGAATTAAGCAAGGAGAGTGAAATGATCATTATTCAAATATGTTAGATTAATCTGATTTTACTGTGATTTTGTTTATGGCCACATACCATTGGAAATGCAATTCTAAACTTATTGGAATATCTGCTTTACTAGTGGAATGTACCGGGTATCTAGGTACACATAATATTTGCAATTCTAAAAACATAGGCTGGTATGTAAAGGACAAAATACATAATCAAAATTGAAGAAATTATATGTATATTAATCATGATACCTACAAAATTATAATTTCTTATCGTAATAATACTTTTTATTGTTTAAACATTTTACATTAACTTACAACTTCTAAAGTTATTTCAAAAGAATAAGCTAAATTGGTCAAGTAGTTCTCAAGTGATGCTCTTACAAATATGCGGTAAATGTGTTTTATATAACATATTTATTATTTATTAAAAAAAAATATTTAATTAATTTTGTACAATTAGGAATTTTGAAAATTTGTCTTAGACAGTTTTGAGATAACATGCTGTATTTGAGAAACATACTTCTATATGTATGTATAAATGAATGAATGATCTCAAGAACCATTAAAGATATCAAACAAAATTTTTACAATAGATTCGAGCTTGCCGATATTAGGTTATTGATTTTTTTCCTTGGATTCGATATCAAACTTATACGTTTTTTTACCTTATTTTAATAAGAAGCTGAAACATTTTGAATGTTTTTAACATTTTACATAAAATTAAAAATATATCACTTCGCTTAAATCTACAGAAAGGGGAAATGTATCTGCATCTGACATCACTAGTACACAGAACTACAAGTGTATATTAGTGTGTATTTTTTCAAGTTATATCTGAATAAAACGGATGTTTAGCACAAAAACACCTTAAATAGAGGGAAGTAATCTCGTATATAATATTTTGTCTAAGTTTGACAAAAGTTTACAGTTCTATTCACATATACACACATATGAATATAGATTTCAATATTATTTTCTTGTATTTTATTATTTAGAAACAATACATCCGGTTGCGTGTGAATTTAATTGAAATAATACAGTAGATTGAAAATTATATATGCAAAACGGTTTTAAGCATTTATGAATGAAATTGGACATAAACCGAAATAATCGGTGAAGCAAGTATTAATATGTATATAAATCTAATTTATGATGAATATAACAAAACAAATAATATAAGCACGTCAGATTTGAGAAGTTCTATTTAAATTTAGCTTATAATTACCGTTGTACGTCGCAAAGTAGGGGCAAGAGGTTGTCCTAGAAGAATTCCCTTTTGTGGCAAAATATATTTCTCTATATTGTCTTATATAAATATGTATATATATATATATATATATATATATATATATTTAGCGGTTTTCACTCTTGGAGATTAGTTTTAGATTATGATGTACATAATGTAACATTATCAATGACACATCAAGATAAAACATTGCGGATAAACTCTGGGTAGATTGACACATTCTCTGGTTCACCACTTCTATCGTGCAAGACACTGAAAATACATGTACGTACAGACTAGATGGTTCGCGAAATAGTAAGACAGACGTGGTTGATAATTGCTTTCAATAACCTCTGTTAAAGTTTTCACCACGAGGAGGGGGTTGAGACTGTGCTATATCTTCTCAGTCATTGCCCGGCTTTGGTGGCGCGATATCCAGGGGAAGGTTTTCTGTACGATCTGGCGAGTACGTTTTATATTTACGTTAGGGGAATATGCTTCGGGTTAGTTTTGAAGTGCTTTAATTATTCTTTGGGTAGAGGTTAAAAAACTCCCGCCGACATTCCGACCTGTTCCAACCTAATAGAATAAATGAACATGAAATGATTATGCTATGAGAAGGCTTTTTTATACCCTTAACCTGTGGTGCACAAGGGTATATATAGCTTTGTAATTTCTACAATTTTCATTTCCGACCCCATAAAGTATATATTTTCTGAAAGCTTATAAATAGAGGAGTCGATAAAGCCCTGACCGTCTGTCCGTCTGCCCGTCTGTCCGTGTGTTGGTTAAAATCAATTTTTAGAAGCAACTATATGTTCCTCAGATCTGTATAAGGTATCAATCTCTTGGAAATATTCAGGCATGAATCGCTATTGAAATTCAGCACAATCGCCCCATAACTTTCTGAGATATGAGCAAAAAACCACCACCACTTCGTTTTTTTCACAATTACAACAACAACCTACATACATACTGGTTAAAGTAAACGTGGCATCGAATTCCAGCTGAGCCAAAAAAATTTTATTATACCCGCCACCAAAAAAATGGTGGGGGTATATAATAATTTTGTCATTCCGTTTGTAACACATCGAAATATCCATTTTTGACCCCATAAAGTATATATATTCTGAATCAGGGTTTAATTTGATGACGATCTAGCTATGTCCGTTCGTCTGTCCGTCTGTTGAACGATAGAGGTCGCACCAAAAAGCTAGGGGGCTCAAATTTTGCCAGAATCTTTCTTATAGACAAGGTTTGTTTGGTATTAAAAATGGGCTAAATCGGAATATTAGGAACAGAGTTATAGCTCGAAAAGCAAAAGTAGGTCGAAAAAACCGTGTCCTTTGAACATCGAATAAAATGGAATTGTGTCCAAACGCATTAAAGTAGACTCATGAAACTTCGAATATATATTTCCTGAGCAAAAACAACATTTTTTCCCGAAAATTATTTAAATCTATGCATTAGGAGAGGAGTTATCGATCAAAATGTACGAAAATTTATACCGCACAGTGTATTTTTCGGTATATTTAAAAACAAAAACGTCATAAAAGCAACAAAATTGGATGTACGAATCTGAAATTTTGCACATTTTGCTTCTTGATAAGTGGCTTTTCTGTAACGGAAAATCAATGTGTCACGCCCACTTTTACGCCCACCTCCCATATAACGTTTTACCTAAAATTCATATAATTTCTCTATTAATAAAGATTTTGGGATAAAAAAGTCCTATATTGAAACACCTTAGTTGTACTCATTCGCAAAAATAACTCTGACACGCCTACTATAACGCCCACTTTTCACGTTATCTACCGTTAATGAAATTTAAAATCTCATAAGACCGCCAAAATTTGAGGTATGATGATCCAATTTGCTACGTATATCCCCCTAGGCAATGTCATTACTGTGCCAGAAAATTAAGGTACCACGCCCACTTTTACGTCAACTTCCCATATAACGTTTTACCTAAAATTCATATAATTTCTCTATTAATAAAGATTTTGGAATAATAAAGGACTATATTGAAATATCTAAGTTGTATTTATTAGCAGAAACTTTATTGAAACGCCTACTTCAACGCCGACTTTCATTGAAAGACTACATTTACAAAAGCATTTTATTAGCATATCGAAGTTATAAAGGGTGGTTAAATTTTAAGGACCGATGTTGAATTTAAATAAAACACAAATTATTCAGGAAATTATTTTTATTTCTTTTTATAATGATAATATTTGTATGATTCAAATATGTATTTAACAAAATATCGGCCAAATGGCCCCCCCATCCTTGGCGCCACTCCTCTATCTGATGGCCCAAATTTTCAATAACAATGTTGATGCTCAATTGTTGGGCATGATGTTCAGGCGAGGTTGACTGCTCTTTTGCCACACTACCGCAAAAAACAGCAATGGTTCCCATTCAACGAATTAAGAAGGCATTCACAGATTTTCTAACATTTTATACAGACCTGTTTTGCAGAAATTTAAATATTTTTTACAGTTCTCCCGATTGTGGACGAATTTGAACGATTATGTTGATCAAAAGAATTACGAAGTACACATAATGCACTTTGATTTGAACGCCCATTTTTATAAAAAACCTGAATAACTTTAAAGCGATGCTCATTTGCGTATCTTTCCACGGATCAAATTGAGTAAGTTTGAGATTGAGAAATGTCAAATGAAAACAAATTTAAAGACTAGGTGTAGTTCACCTTCAACATGGGCCCTTAAAATTTAACCACCCTCTACAAAGAAAGTGATACATATTTTATTATAAAGAGATTATTCCATAGCGATTAACAAAATAATAAATATTGTGCTTTAAATGTACGCAAAATTGGTGGTGGGTATAAAAGATTCGGCACAGCCGAATATAGTGCTCTTACTTGTTTTATTTAATATATTATTGATATTTTATTATTTTTTTTAAATATTTTTTTAAAATTTTTTCTTAAAATTTTTTTTTGTAATATTTTTTATTAGTATTTTTTTTTTTTTAATATATTTTTTTTTTGTAATTTTTTTTTGGTATGTTTTTTACATGTATGTACGTATTTGATATGAGATGAATGGTGATACAAACAATTGTTATTGCATGACTACACGTTGTGAAGGGTATATAAGATTCGGCACGGCCGAATATAGCACTGTTACTTGTTTACAGTATGTATTAGGGTAATCGATTGTTCGACATTTTTAAGAAACCGGGTTTCAAATAGTTTGAAATTTAGAATTAAAAAAAAACCGGTTGCTTTTTTAAAAATTTAGAAAAAACCGGGTAACCGGTCGAATACATAAAATATAATTTTTACTTATACCCATGACAGAGATACGTATACAGGTTAAATTGCGTTTTAAGTTGACACACATTCAATGGCATTATTATAAAAAGCCGTTATCTGAAATAAAGATGTTGAAGGACAGACACATTTTACCTAGAAGTTAAGCTTATGCTTCAATTACCTTTAACTTTTAAGGTTAGGTTTATAAATTTAAAAATGCCTTTGTTTACATGAAACAAAATATGGCAACTAAATTGTGATTTATATTTTTTTTCTACTTCGACTTTTTTAATTTTTTATACTTTAAGTTTTAATTTTCTAATATTAGTGACGCAAAACAGTAAATAAATCATCAAAAATTTTATTTCGTTTTGTAAATAAATTTACATTGTTGCCACTACATTTTTATTAAGAACTAAATTAATTTGTTAAAAGTAATCGGTATTTCCTGTGGTACTGCCATATTAAAAAAAAACTTTGTTACAAGTAGGTTGAAATAATGAAAAATATTTCACTTTCACTTTACTGCTAATGGTAGTCAGTTACCAATTTTATAGGCAAGTTGTAATAATGACCCTTTGTGTGCCAAACTATTTTAGTATAAAGGTTACATGTTAACAGAGATATTAGTTAAGCTATGGGTAATCTTTAGTAAAAGTCGCTAGATTTCGTAGAAGCAAAATATTATGAAATTCGAAAACGAGATCAAAAACTATTGCAAAGTAAAGGGTCCGCCATCTAACGTTTTTTTTTCAACTAGTGCTTATTTCGTGAATGGTAACACTTAGCTCATGTCTGATTTGACAGATAATTAGTTTTATCCTTCCGCTGAACGAATATGGTTGTGTATACGTTTGAACAATGCTGGGAAATATTGCGACATTACTTTGGCCGATTTTGCAAAAAAAAATCATCTTTTCAGATGAAGATCATTTTGATCTTGGTGGGTATGTAAACAAGCAAAATTGTCGCATTTGCGGCACAGAAAACCCGCACGCATACATTGATAAGCCGATACACCCAAAACGAGTCACTGTTTGGTGCGGATTTTGATCCAGAGGCATAATTGGGACATTTTTCTTCGAAAATGAGCAAGGAGTGGCCGTAGTCAATGGCGATCGTTATCGGGCCATGTTGAACGAATTTTGGTTCACAAAAATTAAAGAGGAGGATATTGGCAACATTTGGTTTCAACAGGACGGCGCTACGTGCCACACAGTCGAAGCTACACTTTTTTTATAGCATTTAAAAAAAAAAAGTTATTTGGCGGACCCTTTACAATAATTTGGTCAACAAACTTAACTGAACAGCTGATCATCACAGCAAATTATAAGCGCAACAACGTATAAAGAACCTGCTCTCCATTTAAAACAAATAATATTTAAGCCTAATTGTTTTTCTTATTTAACATTTGTTTTTGAAACAACAAATAAATTTCTTACAATATTATGGAAGAGTATTTAATAAATTTTCTGATTTTTGGAAATTTTTTGAGTAATAAATATATGGTACGTTTGGTTACAAAGATATATAAACATAAAACTAAAAATGAAAAAAACCGGCTTCTGTGAGTAAAAAAACCGATGTATTCGACATTCGAAAAATTAACATTTAGAAAAAACAGACAGATGAAAGAGTAAAAAACCACAGATTGTAAAACCGAATCGATCACTATCGTATGTATATATAGTAGTTGATACCAGCAATGCGGTCTTATTTCAGATAGTATTTAATACATATTATATAAATATATATTGGAAAGGGCAAACAAGAATCAATTGCTTTGTTAATTGACAATGTGAATAAGACAGAAAGCCTTACAAATAAAAATTTAATGCAAAAATACTATTTATTATTTCATTCTATTTACAAATCTAACCAAAACTTTCCACAAATTTTTATTTTTTAATGTTTTTGTTTGGTAAAACAAGTGCATATCACAAATAAACATTTAACAATTTAATTTAGCAACCATTTATTAATTTGGAAAATAAATAATAATTTTTATAACAAAAATAAGAAATTCCAATAACAAACAAAAATTACATTAAAATAATTAGGAAAAATTTAACAAATAATTGATATACTAGACTAATAAAAAATAAAATATTAGCGAAATGTGTTCACTTCTATATAATAAACATACGATAATTGTATTTGTTTAAGACAAAATATTAGGCCTCCAAAGTAAATAAATTAAAATTAACTTTATCATTTCAAAGATTATTTGTTTGTATATTTAGTTTAGTTTAATTAATATTTGTTTATTTTGTGTAAGAAAACGTTTAAATATTTCATAGTTTTTGGTAAATTAGTAATAATTGTATAACGGATGTTTTTACGCCATTTAATTTTTAGTGAGGTATTTAACAGTTATGCACTTTTCAGATCTGACAGCTCTATTATAATGTGTGTTCAGTTTGGTTTCTCATTATGTTCGTTTGTTAACTCAAAAGTATTGATTATTTTTTACTGAACTTTACTGGAATTCGTTTATTTGCACAAAATTCTATACAAAATATAAACAATCCAGTAAAGTCCAGTAAAAAATAGTAACAACTCTCAATAAACGAACGAACCCAGTTTACGAGTTTACGTTCCTACAATAAAAAACAATTTTTTACAAAGTTAAAATTTTAGCGTTAAATCGCTAACTTTCCTCATACATTCTAAATCTAGTTTAAAATTTTAGAGATAAGCCGTTTTAATGTAGTAAAATCCGCTTTTACACTTGATAAATTGAAAGACAAACAGGCGTAATTTGATGACAAGAAAAAGAGACTGTTACTTACGACTGCCTGGGTTTTACAATATTTTTTTGTTACTATACTTTTAGACATTTTCCCAGCCTTCACATCATTTTCTTAATTTTCCGAAGAGTATTCAAAACATATATTTTTTAAATTCTTTAAGTGTGATTGACATTATTTCTAAAAAAGTAAAAGCTTTATTCATCATGATCGCCACATTGATACTGCATTTAAATGTGTTTGTTTTTTAATTTACTCGTTATAGAGTATTCTTTAAACCCCTTTCTAATAAATAAAAAAACAATTAAGATACAAATAACATTCTATAAACAAACCTAAAGAATTCTGTATTTACTTTATGTACATATTACGGTATGTACTTTAATAATTTTGTTGTCTTTTGTCATTAAATTATGAAAAATCATGAAAAGGCATAGATAGAACGGTTTTGATTGCGAAAAATATGTTAATTATATACTACTGAAATAAAATTTGTACTCAAACTCTTTGGGTTTACTGTATATGTCCATTGTATGATCAAAGGATCTTATACTGATAATCCTTATCAATTTAACTCTGAAAATACATGCAATTTAACAATTATTTGTTTTAACTTTCAATGCTAATCACTTTTAACTACAATTTTATGTTATCCTTTATAAACTTTACAAGTGTCAAAATTCCATTACGTAGAGGTTACAATTGAAATCGATGTCCTAAGAAAATTCATTATCATAAAACATGTTTTATTCTAATTTTAAATGTATAAAATTTTATTTCCACCAACAAAGAGTAGAGCGTTAGTTGCACAAAGGATACCCGCCTAACTAACAACAAACACAGCCGGAGAACGTCAAAACACAAGAAAACAAATTGTTTGTTTAAGTAAAACTTAAATTTTATTTTTAAATTAACAAGAACATTTTTAAAATAGATAAGTATTTTTAGTTTATTACATAAATTTCTTTTACCGTCTTAAAAACAGGTTTTCACTATTTTCACAAATTAAAACCATTAGGACAAACACAACAGGCATTTTGCATTTTCTGAAATAAAACATTTAATATTTTGTTTATTTTAATACAAAAATAACTTTTAGTTTACATATTTACCAATAAGGTATTGTACAAATGTTAGTATTTTTATAAATTTTTTTTTTCACAATTTTTACAGCTTTTACAAAACTTTTCAACCAACGCACATAAAAATTAATTTAAATATAAACAACTTTGACATTGTGCCGTTCAAAATGAATATAAAAACTGTGTCTTTAAATATTTTTTGGAAGTAAAAGAAAATAATATTTCATAATTTCAATATATCAAATATATGTGTTTTGCTATTTTATATTAACTTTTCAAATACTTGAAAATATTTATATTACAATGCGTTAAAAATAAATTATTATTTATTTAAAGATTATATTCTTTAAAAGAATCAAAAAATCTATTTACTTTTTTTGGATATGTTAAAGGTAAAATACCTTGTAATTATATGCAAACATATACATATACGAAACAATAATTTGTAAACTTGTTTTTTTAATTCGGCCATAAAATTAACAACTTGAACTTTGAACATGCATTCAAAAATATTTAATAGTTGTACAAAACAATCAACATAATTGTTTTTTTATTTGTTAGAAATCTATTTTATTTTTGTATCTTCTAATGAAGAAGTGTGTTAAGTTTATTTTAAAATTGAATAATAAAAATAAAATATTTAGTAGTAGGGTTATGGATCATCGCGATTAGAAGTTACGAGATAATCACATCACGTGCATGTATCTTTTTAAACCGCAATGTTAAAATCTACTAAAAATTAAAAAGTTTTCACGTTTTGCATGTTTTTTGTAAAAAAATGTTACGCTTCTTTTTTATGTTTATTTATTTATCATAAATATGCATCCATAAATTATCTTACCTTTAATTTTGTTATTGTTTTTGATTTTTTTGTCATGTTAATTTATATTCTTGTTAAAAGTAGGTAATAAATATAATATTTAATTGATGTTATTCATACAACTAGTAGTCCACTTCATAGTTATTATTCTATGAAAAAAAGTTGTGAATAAATTACCAAAAATTTACAACTTGAGCATAAATTTTTGTTTTAATTTAAATAACAGTAAATTTTTTTATACATAATTTTTTGCAAAACCTTTTTTCGAGGCATTAAATATGTATTATGTGTGTAGGGGGGATATCAAAGCAGACCACTACAAATCGGGTGCCTTTTTCATCCTCCTTGGTCACCAGTGCTTTCAAGAATATCGATCAAGTCTAGACTCAAGTCTAGTAAACGATTTCACATTGCCGACTGTTGATTGACGACAATCGTCATCGCATAGTCTTTTGTAATTTCTAGTGTTTTCTTTAGACTGAAGTACCCTATAGCACGCAAACTTAATGTGTACCTGTCTGTGATTTTTAATGTTTTGCTAGCCAATGCTGGATATTGTATATTATATGCGCTTCTGTCTCAGCATATTCTAGAATAATCCACGACTTGCATTTGTTTCAGATCATATTTCAAGTTTTCGTGTCACATCACACAGAGCGTTTCCAGGTTCTGGTCTTCAGACGGTTACTTCAGATCCTCTCATCTCAAGTTCGCTGACCACTTTATTCCCAGCTATACCCATATATCTCTTAATCCACATCAGCATCACCTATTGGGATTTAGAATACAATCAAGCACTTAACAGGTGTTCACATCCATTCGCGACACGCGTTTTAGAACTGACTAATTTAAAAGTGCAATACAAATGTTCTTCCATTATCCTCGACACTCCAGGAGATAAACCAATACATGCCGCAAATCAAGCTTCTTTGCCTGATAGACGGACATGTACTCCAACAGAGTAGGGGGCTAGAAACGGTGAAAATATCGATTTAGTAGTATATTTTAAAATGTGTTTGTGCTACATCGAAAAATACTTTTTTTTGTTTTTTTATCAAGTATTGTCATTGTAACACATTCAATCATATTTAATAAAGACTACCACAATGTTTGCTTAGTATACTTGATGTGTGTCTAGTTCCTTTTAAGGTACAGGATAAGTCTAAGTAATATTTGTATATGGTTTGGCAAGAAAATTAGAGAGCTATTGAAGGCACTCAAACTTGTCGGAATGGTTAAAACTGATCTTGATATCTAAATACTATGTATGGGCAAATTAAAAAAAATATACATCGATATTTACAATTTCGATATTGTTTTAAATATCGAATTGTCGATATAATTTTTATACGTTATTTGTTTAGTTTCGTATCATTGCTAATTTTGTCAATTGCAAGTGACACCAAGTCCTAAAATGTTACGAGAAAAAAATAATTATCGTCTAAATGACCCAGTCTTTTTTGAAGTCCTAAGCTCTGAAATAGACTTATAATTTCTAGTGCGTTAAGAACCAAATTTGTTACCGGAATGTATAGGCTGAAATCCACGTAATAAAAATTAACTTTGCTGTGACTGCTTCGAATATTTCAATATAAGATTATTTTAAATATGTTTTTGGCAATATGCTATAGTGGCAAAAAAAAAAACGGCTAGCAGAAATATAATTTTTAAGTTAAATTTACTGCCATCTGTAAATAGAAGCAACTAAATTTTGTGCTGATTGGTTTGCTCTAGCTCCCAAATAAGCTCCACTATCGAAACTCAAGTAAGCAATAACTCATAAAAATAATAACATCTCTTTTTCACAATGTAAGATTATAAATTAACATGAACTTTAACCAAAAGTTAGGAAATAATTTAATATCTCAAAGAACTTTAATCAGCAAGTCTCTGTTAAATACAATGTAAGGGAATAAAATATTCCGGCAAAAATTTTAACTAGAGAAATAAAGTAAAACAGAAAAAGCCAAATTTCACATTTTTGCAATATTTTGAATTTTTAAAATGTAAAAGTTAAATAGATTGTAGCGGTGCCTGTGTTTGATCACACCATACTGTAAACACCAAATTGAAATAAGAAAAAAAATTAACAACAAAACGTCTTTTAAATTGGAGTTAAAGTTGTTATACTCTTTTTTTACCATAAACATATAACACTTTTGGAAACAATTTATTATTTATTTAGATGACTATAGACAACCGTTAAGATTAGTTGCCAGATTCAGAATAGTTTTCCATGCGAGTCAATTTGCCTACAGTTTCTAGCACAAAATTTTTCTATATCTTCCTGAGCTTAATCCTTCTACCGGAGTTCAGGTCTTTCCTTGTTTTTTGTCCTTTGAATGATTTCTTCGCCGGAGCATTATTATTCATACGTTTGACATGCCTCAGCCAGCGCAACCGTTGTTCTTTGATGCGCTTAACTATGTTGATATCTTTGTACAACTCATATAGCTTGTGATTCATTCGATGGCGATAGTCTCCATCAGCTCAGATAGGTTCATATACATATATTACGAAAAATTTTTCTCTTAAACATCCCAAGAACAGCTTCATCCTGGCCTCAGTGCCATAAAGTAGCACAGGTTATATAAAAGTTCTATAGAATATATTTTTTGTTCGCTGAGAGAGGTAGAGTGCTTCATTTCTAAGCTGGTTTCAAGCCCGAAATATCATACATTAGCAAGAATAGTTATTAGTTTTATTTCCAAACTGATGTTGTTTATTTGGTTTATGGCCATACTGAGACAGATAAAGTTATTCACTATATCGAAGTTATAGGCTCTAACGTTTATATATCGAACCAGTCTTGTTGTTTTTTTATTGATACCATTTACTTTGTTTTGTCTTCATTTACTGACAAACCCACTTTCGCCGGCTAACACATATTACATTGTTTATTTTTTGTTCTGTTATATACTTAACAACTTTTAACGCTTATAACTACTAAAATACTAAACCAATTTAAATAGGATTGAGATTGTGGACGGCAGGAAAACTCCTATCGAATGGTGTATTTTTTTAATTTAAATCTATTGTATAATGTGAGCGAAAATTGCGTAACAAGAAATCGACTGTCTATTAATAGTTATATAAGATAATACTCTATGAAAAGGGCCGTGGAGTGTATATTAAAGATTTGGCTGAGTTATTTATATTTGCTTAGTCCTAACATATCGATTAAATTAAAAAAAAAACCTGTTTGACATTATAGTGTAGGCACACCATAACGAACAGTATTTCACAAAAAAAAGTAAATGATATAATGCGAACGCAAAAAGCTTATCGCAGTTATAAAATCCGAAACACAGATTTCTTTATCTAAGAGATAAACAAAGTTAAGAAGATTATATGGCTGGTTTTTTATAATTTCTATTTAAGAAGCACATTATATCAGCTTGACTCTTTTATAAGTGTATTTATATCTACTTTTGACACTGAGCAAAAGATAAAGAGTTGTAAAATATAGAAGTGTAAAGATCATACCATAGCAGAAAAAAAAACTCACAATCATTATATGATTGGCCAATTTGCACAAAAGAATATTTTTTACTTGCAAGCCGAACCTTTACGAAACCCATACACTGAAAATTATAGCACAGAATCAAAGGTGAGAAAAATCTCACACTCTTTTTTTACCTATACACTTATGCGGTGCAGCAAGCACTAAACACCGTAATAAATTATAACAAATTATGCACTCTTTAGCGCTCTCTCTGTCTGGGTTTTGTTCAAACAGGATCTGAACGTATATTACCTTATGACAAGTTTTAAACCAACATCAGTCCAAAGTGATCGCAACTTACAAAAACATCGTTCGTATTGGTGCCGGAAAAATAAAATAGCAATTGGAGAAACAAAAAAAAAACAAAATACTAGACGCACACTAAAGAAAACCTTCAGTTTAATCAATACACTACGAAATACATTTACATGTAAATATTAACGAAAATAATAAGTGCAATAAAATTATTTTTTATTATTTAAAAAAAAAACTCATTTTGTTTACATTTGTTTATTAGTATAGTGTAAACACTTACTACTTTAAACGCACACTACTACAACTACAGCATAAGAGCGCAAAAGATTAAACTTCAATTATACAAAAACAGTAACGAATATTTAAACTTGTTGAACTCAACTTGCAAAGTTAAATTTAGTATATAAATTCAATACCGTTTTGCTACGTTTTCGAGTTGGTCGTGTTTTTTACAACTTGCTCTTTAAATTAAAAAAAAAAAAAACTGTTCCGTGTTCGAAAAGAAATTGAAAACATTAAATATATATACATATATAAAAAAATAAACCAAATTAAAGTGAAATAAAATTTCCAAAACAAGTTTTTTTTTTAATTTAAATATATTAAAAGCAACAATAGATTTTACTTAATATTTTTAATTTTTTGTAATCTCACAAATCAAACGGAAATGTAAATCACTCGCCCCCAATATTACTTGATATTATCTCAGATTTATTAATATAAAAGAAATTTCGACATAAACCAAATATAAAAAATAAAATAAATGAAAAAGTGCTACTTTAATTAACTATATTAGTTAAACTATTTAAACAATTTAAAAAAAATATACATAGTTAAGAATTAAACCAAAAATTCTTTAATTACTAATATTTTAACAACAACTTAAAGCTGCTACAAAACTGACTAATTTAATATTATTTAAGGTAAGTTTTAATTTTTTAAAAACAAATTAATAGTAATAAGTGCATTCACGAATTTCTTATTCGTAATGAATTCAATTCATACTTTGGGAATAACGAAAAACAATCATTCCATTACAGCGCTGATATTTTAAAATACTTGAGCAAATATTTATTAGAAGGAGAGTTTAAAATACAAAATTTAAAAAAAATATATATATACATATTTCTTATTTAATAGAAAATTCAAAGAAATATTATATAAAAATTATTTATTAACTTTTTTATAGACAAGTTTATAACACAAGTAAAGAAAGTAGAGATTTAATGAAAATTTCTATAATATAGGCACGACAATTTTTTTTTTTATAGAAAAATAAATTATTGAAAATTGTGTTCAATAAAAAACTTTGAATCAATAGCAATGCATCATCAAATAAATTTTCAGTTTACTGAATATAGACTTTGAATTTTCATGTTATTTTTATAACAATTTGTATTAAATTTTAATAAATTCGAATTGTTGATTACTAAAATAATTGTATTTGTTTAAACAGAAATTCATATAGAAATTTTGAGGAAAACATTATCTTAATATATAATATACACATATTGTAATAATATAACACAAACAATATAGTGAGTAGGAGACTATGTACACGCAGAGAAAACCGTGATTGTGGTAATCATAATCTAAAAGCAATAGTTTATGATTGAATAGTATTATTGTTGTTAAAAACTATAATTTTTTCAAGTTATCAATATTATGTTTAATTAAAGTATCATATTATCAATATATCAATATTATTATGACTTCAAATCATATGAACAATATTTGCTCTTCTTGAGGCAAATTATTGTTTTTGCTATTATTTATATTGATTGTACTTACCTTAATTTTTTCAATATTCTCTTAAATTTTATCATTTATTTTATAATTTCTTGGATTTTTTAAAAATATTTGTGTATTTTACTTCACATTTTTAATAATAACAAGTAAGAATGCTATATTCGGCTGTGCCGAATCTGATAATACCCTTCACCATCATGTACATAGGTATAATCCCACATCGTAGCTTAACCTATATTTCATTTTATACGCCATTTTTCCTTATCATTACCGGCGCCATGCTTGATTTTGAATAAATACGTAGAAAACTGTATTCTACAAGTCAAGCCATATTGATGGGGTTATAAAAACTTGATCCGACATTTTGTTCTAGACGCCAACTTGGATTTTACATTTTTTAATAATTTACTGTATTCTACTGGTCAAGCCGAATCATTAGATACCAATATTGGATGGTTCTAGAAGTTACTCTTTAAAAATACCAGATTTGATATATATGTATATTGATATATATATTTATAGTCCACCATTTAAAATTTTTTATAGTGATTATACTAATCATACGTATCATACTTCGGATGATACTAATATTGACTTTCTCGATTGTCTGAAAAAATTGATTTTCGTTTGTAAATTTTTGGAATATAAATTTAAAAAAAAAATAATTTGAATATCACTTTACCGATTAGAGTCCGCTTTATCCAAAATTTTTTACGAATATCTCTAGAGGCATATTATATCTACATATAAATAGTAGCAAAAGTACCTATAAATTATTCTATGGTTAAAAAATTTTGATTTTGGTGGTAAAAATATGGGAAAAACAGAGGCAGTCATGTTTATTTGCTCATATCTCAAAAAATTATGGGACGATTGTACTGAATATAAATAGCGATTCATTTCGGGGCATTTCTTAAAGATTGATATCATACACATGCTTCTAAAAGTTGATTTCAACCAACACACGGATAGACCGGCAAACGGACAGACAGACAAACGGTCAAGGCTAAATTGACTCCTCTATTCATTAACTTTCAGAAAATATATATTTTATGGGGTCGTAAATGAAAATTGTAGAAAGTACAAACGGAATGACAAAGCTATATATACCCTTGTGCACCGCAGGTGAAGGGTATAAAAATATATTCAACAAGAAGAAGAAACAATTGAAACAAATTATTATTAAAATATATTATAGTTTGATTGCATTTAAGTTATATCGTTTTCAATTTTAAATGCTTTTGAATATAATTATTTAAAATGTTATTACTTTTCCAAAGACATTATACTATTTTTGTCATAATAATTTTGTAAATTATACAAGTTTTACAAGACAACTATATTGAAGTGTTAAGAAAAATAAAAATTAAATAAAGAAATTCAAACAAACGCTTGATTATTATGAGGAAAAAATAAATAACTTTTACTTGTTTTCGATAACCAAATATATAGAGAATATAATATGATCGTCGTGATCATGTCCTAACCATGATTTTTCTTAAAGCTTGGAGTAAAAGAATTATTTTAAAACCTAGACCTTTTTATCCGGCATCGGTTTTTTTTTTAATTTATAGCAAAATCAATGTATAAACTTTAGTTTATTTTTAATTTACAAAAAAGTAATGGCAGTTCTCACCTTTAAAAATACACATATTTTAAAAACATTCATTATATTTAGTTCTACGTTTAATTAATTTTCTTGCTAACATTTCTTAAAATATAAACTACAAAAAAAAAAACAAAATTTGTAAGTACTATCTCCACCGACCTAAAGATAAGAATCTAAGAAAATAATGAATTTCCCATAAAATAATAACTACTAACGGAAGTTTTAAAACAACAACAAAATATAGTATGTATTGTTAAAAGTTTAAATTAGTATACAAATAATTATTAATAATATATTTTTATTCAAACATATTTGTTTAAGACAGTAGCAGCCATAAAAATTTTCTCATAAATAAATTATAGTTTATAAACAAAAACGAAAAAAAAAAATATACATATATAAATTTAGAACATAAATGTTCAAATAAGTTAGTATCTTGTGCTTCTTTAATTTATTATAATTATATGTATATAAATTAAATTTTTTTTATATTTTTGATTTGTTTTATTAGAATTGATCAGAAAATATTTAGACAAGCATAATTAGTTTTAACAAAACAATCTGAATTTGATTTTAAGCTTTTGTTTTTTTAATTTTATTGTTGTTATATATTCACATTATAATAGTTAATTTTATTAGTTTTAACACGCAAACTTCTAGTTGGTTTTAAATATATATAAATATACATTAAATATATATACATATATAAATGGTAATCGCTATATTTTGCTTAAAAAAAATTCAATAATTTATAAAACTAAACAGTTTTGGATATACATATGTATTTAATACACTTGAAAAAATGAAAATATTTTTATTTTTTTTCTACATTGTGATAATAAATGTTAGTCCGCCAAATTTTCATGGAAACTAGGGACAAAATTTGTACTTATGTCATTGTTTTTTAAAAATAAGTACATCATCCTAATCATTATTCGTTTCTTCCTTTGCAATGAAATCGTTAAGTTACAAGAATTTTTTTACTTATTTAATTTTCAAGTTTTTTAGTTTTTTAGCCATCCGGACATTACACCGTTCTCCACCCGATACAAAATCTAAACTTGGGTTAAGGATTCACATTTGAATCGCAATTCGTAGCTCAGTTTTATTATTTACTGTTCATACTCTATGATCCGTTGTATTTTACTAGCCAAGAATACCACTACAGAAAAATGTTTGTACCAAATTTTTTTCAAAAACGGACATAAACTATAATTTTTCAAAATTTTACTTTTTATACCCTTCACACAGTGAAAAAGGGTATATATAGGTTTGTCATTCCGTGTGAAATTTCTACAATTTTGATTTCCGACCCCATAAAGTATATATTTTCTGAAAGCTTATGAATAGGGGAGTCGATTAAGCGCTGTCAGTCTGTCCGTCTGTCCGTCTGACCGTCTGTCCGTGTGTATGTTGAAATCAACTTTTTGAAGCCCCCCGACATCGCTTGGACTCGGGTGAGGTATTAAAATATCAGAAATATTCGGGAGTAGATCGCTATTGAAAATCAGAAACATCGGTACATAAACAACTGAGATATGAGCAAAAACCCACGACCACCTCGATTTTTTTTTCACAAAAGCAACATTACAACAACAACATACATACATACAAACGTGTATACTGGTTAGAGAAAACGTGGCATCGAATCCCAGCTGAGCCAAAAAAAATTTTTTTTTAATTTTTTTTTAAATTTTTATTTTTATTTATTTTATATATTTTTTTTATTTTTATTTTTTATTTAATATATTATTTATATTTTTATTATTATTTTTTTTTTTAATTTTTTTTTATTTTTTTTTGTTTTGTATATATTATATACATAATAATTTTTTAAAAAATTTTTTTTTTTTTAAATTTTTTTTTTTTAAATTTTTTTTTTTTTTTAAATTTTTTTTTTAATTTTTTTTTTTTTTTTTTGTTTTTATTAACATTCATACGTGAATTTATAATTTAACAATGGGACGTTTTTATATATGTATGTTTTTATATGTATGTACGTATTTCATATGGGATGAATGGTGACACAAACCACTGTTATTGCATGAATTCACGTTGTGAAGGGTATATAAGATTCGGCACGGCCGAATATAGCGCTCTTACTTGTTTTATGATTTAATTAGCAAAAAACTTTTTTTTAATTTAGAAATAAAAAAATATAAAATATATTTAATTTATTTGTCTTAAATAGTCAATACATATATACATATTTGTTTTTTGTTTAGAAATAACGTTTCTAGGAAGCCATAATTTAATGCAGTTTTTCATCTTTCTTTACAGCGTTAGTTTATTTTTATGTGCTAATTGAATATTGTAAAGTCATTTGCATGTTTTAATCTTAATTATACATAGATACTTAAATGTAAATTACATAAAAAGTGTGTCTCAGTAAGAATGACATTTTAAAGTTTTTTACAGTAAGAGCGTTGAACATTGCTGTAGTAAACGAGAGTGTCGTCGAAAACATCAATTCGGCATCGTTTTCAACAACTCCAAATTTCATGAGGCACTACGTAGTGAATTTTGACACATAAAAAATGAAAAGCGCCGGCAATTTGTTCAATAGGTAATGGAGCCAATGGCATCAATGCCAATTTTTCGAAAAAAAAACATCATCTTTTTTGAAATTTTGGATATATACAAATAAACCAGAAATAATTTCGGAGCTCTCTGTGAAAAAATCATGGCAAATTTCATGAAAAGGTTAAAGGCCTGCCATCAGAGCCGTGGGCCCATTTGACGGATATTTTATTGAGTACTTGATTAAAATATGTCTTCTATTCAAGCCAATAAAAAATCACAACTATCTCAAGAAATACTATTTTTATAAAATAATTTCTGAAGCTTAAGAATGGTTCTTACGGATATTTTTTTTCAAATTTGAATACTGACATATCTGAGATAAAAATTAAATAGAAAAGAATATTGGGCGTGGCATCTTTAATATAACAAAAATTAATCTTAAGAGATATCTAATAAAAGTTATAGATATATAATTTTGTAACTAAATTTTTTCTATTTCTAACAAACTAATGGCCTATTGGTAATATCCTTTGTCAATATTTATTTTTTTAAATTATTTTAACAATTAAATAGTTTCATTTTTGAAATGAACCTTGTAAATACATATACATAAATAAGTATTATAATAACTTGTTTAGTATTCCAGCAGTATAAAAGTAACCAGTTGTAATACTATTCTAATAACTATTTATTTGCTTGTTTTTAAAAGTAACAGTAATAGAACTATAATAATAATAAGCTGTAACAGTAATAGAACTATAATTGTTATAGGCTTTAAATTCTGTGTAATTGACTACCATATTAATGTACTCTTTCGGTCGAAAAACATTAGAATCTGAGCAGAGGACGTGGTACCCTCATGACAAAAAATACCAAAAATAGAAAGGATCAAGGAAGGGTCAGTGGTATTCTCATACAAATAAAATACTATACTATATATTTATTGCATACCAAACAAATGGTGAAAGAAAATTATAAAATTTATCTCCTGTATTCATTAAGATGAAATAATTTTATTGGAGCCAAGGACCATGGAAAATTTAAAGATTATTTTGATTTTAAATAAATATCTTATTAATATCAATTTAAAATAATATTGTGTTGGTGCAGTGGTTAGTGTGTGAAATTACAAAACCAAAAGATCCTGATTCAAATCTCGGCAGAGATAAGAAAAATTTCATAGCGCTGATGCTGAAATTACTATGTAGGATGCATAATAAATGTTAATATTTTTTATTATTTTTAACTAGTTCTTAACTAGTATACAACTATATACAAATAAACTAGTTGCCCTCCTATGGCAACCTAATGTTAAAATCGATTGTTTGATATATGAACAAGTAAAAGCGATATATATTATGCGGTGGTGAATTTTTTTATACCCACCACCAATTTGATGTGCTTTTATAACACAAAATTTATTATTTTGTTATTAATAAAAATCGCTTTGGAATCTCTTATACTGAATCTCTTTATACTAAAATATGTATCACTTTCTTTGTATAACTTTGATATGCAAGTAATATATTTTCGTAAATTTAGTGGGTTATAAAGTAGGCGTGTCGAAGTAGTTTCTGCTAATAAATAAAACTTAGATACTTCAACATAGACTCCTTTATTTTTCCAAAATCTTTATTCATGGATAAATTATATTTCTTTGAGATAAAGCGTTATATAGGAGGTGGGCGTGTCACATTTATTTTCCGTTAGTGCGAAGCCTTTAATCAAAAAGTAATATTTGCAAAATTTTCAAACATACAACTAATTTTGTCAGTTATAATACGTTTTAAATTTTGAATATACCGAAAAATACAATGTGCGGTATAAATTTTCGTACATTTTAATTGATAGCTCCTTTTTTAATGTAAAAAATATTTGGGAATATATATAATGGGAAAAATTTTTTTTTTATTCAGGAAATATATATTCGAAGTTTCATGACTCTACGTTAATACGTTTGGACACAATTCCATTTTATTTGATGTTCGAAGGACACGGTTTTTCGACCTACTCTTGCTTTACTAGCTATAACTCTCTTCCTAATATTCCGATTTAGCCCATTTTAATACCAAACAAACTTTATGTATAAGAAATATTCTGGCAAAATTTTAGCCCCCAAGCTTTTTCGGTCCGACTTCTATCGTGCTTTCAACAGACGGACGGACATAGCTAGATCGTCATAAAATCAAACCCCGATTCACTTTATTGGGTCTAGAATGGATATTTCGATGTGTTACAAACGGAATGACAAAATGAATATACCCCCACCATTTGTTTGGTGGCGGGTATAAAAAGAACAAATGTGTCCGAAGTTAAAATCAACAAGTATATTTCTACCATCGTGCTAGTTACTTTATCTGTAGGGTACTTAATTTGCATGCATACATATTGAATATAAAGAGATAAAATGTAATTACTAGATATGACCCATATTAAACATACCGAAGCAAACTAAATAAAAGCATTTAAAAATTAAAGTGTTTTTCGAGCTAGCTCAGGCCATGCTTAAACAAAATATATTTGAGTTAATTTATATTCTTTTTCTTAAAAAATCAATCACAAGATCAGTTTTATAACATTTCCCTTTGCAGCAATATTAAAACCTGCGTAAATTAAATTTTTTCTCTTTTTAATTTATTTCTGTTGATTGTTTTTTCTGATAACTATTGAGCAACAGAAAAACTAACACAAAAATTAATTGAAAAATATGTAAAAACACGCTTTTGTGTTTTTTGTATTCAATGACGATTGCAAAAAAGTATAACAAATGTTATTAAACAAATTGCAATTTAAGGTGACCAGATAAACAATTCAAAAATAAATATTTACCTTTTTCGTTTTTAAAAACTCTTTTAGAATTCCAATAAGAAGTTGTAATTTAATAAGGGTTACTTATGACCACCTGCATTACTCAATTATGATGGCTTGTTTTCCGTAAAAGTTACATAAATAGTATAATTGTTTGACTATGGAATTAGCTTGTAAAGCTAACAACTTTCTTAAGACGGAATCAATTTAAAAATCTTGACCTATAACAAAATCTAACACACTAAAATTAATTTTTTTTTTAATTTTAAAATAAATATATGGAGCCTCTATATTACTTTAAGTGATTTTTAGCTGCAAATGTCATAG
The DNA here is from genome assembly GCA_941918925.1 of Phyto melanocephala. Taxonomy (NCBI): domain Eukaryota; kingdom Metazoa; phylum Arthropoda; class Insecta; order Diptera; family Rhinophoridae; genus Phyto; species Phyto melanocephala. Next base: position 50,749,250 of record OW799234.1, read on the forward strand.
GAGGTAAAAAATTTGGTCATTGTTTATAAAATGATTTTTATACTTAAAATAACTATAGAAATTTTAATTGATTAAAAAACACAGTACAAAACTTTAATTCATTTTTCAACTAACTAGCTAACTGCTTTATTCATAAAAGTTATTAAAGGTCTATAAAAGATTTATGAGACTGATTTTCTATGAAAATTTGTAACCCTCTAAGAACATGAAAATATTTGACAAAATAGACATAACCACTAAAATTAGTTAATTTTTGTCATAATAAATCAATGTTTAGATATATTTACTAAAAATAATAGTTACGCTTATTTAGGAAAATATTTCTTTCTTTATATAAATTTTATTTTGTTTTAATGTATGTACTTATCTCTTTAAAATTTGTAGTATTAATAAAAACTAATTCATTATTTGAATATTAAAAAAAAATTATAAAAAATTTTCAATTCAATTCAAATAGGATAAATCAACTGAAATTTTTTTTATCCTACACTTTCATCGATGTTATTATACGATTGTGATGATGTTCGTAATTAAGAAAAAAATTTAAGACCAAAATCTGTTAAGGTGTACCGATTGACTATTTGTCTATTAACAGTTAAATTTAAATTGTAGTACATTCACAAATCTCTCATAAAAATTAATCCTAGCTAACATCTACGACAAGTAGTTTTTCCATAAAAGATTAAGTTTTTAATTAAAAAGTATAGAAATAAACTACAACTATATTCTGGATCAGGGAAAAAAACATCAAAAACAAGAAAACATCTTTTTAATGGGTGTTTTAATTTTTACACTCTCTCTCTGTTTCAGTTGTTATATCATACACATAAATCAATCTCTTTACAAAGACAATTTGTATCAACACTCCTAAATTTTTAGTTTTTTGTTTTGTTACATACATGTAGTTTGCTTACATGTTTGTAGCAACTTTTAACGATTATAACTCCTAAACTATTAAGCTAAGTTTAATAGGATATAGATTCTGCATATGTTAAAAAAAAATCATTTCAAATAGTATATATTCTTCTTATTAAAATCGGATAATTTTATATTTTTTCTGTTATTGTTGCGTAGGGTATTATAGCTCAGGCTTGATCACCTACAACGTTCATACATGTTTATATTGGTTATTTCGCACTTGACTATTACTTGTCAAATTAATGTCTCACGACGTATGAGTAATATTTGTCTGTTTTAAAAATTAGTTTAACAAAAGACGATTGACTATTGTTTATTTGTGATTTTTGTTGTTTATTTGTTTAAATTATTAAAGCAGAAAAATAAGTATTGCAATTTTTTAGATATATGTATTGTTTTTATATATTTTTAAATTGAAGCTTTATATAAAAAAAATTGGAAAATCTATTTAATACATGACGAAAAAATATTATTTTTGAGCGAAATATGTATAAAAGAAAGCCATAATTTGTAATTAAAGCCCTTTTTTTGCAAATACTTAAAAAATTTAATTTGTATTAATATTCTTATTTTTTTTTTAGTAATTATTACTTTTTATAAAACTCACAACAAACAACTTTATATGAATAAATTGTTAAAGCTAACCACAACTAAATTAAGCAATAACTCGTGCATTCTATAAAATAATTTTGATTTAAAAAATTAACATATTTTTTTTTTATACGAGACAATTAAGTTGCGACTTTTTTACACTTTTCAATTCATAACAATATTTGTTTGTGCTTTTTGCTATTGTGGTTTATGTCATAAAGGAAGTTCACAATAAATTAACAATACAAGTTTGTAAAGCAATTAGTTCATTGATAAAATTGATAATAATTAAACATTTTCTAATTAAATTTGCACCTGAAAAAATTTTCATTCATAAATGCAGTAACTTTTTTAGGAAATACGTCATGCAAATTTAAAGGTGTAAAACTGAAATATTTTTATTTTATTGTGTTTTAAAGAAAATTTATGTGAGAATAAGTCATACAAATATATCTTTATTAAAATTTGTTTATATTTTAGGAGTATTTCGATAAAAACAAAATCATACATTTTCAAAATTACAAAACTATACAAATTGTTTGTAGGAAACAGCGGCTTAACTACAAAGCAGCAATAATAGTAAAAATACACACTTTTATGTTTTACATTTGTGTGTAAGGATTTTAGAAAATCCGTTTAAAAATCTTAACTTAAAAATTAATGTTTTTGTGAATTAATTTGTAAGTAAGCTCTTTCTTTAAAAAATAAATTACTCAGAGTCAACACATTTAATAACATCTCTCGAAATACAATAACAGCAATAACATACAGGGTTGCTTTTAATGATTTTAAAAAGTTAATTTTTTTATATTATCAAATTCTAATAAAAAATAAATAATACCAGTGATATATATTTTAACAGAGAGTGCATTTAAGCTTACTTAAGCGATATAATTAAACTGGGCTTTTAAAAATATTTATAAGAAAAATTAAAATAAAAATATAAATTTGATTTTTATTTGTGTTAAGCTAATTTTTTGATATAAAGAGCAAATTGATAGTGAAATAAATTAATGAATGAATGCACACAGTAATTGTGACAAACAAAAAATAGTTGCAATCTTTGTGTTATTAAAATCTTAATAATAATAAAAACTTATTATGATTGTTATTAATCATTGTTATCATATTGCAAATGATAAGGCAAAATCTTACTACTCGTATTATTTACACACAACAATATACAGACGTCATAACATCCCATACAACTTAAGTCGTCGTCTTTAGTGGAGTGGATGTTTATGTCAAAATCAATGTGACTGCAGTGTGTTAAGAAAATATTTGTCCAAAACAGCCTGGTACAAATAAACAAATTATCAGTGTTTACCTGGATGATTAATAGCAAGTGTGTTAAAAAACCCAAACCTACAAAAATATAATTTTATCTTGTGATTGCGGAAACTGTTATTGCTTATTAAAGCGCATACATTTTTTTGTTTTTTTTTTGTTAATAAAAAAATTTTAAAAATATCCTCAAGGATGTTATTGTGAATTTTGTTGTTGTATTTATTTGGTAAATTAATTAACGTTATTAATTGCTTACAATCAACACATTTATATGAGAAAGTATTAAATGCTTTCAAATTATTAATATAACCAGAGATGGGTATATCGCATTAAATTTATAATGCATTATCGTTAACATTACTACTAAAGGACTTAGCATTAATGCAGCAATATTGCAGCCACCACTAGTAGCAAATGAAAATAATGTTCTACTAAGTCAGTGCTAATTTTGTACACTAAATGAAACGATTTTAGTGGTAGTGAAAATTTAGTGAACTAAATGAAGCCTTTTTAGTGTCTTGCCAGGTATATAATTTTTTGTTCTCCGGTGTTGTTCTTGAATATTACCTCCCCCCTCTAGTAAAGGAAGTTGTAAATAGTATGCCAGCACTTAAGTTTCATCATCCACAACACAATTTTTTTAAAATTTTACTAAAATTTTTTTGCTACTAATTTCTTTACCGCATTGCGATCTCGAAATTTATACCACTTCAAGCCAGCATCAGCTTTGGCGCCTCGTATAAAAGAGAACAACTATTAAACTTTAGGATATTCTTTACTGATAATGGTGTTCGGTGCTTTGTGAAAGACCTATTTTCTTCCTGATCTAGATTTTCTTTCAATGTTCAAATCTTCCTTATACTGTTTAATGGATTTTGAACAGTGTTAAGATGAACCTGAAGGTATATTTCTGTTTTTAAGGCCATATTTTTCACTTACTTTTTTCGCTCATTTGTTTTGATCAAAATAACAGTTGAAATCGAATGATTTAGAAAAGATAATATCTGCCATATTTTAAAAAGCTAATCTCAATAAAAAAAATAATAATTTGTTAGGCGAAGAATAAGTTTTGGCTGGACTTACTCTTTAGGTCAATATGGGTTTGATAAAAAATAAAATTAAAATTAAATAAAATTAAATAAAATTAAATTAGGCTTATTTAAGGCCTATTTGATACATGTTGAATAGAAATTTGTCAAATAAGCCTTAAATAAATTTAAAATGTTTATATGAATACGGCAGCTTAAAAACGAACTTAATTAAAACAATGCAATATTTAGTCTTTTTAAAAATTATGAATAATAACTATTATTAAAAAACTATTAAGCAATGTTTTATAATACTATACTAGCTGAACCCGGCCAGCTATGCTGCTCCCCAAAAAGTTATGTTATTCCTAAACATCGATAATTAAGGAAAACAACCTTTAATTTTAAAGTAAATCCTATAATGTGTGAAGATAAAAAAAATAAAAACAACAAAACATCTTTTAAACGGGATTTTAAATTGTTACACTCTTTCTGTATTATTTTTTAAAGCAAATACAAATTGTTCTTTAAAAAAAAACAATTTGTATTGTCACGCATTGCTTTGCTTCCCAGCAAAAATTACTGCATTCCCGGAAGCAGGTTTATAAGGGAGAGATAAATGTACTCTCTCTTTGATGCTCTAATTATTTGATATTTTCACACATGGTTAATGCAGTAATATCATGTCTCTTTTATGTGTTTATTTAGGCATCCAAAATGCGCTGAAATCATGTGTATTTGTAGCACATTTCCAATCATATTAGATGCGCCTAAATCATGTATCTTTTCTGCTCCTTTATTTGCTATTTATGTGCCACTTTCGTAGCATTAAAACATGTTTTTTTTATTTTTTTTTAGTTAAAATTTATTTTAAAAATATAAAAAACAATTCATCACCAGTAAGCAATTATTTACATATTCAATTAAAAATAGTAATTTGTAATTAAAATTTTTAATTAATTTTTAATAGGAAAATTGTTAATATAATATATAATATAATAGTTTTATTTTATATAACTTTTTATTACATAATTATTATAGCCTTTACAGGGCAGTGTAAAACAGTTTATATAGGCTTGTCATTCCGTGTTAAATTTCTACAATATTGATTTCCGACCCCATAAAGTATATATTTTCTGAGAGCTTGTGACTAGGAAAGTCGATTAAGCATAATCCATAACTTTTGACTTTATATTTCTTACGTAGTCGGGCCAATCTTTTTAATTGCACTAATTCCTAGATTCTACTGTATTTTTATCTGTTTGTATTTAAAAGTTTGATAACAACTTGAAGTGGCTTGTTAATTATAACGAAGAGTTCTTCTTTTTCAGTTCGCACACTGAACTCTCTGCTGTTTAATTGTAAAGATCTATAAATAAAATTTATGTTTAACAAAAAAATATGAATTTCAATGAGACAAACACCTTTACAAAAAAGCACATATATTATCTAGACACAAAGTGTGACAAAAATGTAATCATTAGATTGATTAAATTGTTAATTATAATAAATGACTTCACACTTTTTAACGAATAACAACTTATTAAAGGTATAATTATTTGGGGTTTCAACTCACTTTTTGATAAATAATTTTATTTAAAACTTTTATCCTTGCTATCAACAATTTAAAATAAATAAAAGTTAGCCTTAAATACCTTTTACCAATAACAAAGTAGTACGCAAGTATGAAGGAAATAAAGATTAACAAAGATAAAGATAACAAATCAAATCAATTGGATGCAAAATTATTACTAATTGTTCATAACTCTTTATTTTTAGTTTATTAATTTTAATTTTATATCTAAATACCAATTTGTTTCATATGTGGAAAATTTAAATTCGGTGTGTACTGTTGTGAGAGTTGGTTTAAAATCATTAGCCAATAGGAACACAGGTTGCGTGAATTATAAGTACCAGTGAGTGAGTTGCCATACTTGTTTCATATGTAAGATTTAAAATTTCTTACCAGAAATTTGTGAGATTTCATTCCTACCATTAAAATCACTGACACGACGATCATTGGCACGACAGGCGAATAATATCTCACATTAACGCGCGGAAAGTCGTGGTCTTTATTACATAATTCTTGGTGTACGAACATATGTATATAAACACCTCAAACATAATGTTTGTTGCAATTATAATTTGAATTCTTTATGTATCTTAATTGAGTACAGAATCGCAAATGAATGCTGTGAAAGTAACAAGCAGCATATATCGTATATACAGTGTTGAAAAAAACAAAAGAAACGAATGCTTTTTTGAAATTTTTTTAATTATATTAGTTAAAAAATATTTATATGCAGTTATGTTTATAAGACATACAGCATAAGAAACAAGTGAGAGCACTATATTCGTCTGTGCCGAATCTTTTATACCCACCACCAGTTTTCCGTTCTTTTGTAGCTAGGGTTTTTTTTCCGAAAATTTTTGTTTCATTAACAGTAGATTACGTGAAAAGTGGTCGTAATAGTAGGCGTGTCGAAGTTGTTGTAGCTTTTTAATGAAAGTGGGCGTTAAAGTAGGCGTGGTGAAGTTGTTTCTTCTAATGTATGCAACTTAGATGTTTCAATATAGTCCTTTATTATTCCAAAATCTTTATTCATAGAGAAATTATATGAATTTAAGATAAACCGTTATATGGGAGGTAGGCGTTAAAGTGGGCGTGTCACCGTGTCCGGCATAACAATGACATTGACTAGAAGGATATCTGTAGAACATTTCATTGTCGTAGCCCTAATTTTGTCGGTTTTATGAGCTTTTAAATTTCATTATAAGTAGATAACGTGATAAGTGGGCGTAATAGTAGTCGTGTCGAAATTATTTTTAATAATGAATGCAACTTGGATGTTTCAATATAGTCCTTTATTATTCTAAAATCTTTATTTGTAGAGAAATTATATGAATTTAAATTTAGACTTTATATGGGAGGTGGGCGTAAAAGTGGGCTTGTCACATTTATTTTCCGTTAAAACAAAGCATTTGACCAAAAAGCCATGTGTGCAAAATTTCAGAGTCGTACATCCAATTTTGTTGCTTTTATGACGTTTTAGTTTTTAAATACACCGAAAAATACACTGTGCGGTATAAATTTTCGTAAATTTGATCGATAACTCCTTTCCTAATACATAGATTTGAGTAATTTTCAGAGAGAAATATTGTTTTTACTCAGGAAATATCTATTCGAAGTTTCATGAGTCTACGTTCATGCGTTTGGACACAAATCCATTTTATTCGATGTTCGAAGGACATGGTTTTTTCGACCTACTCTTGCTTTACGAGCTATAACTCCCTTCTTAATATTCCGATTTATCCCATTTTCAATACCAAACAAACCTTGTCTATAAGAAAGATCCAGGCAAAATTTGAGCCCCCTAGCTTTTTCGGTGCGACCTCTATCGTGCTTTCAACAGACGGACAGACGGACGAACATAGCTAGATCGTCATAAAATCAAACCCCGATTCAGAATATATATACTTTATGGGGTCTAAAATAGATATTTCGATGTGTTACATACGGAAAAAATAATAGAAACGAGAATAAAGATTAAATTTTAAAGGCTCCTTTTTTAAATTATTTTTTTTTAATATTTTGTTGCTCCTTAGTTGTTTTTCACAACATCATTGCATCTGAGACTCGTGGAATCAACCGATTTTTTGCAACCATCCTTGCCAATTGAAAACCACTCTTCCTGGATCTTTTCCCACAATTCGCCCTTATTTTTCGGACTGGAACCTTTTAGTTTCTTTTTTGGCACTCCCCAAAGATGTTCTATTGGGTAAAGCTCCGGTGATTGCGAAGGTCATTCCATAAAAGGTACCTTGTTGACAACAAACCAGCCTTTTGCCAATTTTGAGGAGGGCACCTCTTCCTCAGCAAATGGAAGCATTATACTTTGCAATATATTAACGTAATCTGGGGCGCACATTTCTTGTTAATCTAATATATTGGGCCGACACCAACATCCATAACATTATAGATCTACCACCGTGTTTTACGATATTTTTGTTGTATTTTGGACCATATACCTTATCGGACCCAAAAAAATTTATCTTTGTTTCGTCTGACCACAGCACGTTTGCCAAGTTTTTTCGTAATAAATGCATACGGCCAAAATCTAGGCGTTTTTGCATATCTTTTACTCAAAAGGAATACGTGTTTTCAACCCTTGCTCCAAAAGCCTATTTTGCAGAATTCTGCTACTCACTAGTACTTCCATCAAATTTTTAATTTCGTCGATTAGAAAAATGTTTTTTTTAGCGAGTCTAAAAGACTTTTGTCCCACCTATCGATTGTTGCACGCTTTACGCCTCTGGTTTATTTTTTAGAAATAAAATTCAAAAGACTTTTTAGAGCACTCCATTATTGAATCAAATTCGGACATGGTCTTTCCTTCTGCCCTTCTGAATGAACAGCAGGAACCATTTTGTTCAAAATCACACTAAAATATTATGCAAATTCACACTTTGAGATAATTTCCTATTGAAGTTATTCTATTTGTTGAAACGTGCCTACCTTTTACAATAATATTAAGTAAAAAAATTTCTAAGAATATGTATTATTTTTCTATTTTTTCCCCAACCCAAATATCGTTTTTACACGATCAACAAACTATGAAAGTGATAATTTTGGATAAACTAGTGCAAGTTTTATACAAAAAAGCCCCCTTTTTAATTTTTTGCATTTCGTTTACACTTACCCAAATTGTAATAAATAAACATTTATTGCTACTCTTAAGAAACATTTTGACATGTTGTTTCTATTATATTTTCTAACACTGTATGTATATACTTGTATCCGTTACGCTCACAAGAGGATATAAAAATATATTTTTTTATACCCTTCACCTCTGGTGTACAAGGTTATATATAGCTTTGTTATTCCGTTTGTAATTTCTACAATTTTCATTTCCGACCCCATAAAATAAATAATTTCTGAAAGCTTATGAATAGAGGAGTCGATTAAGCCCTGACCGTCTGTCCGTGTGTTGGTTGAAATCAACTTTTAGAAGCAACTATATGTTCCCCAGATCTGTGTATGGTATCATTCTCTTGGATATATCCGGGAATGAATCGCTATGAAAATTAAGCACAATCGCCTTATAACTTTCTGAGATATGAGCAAAAAACAACGACCACCTCGTTTTTTTTCACAATTACAACAACAACAACATACATATATACTGGTTATAATAAACGTGGCATCGAATCCCAGCTGAGCCAAAAAAAATTTTTTATTTTATATTATTTATTATTCTTTTTTATTTAAAAAAATTTTTTTTTTAATTTTTTCTGTAATTTTTGTTTGTTTTTAATCTATTTTTTTTTTATTTTTTTTGTAATTTTTATTTTAGAAACATACATACGTAAAATCAATTATAATTTTACAATGGTATGTTTTTATATGTATGTTGTTTACATGTATGTGCGTATTTTATATGAGATGAATGGTGATACAAACAATTGTTATTGCATGACTACACGTTGTGAAGGGTATATAAGATTCGACATGGCCGAATATAGCACTGTTACTTGTTTATTTTCTGATATGTGTGTAATTTTAATGGCACAAAATTTCAGGTAGAGCATTAATCTATTTATTAAAATATAGGTTCTAAAATGTGTCAGACAAATGAATTTGATTGGTTTTTTTAACAACATATTTTCTTTTTCAAAAATTAATATTAATAATTCAATCATAAAATAACGAATTTAATGACAACAGACTTTTATTATTTTTTATTCACCAAATTTTGTGTTATTAGTTTTATTTAAAAACCGGCTTTTATAATATCATATTCATTATTCACGGAGTATAATATTGTCAAAATGAATTATATTTTTTAGTCAAATTACTGATTTTAATATTGATAAATTAAATTATTGAAATCAAGTTTTTATGTAAATGTATTTCAAATTTATTACACTTTTTTGCCTACTAAAACCTTACTCTTGAAATATTATTTGTCACTTCTTGTCAAGTAAACTTTAATCAAAATTTTTTTTAATCATTTTTTATTTTTTTTCAGATACTTTGTAGATAATAAAGAAATCAATTTTATATTGTTCACCAAATCAATAGACAATTTTATACAACCGATAAAATTACAAAAATTAAAACAAAAAAAACCGTTATTTCATTTTAATAAATATATTTAACTAGCCAAACCCGGCGCGCGTTGCTACGCCCCTTAATGAATCGAAATGCATTCTGAATTTTAATTGAATATCAAGTGCAAAAACCTAAAATCTATAATTTTTTTGTGGGCGTGGCATTGCCCACTTTTCTAGTCACGAAATTGTAAAGTCATAACAGCTCAATATGTGTGCAAAGTTTCAGAAGAATCGGACCAGTGCAAGTACCTCAAAATTAAAATTGTTTTTATGGGCGTGGCCCTGCCCACTTTTCTAATCACGAAATTGTAAAGTCATAATAGCTCAATATGTGTGCAAAGTTTCAGAATAATCGGTCCAGTGCAAGTACCTCAAAATGATACCTTTTTTTTATGGGCGTGGCACTGCCCACTTTTCTAATCTTGAAATTATTAAGTCATGACAGCATAATATGTGTGCAAAGTTTCAGAAAAATCGGTCTGGCGCAAGTACCTACAAATTATAGCCTTTTTTTATGGGCGTGGCCCCGCCCTCTTTTTTAATCACGAAATTATAAAATCACGACAGCTTAATATGTGTGCAAAGTTTCAGAAAAATCGGTCCAGTGCAAGTACCTCAAAATTAAAACTTTTTTAGGGGCGTGGCCCCGCCCACTTTTTTTATCACGAAATTATTTAGTCATGACAGCTCGATATGTGTGCAAAGTTTCAGAAAAATCGGTCAAGTGCAAGTAGCCAAAACTGATAACAAATTTTTTATGGGCGTGGCCACGCCCACTTTTTTTCATCCATAAACACTCCCCGGTATGTGCACAACAACTTACCAAAGTTTGAGATCGATCGGTTTTACAGTTTCAGAGTCTATAGCTAACACACACACACACACACACACACACACACACACACACAGAGTTTCACTTTTATATATATAGATAGATAGATAATTTTCAAAAAATATAAGTATTCCCTTGCTCTAGCAGGGTAGAATTCATTTTTATTTATCATTTTAAATCAAATTAATAAAACAAAAACAAAAAAAAAATTATGTTTTTTTTAGAAATAAAGACAATATAATGCCACTAACACATTGTTTAAAAATAGCCTTTGCTTCTCATTATGTTTGAAATATTATGGTATTTAAATTAGTGCTGATTTTCAATACCAAACTGCATAAGCCAATAATAAACATATTGATTGAGACTTATTTATTAAGCTTTGAACTTTGGTCGCTAGTGTGTTTTCCACATACAAAACATTAGTAATTGCGGCTATTCAACTTTATAATTTCGTAGTTGTTTGAATTTGTTTTTAAGAAATCTATTTCAAACAATTTTCTTCGTCTTTATTTACTCATCCGCTTTTCGGATATTGGTGATTGCATTAATATTTATGTTGTTAGCGGTGTGTAAGATGTATTTTTATCGCTATTCAGTTTTGAATGTTTTTTTATTCTGATATTTCTCCTCTTAATAATGTAAGAAATTTGACACATACAAAAATACACATATAAATAAGGGATATATATACCTGCGTATGAGTATCAAACTTATTTCTAATAGTAAACAAAATTTTGATATTAAAAAATTAAGAAAATATATGAATATAAATAAATAATCTTTCAATGGAAGGTGGACGTAAAATTTTTTTATAAATATTTTCGTAATAGACGGATTATAAAAAATATGGTTTGTTTGTCATATGAGTATTCAATTATATTTATTAAATATACTACAGTAATCACTTTACCAAATAATAATAAACGTTAAACTTTTAGAAACCTAAAAACGTTTTTTAAATATTTGTAGACAAAGATGTACATAAAAAATTATGTCAAAGTTAAAAAACAAAAAATAAAATTAATTTTTTAATAAATTTTATGATAGAAATTTTACACACCATGATATAAGTTAAAAATTATTGCTAAAAATCAAAGATTATTACAAAGTAAATGTTCAACGAGGCATAAAGAAACAAAACAATCAGATAATCTTCATTTTAGTTACAATTCCGATTAGGGGACATAAAATTAAAAAAAGCAAAATGTCTGATAAAAGTCATTTAAGCGGTGTGGGGAAACAAACTTGATTATTTAATTTGTATATTTACTTTAAAAAATTTGGAAAAATATTTCATATCAATATTTCTGTAATTTAGAAAGCTATTGAATGCCAAAAAATTTCATTATAGCCATAATATATAATTAGTGTAGTTTAAACCGCACTCGGTAGTAATAACTTAATCGTATATTTTAAATTAATCGTATATTTTGTTATTGCAAGATTTACGATTTACCGAGTAACGACTACCAAATAAAAAGGTTTGCAGTTTGAAGATCAAGATGCAATTTTATTTTTGATTTCTTGATGTTATCAAATATTAACTTTTATGTATATATATTTTTTAATTTTATAATCGATTACCAACAAAACATTTAAAATGTTTTATCACCTTCTCGCAAATAGTGCCATTGTTTGCTGAAAGTAGTTATTATTTATTTATTATAGAGAAGCAAATTTGAATATTTAATTGTTTATTAAAATCTTTACTTTAAAATCTTTTTCAACTTTTAATAGAATATCTATAAAACACTATTAAATTTTAAACTTAAAAAAAGGTGCTATTTAGATTTAAATAAAGTAAAAAAATTTAGAAGCATTTGGCTTAAAAAAACCCTTTTTTTTATTAATTAAAGTAAAATATGTATATTTATTATATTATTAAAATAATTATGTGTTAAACTTTCAAAATTAAGTTAATTATAATTTTTATTAATTTCTTACTACTATTTATTGCGTTTTGTTTTTCTAATAATTAAACAAGTAAATTAAGCATAACACTGTTTAATAAAAAGATTTAAAAAATCATTACACAAAGTTTTATAATAAATCAGCTTTAAAAGAGACATCTAGAACTAAATAATAGGTTATTTTGGATTTTTTTACTTAAACATTTTTGTTAGTATATATATATTATATAGCTATATATGTGCCTTTAGAAAATAGGTAAATATTTGATAAAAAGTATTTCAGAGAAACATTTATTTATCTTAACAAATACCTTTTATTTAATACTAGAAAAGCCCGGCGCGCTTTGCTACGCCCCTTAATAAATAAAAATGCATTCTGATTTTTAAAAATTATAACTTTTTTTAATGGGCGTGGCACTGACAATTTTCTAATCACGAAGTTGTATAGTCATGACAACTTAATATGTGTGCAAAGTTTCGGGAAAATCGGTCCAGTGCAAGTACCTCAAAATTCTAACTTTTTTTATGGGCGGTCCCTTCCCACTTTTTTAATCACGAAATTATTAAGTCATGACAGCTCAATATGTGTGCAAAACTTCAGGAAAATCGGTCCAGTGCAAGTACCTCAATATTAAAACTTTTTTAGGGGCGTGGCCCCGCCCACTTTTCTTATCACGAAATTATTTAGTCATGAGAGCTCGATATGTGTGCAAAGTTTCAGAAAAATCGGTCATGAAATGATAACTAATTTTGTATGGGCGTGACCCCGCCCACTTTTTCCACCTATAAACACGTCCTGGTATGTGTACAACAACTTGCCAAAGTTTGAGTCCAATCGGTTTTACAGTTTCGGAGTCTATAGCTAACACACACACACACACAGAGTTTAACTTTTATATATATAGATAAAGATAATTTTGCTAAGTTACATTGACCTTGTGCAAGAAAATTCTTTTACCTGTTACATACAAAGGCATACTCCATAAAAAATACTTTATCTTTATTGATGGCTTATTTGATAAATTTCTGTAGAACATCTGTCAAATGAGCCTTTAGTAAACCTAAAATATTTATTATTAATGTATTTAATACTTTAAATGTATGTTTTTTTTTGTTTATATAATAGTACGATTCAATTACAAATTTAAAATACAAATGCGACAATGTTTAAAAAAATGTCAAAACTTTATTAAGTTTTGTTAACATTTAATACATTTTAATTATAAATAAAATTTTAATTTCAACAGATAAGTAACATTAGTGACGCTTACTAAACTTGTTCCTGACTCGTTACTTTATTCTATTGTTGCCAACAAAATATTTAATTTTTGTATCGAACCTCTTTTAAATTATATTGTGGTTCATGCAAAAATAAACAAGATTGTTCGCAAAGATGAACTTAAGAACCGATTAATAACGTTGAATATCAAAAAGGGTAATCACTAAGTGGTACCTAACTACTTAATACTTTGCCGGTGCTTTTGTTTTTAATGTTTGACTTATTTGAATTATTATTATTCTATATGTAAACAGTCGTTTTTTTTATAAATTCATTTTTCTACAGTTTAGAACAATAATAAAAGAAAAGTTGAGAGATAAAAGAAAGTTGAACAGTTGAAAGTTTTGTTTTTAAAAATATAAAATTTCTTGTCAAAACAATCTTTGCCAAATTCTACAAGTTAAAAACAGAAATATTCTCAACTTCACTTTTCAGAATAAATATAAAACAACAAAGCCAAACAAACAGCTATGCCAAATTAGCATTTTTCATGATAGATTATGTGCATTTCAACAACCCAAAAATCGCAATTTTGTTGGTCAGTACCTTTTTTTATAGCATGTTTCCACGACACATTCAATTCGCTCCTTAAACTACTTAAATGAACACCCTATTTCCACGACATATTGGTAATTTGATTTGACAATTCTACTTCGTGCCTTTTTTATTTAAATTATCGTTTTGTTTTTTGGCGGTGAACATTAAGAAATATAAAATTCTATATAGAAAATTATAATTATTTTATCAATGGAGGCAAAAAGTAAGTAAAAATAGTAATAATATTGTAAATTTATAAGAAATATATGCAAATAATATCATTATTTTTTTAATTACAAGAAAATAGAAAAAGTGCAAGAAAATAGGACCAGTGAGCCAGCAAATCCTCTAAACACAATTTTATCTCATTCAATAATTTTTATGTGGCCAATACTCTTCTAGACATAACAACTTTCTTTAACATTTTCGTTTTTTGCTTCTATTTTATTTTTTATAGGTTTATGAAATTAAACTTTTTCTTTTTTTTCCTTTTCGCTTTGCTTTGATATTTTCGACAGCTGGAGATGGTAAACTACCGATAAAAATTAGAGAAGACACTGATTTTATTATAATTCGCACGGTAATTCTAAATGAATTACGCACAAAAACAGTAATTCGCATTGAAAGTTTTACATGGCAAATTATGTAATTCGGTTGGTAATTAGGCTTTGAATTATAAAAAAGGTATCGAATTACAAATATCGTTACCGTGGAAACATGCTGTTAAACGCGCTAAGCAAGCACTTATTACTTCAAAAGTAAAATTATCAAAATGATGTACCGTTTTCACCAACATTTAATAATTATAAAAAAAAATTTACAATAACGCTTTTTTGAAATTGACGGCTTATTAAGTGAAAATTTAAGTTTTAACTAAACATAATGCTCGAAATTCTATATAAATGTTGTATGAAAAATGTATGTGGAACCTAACTATTATACAAAAAGTACACCTTCTTTTAAATGAATAATTTTGCGAATATTTATTTGATTCAAAATTAACAAAAAAAATCAAAAAAAACCAGTGCTAAAGTCACAAAATTATCTTTGAGGTGATTTAAAAAATAATAGGTTTCTATTAAAAAACTGTTTACGAAAGTCAAAACAAAGTAAAATTTTAGCGTTTTCTAGCGGGTTTTTTAGTTTATGCCTAGCGCCTTTTGGCTATTAATAGTTGACATCGCTGCATACAAATATTTAAAAATGCATTTCTTTAACGTTGATAACTTTTTTAACCAAACAACTCAAGTGTCTATCTATTATTTTCAAATTATCTATGAAAACCATGATTCACTGTTAAAAATATATGCGGCGACGATGCCAAGAGGCTATTTTTCACGTTTGTATTTGAATTTTCTTATTAATTAGCGAAACTATTGTTACAAATAACTAATTTCTTATAATTCGGTTGTCTTTATAACTGCAGCGCTTTAAAAATAATCTTATCATAATACGATTTTTGGGGTTTTTTTTAAATTTTAATTGTATGTGTATTTCCTAAAGTTATTGCAAAATATATATTTTTACGTTTAAATTTTCTTAATTGTAAAATACACATTTTTTATAAATATAAGTACGTTTGCGAGTTTTGATTTATAGTCATTGAACTTTTTCTTTGATTTACAATTTTATTTTCTACAGTGAATACTGTAAAAAAGCTAACTGTTAGTCTAGCAACAGAAAATATATTTTTTGTTTGTTTTCTTTTTTTTTGTTTTTTTTTTTTAATATTACTACTCTGTTTTACGCTATACCAAAACAGTGTAGGGTGACCGAATTTGATCGGCTATTATTTAAAAGAATATTTACTAAACATTCAAAAATAATGGGAAAATATGCAAAATCGATTTCCGAGAAAAAAAATCCTACATGTTACATCTTTTTATATTTCGGTTATACATATTTTTAAATTTGTTTCACAAAGAGTGATTAAATTACGTTTGAAAAATATTAATTTTATTTTATTACATATCTTACTGAAAAATCGAGCCTTCACAGTAAATACGAAGTGTTAAACAAGTGCTTTTTGAAAAGGCAATTAATTAATACAAGTGTGTATTGAAATGCATCGCTAACACCACGTTTTTTCTCGCTGACTGTACAGTTAACCCTTTAACTGGTAGTGGCAATATATGCTCACTTAAAAAAAATATAGTGACAGAAATATTGCTATCATAATTGTTTTACAATTACAAATGTATTTATAACTGCATCGATTTTGAGTTGATTTTATCCCAATGGAAACTTTTAATATTTTCAAATATTATTTTAGACAGTGACATAAGTATTGTTGAGTTTTGGGATAAAGTGTCCAAACATAAAAATGTAATGAACGAAAAGTGTTTGAAAGAACTTATTTATTTTGTTTATTTATTATTTATTTTATTTGTTCTTTGCCACATAGTTCAGCTGTTGCAGAAAGAGTTTTTTCACTGCTTAGTTTAATAAATAGCAAATTTAGAAATAAGCTTGAGTTCCAAACAATTAGCAATGTTATGCAATCAAAAGAATTGTGCAGAAATCAAAATGATTTTCATTTTCATTATATGTATAAGGTATGTAAAAGAACTCCAAAAATATACGTACATATACATATGTACGTTATACTTAAATTCAAAAAAATAACGTTTATCAAGTATTACCAATTACGTTATATTTATAATACTTATGCATACTTAAATCCTATTAAAAAAATTTTTGGGATTTATTCACTAAAAGTCTACAGCCAATACTCTAGATTCTCGTTTTCATATGTAAAATAGTTATCTAGTCTCTTTAATGCTGATTTAAATATAACGTAATTGAAGTTGTTCAATCGGCCACTTCAGCCAAGCTTAGAAATGTTAACACAATTTGTTGTTTTTCGGTACCTTTTTAGTTTTTAAAAAACATACCTAATAATTCGATGACACCAATGTCTATTGATTTATCTGATAATATACTATACCTAGAACCTGATACATCGTTTCTAAGTTCCATTAAGAGATGGGTCACTAAAACATTTTTATTTATCGGTATGCATTTGGTTCTATGAATAAGATTTTCATTCGTTCGATCAAAATCTTTTTTACATAAATCACTAAGGTGATCAATTGAATTGATTGGCGTAAATTGAGATATAAATGAAGTCTTCGTTTAATTTAAATTTTTCCCCTCACCGATGCAGATGACTTGTGTTTGTACAATTTTGCAGACAGGGAGCATCTGCATCAATATCGTTTTGTATCGTCTTTTTAATCTTGTATACCCAGGACTTAAGCTTTAAATGGCTTAACCACAAATTTTGTTGCACAAATTTTTGATTTTATTAGCTTTTTTCTTTTTGCAATATTTCAAATTTATTCCAAGCAATTTTTAAATAGTTTTTTTTTTTTTTGTATAATTCACAAACTCATCTAAAGGATGAAATCAACGTTTATTTAACACCTAATTTTTACAATAAAATGAGCTATGAACTTTGCAAGATTAAACTGGTTTTTGAATTTTAATGTACGTGCTTTTTAGCTTTCATATGCCAAAATCTGTATAAAAAGTGTATTGAAAATAACATTCGCCTACAAAGAAATTGATAAGTAGCTACTGTTTAAGAATGTTAACAACAAATATATTAAAAAAAACGTTAAAAACCAACATCGCAAAAATCGCTAAATTTCCCGCTAATAGCTAAATGATATTTTTTCCCGCAAAATATTTTTAAAAATCGCTAGATTTGTCGCGAAAATAGCTGAAATGATGGCCCGTAACTTTCTGAGATATAGCCAAAAACACGACTGCCTTAATTTTTCTCATATTTTTACCATATAAATAAACAAATAGTTTTTAGCCCTAGCATAATTTATAAACACGTTTTGGACAAATCGGTCACTAATCGGCAAAGTTATGAACAAAAATATTTTTTTAAAAATAAATTTTTTATTTTTTTATTTATCAAGTTACTAATAATTCTAATTAATTTTTGTACAACTAAAGGCACCAAAATATAATATAATAAATATATGAGAAACATTAAAAAATCGGTTGGAAGCTAAATTACTTGTTTACTATTGAGAATCACCTATGTACATATACGTTGTTTTATCTTTAAACACTTTTACCCTTACCCTTTTACACTTTATCTTTAACCACTTTTACCCTAGAATATAACTTTTAACGGATATTTATTTAAAATTTAATTTATTAACATAACAAGACTGTTAAAATGTTCAAAAAATCAACGTTTTTTTTACTTTGCTAAAAAGTTTGATTTTAAAACATACGCGGTTACCATTAAAATATCACGGATATATCTGTGGCTTGGAGCTAAAAGAGCCAATGTCACTTTTTTGTTCTTTTGAGTTAATCATTGCATTAGATTTGTTTTCTTGCTCTATTTCATTATGGTAAAACAGCTAACGTCATACTTAACCCAAAATAGCTTCATAAATAAAATGTTGGCCAATGTCACTATGAAAGCACCTATAAAAGGTTAAAGTTCAATTTAAATTTTCTCAAAAGTAAATATTTTGACATTGGCCCTTTTAGCTCCAAGACAGATATTATCTAATAATAATTATTCTTAGAAATGCAATTCTTTTACAATGGTTTTAAAATTGCATCGACCAGTTAACAGGTTAAATTGATAAGATTTTTAGCTATAAATACATATCTCAAGTGGTTATATTAAAATGATATATTTCCACGATTTATTTGCATTTTACCTTATTTTTGTATTTGTATATAGACAAAATCAAATCAACCAACAACAAAAGAGAATCGCAAAATTATACCGGGTGGCGCAAATTTAATTACGCAATTTTGTATTTGAATAACGTTTTTACTGAAAAAGAAATTACTTTGAGTAATGGAAATCTTTACTTGAACCTTCACAATTTTTTATGTAAAGTGAAAAAGATAGTATCCACCAAGTGGCTGCCGCTAGTGTTGATACATATGTATGTATTTGTGCCCGTTTTATCGCATTTTCCATGACTTTCCGCAAGATTTTCATTGGTGTCTGGGGTTGTTGGCATAAGCCCGCGTAGACCCAAAAAAAAGAAGTCTAGGATGGTTAAATCAAACGATATTGCTAGCAATGCCAAATCACAAACAATTTAGACAACGCGACCATGAAACCCTTCATTCACAACCTCCAATCCAATCCATGTCGACACACACTTTTCCACGGTCTTTCGGGGTATAACACACCATGGCTTATCTGTTTGTATACTACAGCTGACTATTTAACAAATGATATGATTGACGTACGACATTGGCGAAATGTATAACATCTTAAATAAGGCGATTAATTTTGTGCCACCTTGTACAATATAATATAATTTATTTTAAATTGATTAAAACAATAACAAAACCAACCAGAACAAACTTTTCTTTCAATTTAAAACAAAAATAAAAGCTTTTCTAGGATAATTTAGAGATAGTGATTATTTTTTAGTCATATCGTTTTAAATCATATTTTTGATACCAAATCAATTCAGTCTCATTTCATTTTTATTCAATTAATTTTTTTTACCACATTTCGTTGTTGTTTTTTGTTATGCACACTTCAGTTTATTGATTAGGGCCGCGTTTTGGTGTAATAAATTTGTTTAAAATTCTCATATTGTCGTAATTTCTTGGCATTGTACATTTGGCCAGCTATAAGGGTGGCAAAAACAGTAGTGAGAGTTAAAAAAAATAATAAATATTAAAGCAAACTGAAATTTTGATAAAAACGTATAAACGAGTTTTTTTCAATTAACATTTTTGGTATTTAAAATTTTTTGTGCACAAAAACGAAGATATTTATAAGAAAATTTACATAAAAACAAAGAAGAGATAAAAGTTTAAAAAACTCTTTTTATTGTTTTCAAAGGCTTTTGATGTGTTATTTTTTTAAAATTTACATTATATTTCTTTTCTTTTTTTTTCTTAAAAAAATAATTGTGAAGTGTAATATTAAAAAAAGTTATATTAAAAACTATTGAACGAACTAAAACAATACTAAATGAGTTTTTAAACTATACTTATATAGAAATTCATACACAATTTATAAAAAAAAATATACGAAATTAAAATTAATTGTAAAATCAGGATAAAACCTCAAGTATAAAGTGTAAACTTTGTGAAAATAATAATAAAAAATATTTCCGACAAATAATGTAAATTATAAAATATTCCAGGTAAATAATTAAATTAATAAACTATTAAAAATGTTTCCTTATTATCATATTGACAAATAAGATGATTTAATAGGATAACTTAGGTAAAGGGAATTACTGTTACACTGGTCTGCAAAAAACAAAATTTTTTGTTTGCTTTTAAACAAAAATATGACTATAGAGATTTTATCGCGCTAAATTTAAATCTGCTTTCAGATTTTTTCTATCGGCCGCAGATTTTTTATGAGCATTTCATCATAATTTGTGAATGATTAGTCCCAGTTTGATTAAAATACCAGCAAATGGTTAACAATAACAATTTCCTTTAGGTGTTAAGGAGTTGTTCAGAAATAAATGGCGATATTCTATTCTCATGTAAAATGAATACTTCTTTTTGTCTCCAAAACGTCATTAAATAGCTATTAAAGCAAAAACTTTACATTTTTATACTTTTTCACAAAGCTAAAAATACTCCTAAATATAAAGATCGGTTGACAAATTGTGATTATATTCACGATTAAGTGAAGACACCTAAACTAACAAGTAAAGACACTTTTACTATTAACATAGTACTTAATTTACAATGCCGTTCTTAAGTTGTGATGAAATGTATCAGCATAACCGCCTTCTAAAGAGCAGCACAAGCATAAGAAAAGTGGCTTACAAGCAATCTCATTAAATTAAATATAGTGTGTGTATATGACTCTCTCATTATAAAATACACAATTTCAGAAACATGTGTTTTGCTTTAGGATCAAAATATTGAAAAATAAATCAAAGCTAAAATAAAACAACATTGAAAGAAAATAAAACTGAATCAGAAAAAATATGAAATTAAACATTTAAACTTAAAAAGAACTTTTAAGGTACCTTTGATTGTTTTGATAGTAGACCTGGACCAAGAAAAACTTACATAGAGACTTTCTGTCACAATCACAAAAATCGTTTAAGTTTATTAAAGGCTTATTTAACAAACTTTTACACAATATCTGTCAAATATGCTTTTAATAAACATGAAATATTTTTCATGAATACGGCAGTTTAACTTTTTATGTTCTATAATGAGATGAGATCACCTGTATTAAAAACATCGATTAAAAAATTTTTTGTCTTTCAACTTTCCTAAATGCAATACTTTATGAACACTGCTGCTTTAAATTGTTTACATTTTTTTAGTGAGAGTGATGTTTTGTTATGTTTTTTTTTTATTTATATTAACTTAGCACTTAGAATATTTTACGCAGCTCTGTAATTATTTTTCCTATTATAAGTAATTGTTTAGGTAGGTAGGTAGGTAGGTAGGTAGGTAAGGCTGGTGCAAAGTTACCCTCACACCTTCACTCGGAGACCATTACGGTCCATTGTGACGCCTTAATAGAGAGAAGAATAGAAATATTTAGGATAGAAGAGAAGGAGAAGCAGACCATTCCAGAGTCTCCGGCGGGAAACGAACCCGCAACCCCCAAACAACTGACTTGTCCTGTACTGACTAGTCCACAGGGGGTGCGAAGTTACCTTCACCCGGAGACCATTACGGTCCATTGTGACGCCATTCCAGAGTCTCCGGCGGGATACGAACCCGCAACCTCCAAACAACTGACTGGTCCTGTACTGACTAGTCCACAGGGGATGCAAAGTTACCCTCACACTTTCACCCGGAAACCATTACGGTCCATTGTGACGCCTTAATAGAGAGAGGAGTAGAATAAGATAAGAAATATTTAGAATAGAAGATAAAGAGAAGCAGACAATTCCAGAGTCTCCGGCGGGAATCGAACCCGCAACCCCCAAACAACTGACTTGTCCTTTACTGACTAGTCCACAGGGGCACTCAGTAATTGTTTATATAACTAAGAATTTTTTCATTTAATCAAATTGTAATATCAATCTATTTGTATATGTTTTAAAGATTTTGGTGTAAGAAAAATCATATAACATTTATTGTTATTATATAATATTTTGGCTTTTATGACTTAAAACATGTTTAAATCAAATAAATAAAATAATTATTTTCCAAAAATAGTGCTCACGGTTATTTCAGCAAATATTTGCTAAATAAATTGCCATTTCTGAAAGTTGTATATTCCCTTTTCTGTCCTGCTCGTAAACAAATTTTCGTTGTTTCATATTTTACCTGGACAATAAATATAATATTTATTGGTTATGTTGTTATTTATCTTTGTGATATTTCTTCTCCGCAATATTAACATTCTGTACCATGACAACACTTATAGTCACGCTGTTCAATGGTAGTGTTGTTAGCTTTAAAAAAGCTATCTTAACCATTCCAGGAACTCAAATTCCTTTTCTTTACAAACAAACGGATGCAGTAGGCAAATGATATTTTAGGCGGAAAATAGCAATTAATTTTGGTCTTATAATTTATATATGTGATCAAGAATTACTCCTAAGGTCTTGAGTTCTTTCTATATTCCCAATAAAAATCCTATAAATTTTAAAAGAAATTTGCCAACATTTTACGCCGATTTTTAATGCCCTTTTAATTTCGATTTTGTTCAGTTTTATCAGTGTTTTCCGAAAGAGTTGCAGGTATCGACAATACATAGAAAAAAGTATATTATACAGAGGAAGAACCAAAAAGTTATTTTGGTGTGCTTTCTTTCGACTACTTATAATAAGATTGTTAAACATTAAAAAAAATAATTGTTAGTCAACTGCTCCTAAGAATTTGTGTCTGTCTTTTCAAACTCGATTGGCTTAGAAAATAAAGGATGGATCTTGAAAAAATTAAGTATAGGGTACCTTAATACCTCAGTTAATATATATAGAGTACTCTTTGCTATACTAACAATTTTAACCGACAATAGTACTAAAAGGTTGGTAAGAAATAAAAGCTCACACGGATATGACGAAGGAGGAATATAAAATAAATCGTAATAATAACAATAAAGTATTACTTTGCACTTACAATGATATCAGAATTTATTTAAAAATTATTACAATAAAAATATTGTTGTAACCGACAATGCGGACAGGTTTTAACTAGTTTGAAATAAAATATTGAATACATATGAAATAAAAAAGTTATTGTCAAAAATATCTATAAATCGATATTTTAAAATATATATTAATTGAACTTTAGTTCTTGATTGGCTTAAATAAAAAGCTAGGAGAAATTTATAACCGATTAAAGTCTATATTGGCAGAGCTGTTTTTTTTTTTGGCTCAAAAGATTATGTGTATCAAATCACATTGAAATGGTTAAGACGGGTAAAAAAAATCAAATTTAACAAAAAAAAAAAGATTCTAAATCGATTGTTGTCATATTTTTAGCGCTAAAACCATTATTACATATATATTTTGTTTTTCACATCTATAGTTATATAGGACATCAATACAATGTCCTTCAGAAAGGTCTAAAATATTTTATATTAATATTTCACATTCAATTTTTTTTGTGATAAATACACTACTCTCTCTCTCATTGTTTATTGATTTTGTTGACGGAAAAATATATGTATGTTTGTTTGCCAATACTTGTAGATAAAAATTATTAAATTTTTGTTCTCATGTAATCATAAAAAGGCAATAATTTGTGAGGATGTGGGTAACCTTTTAAAAGTGTTACCCTATTGAATTGCAATAATTTTTTTAAAAAAGAAAATGCCATTAAATTAACATGCAGTTGTTACTGATATTTTGATATTGTATAAAGATATTTTAACAGGTTCAGCGACATTTAAAGACTACAGACATTGTCTCGACTGTATTGTACTACAAACAAATGACGCATTGAAAAAAAAAACAAAATAAAAAAAAACGAAAACAAATTATTTCAATAAACTTTTTAACAACAAACTTGAAATTATTGCTAAAACACACGTGTTATTTTTTCTTTATGTGCTCCATACTTCAAAAGATTAAATAAATAAGAGAATAAATAAAAACGGTTCAGCGGGCTGAATTTTAAGTAAAGTTACCAAAAGGAAATTTTTTTTTTCTACAAATAAATAATTGAGAAAATAAAAATTGTTAAAAAAAAAAATAAACCATAAACACCTTCTAATGTAAATAAATCTCATGAAATTAACCTTATTGATTCATTTTTAAGTCTTGGTTTAATTCAAGTAAATTCGTATAAAATTAAATTAAACAGTATTCTTGATTTAATATTTATATCAGATAGTATTAATTATTCTTTGTCCGTTTGCCGTTTTCCTATGTGCATGACTGATATGCATCATGTTCCTTTAATTTTACAATTATCTTGTTTTAAATTTCTTCCCATAAGTGATAATAATAAACTTGCTTATAATTTTAAAAATTGTGATTATGTTAATTTAGAATCTAGAATTAGTAATATTCCTTGGGAAACTCTTTTTAGTAATAATGATACATCTGCTTGTTATAATTTATTCATTAAAACTTTAAATAATATAGTTAATGATTGTGTTCCACGTGTCATGCGGAAAATTCATAGGCTTCCTTGGTACACTAAAGGTTTAAAAAAGTTGAAAAATCTTAGAAATAAGTATTACAATAACTTTTTGCTATCTGGTGATATATATCAAAAGTCAATGTATGAGCATTTTATGAGAGAATTTAATTTTTTGGATAAATTTCTTTATAAACAGTATTTAATTAATTTTGAAAACTCAATTAAAGATAATCCTAAACTTTTTTGGAGCTTCATAAGATCAAAAAAATCTAATTCGGCTTATCCTTCTTCTATGTATTTAAATAATACTCTGTTAAGCACTGGTTATGATATTGTAAATTCTTTTGCTTCATTTTTCCAATCAAATTTTGATAATGTAAATAATTCAATACATCCTGATGTCATAAAATACTTAAAACCTATTGTGGATTTTGGTTGCATTCAGTTAACTGTTGATGATATTTTGAATGGTATAAGTGGTATAAAAGTTTCTCATAGTACAGACGTTGATGGTTTTAGTTCCTTTTTTATTAAAAATTTAGCAGAATGTTTATCCTTACCGCTTTTGTATATTTTTAATCTTTCTTTAATGAATGGCTGTTTTATCGACAGATGGAAAATTGCTTTTATTACTCCAGTTTTGAAAAGTGGGGATAAGTCGAATATTTCTAATTATCGTCCGATTTCAAAGCTTTCAAATGTGTCTAAAATTTTTGAGCATATAATTAAAGAAAAAATGTTTTTCTCAATTAAACGTCATATTTGTAATGAACAGCATGGATTTTTTCCTGGGCGTTCAACTACAACTAATTCTTCTGTATTTAATCATTTTTGTATTTCTGCATTTGATAGGCATAATCAAGTTGATGTGGTCTTTTTGGACATTTGTAAAGCTTTTGATAAGGTATCTCATAATGTTCTTTGTCGTAAACTAGAATACCTTGGTTTTCATGGTACTTTTTTGAGCTGGTTAAAATCTTATCTTTCTTATAGAAAATATTCAGTTGTGTTAGAAAATTTTGTATCTGTTCCATATATTGCTAGCTCAGGTGTTCCTCAGGGCAGTATATTAGGTCCTTTGTTATTTTTAATATTTATAAATGATTTACAGTATTTCATTTCGGGTGCTCATTTCTTATTATATGCTGATGATCTTAAAGTTTTCAAAGAAATTATTTCTATTGGTGATGCTTCATTATTACAAAAATGCATTAATGATATATCTTCTTGGTGTTCAATTAATTATTTATCATTTAATACTGAGAAATGTTATCAAATGACTTTTTGTAAGCGTAATATTTTGAATCGTAAGTTTTTACAATATAATTTGTGTAATATTAACTTAAAAGTTGTTAATGAAATATTAGATCTTGGCCTTGTTCTAGATTGTGAACTAAATTTCCAAGCGCATCTTAATTACATAATTCCTAAAGTCTATTCGATGTGGTCTTTTATAAAAAGGAATTGTAAAGAATTTTTGAACCCTATGATATTAAAATTGTTATATACATCTTTTGTACGTTCAAAATTGGAATACTGTTCTTTTGTGTGGAATCCTTTTTATTTAGTCTATTTAAATAGGATTGAAAGAGTTCAAAAAATATTTGTGAAGTTTGCGCTACGTAGTAACGAAATTATTTTATCATCTTCCTCATATTATGCTCGTTGTTTGCTTTTGGGTTTAAAGCCTCTTTATTTAAGAAGAGCTTTGCATTCTTTTATGATAATTTTTAAATTAATAAATGGTTTTATTGATTGCGAATATTTGTTTAATTTAATATCTTTTCGTGTGCCATTTAAGTCTTTAAGATTTAATGATTTATTTTATATATCTACTCATATAACTAATTATGTAATGAATGAGCCAATTGTGCGTAGTTTAAGTATTTTGAATAAAATAAATACTAATTTTAGTTTAGATTTTTCTTTATCTGAATATAATTTTAAGTTATGTTTAGAAAATAAAGATTTATTAACAATATTGTTAAATATATTAGGTTGCTAGCCTGTAAGGATTTTTCAATTTGGCTGAAATAAATAAATAAATAAATAAAAAGAGGATTTTAAACTTTTTACAGAAACATGTAGATATGTATTTTAAAGTGCTCTCTACAAGGATTAGTTCTTAAGATAACTAATAAAAACTGTTTACAGCATGAAAAATATGGCATATCGTCGTTGTACTAACAAATTCAGTTATGTGTTTTTATTAAGTTTTTTAAATCTATCCAGATATCCTTACACAGTGAAAGATGTGCGACAAATAAGGCATAAAATAAAAAAAATAGTCAAAAAAATTGTCACATAACCGATGTCGTCGGAGTAGCAACGATATTTGTATTGATCTTAAATATAAAACACAATTGGGAATATTAATTTATTGTAGTTTAAAATAATATATGTATGTATGTATGTACATAGTAAAATATTAAAAAAAAAAAATTCAAGCCGCGTAAAAATCACAACAGTAATAACAAAAGCAGATTTCCTTAAGCATGCTGACAGTGTTAGTAGCAAAATATCATGCGAGTATCAATATTAGGTAAGCGCTGCAGTAGTCTGAGTAGTAGCAGTAGTATTTGTAACAGTATAGTCAAAAAAAAACATAATATTTGATGTATTGACAAGAATTCCTAAGTGCTTAAAATTTTTAAAATTAGTTAAGAGTATTTTATTGTTTAAAGGTAAAAAAAAATGTTAAAATTATGAAATGAATAAATATGGATCAGGACACCATGAGGGCAGTTTCAAATTTAGTAAACACATGCAATCACATTTTTGTTTAAAACTTATCAATAGTGTAGTTAAATCATAATTTTTTTAATGCTTAATACTGATTAGTATTAAAAAAAAGTAAACAAATTGTGTGTAAAATTGGCATCTCAGTTCTGCACTCCGAGTAAAATCAAATTGCTCAAAACTGCCATGGCTTTATTGTTATTAACAACTCTTCAATGTCAATTTCGAATAATTTGATTTCATTTGGAATACAGAACTGGCACATTTATTCATTTTTAACGTGCGCAAAACATTTAATTTGGTTTTAAATATTAATTAAATTAAAATGCATAATAAAAATCTAAAACAATTTTAAAGCAAATTGAAAAAAAAAATAGAAAAAAAAATAAATAAATAAAAGATGGGTGGAAACTGAGCATTAAAATTTTGAAATTTTTATTTTGAGTTTGCATGCATAACATATCCTATAAGCAACTCAGTTAAATTTAAGTTAACACAACTAGTGGTGGTTGATGCCTAGATTATTTTCAATTTTAACATTGCCATGTTCTACGCAACAGTCAATTGTCCGACTCTGGATATCTTTTACACCAACTTTAAGCTAGCTACGTAAAAGTTAATTAAGTCACCCCATTTATAGTTAACTTAAAGTAGGTTGTATTTAAGTTAACTAATAATTGTCCAAACTTTTTCTGTAATATTTTAAATTTGTTTACAATTTAGAATTATGTAGGAAATTAATATAATTTAATAAATAATTGACTTTTTACAGTAATTTATATATGCATCTTTAGTTTATTTTTATTTTTTTTACTGACATCTCTTCTTTAACTTTACTAACTTCCAACATTGCACCCCCCGGAATGTTCTAGTTACGCTAGTGGTGGTGTATGTCATAATTTTCCCCCTGGCTTTCACAAATGTTCTCCGCCAAAATAAAAGAAACAAAATTATTAAGATTTTTATTTTAATTATTACAAAATAATTTTTTTTTAGCAAGAAATTTTTTCGCAGAACTAAATGCAAAAACTTTTTTAAAATTGTTTTTTTTTTATATTACTAAACCCTAAAAAAATAATCCGAATGGTTTAGAATCGTAATTATCTACTTTGAAGATAAAAGATATTCTTGTGAAATTTAAATTATTAAACAATATTAACTACCAATTGTTTATTTCAACGACCAGCTGCTTCTAAGTCTAATCAACCACAGAATTATGCCTGTGTTTGTATTTGTAGTTTTAAATAAGAAATTAACTAATTTATATCTAAGTATACACTTAGTAGATCAAGCGAAAATGTTCTATACTTAAAATAGGATTGTAAAAAACTGTACAAATATATTTTTTTATATTATGGATGATATATACATATACAGGTATGTGATGGAAATCGAAAACGAAAACGAAGCAATTTTAAAAGTTCGTTTTAATACTCTATGAATAAAATTTTTGTAATTTCTGTTATAAAATTCTTTTTAATATAGAAATATTTATGTACATACATATATAACAAAAATTACAAAAATTTTATTCATAGAATATTAAAACGATCTTTCAAAATTTCTTCGTTTTCGTTTTCGATTTCCATCACATGCCTGATAGTCTAGTAATATCAATAATGAACCGACCAACTGTCTGTATTTAGTATGTAACTTGTTAACAGTTTATTTTATCTTAAAACAAAAACAAAAATATTGTATACGTGAGATGAAATCATGGACCATTAACAAGCAGAATTAATTAAGTTTGTCGTTAGGCCTATAAGGTTGTACATTCCAAATTTTTATTGAAATACTTATATTCAAATATGTTCCATGCGAATTACATATTACATTACAAATGCATAATACCCCTAAGTGGGGTCTGTAAATGTAAAGGGAACGGGCGATTGGAGGCTATCATCTACCTCCCTATTCCAGGATTTGTTCCACTATAAGAGTTAGTTAATGTTTTTTTTGTCATTTAATTTTTTTTATTGGTATGTCGAACCTCGGCCGATTAAGGCTTGAGGACTACTACAGGCCGAAAATGGGTTGTTGACATAACAAAATGTATATAAAAACAATTAATAATAATTGTTAAACGCGCTTTAAAATTTCAACAAATTGAAAAAAAAACACATACAAACATAAGTATGTATATACATACATGCATGTAGGTACATATATATACTTCCCATAAAACCCTTACATACGTAAATACTAGCTATGTAGTATAATAATTATAATAATAATAATATTTAACATATGTATAATTGTTTCATGCAAAACACAGAAAAAATGCAATTGTTAACAAAGTTTTACATGTGAAATAATTGGTTAGCTGCGGTTTATTTTTTTTTTTCTTGTAAATTTTCACAAACACATGTGACTGTTATTATAAATAAACTGCCAAAACAAATAAATAAATAATTTTCATATAGAAATAATAAGAAGATAAAATATTGAGATATAGACAATTATCCAAACAACAAATCACGTAAAAGGTGTTATTAGTTATAATTGAGTTTAAGACAATTAATTGTCTTATTTGAAACAAATCAATTGGATTTTCCTTTAATTTTGTTATATAATTTGTTTTTTATTTTCACATTTTTATCAAATGGCACGTGTGTTATTAAATAAAAATATACCGTAAATTTAATGACCTATTGTTTTAAACAGTTTTTATGTTTTAAACAATTTATGTGAACTTTTAAGTTAAATAATACACATTTATTTAATATGTTTTTTTAAGATTGTAAGTTGGATAGTGTGTGAACAAGTTTTGTTGTAGTTTTAAATATATCCCAACATACCAAATAGAAATAAAACTGCAATACCACTTGTGAATAATATTATGACAATAGTGGATTCACAACTGTTTCTGAATTGTTCGTATGTATGCGCACAAAAACTATGCTTCTTTAATACATATCATGGTACAATCATCAGGTAGCCTCAGTTCTGCAACAACAAAATTCTACATGCATTTTGTTGTTGGAAAACGACGACTGAAATGTCAAAAAGCAAGTGTGTTTTGTTGTGGTAGAATATATACATATAAACACAATATATACACATACATAAACAAAATTTGACATATTAGTTAAACCTTAAGGTAGAGAAAAAAAAACAGCTGTTTTAGTGAGGCTACCTGATAATTGAACCATGATACATATGTGCAAGTGCAGTTTAATTTGTTAACAAATTTCTTTTGTGTTTTGTATTTAGTGTTCAAATCTCAAGTGAATAAAAGTTATAATTGTGTTGTGCGAAAAAATAAATGGTATGTAATATTAAATATAATAAAATAATTAGAAATGCCTTACAAACATAAAAAAAGGATTAGAACAGAAACAAAAGAAGTAATTGAACTTCTTTTCAATAACAAAAAACCAAAAAGTAATTACAAGGATAATCATAAAACAATATTATTTTCGTTAGCTTATTCTACTATTACAAGCAATAGCTTATAGTAATCGTGTGCATTTAAGCTTATGAATAAGGGTTCCGTTTCGATTATTCTATAATTGTTACACA
Organism: Phyto melanocephala; assembly: GCA_941918925.1. Taxonomy (NCBI): domain Eukaryota; kingdom Metazoa; phylum Arthropoda; class Insecta; order Diptera; family Rhinophoridae; genus Phyto; species Phyto melanocephala. The sequence goes on from OW799234.1 coordinate 50,780,546, forward strand.
AACATTTTACAATCGATTCACAACTCTTTTACAAGCTTGCGGCTTGTGTTGGTAAGCTTATTATAATATTATTCACAAGTCATTTGGTATGTTGGGATATTATAAAGTTAAATAATGTGAGTGCAAAACAAAAGTTTAAATTTTTTTATTACACCCAAGAAATAAAGTTGGAAAATTGTAGTTAATAATAATTGTATATAATTGCTCAATTCACAACCAGTCGTAGGAGTCGCAGGTTGTAAGTAATTCATTAACTGTGTCTTATATTTATCAATACACGCCATATAATTTTCGTTCTAAAGATCAAAAATTTAGAGTCGCTGTTTCACTGTGTCTTTAAATGGTTAGTTGTCGCATAATATTGAATAAAAATAAAATCCACACAAACGAAGTCCTGGATAGGTTTAAATATATAAGTACGCATGTCTTGGTTGAAAATCTTCCATGACTAACAAAATCGCTGCAAAAGACAAGCTTTTATTGTAATTGATATAATTCGATTTAATAGATATTTTATATTTATTAAAATTAGAAAAAAATTATTGAATTAATTAATTTTGCATGTTTTAAGTTCGTAGTAAAAAGAATGATATAATTTTTAGGGGCTAGAATATACATCACACGTACATACATACATATGTATATAAAAATTTAGACGAAAAACATGTTTGCTTTAAAATGGATTTCTTTTAACTTATTTATAAATTCAAACAATTTGCGTTACGCTTCAATATTTTTAAAAAATGTTTTAAACCTTAATTAAAATTTCAGTTAATGAATTTAATTTGTGAAATAAATGGATTTATAAGTATAATAGAAACCATTAACAAATTACATTTTATAAAATATTAGTATGTAAAGTATGGATTTTTAAATATAAATTTATAATATTAAAACGAAAACCATGACCATGCGCGTATCCACCTTATTTGTGGGGGGAGTTGATGTGGTCCTTTTAATAAAATATAAGAATTATTTGTTTTATCTCTGCTAAAACTATGTATTTATTAATTATCAAAAGAAAAATTTTGGTTTTGAAAATATCCTTTTATCACAATACTAATGCAATGAAAAATCATAGATTACAGAGGTCAACAAGCTTTTAGTTGCTTTTTATTTGGAACACTCAAACTTAAACTGCACACCGGTTTTCTACGTTTATTTTAGAGTTATTGATAAACTTGTATATCAAAAATGGAGGCAGTTCCACAACATATATAAGCATAACTTTAGAACGGTAAACACAATTCAATTTAAATTAAGATCTTATTTAAATAGTATCTTTAAACGATGCCAAGATTATTTTAAAATCTGCCCGCAAGTTTTAGAAATATGGTTTTTCTATTTGCTTTTTCTTTCTTATAAATATTTAGAAAAATATTTTTTTTAATTTGCAACAAAAAAATTTTACCACAATTTTTTTTTATATCTCTTCATCTTTAAAAGTTATGCTAATGTTACACAACATCCTCCGTTTATTGTTCACCTGCATATCTCTAAAAGTAAACTTATTTAAAAAAAACTGAGTAACTTGTATGTTTATGACACTTTGTTTAGGGTATATTTGTTCCTAGCTAAACCCGAACAATGCTGGCCTCCACAAAGTTTTTGTATTGTTTTAGGTAGATTTATATAGTTAGATTGCTGTTAATGCAGATTAACAAAATTTATGAAATCGAACTATTTTAATAATTGAATAAAGTGTTTTTGTCAAAAAATTACAATTTATTATCAAAATTGAAAAACGCTTTTCAACGTTGCAGATTTTCTGAAGATCCCCACCAAGTTTTATATTAAGTATTCCTAAAAATCGCTAAATCAGGAAAATCATTTCCCAATTTGGCAGTAAATCAAATAAACAATTTTAAAACAGAAAAACAAAACGGGATACTATCTCTGTTTTATTTTTTATACCATACACATATAAATAACGCACTAAACAAAAGCAATTTGTTTGTTTTTTTATTTTGTTACATATGTATTTACATGTGGTTTGTTTATGTAACAGTAGCAACTTATAACACCAAAACTACTGATCCGATTGTGCACATATGCAAGTAAATCCTTTTCAAGTGGTATATTTTTATTATAATCGTAATACAAAATCGACTTGCCTATGAATATACGAAGGTTGCGTTTTATATTTCGAGATTGGGCAACCCCAGAGCTGCAATTTGGCAACTAACGTTCGTATATAAAGTTTGACATTTTGACGTACGAATGTTATTTATGTTGTTAACAGTAAGTTGGACAATTCATGTCGGCCAAAAAATGGAATAAATCGTTATCATTTTCGTGCATCGATGAACTCAATTCGATTTTTAGTGATAAATCACTATTAAAGACCAGTGTAATCGATAGTTTACTGAATTCAATCGTGGCCGTAGTTCGCTCATTAACTCCAAATTCGGTTGTTGTTTAGAAAAACATTGATGCTGTACGTGAAATGATACTGCAAGATTGTCATGTAACTAACCGTGAGATTGAGTCAAACTTAAATATTAGTGGAACCTGCATACATTTGCTATTGCATGAACATTTGGGTGTAAAAAATATTTTTTTGCGTTAATTAACTTAATTTTACAATTGCTCAAAAACAGCTGGTGTCAATCGTTCAAAGAAATGTGTCTAGAAATGTTAAAAAAATACGATCGTGGATCTCAAGTTTTGAGATTTTTATAAACATCATTTATAACATATTTAACTGTAAAAAATATTTTATTCGTATGAGGGGTATCTCCTCCCCCTGCTCTCATCCTTATTATTTTTGGTGCAAATAAAGAAATAGTTATCAGAGTGGCTTTTAAAAAGTTTTGAGCGAATAGCGATTGCATTTCATCTTACTAAATAAACAAAAACTTATTCGTATATTTATATTTCGTATTTTTTTTCTCAACAACTAACCCAGAAAACGACTTTTAGTTTCAGTTATCCATATTTTGTAGAGTAGTGTATACATATATTAATATGTATATAAAAAAATTTTATTATTGCATTATAATCTTTTTAATACCAATTTCTTCTAAGTGTTATATTTTTTGTTTATATTCATATAAATTGATAAACCAAAAAAATTATAACATTAAATATGAATAATATATTTTAAACATGAACTTGAACTGTTATAGCTAAATGTTATTTACAAGTCAACGGCTTTTCAGTTAAATGCTTATTGTCATGATTTTGCAAGACAAATTTTAAATTATAAATTTTAATTAAATAATATACGTAACTATAGTAGTTATTTTCAAATAAATAAAAATAAACAACAAACCGAGGTACATACATACATACACATGTATTTTGTTTAAAATTTGTTTTAATGTTGGCTCTTAAATCTACCTAGTCGAAATATATAAACAATCCACAAATATCATATAATAACAAACTTTAAATATTCCAAGCTACAATTTAATGTATGATGAGGTTGAAAAACTGTTTCGATTTTTTATAAAGAATATGCTATAAATACCTACCAAGCACAACACCTAAATACATGCTGTATATAGAAATAAACCTGGATTCACTCACTCATTTGTATCATCTTTAAGACTTGACCTTTGATACATTAGTAAAGTATCAGATAAGTATGTACCTACTTTATGTACTACGTATTTTAGAACTGGAAATCATTGATCAAAACATATACTGGGCGAGTGGAATAATCTTTGTCAACATTTATAAAAATTACACCCGATACATCTTTAATACTAAGCCGACAATGGAATTCACTAATAAACCAATTAGAAATAACAGAAAGCAGTAAATATATAGAGGTGGTTACAAGTTCGCCATTTCACGATCTGTATGATATATTTTATTAAAATGACTCACCTCTATACACTCCAAACTTTTCGACTCGTGCAATCAGTTTAATAATAAGACTAAAGATGACTTTTTAGATTTGAATGCAAGACCAATTATAAATAATTCCGTTAGTATTTCTACGATTACAATTTGAAGGCTACGCAAAACACAGTTTACTTCATTGGTGTTTGCCCAATATAAAAACAAGGAAGTTAGAATGGAATATTTTGATAAAGACATACAGAACTTAAATGAAGCTATGTATATGTATACTAAATGGATCAAACTTCCACACATTGTACAAAAATGTTGAAGTTTGTTTCAAGTACAATAAACTTATCTTTAATGATTTCGATTCTCCATGAAGATATAAACTTTTGAAATTTCTGTAAAATATGTTTAATTAATTGTATAAATTAACGAATTGTACTTTTATTATTTTAAGAAAAATTATATACAACTAGCCGACTCAAAGAAAAAATATTTTATTAATTGCTAGCTATTTTCAAGCTTAATCTCAAATATTTGGATAAACAATACTTTTTGTTCGTTTAAATATTTTTTTCCGCTCATCCTTTTTACAGATAACTGAAATTGAAAAAAATTACCTAAATTATTTTTTTACCCATTTTATCACAATGAAACACCAAATTTGGAAAAAGTTTAGCCTTCTAGGATCTTTTTGAATTTTTGTGCTACAAGCATTAGGTCCGAAGATACAATATTACCGATTTTACCCGTTTTAAGCCCTTTTTCCCCTAAATACCGAAATTTCGAATAAGTACAAAAATTTGTTTTCTACTTTTTTTCCTATTGCTATCCCTCTCAAAGATAAATGCTGTTCAAAACAGTACCAAAATTCAGTTTTTACCCGTTTTATTCCCTTAAAACTCAAAATTTCCAAAAGTACCAGACACCTATCCAATAATTTTTAACAGGATCTTTGGTAGTTTCTGAATTTTTGTGATTTCTTTATTAAGACCGGAGATACTGAGTTACCGATTTTACCCGTAAACCGCTCAACGGATTTTGTGCAAACTTGAGTAAAACCATCTACTAAATTGTCCGAACAAATCCTAAACATTTATTTTGGATAGGTGAGCTCGTTCTTGAGTTATAAAATTACAACGAAAAGTGGCATTGATTTTTATATAAACATAGATTAAAAACCATGCAATAAAAACGTACCTACATTTATAGTAGCCGATATTAGTGCCAATCTGGTTCACAGCATGTGTATTATGACAAATTTGATGTCAATTTAAAAAATTAATCTTTTTTATTCCCTTTTAGAACTCTATATCTCTTTTAAAAACACCATTTATTCAAAATAATAGTATGTTAAGGAAGTTTATTTTTTAATTTCGTTCTTAAAAATCTTTTATTTTTTATTTTTTTTATTTTATTTTAAAAACACTTAACAAACACGACTTTTTTGAAATTAGTTTTAGAATGTTCTAGCAGTATTATTAGATTTTTTGTTTAATCACGGGTATGTTTTTATACCCGCCACCAAAAAAATGGTGGGGGTATATTCATTTTGTCATTCCGTTTGTAACACATCGAAATATCCATTTTAGACCCCATAAAGTATATATATTCTGAATCAGGGTTTGATTTGATGACGATCTAGCTATGTCCGTCCGTCTGTTCGTCGGTTGAAAGCACGATAGAGGTCGCAACGAAAAAGCTAGGGGCTCAAATTTTGCCAGAATCTTTCTTATAGACAAGGTTTGCTTGGTATTGAAAATGGGCTAAATCGGAATATTAGTACGAGAGTTATAGCTCGAAAAGGAGGAATAGGTCGAAAAAACCGTGTTCTTCAAACATCAAATAAAATGGAATTGTGTCCAAACGCATTAACGTAGGCTCATGAAACTTCGAATATATATTTCCTGAGTAAAAAAAATTTTTTCCCCCGAAAATTATCTAAATCTATGTATTAGGAGAGGAGTTATCGATCAAAATATACGAAAATTTATACCGCACAGTGTATGTTTCGGTATATTTAAAAACAAAAACGTCATAAAAGCAACAAAATTGGATGTACGACTCTGAAATTTTGCTCACTTTGCTTTTTCGTGAGACGCTTTTTTCTAACGGAAAATCAATGTGCCACGCCCACTTTTACGCCTACCTCCCATATAACGTTTAACCTAAAATTCATATAATTTCTCTATTAATAAAGATTTTGAAATAATAAAGGGCTATATTGAAACACCTAAGTTGTACTCATTCGCAAAAATAACTTTGACACGCCTACTATAACGCCCACTTTTCACGTTATCTACCGTTAATGAAATTTAAAAGCTCATAAAACCGCCAAAATTAGAGGTATGATGATCAAATTTGCTACGTATATCCCCCTAGGCAATGTCATTACTGTGCCAAAAAGTTTAGGTGACACGCACACTTTAACGCCTACCTCCCATATAACGGTTTATCTTAAATTCATGTAATTTCTCTATTGACAAAGTTTTTGGGAAAATAAAGGACTATATTGAAATATTTAAGTTGTATTTATTAGCAGAAACTTTGTTGACACGCCTACTTTAACGCCCACTTTAATTGAAAGACTACATTTACAAAAGCATTTTAGTAGCATATCGAAGTTATAAAGGGTGGTTAAATTTTAAGGACCGATGTTGAATTTAAATAAAACACAAATTATTTATGAAATTATTATTATTTCTTTTTGTAATTATAATATTTGTATGGTTCAATTATGTATTTAACAAAATATCGGCCCATCCTTAGCGCTGCTCCTCTATCTGATGGTCCAAATTTTCAATGACAATGTTGATGCTCTATTGTTGGGCATGATGATGAGTCAATGTTGACTGCTCTTCTGCCAGACTATCACAAAAAACAGCAATAGTTCCCATTCAACGAACTAACAAGGCATTCACAGATTTTCTAACATTTTATACAGACCTGTTTTGCAGAAATTTAAATATTTTTTACAATTCTCCCGATTGCGGACGAATTTGAACGATTATGTTGATCAAAAGAATTACGAAGTGCACAAAATGCATTTTGACTTGAACGCCCATTTTTATAAAAAACCTGAATAACTTTAAAGCGTTGCTCATTTGCGTATCTTTCCACGGATCAAATTGAGTAAGTTTGAGATTGAGAAATGTCAAATGAAATGCAGAAAAAAAATTTAAAAACTAGGTGTAGTTCACCTTCAACATGGGCCCTTAAAATTTAACCACCCTTTACAAAGAAAGTGATACATATTTTATTATAAAGAGATTATTCCATAGCGATTAACAAAATAATAAATATTGTGCTTCAAATGTACACAAAATTGGTAGTGGGTATAAAAGATTCGGTACAGCCGAATATAGTGCTCCTACTTGTTCTTTTTATGTTCATTCCATTATCCACCAAGTATTAAACTTTCTTCTTTGTTTGCTGTGCATTTGTATCAGAAGTAGAAACTAACATATCGTTGGTTACAACTCGAAAGGCCGTTGTAACTTTACAAGAGAAGGTAACAGAAACAGTGGACTATCATAATGATATTTCTTTTGTAAACCTGCCTATAAAACCGTTATTTTTGATACTATTGCATTAAATTTTTTGTGTCAATTTGAAAAAAACGAGTTAGGGCCGTTCTACTTGTGAACATCGGTAAAAACATTTGGATAAATTGTAAAAATTTTTGTTATACATTGTAGTTTTTTTTTTAACACAAGTATTCAAATATAGTTAATAATGAATTTTTCTTTTTTTATTATAGAATAATACAAATTTATTGTAAATAAAACCAAATACAACAATAGAATAAAAGAAACACATACAAAATGACTGGATTTACAAATGGAGGTTTTGAAAATGATGAACCTGTTAAGGTAAGTTCAACTAAATGAGAAATGTTTTGCAAACTATTTTAAATTTAAAAAAATATAGCTAATATTATAAAGATAAGTTAGCAAAAAAACCGTTATAATCGTCAAAATTAATTTTAAAAATAGCCCGAGTGAAACAAAATCTTTTTAATTTGATATTTAATACGTATTATAGAATTTTGAAATAAATAATTGCTTTATGTTAAGTCTTTTCTTTGGTAATCATTAGCTACAAAATAATTGGAATAGGCTTGACTTTGATATCATCTATGCTTTAAAATTTGCAACACTTTCAAATATAAAATTATTGTAACCTGATTGAAGGGTTAAGTGTTTTGAACTCCCAAAAATGTTCTACTCTTGTTATTAATATGTACATGCAAAGATGTACCAAGAGCTTTCTTTTGTATGCAGACTTAATGTGAAACTTCAAGCACAAAAATGTATTTCATACCAACTTTTTCTTAAAAATCCAGTCTTTTAAACATTTTAACGGCAATTTTAAAAGAGTAAAAAACTTCAAGGGGTTTCTACTTTTTTGTTGGACACTATTATTACCGATTTAAGAGATTTTTTGCAACTTAGTTGAGTTTTAAAACTGTAATGGCGGCTTATGCATATACAAAAATAGACTCCTATTCAATTGATTCGATCAACTCGTTTTTTGATATTTATAAATCCATGATGTGAGTATTTAATTAAGTTAGTAAACATATCAAAAACATATATATAAATCAGACGCAACAGTTTATTAGTAAAATTTTTTAATTGAACATTTTTTTTACATTTGATTAGACTTATTTTGAGTAATAACCTCTTAATGCGCTTTTGCTTGTCATGCCTTAGTTACAATTACTTCAAATATGCAATCCCTTATTAAGTCATAAATTAACTTTAATTTGACTAATGATTACTCTCCATATCAGCCCTTAATGACGCAAATAAGTAAATGTGCCATTTTCTCCTCAGGTAATATTTTCTATTAGAAACTTCAATTTATTATTATTTACTTTACCCCGTAACACTGTCCAGTCGGCTGTAATGACAATTTAGACTGCTCCTTGCTCCTTGCCTTAATGGCGCAAATAAGTGAATGTGCCATTTTCTCCTCAGGTAATATTTTCTATTAGAAACCTAAATTTATTATTATTTACTTTACCCCGTAACACTGTCCAGTCGGCTGTAATGACAATTTAGACTCCTCCTTGCTCACATCAAGTAGTTATTATTGTGTTTCACTTTTTTAAAAATCACATTTTCCAGTTCTTGGAATTACCCACTTTTTTGCGCATTGGGCAAATTGCAATCTATATTGTTTAATTGCACCATTTATTGTTTTTTTGTTTTAATTTTCGGAGTTTAATTTGGTAGCAATTACAGGACATAATGTTATTTAGAGATACCTTAAATATGACACTACATTTATCTTCAACAAGAATCTCCGGCAGTTTTAAAACCACTAAATGAAAAACTCTATGAACCAAAACAATAAAAATAATTCTAACTTAAGAAGCTTAGTGTTGGAAAGGAACAAGCAATGCGGTTCAATGTCATTTACTATATGGTATATATTGTATATTTTTTTCTCTTTCAATTAAAATAACATCTAACCTCAACCAAGTCAGAAAAATGTTAAGTGTAAAAATGCCATTTAAATTATTTTTATTTGAGCCAATACAATACAATACAATACAACACTTGTTCTTTTTTGAAGAATTTAAAAATTAATGCTTCTCATAAAAATGCGCTTTTTAAATGAAACATATTTAAAATAAAGGAGGTGTATTATTATTTTATTCAACATTTTAAAGTTATTTCCTTATTTCGTTAATATGAAATAAAAACTCAACAATATATTTTAGCTAGAGTTGTAATATCCCGTGTCTGAATAATTCTAAAAACTGTTTTTCATAGTTTTTTAAAATTGTCGGTTTTTAAAATATTCGCGAAACCGGTTTTTATGTCTCGCATTATTCGAAAATATCGAATAGTTTAGTCGCATAAATACATATGTCATTGTCCATATACACAGCTTTTGTATCACAATTTTTCAACTCTCTTTAGAAATTATTTTCGACTTCAACACACATAAGAATTTCGCAACTTTCCTTCATAGTGTGTGCAGAGTGTATTTTGTTTGTATATCCCATTAAATACGAGTATATATTTTTTAAAAGCTTATAATTAAGAGAGTCAATTGAGAAATGTTAATCCATCTGTGTATTGTGTGAAATCAACTTTTAGAAGCCCCCACATGTTGCACATACCTGTATGTGGTATAAATCTTTTAGAATTTTCGGGAATAAATCGTTATTAAAATTATGCAATATTGTCCCATAAATTTTTATTTTTTTCTGTTTTTTTTCCCATATTTTTAGCCCTAGGGATATTCGAAAAAATTATTTGGAAAAATATGTATATAAATATATATACATATATTTTCTATGCGCATACATATATATAACGTTTCTAAAGCTCCACAAGTCATAGCCTAGTTTATTATTCTTAAGAATAACTTACAAACCGATTTGAAACTAACTAAGGTATAAGCACCGAAATTCGGTGGTTTTTCTAAAATTTACAAACAAAAATCAAGATTTTTCAGCTCTTAAACAACCAAAAGACTCGATATGAGTATCAGATAAAAGGTCTTGAATACAATGCGCCACAACTAAAAAATGACGTAAAATTAATTTATAGAATTTAGGCTATGCTAAGATGAAGACCTACATATATACATGACGATGAAGGATATTATTAAATTCGGCATGACCGAATATATTTAACACTATTACTTGTTGAAATTAAATTTATAGTGTTAATGTATTAAAAAGTTTATTTTGTTAATTGATAACCATTTTTAAAGTTAATTTTTTCAAATTTCTCTCAATTTTAATAGAAAATAACCACAAAAATAAATACATTTATAAAAAAAATCCGGTTATTCGAACCGGTTTTACGTTAACATAACCAAAAACTGGATTTTTTTGAAAATTGCAGTATTTTTGATTGATTTTTTGATTGAGTTTTTTTGTTTAATGTTAAGAATGATTGTTTTTTTTGTCAACTTAAATTTAAATTAACGTTTTATAACGTATAAAGCAATCTAAATAATATGACAGCAAATACCAAGGAAGAAATATCGAATACAAAATTAGCTTTTTAACCAGTATGCTTTTAGAATAATTACAAAAACAGAAGAATAAACAAAAGAATCAAGACATATGTACATATAAGAAATGATTTAAGTAATAGGTTGTTAGAAAACAAAGCAATATCTGTTAATAGCCCTGTAAGAACTTACTGAATATAGACGTATGATCTTTTATAATATTTTGTATAGAATTTCGTTTCGGAATTTCACTTTATGGTATGCATAAAATAATTATGGAACTTGTATGTAAAAATTTAATAACAAACAAATAATTGAATTGTAAGAACGGAATTTTAAAGTTTAAATGCCATGACTTACAAGAAGGGAGTGTAGGATCCAAAAAAATTTTTGAAAAGATCAGAATTTATGAAAAATCTACAATAATTTTTATAGTATCAGAGTGTCTTGCAATTGTTAATTTATTCCCTGTAATAACACTGCCATGTTAAGTATGTTAGAACTTAAGAGCGGCACAAGCATAAGAAAAATAGCTTACAAGCAATTTCATTAAATTCATCCCATTAAATAATGTGTATATTACTCTCTCGTCACAAAATATATATGTACTTCAACATATATGTGTTTATTTTTGCAATCAAAACATTGAAAAAAAAGAAAAAAAATTAAATAAAACAAGGTTAAAAATAAATAAAGCGGAATCGGAACAAAGATGAAATAAAACATCGAAACTGAAATAGAACTTTCAAAACATGTTTAAATGTTTTGATAGTAGACCAAGACCAAAGAAAAGCTTACATAAAGACTTTACTTTTAATGTTCTGTAATGAGATGAGTTAACATGTACTGAAAAAATCGCTTTTAAGAAGCGGTTTTCTCTTTAAACTGCCCGAAATAAGAACTTTACAAGTGATAATTGATTTATTTTAGTGAAAGTAATGTTTTGTTATGCTTGTTTTGTTTGTTATATTTACACTAAAATATAATGTTTGGAAGTAGTATAAAATAAAGTACATAATATTTTACTTTTTACATTTTACTCAGCTTTTATGTTAGAATTACAACCAGTTATTAAAATAATATAATAAGTGCAATAATACACGCCAGTTCAAACAATATGAACAATAATTTATTAGTACTCGTATTATAGATTTATAAAAATCTTGATGGTGCCATCTTCCTTTATGAATTTTAATTATATTTTAATTTTATTACCTATAAACTAAAATAAAATATTCATCTAGCACTTCCACCATCAACAATAACTACTAGCAATTTGCATTAGTTTTAATAAGAATAAAATACAAATACTTATATTTAGTAGACTTAATGTCTGCTTCCTACCGTTTTAGGAAATCATTAATTTTTCCCATAAAGCTTTCTATTATAATTCAAGAACGAGTTGTTTGTTACTACTTAACAATTTTTTTTTTATTAAAAATTGTGTAATAATATAAAAACTAAATAAATTAAAACTACTTAAATAGGCAGATAAACTTATCAGCTCTTTCAAATCAAATATTAATATTATTTAATTGGAAATATATAAGTTAATATTAATAATTACTATAATAATGTGCATACACTTGAAGGTAAACTTATTAGATTTATGGAAAAAAATTATTACAAGTGGATAAACAATCATTGTCTAGTTAACTGTTCTGCATACATTTGAGTATCTTCTATAAGTAGATCACACATTCGTTGACATTTTCGATTAATTTACTGTTTGTCGCATTTGTTTTATTTCTGTTTTTGTTGTAGACCACTGATTTTTTTTATGTATATTTTAAATTGTCATTGATTAAAAAACAAATAGAATATTTATTTTTTTGCATATTTGTAACATTTTAACAGTTTTTTTTATATTTCTGCACGAATTAAAATAGTTTTGAAAATTGACATTTAAGTTTTAAATACAAACAAAGATATGTGTATAATTACTTGTTGTCATTTACCCAAACTACTGTTCGAAATCACTTTTGATTTAGGTTCTATTATCTAGCAGGCTTTGGTTAAAACTTTGGTTTATGTGTTTATCACCCGGTATAATTTCAATTATTCACCTGACAGTATACGTAGCACAATGCTTATACTTGTATTATATGTTTGTATTAACGAATTAAAATAAAAAATCTACAATGGGATAGATGATGAAATCTTTTTTCTGCAGAGTTACAAGCTGTTTAAAGAAAATCTTTTAGTTAAAACTTTAATCCAAGTTACAACAATAAGTTAATTATTATTTTTATCTTGAGGGCAAAAAATACAATTTAAATAATTTTTTAATAAATAAGAAAAAACAATTCCCATCCTCGTATGAATCCAATGCAACATTCGAAAAACATGACGAATGAAATTGAATTGTTTACAAAACGAATTAAAAGATAATTACCAACAACAAAAATGAAATAAATACTACTTTACATTTATGCAAAAATAATGCTGATAATAAGTTTCAAGGAGGTTGTCAATTAAACAATTATTTTATCAACAAAGTTAAAGTTGTTAACAAATAAAGGTTTAAATACATATATACATATGTATGTCTTGCAAACATGTATGCAAGAAGTTAAAAAGTTTAAATTCTAACATTTAAACGTATGAAACTAATAAAAGCTAATATGTTAAAAGTTTCCGTGTTAGTAACAAAATTAAAAATTATATAAAGGGTCCGCCAAATAACTTTTTTTTTGAATAAAAAAGTGTAGCTTCGGCTGCGTGGCACGTAGCGCCGTCCTGTTGAAACCAAATGTTGCCAATATCCTCCTCTTCAATATTTGTAAAAAAAAATCGTTCAACATGGCCCAATAACGATCGCCACTCCTTGCTCATTTTCGAAGAAAAATGGCCCAATTATGCCTCTGGACCAAAATCCGCACCAAACAGTGACTCGTTTTGGGTGTATCGGCTTTTCAATATATGCGTGCTGGTTTTCTGTGTCCCAAATTCGACAATTTTGCTTGTTTAAATACCAGCCAAGATCAAAATGAGCTTCATCTGAAAAGATGATTTTTTTTTTGCAAAATCGGCCAAAGTAATGTCGCAAAATTTCCCAGCGTTGTTCAAGCGTATACACAACCATATTCGTTCAGCGGAAGGATAAAACTAATTATCTGTTAAATCAGACATGAGCTAAATGTTACCATTCCGAAATAAGCAGTAGTTGAAAAAAAAAAACGTTAGATGGCGGACCCTTTATTATTTTAAAATTATATTATTAAAACCCCACATTCCTAACTAATTTCTAAATCTGGCGAAGAACAAAACTTGGAAAAATTTTAAGTACTAAATTCGCTTTATAAACCTACATATCGTCGTTCTCAAATTATTGTGTTCTATAGGTTTATGTTTTATGTGTCACATAGAACACAATAACTTGTGAACGACGATATGTTGAATTTATAATTAGATTTCGAATATGGGGCTTACTCTTTGCAGACCTTTTTCTCATCAGCAAACCACTTATTTAATAAACCACAATGTCGCCATAATATATATATTCTTAAAGATTCAAATCTTCAATAATTCTTTCATTAACTTTTACAAGAAAGGAAACCAAAATAAAAAATATCATGTAATAAGCAAACAGGGTCTATTTAAAAAAAATGTAATAAAAGAAATAGCAGAAAAAAAATTATACATAAATTTACTTTAAGCCAGCCAACAAGCATTTGAAAACTGTTTAAACAAGACTATAAATTTATTTTTAATGTTAAATACACAACCAGAAAATGTTTTTTCTTCTTTACACAACGATTTTACAAGCTTAGCTTTATTAAACAAGATTTGATATCAAATTGGCCACAAATTAAAAAAAGTACATAAACAAGTGAATGACACACGGCAGACAGACATAGAACTGGACAAATGAACACAGTATTATTCTTGAAGCACGCATTACAACAAGAGCTAAAAGAAAAATTTAAAAATAAACTTTAAAATTCGAAAATCTCGTGCTTTTAAGTTTGTCTTTAAACAAAAAAAAATGGGTTTGGTTGTCTTAAATAGAAAAACTTGTATTGATATTTAAGCAAATATACAGTATTTGCGATTTTTTTTAAGTTTATTTTGTATGTATAACTGAGAACTGAACAAATGCATATGTATATACAAAAATATGTATATATAATTGTATATGTATGTATGTACCTATGCTATAAATATTGCAAACAAAAAGTAACAGATAAAAAAAATGTTACAAAAGTCTTAACATATTTTGCGGTCAAACAAACAAACTTTTTCATATACAGTATTTATAGAAAATTTCCAAAGCCAAAATAAAAATTAACAAATTAAATATTTTATAAAAAGAAATAAAAATTTAAGAAAAACTTTCTTAAAATAATATGAAAAAATGCCTTTAAAAAAGAATTATCTAAAACACCTTTAAAAAAATCGATTTTAAAATGTATGTCACATTCGTTACATATGAAACACTTTGGGGCGCTAGAACCAGTAACAAGATTGAGCGTCTTACAAATTATAAAATAATTGATTTTAAAAATGGTATACAACAAATATTATGTATGTACAGTAAACTCGCAGAAACGTGAACTAATTTTTACCAAGGGTGTTTACGTTTTCGATTTTGTTCACGTTTTAGATTGCATTTTTTCTATAACATATTTTAGTCTCTTTTATCTTTTATTTAATTTAAAATAAAGTATGTACGTTTTTTTCACCTATGAAACATGTTTTTATTTTACTTTTTGTAAGTTTCTGCCATATTTTAATGTACTACATATTTAGCTGCTACGGTTTGCAAAAGGGTTTTTATGATACTTATTTCTAAATTATTTATTGAATTCATCCAAAATAGAGGTTTGGCATGGTTATTTTCCTTAATTTGATTGTGCAATTCAATAGCTTTCTTTTAATCATAATGTCGCTAACCGGTAGGTTTTTATTTCGAAGTTGGGTAAAACATTTGTAGAGATTTTTCCATTTTTGGAAGCTCCGAAGTATGCAGTATTTTCCCGAAAATGTATTATTAACGCATTTCGAAGTTGCATCTAATGTTTCTTATTGAACAAATCGTCGATTTGGCGACATTATACTTTTTCGACAAACCAGCTCTAAAATATCTGACTTTTCTTGAAGATTTAACACTTTTGGTTTTTTATTAGACATATTTTCAATAAAAATATTTTTACAGATCAGTTGTATATATTATTTATATACCTATATATAGTCAGCACAGAGAGATGCTTCAAGTAGAACTGCCGCATTAATACTTAAGCTACTTATCATGCAACAAACAAACTACGAAATTCTTCTGCAGGGAATCCCAAAAATTTTAAATAAGCTTAGAAAATTGAATTTTAACGTTCGATAAAAAGTTCACGTTTTAGAGCTTTCAGCCTTTGTTTACATTTTGGAGTAGTCAATGTAATAAAAAAAAATGTTCATGTTTTTGGGTAGTTCATGTTACTGGATGTTCACTGTATATACTTATGTATTTATCATTATTTTGTTTTAAAAAAATTTAATAAAATTAATAATTGATTATGTATAAGCCCGATAACTTAAAAAACTTTGTAGTTAAAAATCGATAAAGCGGAATATAAAATTTTTAGAAAACATCGCAGTTGAAAATATACAATTATGTACATATTTATATATCAACATATGTATGGATGTGTGTTGATGCATCTATAGAGCTTTAGCGTTAAATAACTAGTCATTTTTCTAATAGATCTGAAAAACAGCATTATTAATTTAGCTATTTTCCTTCTAAATTTAACAACATTAAATAAGATTTTGAAGGTCAATGACTCTTTTAGATTGCCGCGTTTTATTTCAAAAAATGTTTTCAGTTTTATTGTACTTCTTTCGCATAATTCATACTTTAAAATTACATGTGCCGAATCTAATTTACATAGGTATAATTATCATGTCATAGAGTAGCCTAGATTTTAAATGTAATATTATGCTTTATTATTTTCGACGCAACCTTTGATTTTAAATTTTTATATTGATTACTGTGTTTTACTTGTCAAGCCCTTTTATATGATACCAATATTAAGGGTTAAGAAAGAAAATTATTCTCCATCTTGTTTAAGTCGCCATCTTGGATTTTTTACTTTTAAAAACTTGACTGTATTTTACTGGTCCAACTCTTTCTTTTGATTTCAATATTGTAGTGTTTAAAAGACACAAAGCCGTAATCACTATATTTGACCATTTATGCGCCATTTTATTAAGGACGCCATCTTGAGTTTTAATTTTTTTATAGTTGCTGTAATCTACTGGTAAGGCCTTTTCATTTGATACCAATATTGTGGGGGTTAAAATGGTACATTTTTAGTTACTAGATTTGATCCATAAATAAATTTATTGTACGCCATTTTGTCATGGATTCGAAAATTGTTTAAAGTGTATTATATTTTGCTAGCCAAGCCCTTTCTTTTGTTATCCATATCGCTCATCTCCGTTGTAGAAAAGTTAAATCGATTTTCGTTTGTATATTTTTATGAAAAACACCGAAGTAGTTGTATTTATGTGCTTACTAGCTTGTGCCCGCGACTTCGTCTGCGTAGTTATAGGTCTAAAAGAAAGATTTAGTATTAACCTAGATTGTTATTTATATGTTTGTCAAATTTATCCAAACATTCACATTTATTATACCTATTTCAATTTAAAAATTTGAATTTGCAAATAAAAAAAAAAGTCAAAACTTGCAACAAAAATAAAAATTTTACAAAACAAACAACCCGTTTAGGCTGTGATAATGAGTTTGCCAACGACTTCGCCTGGTTATCGTTATAAAAAGTATCCTATGTGTTAATCTAGCTTCTTATCTATCTATATGCCGAATTTCATTTAGTTCCGTTCAGCCGTTTTTGCGTGATTGAGTAACAAATATCCAAACATCCAAACATTCACATTTATTATATTAGTAAGATATATCAGTTAGTTTCCAACCGATTTTTCAACTTTTCTAAAAAATAATCTTTGAGACTACGGCTTCTATTTTAGTCTTCTTAGAGTGTACAAAAATTACTAAAAAGCTTTAGTAACTTGCCAAATTTTAAGAAAATATATATTTTAAAAAAATATTTTTGCATATAACTTTGCCTATTAAAGTAGCCCTAGAGGTATATCATATTTACAAATAGTAGCAAACGTGTTTAAAAATTATCCTAGGACTGAACAATCTTTATTTGTATAGTAAAAATATGGGAAAAGCCGAGGCAGTTGTTTTTATATGCTCATATCTTAGAAAGTTATGAGGCGAAATAATGCTTTATTATTTACAATATAAAAATTTACGGTCTAATTTATAAAAATTCATAAAAAGAAAACATTAATATAAAAGGTTTTTAAATCAAATTTTCTTAGAAAATCAGTTTTAAAAACCTTTTATAAACCTTAAATAATTGTTATGAATAATGCCGTCACTACATTTGTTCCTGTTAATTTTTAAGATAATATGTCATAAAAAATTATTTATAATACTTTTATCTTATGTAGTTTTCGCTGGTTTAAAGTAGTTATTAATTGTTTTTTTTATAAAAAAATTATTCATTTTTAATATACTCTCTGCGCTCCCCCTCAGTATGTAAGATGATTCTTTTTTTTGTAACTTATTTTTATACACATCACCAAAAAAAAAGTGAGAGCTATTTTTATACCCGCCACCAAAAAAATGGTGGGGGTATATTCATTTTGTCATTCCGTTTGTAACACATCGAAATATCCATTTTAGACCCCATAAAGTATATATATTCTGAATCAGGGTTTGATTTTATGACGATCTAGCTATGTTCGTCCGTCTGTCCGTCTGTTGAAAGCACGATAGAGGAAGCACCGAAAAAGCTAGGGGGCTCAAATTTTGCCAGAATCTTTCTTATAGACAAGGTTTGTTGTACTGAAAATGGGCTAAATCGGAATATTAGGAAAAGAGTTATAGCTCGTAATGCAAGAGTAGGTCGAAAAAACCGTGTCCTTCGAACATCGAATAAAATGCAATTGTGTCCAAACGCATAAACGTAGAGTCATGAAACTTCGAATATATATTTCCCGAGTCAAAACAATATCTCTCCCCAAAAAACATATATGCATTAGGAAAGGAGTTATAGATCAAAATGTACGAAAATTTATAATTTTTATATGTATATTTCAGTGTATTTAAAATTTAAAACCTAATAAAACGGACAAAATTAGATGTACGATTCTAAAATTTTGTACACTTTGTTTTTTGGTGAGAGGCTTAGCTGTAACGGAAAATCAATGTGCCACGCCCACCTCCCATATAACGTTTTACCTAAAATTCATATAATTTCTCTATTAATAAAGATTTTGGAATAATAAAGAACTATATTGAAACATCTAAGTTGTACTCATTCGCAAAAACAACTTTGACACGCCTACTTATCTACGTTATCTACCGTTAATGAAATTTAAAAGCTCATAAAACCGCCAAAATTAGAGGTATGATGATAAAATTTGCTACGTATATTCTTCTAGTCAATGTCATTACTCTGTCAAAAAATTAGAGGTATGATGATGAAATTTGCTACATATATCCTCCTAATCAATGTTATTGTTGTGCCAAAAAGTTTAGGTGCCACACCCACTTTTACGCCCACCTCCCATATAACGGTTTAACTAAAATTAATATAATTTCTCTATTAATAAAGATTTTGGAATAATAAAGGACTATATTGGAATACCTTAGTTATACTCATTAGCAAAAACAACTTTGACACGCCTACTATAACGCCCACTTTTCACGTTATCTACCGTTAATGAAATTTAAAAGCTCATAAAACCGACAAAATTAGAGGTATGATGATCAAATTTGCTTCGTATATCCTTCTAATCAATGTAATTGTTATGCCAAAAAGTTTAGGTGACACGCCCACTTTTACGCCTGCCTCCCATATAATGGTTTATCTTAAATTCATGTAATTTTTTTATTGACAAAGTTTTTTGGAAAATAAAGGACTATATTGAAATATCTAAGTTGTATTTATTAGCAGAAACTTTATTGACACGCCTACTTTAACGCCCACTTTCACTAAAAGACTAAATTTACAAAAAAAAAATTTACTATCATATCGAAATTATAAAGGGTGGTTAAATTTTAAGGGCCGATATTGATTTAAAAAAAACACAAATTATTTAAGAAATTATTATCATTTCTTTTTATAATGATAATATTTGTATGGTTCAATTATGTTTGGAACAAAATATCGGCCAAATACCCCCCCCCCCATCCTCGGCGCCACTCCTCTATCTGATGGTTCAAATTTTCAATGACAATGTTGATGCTCAATTGTTGGGCACAATGATGAGTCGAGATTGACTGCTCTTTTGCCAGACTATCGCGAAAAACAGCAATGGTGTCCATTCAACGAACTAAGAAGGCAGACCTATTTTGCAGAAATTTAAATATTTGTTACAGTTCTTCCGATTGTGGACGAATTTCAACGATTATGTTGACCAAAAGAATCACGAAATGCACAAAATGCATTTTGATTTGAACGCCCATTTTAATAAGAAACCTGAATAACTTTAACGCATTGCTCATTTGCGTATCTTTTCACTGTTCAAATTGAGTAAGTTTGAGATTGAGAAATGTCAAATGAAATGCAGAAAACAAATTTAAAAACTAGGTGTAGTTCACCTTCAACATGGGCCCTTAAAATTTAACCACCCTTTACAAAGAAAGTGATACATATTTTATTATAAAGAGATTATTCCATAGCGATTAACAAAATAATAAATATTGTGCTTTAAATGTACACAAAATTGGTGGTGGGTATAAAAGATTCGGCACAGCCGAATATAGTGCTCTTACTTGTTTCTTGTCATTTCATTTGCTACACATCAAAAAGTTTTCCTAAAACCCCATAAAGTATGTTTATTTTTATTTATTATTTATTTCCGGAGATCTTATAACAAAATAAATAAAAACAATTTTTTTCAATTAATATAAAACTTCTTATTAAAAAGGATAAAGAATCTACAATATACATACAAAAACTCTAAAATGATACTTTGTCTGCACATTTATCGGCATTAGAGGTAGCCTATGTTGTAATCTAGGTTGTTATCTATTCAAATAAATAAGTTCAAATAAATTCCAATGAGTAAATTTTCAGAACGCTTCGCTTACACGAGTATTATTCTTTATTATACGAATTGAAGTACAAAAGATATAACAAGAACAGCATCAAATCAACATCAAAAATTATCTTAACTTGTTTGTTTTGTTGCTTTTTTTTATAATCTCTTAAAAAAACCTTAAAAATTTAATTTAAGTTATTTTGTGAATAATCCTCAAATACAACTGTGTGACCTTGTGCAATTTTAAGAAGATCTAGCTGTATCCATCTTAAATGAATAGATTAAAAGAAGAAATTTGACTAATAAATCAAAAATTACCAAAGATTATTGAAGTTGGTAAGACTTAAAATACATTTATTTTCAAAATACCACTTATGTTTTGAATAAAATATAAATATTCATAAGGTTCTGAAAATGGTATGGTCTATCCACAATAGAATATAGAATCAAGCTCTAAATCAAAGCTAAAGCTTTGAATAAGGTTAAGACTATATTAATATTCTCCATATAGGTACTAAATTTTTAATAATTCAATTATAATTTATATACAAATACAATTTCTGATTGTGGTGGGTGTATAAAATTCATCATAGCCGCATACAACATTTGTAAAAATTTGTATCTGTTCAATTGAAAAGTTTTAAATAATTGAAAAATTTCCATAAACTTGTTCGACACAAGCGTATAGATTGCGCACACATAACTGTATTTTTTATGCATGTATTTTCTTTACGTGTTTTATTCGTCATAAAATATTTAAAATAGTTGTTTTTTCTTTTTGCATGTGGAGCCACTTACAGCCTGACCAACATATTAATGGCACACATTAAATAAGCTGGTAGTTTAAACGTTTGGAATTTTTTTACGACTTTTATACCCGTGTTATTGGGTTAACAACAATTACAGCATTGATAATTATTTTAAAAAAATTTATCTAAAATCCCTAAAGAGTTTTTTTTGATTTAGTTTGGGAGTGAGAACTATTGACATTTAGTTCAAATAGTAATATAAAGCCTATTAGGCTATAATATGCGTATTGCATAGTAAAAAAATCCTGAGTTTTGAACAAAGTCCAAATAAATATATATACAGAGCACTCGCGGTAACGTTAACACCGTCTAACGTGAATAAGCTTTTGTTTACGTTAAATACTCTGTAGCACGAACAAACTCCGAACTTGAACAAAAAGTTTTTTACTGCATATGTTTTCTAAGCATGTAAACAATATCGAAATATGTTAATTTCGATTTTTAAAGTTAGGGAATCCCCTGTGTGTATCCTTTAAATTATTTTTTTTTTGTATGGCATCGAAATTTGAAATCTTTTTCTTATGCGAACTGGTGAATCAATCAGTTGCCATGAGTGTTAAAATATCTTAATGTTTAGAATTTAAAGAAAATGCAGACATTATTGATAGTTTGCAAAAAGGAATCTCGTTTTACATTTTAATAATACAAATAATAACAAAAGAAATTCACGTTAAGGTTTATATTGTAAAACTTTATATTTTCTCATGAAATTCGACAATCGCTAATGTGAACTATTTCGCTACCATGAACTGCTTTGGTTTTAACGTGAACTAGTTAACGCGAGTACACTGTATACATGAAAGTAAAAAGTCAATACATATAAAAAAAATAAATATATGTACATAATAACAGTCATAATTAATACAATAATACCTACTAAATAAATAGGCAAATACAACAGGTAAATATACATAAAGACAAACAATTTTTAAATAAATCACACAAAAAAAATAAATAAGTTTTAGATCAAAAATAAAAAAGGGATATTTAAGGTCGAATCATAATCTTAATTTTAATATTAAAAATATATATGAAGCTAATGATTACAATTTTGTTAAAGAGAAATTGTAAGTATTTTTTTTTTTTGCATTAATGTGTATGCATGTATGTACATGCATATCTTCAAAATGATCTAGTTATAACTGGATGTTATCAGTTTAAAATAGTTTGATTTTTGAAATTTTTGTTATGTGCTTCTTGTTTTGAATGTTTGTCATTCAGAAAAAGTTTCCCCATATCATTAAATAAAAAAAAAAAAAATGGAAAATTAATTCAAGTTTATAAGTTATAACAATTTGTTTGTTTTCAGTATACTCTGTATTATGTTGTATGAGTCCAACGAATAGTTGGTAACTAAGAAAATCTATGTATATTAAAAATATTTTTAGACAATATTTTTTATTATGTTAAGTGTTTATTTTATAAAAAAAAGAATACTTAAAGATGGTACCCAATGTGGTAGTTAAATATTAAATTATAATAATACATATGTTTGTATATTCTTTTTAATTAATCTCAAGCTTGAAAAATAAGACAATATAATAACGAAGAAATTTATCTATGTAATATTTTTAAGAAAATCTTTTTTTAAATTAATTTGAATTTACGAATTTACTTCTGCCACTAAAGCGATATAACTTAAGTAAAATTACAACTATTTTCATTTATATTTTAAAATATAGATTTTTATGCAAATTTTTAATATATTGAACAAAAATTTTTTTTTTATATATTTTCACTTATTTTCCTTTTAATTTTTTTTATGCAAAAATTTACTTTTTGCTCCAATCTATATCAAGTTGGAAAAAGTGATTAATATTATTTTAATAAATTTATTTATTTTATATTATACAAATATTGTTTTGAAAGGGTGCCCATATTTCGTTTTTGCTTAATAACTTCATAATGATTTTTTACCCAGTCTACTTAACTTTTTCCTTGTGCCTGTCTTACACATTGATAAAATGGCTCCACGAAAAGCCCCCCAATGAAATAACGCCCAGGAAACAATCCCCAATGAAGTAAACCCCAAAAAATTGGAAATAACACCCAAAAACAGTGAATGAAATAACATCCAAAAATAAATGAAATAAACCCCAAAGCAAACACGAAACAACCCCCAATATTTGGGAGTTATTTCATATGAAATAACTCCCAATGATGAAAATGAAATAACCCCCAATGAAATAAACCCCATCAGCAACAAAAATGAAATAAAGCCCGAAATTCATAAAAGAGTCAGATTCATTAAGGATTTCATGAAGTCAATATGGACCAACAGCAAAATCGCAAATTTATTGATATAAATCGTGTGGAGGGCCGCAGGCTTCTTCTTCATAATAAGGATATATGCAACTTCAAAAGTGTGCCAGCATTTAAAATCAATTTTTTTTTGGTGAAAGAACTAAGTCCAGTAAATGAACTAAGTCCAGTGCAGTAAATTTCCCTTATACGATGGAAGCCATATCAGATCAGCCACCAACGAGCTATCCTAAAACTTTACGAATGGCTTGAAAATCCAACTCATGGGAGACGTTTTTATAGTTACAATATTGTGAAGAAGGCAGTAATTTTCTGTAATGGAGATGTGAGGAAGTATGGACAAAGAATTGTTTAATATTTCCAATATATTAATTTTTGAAACCCAACTACCAAAAAATTATTTTCATGTGCATACATAAATAATAATCTTAATACATTATACGTAAGAAATGGTAAAAAAAAACAAAATGGTTGCTCATGAAATCAAAATGGAGAAAATATGCGTTGTATGTACAAATGCTGCCAGTTGGTTACACTTTATTATTGTGGACCTCCTTACTGCTTGGCAAAAGTGGAACCAACAACCGATTACTTTTTATTTAGGGAAAACAATCATTATTGCCTTCCGTAGACTTATTTCGTAGTCTGTCACGAAGGTCGCACCATCCAAATCCAGAACGTTATCATTTATGTATTTAAAAAGATATTGTAATATATTCAGAGGCTAAAAGTTTTCTTGTAAAAGGCCTATTTTTATATAATTTATTTACAAGCACCCCCAAAACCAAAAGCTTTAAAAATGAAATAACCCCCGAATACAAAATGAAATATCACCCAAATTATACACGCTATGAAACAAGCCCCGAATTTAAAAATTTGTTGGATGTTATTTCATTGGAGATTATTTCATAATTTGAAAACCCCAAATGAGAAATGAAATAATTTCCAAAAAAAATGAAAGACGGCCCAAAAAAATTGGGAGTTATTTCATATGAAATAACACCCAAAAATGTATGAAAAAAATTTGGGGAATATTTCATTTTTCGTTTGGGCGTTATTTCATTGGGGGGCTTTTCGTGGAGCCGATAAAATAAGGTATAATAAAATAATTGGTGTATTTACAAGAAGTTCGAAGTGTCGTATTGTCATATCATTCTAAAAACTTGAAAAATTTATAAAAAAATTTCGTTGTTTTTTTTTTTATAGAATTTTGAATCTTTTTTAAATTTGAAAAATTATGACATTGTGACAACAAAACACTTAGGATACCATGTGAATTCACCAAATATATATTTTTTATATAAAAAAAATCATTCTTTACATTTGTTATGTCGTCTGTCATAAAACTTTTGAGCACAATTGTACAAACTTTAATCATTAAACTTTTTGGATTTATTAAGATATAGCTGTACGTTATTGTTTATTAAAATTTATTACAAACTGGGAAGCACCTAAACTCGTTCTGGATAGCCATAAATTTGAATTATTTTTAAATTATGTCTACATGCTAAAAATTACATTAAATAAAGATGTATATTTCAGCTACAAGATAATAAATTACACTGCTTTTATTTCCTATTAAAGTCTTCGAATACCAAGTACACATATTAGTACTGCAGCATGCACTGAAACAGAAACTTGAAAGACCTACTATCCACACAATTGTATATATAGGAGAATCTCATATAATTATCTTCCACTTAAAAAAACGTACGAACGCGATCGAAATTTTAACTGGATGTTCGAATTAGCTTTTGGTATAGAAATACTAATAACAATTGTAAAACTTCTATCGCAGTCGAATGCCGTAATTTTCCCTCAGTTTTTGGTGTTTTTCGAATAAATAATAATTACTCTCGCAAAAGAACCCGATCAATGCATTTTTCTATCAAAATCGCTTCCATTTACCCAGTTGTTGAGAATGGAAGTAATCTTAAGTGGAATTGCGATCCCGAAGGATTGTAACGCTTTGTTTCAATTTTTCAAATTAAGTTAGATTCGATTCGATGCGTCGCTATAGTTTCGATTCTCGTTGTTTTAATTTCAGTTTGTGTGGGTAATAATTCTCGTTTCCACACACAACGTGTTTTCTCCTGAAAAAATTATTCTTTCATTAGCAAGTTTACACTTTAGTCAGTTAAACATATGTTTACAGCAAGTTCCGTATGCAGGGTTATCTTATGGATTTTGTGCACGTTGAGTTGATATAACAATCAAAATAAAACCTCAACTCTTACGTATTGTTTTGATACTGACCTACATAGTACTCGTAGTATTTAATTATATTTAGCAACTTCTTTGTTGTTTAAAAAACGTACATACTTATATGTATGAAAATTTTAAGAGCCAATAGGGTGCGTTTTGCCATTGATTATATAAGATATTTTTCTTATTTTTTTTTACATTTTAAATGATATAAATCAGTTGAAAGTGTATTTTAAACGTGATACGTCTTAAAGCTAATAGTGGGAGTTTGTTTATAATCCGTTTAACTTAATAAACACAGAAGAATAATGTTTAACAATAATGACTGCATTTAAATATAACGTTTAAATTTTAAAAGCTGTAAACATGTGTAAAACAGTTACATAAAAATATTAACGATAAATATTTACAAACAAAAAGCTAAAGCAAGGAGAAGTGAAATTCCTGAGAATCTCAAAAAAAATTAAATTAAAAATTAATTAAATTTTGATACATAATACAATAATTAAATTTAAAAATAAAACAGTAATTAAATGTTTAATTTAATCAGATTTCCGGATCTAAAACGCAACAAAACTTACTTTTTTAAATGCTTTAACATTTTTTTGCAAGTGGTTTCTTCGAACGAAAAAAATTTATTCAAAATGTTGTTTATGACAAAATTCTATGTGATTTTTTTTTTTTCTTAATAAAGGCATACTTTAGGGCTGTCAGCACAGTTTAAGAAAGCTAGACACGTTATCGCTTTCATGCACTATTATGATCTGAAATTCGTTTTTCCACCGCATTCCCATTTTTGGTTCGTAATACAAAAAACTGCTGGAAATTTTTATTTCCACGTTGTAGAGATATTTTGTTATCATTAAGCTATCCGCAGAAAATCAAAAATTAAGAATTAGAAAATTAAAACAAAAAAATTTTATTTTCTTATAAAGAATTTTTTTTGAGTAATTGAGAAAAATCAAAAAAGAAATAAAGTTTTTTTCGTATCACATCCCAACTATAGTTACTTGAAAGCAGACTAGTTTTCATAGTAATTAATGTGTGTATTTGTAAAATTCTAAAGTTTTCTATGTGTTGATGAAAAATTGCGATCACAATGTAATATTATTGTTAGATTTTTTGTTTATTAATTTTGATTTGTTTTAAGCTTATAATTTTAAAATTACTGACTTATTAAAATATTTGCAGCACGTTTTTGTATTTATTTTGATAATAACTTGATTAGTTTTTTTTCATTATTTTAGCTGTAATTTTGTGATTGTAAAGCTGCTGTTTGTAAAAAAATATTACAAAAATTACGTTATTTACTGCAAAATTGTGTTGTGTTTAATTAAAAACTGACTTTTTATTACGAAACAACGCAAAGTGGAAGCACTGAAAACAGCATAAAATAATTACGCGATATTTCCTTGTTTGTATGTTGATAAAATAATAAAATGATTACACCTAAATCCTATGTAGGGTTGTCCTTTTTAAACCCTTCATACAAGAGTGTAAAATAGTACATAAGTTTATCAATCCGTTTGTAGTTATTACAATATTAATTTTAGACCCTATAAAGTATATATGTATGTGACCTAGTGTATCGAAAAACTGGTTTGGACTTAAGAGTGGATTCTGGTACCTAAGATCAAATGAGTTAGAATTTGATAAAAATTTATTTATCCCATAAAAACGTTGTTGCGTCGGTGCCTGGTTGCGGCTTAAGAATCAAGTATTGAGATCATAACAAACAGAGCATCAACAATAGCAAAGGTTTTGTCACACTAAAAGCGAAAAAAAATACGTCACCACATAGGCATGACGTCACCAAAGTCGGCACCCAACCATAACTAACCATACCAAATCGCATCTCCCAACTGAAGGTGTGTTCACAGTGATAATGCGTTATGAAACTTTAAATGCGTTTTTCTCAAAACTTCATGTGCACACATTAGGTCCCTTTATTCGGAGAAGGTCACATATCGTCGTTTGAAAATGATTGTGTTCTATATATAGAACACAGAACACAATAATTTACGAACGACGATATGTATATTCTAAAACCGTTTAGATATAGAAATTGGTATAGTGAATTCCGTTTGTCCGTGTGTAAGTTAAAATCAAATTTTTATAACCATTTTTTCAGAAATGCTTTTGATAGTTTTTCTATCGAAAATTAGTTATGTGGATACATTTCGATCTGAGGTATGAGCGAAAGAACCTGATAAAAGTCAAATTTTGTAGCTCTTGTGCAACTTCCTGCAACGTTTGCTACATACATATATATAAATGTACCTTAGGTAACATTTGCAGAAAATCTTGACTTAATGGGCCAATTACCAACAAATATATCAGCAAAAAAAGTTATGAAAAAATGTCAATTACGAGTTCAAATTATCGATTTCCTAAATAAGTTTTGTTCACAGTTTTAGTTTAATATAATTGTCAGCTATGGTCATTACATAAAAGTACAAAAGGTGTGAAGGGTATATAAGATTAGACACAGCCGAATATAGTGCTCTAAATTATTTTTCTTTAAAGCCACTCAAGTTACTTTTTTTAGATTCCAGGGTCAAAATAGTTTGATATATTTTGTATTAAAACGGTATATCTGATACTTTTCAAAAACTTTTATTTGTTTTACTTTATTTCAGGCCTGTGGTTCAATTCTCATACTGTGAAACTGAGCCACATATCTTTTTCGGTACAAAAACTTTTAAGTTTACACTTTTAGAGAACGAAAATTAAAAACCCTAAATAAAATTTTTACATTTCTTGGAAAACTTTGCATTTAGATAGAAAACTTTTCAGTGCCTACAACTACAAATGGTAAAAGACAACTTTGACTGACATGAAAGATAAAGTGACCTTAAACCTTTTTTGTGATGCAAATAGATTTTATTTATATTACAAACATTACAGTACCAGAGCAAATGCCAGCTATTTCTAACATAATAAATTAGTTCTTAAAATCTGAAGCAAAACTGAAATAACCACTATTTGAAAAAATTCTAAAATAATATTTTATAAATCTCTAAAAAATAAAATTTATAAATTAGCTTTTTATAATGATTATAATTTGTATTATTTCATTTCTTCGATTATATAAATATGTTGTCCTTAGTCACGAGCTTGTATATGCAATTTTTTATTAATCCCTTCAAATATTTCGTTACCACATTAAATAAGTTCTTGAAGGAAGACAAAAACATACATAAGTATGTATTTATAATAAACATCTTTTAACATAAATAATGATAATTATAGTTTCGGAAGTCGGACGTCGCAACTCATTACAAGTTAAAGGTTAGATGACCTTTCCTTTAATTTAACGGAACAGCTTTAAGCAATAATTTCCTTTGACACAAAATATTTTAATTTAACTCTTTATAAAAATAAAAATAACAAAATTTTATCTTTTTATTTAATTTTAGCCAAAAGCTGGTTTCGAGGCAGACACAGCCTCACTCAGAGAGAAAGTTATACTTAACCCGAGAGAAAAATGGCGTATATTGAAAAATATTACCATAATTTCGTTTGCTTTTATGGTACAATTTACAGCGTTTCAGGTAAATTTCTATTTTTGCCAAGTTATTTTTGTAATAGCTAATACATACATACTTGCATATATATGTACATACATTTGTCAAAAAAAAAATTCAATTTGATCATAACCAAGGCGAATTCATTATCAGGCGGTGTTGACAACGCATCTGATCTAATACTTTTTTATTTGCATAAATGATGGTTGAGTTGTCAAACATTATTTATGTTTACATAGATTACTTTTTCCCGCTCAAAAAAAAAAACACAAACAAAAACCATGTAGTTTTTGACAGGGGTAAGTTTTTATTACAATATATGAATGGTTTGTTTTACGGCTGTCAAAGCTAATATGTATTACGTAAAAAAAAAAATTTGTTAAAAAATAATTTTTTTCGGCTTTTGGATCCGTGCTTGCAAATGACAAATACATAGCTTGACAGATTAAAAGAAATAAGAATTGCAAGAAGCTTTTAACAATGAATTTTAAGTCTACGTCTTGTTCGACATTGATTTGTTCGCACAAGAACAAAATGTCAGCAGAGTAACAAATAAAATTTGGCTATATTCTTCCATGTGGAAAAAAATATGTCAGAGGTACATATTTCGTTGCTTCGTATTTCTATCATATTGAAAATACTTTTTTATGTCAGAAATTGTTGTTCAAATAAATGTTCTGACAATGCTGTTTGAGCAAAACATTGAAAAGAGTGGCTTAAACAAGACAAATTCATGGCAGCAAATTTTTGTTGTTCAAACCATTCGATACTTTTAATTAAAGTAATTAAGAAAAGACAATATTAACAAAAGAAAAATTATTTAGAACTCACAATTTATAAATTTCACAACTTCAATAATAGCTGTGTTTTTATCACCTTGAAAACGTACATATATAACTTTTTATCGAAATTTGTTTTATTTAATTACTTATTTGATTTAAAAAATAGGGTACGGCAAATTTACAGTCCTCTATTAATGCAGAAGATGGTCTAGGTACCGTGTCACTCAGTGCCATTTATGCGGCTTTAGTTGTTTCCTGTATATTCCTGCCTACTTTAATTATTCGTAAACTAACCGTTAAATGGACTCTGGTATTCAGTATGTTGTGCTATGCCCCCTACATTGCCTTTCAATTGTTCCCTAAGTAAGGTTTTTTTTTATAATTTATTGATACATTTTAATAAAAAATACGCTCTTTTCAGATTTTATACTTTGGTTCCTGCTGGTATTCTAGTCGGTTTGGGTGCTGCTCCTATGTGGGCCTCCAAAGCAACATATTTAACTCAGGTCGGTCAAGTTTATGCCAAAATAACAGAACAGGCTGTAGATGCGATTATTGTAAGGTTCTTTGGTTTCTTCTTCTTGGCTTGGCAAACAGCCGAACTGTGGGGAAATCTTATTTCGAGTCTTGGTAAGTTTATATTATACTTTGTTTTTTAGGTAAATAATATATCGTCGGCTTAATATGCAAACCTGCTAACTCCCTTTCAGCAAATTTTACAAGAGAGACAAAAAACTTTTTATATTATATTATTTTATATGTTTGTAGCTTGAGAGGAAATTCAAAAATATAGTTGGTTTTTTAATGTTATTATTCATGTATGACTAAAATCCACAAAAATAAAAATCGTATTAGCAGTTAGTAAATAAATAAGAGTTAATAATAAATACTGAACTAATAATACACTAGATTTAGCAGTTTTTCTTACAAGAATTTTTCTGTTAAAGGATTTAGCACTTTTTCTTCACAAACCTTTTTACACACTTAATATTTCAATTGGTCGACGAGGCTGTATCTTTCTCTATCAATCTCTCAATTTAAACTATTGTATCAAATAAAACTTTTGTTTTATTTTTGTGTTTCGATTAAAAACTTAAGGTTTTTTAATATGTGCAGATTTAAGGTTAAAACAAGTAAGAGCGCTTTGTTCGGCTGTGCTAAATCTTAATATACCCTTCGTAAAAGTGTATATTATTATAAACACTTGCTTGCATTCGTACACATTAATAAGCATAAAAAATAGATGTACTGTTTTGAAATTCTGAAATGACAGTAGCCAGGAATTCAATTTCACTAATTAATTCGCATTTACTTTCTATTACAGTGCTCTCTAGTGGTACTCACGGTGGCGGCAGTAGTGATACCAATGGTACAATTACCGAAGAGGATCTCCAATTCTGTGGCGCAAATTTCTGCGTACATGGAGCTAGTGGTCACACAAACTTGGAACGTCCACCAGATCATGAAATTTTTGAAATTTCCATGATCTATTTGTCTTGTATCATTGCTGCTGTGGCCATTATAGCTTTCTTTTTGGATCCTCTCAAGCGTTATGGTGAAAAACGTAAAGGTTCTCAATCGGCTCAGGAATTATCTGGCATGGAATTATTGTCGGCCACATTCCGTCAAATGAAAAAACCCAACCAACAATTGCTTATTCCCATCACAATATTCATTGGGATGGAACAGGCTTTTATTGGCGCAGACTTTACACAAGCCTATGTATCGTGTGCCTTGGGTATACATCAAATTGGTTTCGTCATGATCTGTTTCGGTGTCGTCAATGCCGTCTGTTCGATTTTGTTCGGTTCAGTAATGAAATATATCGGCCGCACTCCCATAATTGTTTTAGGAGCTGTAGTGCATTTCACCTTGATCACCGTAGAATTGTTCTGGCGTCCCAGTCCCGTTAATCCTTTGATCTTCTATGCCATGTCCGGACTATGGGGTGTTGGTGATGCTGTATGGCAGACACAAATCAATGGTCTATATGGTCTTTTGTTCAGACGAAACAAGGAAGCTGCCTTTTCCAACTACCGCCTCTGGGAATCGGCTGGTTTTGTGATTGCCTATGCTTATGCCACAACATTGTGTGCACGTATGAAGCTATATATTTTATTGGCTGTGTTAACTTTGGGTTGCATTGGCTATGTCATTGTGGAAATTCTTTACAGAAGAAAGGTAAAATAGAAGATTCTTTTTTCTAAAACATTTTAACTTAAACTAATTTTTAATTTATTTTTGAATGTTATAGCAACGTAAAATCAAGAAGCAAGAAAAAGCTGAAGCTGTTGAAAAAGAGAAAGAAGCCGCCGCTGCTAAAGTTGTTGCCGAATCTAATATCAATGGCACACCTGAGGTCGAAGAAACCGACGATGAATTAGATGATCTCGAAGAAGATATTGTAGTCACACATTTCTAAACACTAACAAAACTATTGTTGAAAAGGGCTGTTTAAAGCTTTTATTAAAACAAAGTATAATACAATCTTTACAAGCTACGAGTAGTAGTTAGAAAAACTTTTACAAGCGTTGTTTTAAGTATAGTTGTATTATTTTATTATAAATTTTCTTTCAAAATTTGCCTTTCCTCCTCAAAATCTAATGAATATCAAGAAAAAAGTTTCGAAAATTGTAAATATTAAAATAAAAAATGTTTAGAAACCAGATATAAAAAATTGTTGTTAAATATTATTTAAGAACTAACACAAAATAAATAAATTTAAAATTTGAAAGAAAACATTTTTGTCTGTCCACTAGGAAAACGTTTTCATTAACAAGTAAGAGCGCTATATTCGGCCGTGCCGAATCTTATATACCCTTCACAACGTGTAGTCATGCAATAACAGTAGTTTGTATCACCATTCATCTCATATGAAATACGTACATACATATAAAAAATATACATATATAAAAAACATCCCATTGTAAAATTATAAATTTCCGTATGTATGTTAAAAAAAAAATAAAAAAAAAAAAATTTAAAAAAAAAATTTAAAAAAAAAAATTTAAAAAAAAAAAATTTTTCAAAAAATAATTAAAATATATATAATTAATGTAAAACAAAAAAAAAAATAAAAAAAAAAATTAAAAAAAAAATATAAAAAAAAAAATAATAAAAATATAAATAATATATTAAATAAAAAATAAAAAAAAAATTTAAAAAAAAAATTTTAAAAAAAATTTTTAATATATAAAAAAAATTTTTTTTGGCTCAGCTGGGATTCGATGCCACGTTTTCTCTAACCAGTATACACGTTTGTATGTATGTATGTTGTTGTTGTAATGTTGTTTTTGTGAAAAAAAAATCGAGGTGGTCGTGGGTTTTTGCTCATATCTCAGTTGTTTATGTACCGATGTTTCTGATTTTCAATAGCGATCTACTCCCGAATATTTCTGATATTTTAATACCTCACCCGGGTCCAAGCGATGTCGGGGGGCTTCAAAAAGTTGATTTCAACATACACACGGACAGACGGTCAGACGGACAGACGGTCAGGGCTTAATCGACTCCTCTATTCATAAGCTTTCAGAAAATATATACTTTATGGGGTCGGAAATCAAAATTGTAGAAATTTCACACGGAATGACAAACCTATATATACCCTTTTTCACTGTGTGAAGGGTATAATAATGTAGTAAAAATAGTAAAACTTCGTTGAAAAGTATTTTGTCTTTTTCCACAACTATAATTCCACCACTCCTCATATCGATGTAAATACTTTTATTATCTTTTTAATTTCTCTTAAATATCATCATTATATGCTCAGTATTATGTTAAATTTTAAGAACTTTTTATTACTTCTTGTACAACTTTATATACATACATACTTATATGTATATGTATGTATCATTTTTCATTTACATTTTTATTGACTATTTTACTGTTTTTACTACACTGTACTTTTAAACATTTTTAGTTTAATTATTCATTTTAGTTTATTTCATTACTTTGTTTTGTAATTTATTTTCTTTTTCTGAACATGAAAAAGTTATTAAATCTAATTTTTTTTTTTATTTTTTTCTGTTCTAAAATTGTATAAGAACAGTAGCTTATTTAAATAGTCATTAATTTAAAAAAAATATTAATTTAATTAAAATTGTGTGTTTCTCTTGTGATCGAAATTATTTTTAATTCATAAAAAATGCTTTTGTTTAAAAGTAAAAAAAAAATTAATTAAATACATATTACAAACAAAAAATAAAAACAAAATAAGTACATATGTATGTACTTATTATGATTAAAAACTTATAATATGAACTTCAAATGCATGTAACATGTAACACAATAATAAAAATTGTTTAGTTTAATTATTATAAATATTAATTATATGAAAAAATAAAGGAAAATTATTTTATTTTAAGTTAAAAAAACTATAGTGTTTTAAGTCAAAAGACCCTTAAAATATTTTTAATTTCACTAATAACAACGAAAATATAAAACAAGTTGTTTACCAAGCGTTTGCAGATAAAAACGCTGTCATAGCAATAGCAATTTTATATTCTGTTGCAAAAAGAAATAACTGTTTAAATCGACATAAGATAAAATTGAAAAATAACGCCATTTAAATTCCGCAATTTTACACTTATTTCTGGCGAAATTTTAACTATTTTGGACGACTTTACAGGAAGTTAAAACATTATATTGGAAGTCTTACTTCGTCCAGTATATTCGCTTTTTGCGGATTCTGCCATATGTCATTGTTCCAACCCTGGGGGAGGACATTTGCCCACAATTTTATACTTTCAAATAAACCTTTTATAAAAAGAGACATTTTTTCGCTCCAGGTTAAATATGACATAACTTTTAAAAAAAGAATAACAAAAAAAGTTTTACTTGTAGTAAACTTCGTTTTCACTCACTTTGTATGGTAGAAAATATGAATGAAACAATCGACATTTGATTACCGTTTTTATACCCGCCACCAAAAAAATGGTGGGGGTATATTCATTTTGTCATTCCGTTTGAAACACATCGAAATATCCATTTTAGACCCCATAAAGTATATGTGATGCGAAAAATAGAAAGTGACCTAAGGGTAAAAACAGGTTTTGTTCAGGAGAGCCATTTTAAAGATTTAAATACATGTATCTTTGTTGTACCATCACTGAGCGTGTTGGTATTGGTCTCATTTGAAAGCGACACATCTCATGACGTCAGTAACGTGTTGGTCAACATTTAAAACGCGCATAGGTCGTCCCTACCTCTTGTTTTGCGTAGTTGGTTTTTACTGTTTTCTACCTAGCACGCTGTTTCGCTGAGTTTGATATCAATTTTGCTCGCGTTTTTTTCCAATCCAGCTTTATTTTCTGAAATTATTAATTGTGAATTATAATAAATACTCATTTATAATTCTTTTAAATCGTGAATATCACTCTGTTAGTACGAAAATTTTTTCACATAACCTAAAACTGATAACATTCTTACTGTTTGTTTTAGGATGAAATGGTGGACGAATTCGAAGAAGTAGATTTACTTTATCGCTTCCCTGATGACGAGGATGATGACGCTCACTTCTCAGAATTATCGGATAGCGACTCTGAAGATGATACCGATAATATGTACCTTGATAAATCTGATCTTGATTTACGCGAAGAAAAGGTAGTTGCTCGACTGTATGGTTTAAAAATACCTCCGTGTTGTTCAAATCAATGCAATGAAGTGATCCCTAAGACGATGGCTGTGGGTTTTCGTACGTCTTTCATGAATTTAGATAAGGAATCCCAAGATTTAATTATTCTCCCACATCTGGCAGCTCACCGTGATAATACAATGCTCAGGTCAAAAGTTGGTGATCGATCGCGAGCTATGAAGAAACGGTACAATTTATTTATTTATTTTTTATTTATTTATTTAAGTTAGTCTATGGTATAAATCCTTACAGAGTATTAAAATAAAGTGACAGAAATATATTACAATTACGAATTTAAAAACACTATGATATTTCTCTTAATAATATTAACACTAACAGAAAAGTCAATTAAATTATAAAGATTATTAAAATCGCAACAAATTATTCTAAAAGGATTATCATTAGCATAATTTCGACGAAAAAATTGCACGTGCAATGGGTTGAAATTTCTAGTTGGACGATGTGGAATATTGAAGGATAAGTTGCTTAGCAGGAAACTAGAGCATACATCTCCGTTAATCAATTTGATAACAAACGTTACATTCAGCATTGTTCTACGGCTCTGTAGAGTAAGAAGTTAAATTAGTGCAAGTCTTGATTTGTAAGATGGTAAATTTGAAACACTATTTCGAAAAAGGTGACGTAAGCAAAACAACAGAAATTGTTTCTGTACAGACTCAATTTTATCAGAGTACAAATTATATTGAGGATTCCAGATAATTGATCCGAATTCTAATATTGGCCTTACTAAAGATGTATAGAGCTGTTTAGTGATGAAAGGTTCTGAAAATTCCTTGGCCCAGCGTTTTATGAAAGCAAGAACCCCACGAGCTTTATTAGATATTAGGGTAATATGCTGATTAAAATTAAGTTTAACATCAAATAGAATACCCAAATCAACTATTGAATCAACCAGTTCCAGTTTGTAACCATTC
Source organism: Phyto melanocephala (assembly GCA_941918925.1). NCBI lineage: Eukaryota > Metazoa > Arthropoda > Insecta > Diptera > Rhinophoridae > Phyto > Phyto melanocephala. The sequence goes on from OW799234.1 coordinate 50,817,551, forward strand.
AAGAAGAATGAGCTTATTTCTTCTGTTTTACGGGAAAAGTGCATGTGTTCACATTTATTTAAATTCAAATCCATTAAGTTAGTATTACACCATACAAAGAAACTATCTAGGTCTTGTTGCAGCAGATTATAATTACCACAGTTATTACCGATATGAAAAATTTTTACGTCATCTGCGTACATAAGAACATTAGAAAATTTAATAGCATTTGGAAGATCATTTATAAACAGGATAAATAAAATTGGTCCAAGATGGCTGCCTTGTGGAACTCCAGATTTAACTGTTATATGTTTAGATAGAGTATTATCGAAGCAAACACGTTGGTATCTGTCCGTTAGATATGAATTAATCCAAGCCAAACTATTATTGGCAAATCCCAACGAATTAAGCTTTTTGATTAACAGAATATGGTTGACTTTATCAAAAGCTTTACTAAAGTCCGTATAGATGACGTCAGTACACTGACCATTAGCAAATCCTCGATTAATTAAGAATGTCAATTGTAGAAGATTTGTTCTTATTGAGCAACCTTTACGGAAGCCATGTTAAGAAGACGCCATCATTGATGAAACTTGATGACACAGAGATTCGGTAATACATTTTTCGAAAAGTTTAGGAATCATACTTAATTTAACTATACCTCTGTAGTTTACAACTCGAGACTTATTTCCAGATTTAAATAAAGGAATAATATATGACTCTTTCCAAGCTTTAGGGAAATAACCGTATTTTAGTGATATATTAAACATAATTGTTAATGGAGTCGCCAAAGCATGAGCACAATTTGAAAGTAGACAACGAGGAATGCCGTCAGGTACACTTTGGTTTGTAGGTTTCAGATTTTTTAAGTTTTTTACAACATCATCATAGTGTATAGGCGGAATGATATTGATTGATTGTGTATTATCGGATAAGGGTAGTTAGTTGAATTATCGTATTGGTTATCGGAATATGTTGCACTGAAGAAATCCGCAAACATGTTACTTATGACTAAGTCGTCACGGGATTCTTGATTTAGATAGTTCATGATAGTCGGGAAGCTAGAAGATTTTCTTTTGGAGTTGACAAATTTATAAAAGAATTTTGGGTCATTTTTAAAATTAAATCTCATATCATTTAAGTATTTATTATATTAATTGAATTTTTTATTTTGTCGAACTTTTCTGTTTAAACTATTATTTAAATTTTTAATCAGGCTTGAGTTCATATTAATATTCTTTATTTTTACAAAGAATTTGTTTAATTGTGATAAATGAAAGAATAAATCTTGAAAAATTATATTTTTACCGACACTAGCCGAGTGGAATGCATTTTCGAAACCAGCTACGATTTCATCATCAGCACTCTCTGATCGGTGGTTACATGTTGGTTGTAAATATCATCTATTTAACTCACGGGACTTATGTTAATTGAATTCGGTAACTAATTTTTAGTTTTTCCTATTTCATATATTTTTTACCACAATGAGTTAGATTGAAATTAAAAAAATTAAAAACAATTATCTGTTCTTATCGCTACCTAACTGGTGGCTAGAGCAGGACAAAAATAGTGATAAATGAAAGATAATAACAAACAAAAAGTAAAAAGGGTTGCTGTTGGGTTAAAATTTCAATCTAACTCATTGTGGTAAAAAATATATGAAATAGGAAAAACTAAAAATTAGTTACCGAATTCAATTAACATAAGTCCCGTGAGTTAAATAGATGATATTTACAACCAACATGTAACCACCGATCAGAGAGTGCTGATGATGAAATCGTAGCTGGTTTCGAAAATGCATTCCACTCGGCTAGTGTCGGTAAAAATATAATTTTTCAAGATTTATTCTTTCATTTATCACAATTAAACAAATTCTTTGTAAAAATAAAGAATATTAATATGAACTCAAGCCTGATTAAAAATTTAAATAATAGTTTAAACAGAAAAGTTCGACAAAATAAAAAATTCAATTTATATAAAACACAGGGCACGGTGCAAAAAATCATTCATCCACTGTTAGTCAGTCAACATTTCGTTGTATACTGACCTCACAGAAAATAAAACAAATGATTATAAACTTTGATTGTTAAAAACAATTATCTGTTCTTATCGCTACCTAACTGGTGGCTAGAGCAGGACAAAAATAGTGATAAATGAAAGATAATAACAAACAAAAAGTAAAAAGGGTTGCTGTTTGGTTAAAATTTCAATCTAACTCATTGTGGTAAAAAATATATGAAATAGGAAAAACTAAAAATTAGTTACCGAATTCAATTAACATAAGTCCCGTGAGTTAAATAGATGATATTTACAACCAACATGTAACCACCGATCAGAGAGTGCTGATGATGAAATCGTAGCTGGTTTCGAAAATGCATTCCACTCGGCTAGTGTCGGTAAAAATATAATTTTTCAAGATTTATTCTTTCATTTATCACAATTAAACAAATTCTTTGTAAAAATAAAGAATATTAATATGAACTCAAGCCTGATTAAAAATTTAAATAATAGTTTAAACAGAAAAGTTCGACAAAATAAAAAATTCAATTTATATAAAACACAGGGCACGGTGCAAAAAATCATTCATCCACTGTTAGTCAGTCAACATTTCGTTGTATACTGACCTCACAGAAAATAAAACAAATGATTATAAACTTTGATTGTTAAAAACAATTATCTGTTCTTATCGCTACCTAACTGGTGGCTAGAGCAGGACAAAAATAGTGATAAATGAAAGATAATAACAAACAAAAAGTAAAAAGGGTTGCTGTTTGGTTAAAATTTCAATCTAACTCATTGTGGTAAAAAATATATGAAATAGGAAAAACTAAAAATTAGTTACCGAATTCAATTAACATAAGTCCCGTGAGTTAAATAGATGATATTTACAACCAACATGTAACCACCGATCAGAGAGTGCTGATGATGAAATCGTAGCTGGTTTCGAAAATGCATTCCACTCGGCTAGTGTCGGTAAAAATATAATTTTTCAAGATTTATTCTTTCATTTATCACAATTAAACAAATTCTTTGTAAAAATAAAGAATATTAATATGAACTCAAGCCTGATTAAAAATTTAAATATTTATTATATAATTTAGTTTTCAGCGTGTTATAAGCAGCCCGTGCAGCAGAGTATCTTCCATAATCTGTGATTAAACCAGTTTTTTTATATTGCTTGTAACGTTTGTTCTTAAGGTTCTTAATTATCGACAACTGCTTAGAGTTCCAAGGAGGACCAGAGTGTTTTTTTAACGAAATTTTCGGAACGCATTCATTTATATAAACAAACACGGTTTTATAAAATAAATCTACCATCGCATCTATAGATAACCTGGCACTATCGGAAACTGAAAGCAACTCATGCCAGTCCGTGTTAAAAAAATATTGATTCATGGCAACATAATCTTAATCTCATATAAAAATAAGTTATAAAATGTATTAATCAATTCGTTATTCCAGAAATTTATTCTAGTGGGAATGTAATAATTAACTTCGGTTAATCAATCAAACAATCAGATATAATTTTTTCGAAGTTTGCCGATATGCCGTGATATGTACTTCTTACTGTATACAATGGGAATTAAACGCTACAAAAATCTAATCGAACATTACGACAAAAATGGTATTTGTCCATGCGAACATGGCATGGCGAATAAAATTAGTCGTACAGATGCTTTAACTACTTTGGAAAAAAAAAAAGAAATTGTTTCATTTTTCTGCCGTTTTGCTGAAACTGTTGCTATCACTTTACCTGGACGTCAACCAAATCATTGTGATTATTGTTTATTGAAACTTCCAACTACCGTAAGTAAGACTTCTGTTGACACTAGATACACCAACAGCGTCGAACCGGGTGGTTAAATCGTAAAACTTCGCACTTTCCAAACGCAGTGGAAGAAATATTGTTCCCACATCGTCACTATCACTCCAATTCTAAATATTCCCAGGGAATTGAATTCCCCGGGAATTCATTTTTCCCGCGAATAAAATTCCCCTATTCTAAACAGTCGGGGAAGGGAATAACAAGGGAGAGAATTTTACATTTTCGAAGTCAGCTGTTGGCTTTTGCTGTTTTGTCTTGACAAAATATTTGCTAATAATTTTTAGCGTAAAAAGTGAATATTCGTAAATAATAAAAAAAAATTGTTAAAAGTGAACAAAAATGTTTATTGTAGCGTTGATAATAATAATAGCTGAAGCAGAAAACTCTGAAGCACAAGAATAAGCAAAGGGTAGAAAGGAAAATGCTAAGTGACGCCAGCAACCCACTTGAGTTGCCGCACACTTTGTAAATTTTACTTTTGGAAGGTTAGAAAAATATTACAGAGTAAATAAACCGGCGTTCAAATATCTGTTAGACGTGTTAAGGTATTCAGCCCAAACGTAAGTCCTTTGCAATTTCTCCAATCGTGAAATTAAGTGCGACTTTCCGCTTCTTTGCTGAAGGTTTGTACCAAACGAGTATTGGTAAAGATTACGGTGTGTCTGTGGCTCAGTGTAGTGTTAGCAAAGTTCTGGCAGAAGTTATTAATATATAAGGAACATTTACGCCCAAGGAGATAACTTTCTGCAGAAGTGCAAAAACGAAAAGTTGCGTTAGCTCTTTATGTGAAGTATGGCATTCAAAACGTTATTGGATGTGTTGGCGGAACTCAAAAAATTAAAGGTCTGTGATCATGAGCTGAGGATTCAATACGTTGATGCCTCAAATCCCGGAGCGTGTCACCATTCATTTATTTGGAATTCTGGCGAATTGCGTGCTCACCTTGAGCAAGAAGACCTTAGAGGTGGCAGCAATTATTGGCTTCTTGGTAAAGTTTTGAATGATAACATACAATTTGTCGTAGAGATGGCAACCCAGTAATGAGTGAAAAATGTTGTATTAGTATTTCTAACTTTATGTATGCCTTTATAGCGTGTTTTCTTAAATTGTATTAGTAACCTGTTTAACTTAGTATATAAAGTTTTATGTAAAGAACTGTAACGGTTCTTAATTTTGTAGTTATTCTGTATTTAAGATTATACATATTTGATGTTCAATTATACTGTGTCAAGGCCTAACTGGTTAACTTTGCATTTATATTTAATATAATTTATGTAAATATTTAATAATTTTAGAGAATAAAACAAATACAAAGCTTCGCATTAATAAAGTAAAAGTGATCGTTTTATCTTGCTTGGGACACAGGATCCTGTATTGTGGCAGTTATCCACACAATTCATAAATTAAACATGCATTTTTTTGCCCACAGGAAGAGTCTGTTGAAATAAAATTCAGTGTTGAAATGTGGTTGAACGCATTAATGGTGTTTTCAAAAATAGATGGAGGTGCATTCTTGGTGCTATACAGCTGCACTACGCTCCAAAAAGGCTGCTAAAATAAAAAAATTTTGCTGTGCGTTGCATAATATCTGCATTCATTTTAAATGCAATGCTGAAGTAAGCGATGTAAAAAATTTAGATTATTTGAGCGCTCAGGATAATGATGTGGTATTCTTAGACTCACCACAATATTTATCCATTGCCCAAAATATTAGAAAATATAATAGAAAAATATTGCGAATAATCTCTAATAAATTTCTGTAATAAAGCCATTTCTTATATATGTATGTAGTATATAAATTTTTTGAATAAATATAACATTTTATTAAAAAAATTTAAAAACTTCAAAAATTAAAAAAAAAGATAAATAAAAATTAAGATTATTTTAAAACTAAAAAAAATTCATTTTTCTGCTTACTGTTTGTTGTTTTTATCCTAAAAGTAACAATAAATTACAATATTTATCACAATTTTTTTAAAAAAATATTAAATACTTACATTTTTGTCACAACTCCCTTTGAATTTGTTGGCGGATTTTTTCCCAATAATTGTTATTACATTCTCCCTTTAATTACCTTTCGTAATACCTACTTTTTCCCCAGGGAACAATTTCCCAATTTCGAAGTTCATTTAGAATAAGGGAAAGGGAACAAATTTCCCCGGGAGAAATTATTTAGAATAGGGGAACAGGGAATAGGGAAAAAATTCCCAGGGAATTGTTATTTAGAATAGGGGTGTATAAAGCCGGCATACGATTTGTGCGAATTGTGTCGAAATCTTGCAAAAGATGCTGTTAATACAGTAAACGTTACTGAAGTTGAAAAAGAAGCAACATTGAAGGTGTATTCTGATCATTTACAATCTGCATAAATAAAAACATACGTCTGAGTAACAATACCAGTTTCGATGACATACCATTTATAATTCCGTCACTAGGGTTATCGATGAAGCGTCAATGGTACTTGTATAAAGAGATCCGGGGTTTATGTTTTGACGATCCAAAAAAAGATTCGGTTGCTCCTATTCCTTTGGTCTCTGGAAATGGAAACGAAGAGGAGGGTTCGGTGGAAGTGGACAATCCTCAAGAAGTGGATGCAGCAGACGTTAAGAAGAAATCGAAAAAAAAAAAAAAATAAATGACTGGTACCGTCTGGTTCTAAGGAACCAATTCGCAAGAACCGTCGATTAAAATGATTTTTCTATTTTTTTAAATTGTTCATAAGGAAAAAAATAAATTTTTTCTAGTTTCGTAAAAAATGAAAATAAAAAAATGAAAAATGAAAATAAATAAATTTTACCGTTAGGTCCCTTTCTATTTGCGCTTAGAATCGTCGACTTCACTTTTATAAAACGCGCATATCTCTGGGAGGGAACACTTTTGGGGAATGGGATTGGTATCATTCGATGCTCAGATGTTGTCCACATAAAATAAAAGTGAAAATTTTTTTTTTACCCTTACGTCCCTTTTTCTATGCGCTGTCACATATATATTCTGAATCGGGGTTTAATTTTAAGACGATCTAACTATGTCAGTCTGTCCGTCTGTTGAAAGCACAATAGAGGTCGGACCGAAAAAGCCAGGAGGGTTAATCGGAATATTAGGGAGAGAATTATAGCTCGTAGTGCAAGAGAGTACAATTGATGAAACTTTAAAACTAAAGCGAGTGTTCAAATTAAGGCCACGAATTGGTATAAATTAGTGATTTGAATGATATCAAACTACACACATGAGATTTTCAAATCAAATCCGCCCTTATTCGAAAACTCTTTACATTTCATTAAATAATTCATCTATAGCGACCACAAAACGATCCACAACATTTGATTTTCGTTTTTGAAACCATAGCTAACTAATTTGTGATTGTACATATATTGTTTTGGTCCACAAATCCTATCGGATTTTCAAGTATAATATAACCAAATTCAAATTGATGCAGACCTTTGGGATATTTAAAATCGGACCAGTAGCCTCTTATTAAGAAAAATTAAAAGTGAAAAAGAGGCAATGTATTTAAAAAGTGTAGATCTTCGAACTTCTCCTTAAAATTTTCTCATACTTAAAAAACTAAAATTTTCCAAATTTTACCAGGAATTGTTAATTTTTTTTACAAACCATCTCGTGAAAATTTCGAATCGAATAAGAAAATTCAGCGATATTGCTTTAGTTGTTTTCACTTGAATCGATTAAGATGGACCGTTACAATATTATATACAGTGGTGGACATGAATTTAGCACACCTTGCATATGTTATTAAATTGTGCTCTATCAGCAATCGCGAAATGGTTTTATTTTAATTAGTAAATTGCAAAAACTCCACAACACATAAATAGCTATTTGGTTTACCGTTAGGCAGTTTGTGTTAAATAAAATAAATACGATATAAAAATTTTTTTCTTGACAAGAAATTTATTTTTGTCTTTAATAAGATTCCCAGCAAAAAAATTGGAAGTAGTGCAAAGCGAATTACATTTACAAGACTTCTAAATCAATTGTGTAAAAGCATTAATTCTAAATGACTTCTTAACTGCAAAATAATTTGTCATGCAACATCATGCAAAATATCTTAAAGAATTCATGTAAACAAACAAATTTAACACATGAAATATCCGATTCTTGTCACCAAATATGCATGAGTTCCATGCACTTATTAGAATGGAGTGCAGTTCATTAAAATATTCATGTAAACACATGATCTCCAATGACACGCTAATGTTAAAATCATTAGTGTTTTCACCTAAATTTAATCACTTCGTCACCAGTTGAACCCCTGCAAAATCACTTTTTTGTCATAGATTTTTTTGCTGGGTTATTAAACAATAAGCGCCATATTCATAAAAAATATTTTAGGTTTATTAAAGGCTTATTTGACAGATGTAGAGACATTTGTTAAATAAGCCTTCAATAAACCTAAAATATTTTTTATGAATACGGCCCTAAGTGTAAGCCATTATGAAAAAGCTTCCTGGTTCTTTCCATAAAATAAAAAACAATAACCCTCATGAAAGAGTAAGGAAAGTCCACATCATATACATATATTGAACTATTCCAGAAGGAATAAATCTAGTTTACCAACGCACCTCCAAATTATAAAAAAGTTAGATCGATAGAAAGTTAAAAAAATAAGAAGAAAATTTTAAATGATAACGCTTGGTTTTCGAGTAATAGACCTCTGAAGTTTTCACACATATATACGATTTATAACTGCATTTCTGAACATATATGCACATTATTGATATCATTTAAAAGCTTTTAAATATATCTTTCAGCCATCGGCCTGCTGGTATAACAAACAGCGGCTTCACCAACTAAAGTGTCTCTACATAGACGGCCTTCGACTGGCTTAATGGTTTTCTAATCTATGATTACTTAGAACATTTGTATTTTTGTAAACTCATCCCCGCTTCTTAATGGGTTAAGAATTTTAAAAAATTTATATATTCTGAAGGACACCAATATTGACCATATACTTATGTTGAGAAATGTAGTGAAAAATCTTATTTATTTACGAAAATTTTAAAGGTCAATTACTCCATATAACACTTTAAATTTTCTTTTTTTTCTTATTTGGAGGTGCGTTGGTAAACTAGATTTAAGCCTTCCAAGATAAAAGTTTATAATGCTCTTTACAAAATTGAGGTATTTAAAACATCAAAAGTGTTGCTTTCTCAAGCTCGTCGAAATTGACAAGCTCGATAACATTATATTTCGTTTATCAACTTATACCCCATTTAGCAGTTAGAGGAGAAAAATGGAGTGTGTCTTCTAAGTCCATTAGGCGAAAATTAAATGAAAAATGTTTTCGAGAGTGTATTGCTCAAAAAAACCACACGTGTTAAAAAAGAATATTAAAGACAGAAATCAGTTTACAAGGGACAGTCCGATAAAAATCTAAAATTTTGGAAAAATGTGCACTAAAGTAACAAATCTAAGTTTTGTTTTTTTTTTTTTTTTTCTAGTAATTGAAAAAGGTATGTATGACGATTTCAAAACTTGCAGCATAATATTTTAATAATTTTTTATTAGCTGAGAACAGAGAATTTATTAGAAATAAAAATGTGAAATCATGATTTGTTGAAATAAACCAAACTCAAATTCTTCAAAATATTAATTTAACGAGATTTCCTCAAAATTCAATAAGATTTTCCAACAACAAAAACATGGGATGTATTTTAAATATTTTATTAAATAAAGCAGTTGCATTAAAATAACTTAGAATAATTTTTAGTTTATCTTACACCTAAAAAATATTGTTAAATTTTTTTTTAAGCCTAGCAAAAAAAAAAAATTTTAAACAGACCAAATTGAAAAAAAAATTTTACGACTTCTAAGGCCCATGCCTAAACAAGAGCGTTGAGCGTCAAGCGTTGCAATTTTGCATGTATTTTGTTATTGTAACAAAAATAAAACACATGTAAAACTCCAAGGCTTGACGCTCAACGCTCTTGTTTAGGTATGGGGGTAAAACAATAAAGCATGGATGTCTCTCTAAATTTTTTATAATTGATCATAAAAAAATCGCAAGATCTTTATTGACATGCTAATGTTAAAATCAAGCATGATTCACCTACTCAAAATTATGTTATTTTTTGCTAGGATGAATTATACTAATATATTTATATTTATCAAAATTATTAAATTATTGCGTTGGTGCTTACTTTTAAAATTAATTGAAGAATGTGTTTTAAGGAAACTACATATGGGTAAATCTTTGACGTTAGACAAAAGGTCAGAAAAATTCATTTCGAATTTTTAAATAGATTTAACTCATTTTTTATTATTTTTCGTTTGATATTTACTCAAGTTTGGCAGAACTGCTGTTAATCAGACCTTTAAAGATATGTGAGAACAGGATTGGGAAATACTCAATTGCGTTATGTAAATGAAATAAGTGGACTTATTTTAATCTTAAAATAACTTTTCTACAGAACAATGGGTTCGTCTTCAACAGACTTGGTATTTTTACGACGACGTGATGACTTTATTTTCGACAACACACTGTAAGCTTGTTGGATCTCTATAAAACGATGATTGGCTGTTGCCTTTTGTTTTTCATCCTTAACCTTATCGGGATGATATTCTTTGGAGAGTTTACGATATGCGGAAGTAATTTCAGATTGCGAGGCAGTGGCACTTACACCCAACACCTTGTAAGCATTGCGCTCACCATCTACATCCATAGATTCAAATATTTCCTTCCAAGTTTCATACCAACCGTGATGTTGAGCATAGTTGTATGTGTCCCGCAGGGCTTGAGTAATATCTGTCCACCACGCAGAAGCTAAAAAGTTTTGAAAAGCTTCGTGTATAGGCACTTCATTGCCATCTTCATCAGATATGGTGCCATTGAAGTATATAAAACAGCCCCATAGCGAAAAGTATAGGCATAGAGCACTGGTAAATTTTACAGTTCTCTCAAGTTTTCCGCGTCTTTTAGGTGGAGTGCGTAGCCATTCCTTAGAGAAGTGATCAAAAATAAGTCCAGAAGCCACGGCGGTGATGAGAAGAGTATAAGTTTCATCATAAATAAAATAGCGCACCGGATAGACAACAAAGGCTGCTAAGAGGCAATGCCATAGTACACCCTTCTCCCTTCCTATATTGCCAACAGTCCAAACACCCAAAGCAACGAAGACTGGTATTAGCCAATGCATAAAGCTAAAATCTATACCCATTAAAATTGTTTCTGGTATAGCCATCTGATACAGTTGACCAAATAGATAACCGATCATAACTTCGCCCAAGAATCGTTTACCAGAATAAGGAGGTTTACGATAGTGCTGAAGTTTCTTAATAAATTCCTCTATAAATTTGGGATCTTCATTGGCGTCACGCACATAATTGCCTATATTGAACAAATCATAAAGCCAACCAACACCAAAGTAGCCACCCAAAGTGCACCACCATATGAAGGCATGGCGATCACGATGCAAATATATATGATGTAAACCGAAAATACCACCAAACAGCCATAAAACATAAGTAGTTATTAGGGATTTTTGTGGTAGTGAAACGTTGGCCTTAGATTTATGGTTTTTACCATTCTGTTGAAATTTGCAATTCATCAAAGAATTTTGATCTTTAACTTTTTCTTTGATCATTTCGCTCTAAAATAAATAAAAAAAACCTTTGTTTACCAAGAACTTTTTTATTACATTATTAATAGTAGATAATTCTTATTTTCTGATTATCAATTCATTTAATTGTTGAATACTTTCTCTTTTTGCATATTTTTTTAAGCCAATTACATATATCACGTATGTACACCAACAATTGGTCTTAAGTAATCTGTTTTTTACCTTTCTATTCACGACCAGGTAAGTCTAAAAAATTCTAATTATACTTTTTCTATTTTTAACAAAATACAATTAATTCTTATCTTCGGTTTTTATTACCCTTTGTAAATTAATATTACTTTTTTTTATTATTTTGTTTTCGCTCCTTCGTCTTGACTATTCGATTTTAAACTAAACTGTTTTCATTCTTTAAATCATATAAATTTGTAAGCCAATACTTAAAATCAGGTCAAGAAAGAAATTTTGTTTGTAAAAATATAAAAGAAAATATTTGATCAACGAAGAGTTTCTCTTTAAAACTTGGTTTGAGAACAATTTCTCTTTTTAAATTTATCCATCAACTGTTAAATAAAAAGTTAAGTGGTTCTTATCTACACTAAACATGAAGAAATATTTGGCAACATATACAAAAGCTTGGCAATTTGACAGTTAATAAATGTTATTACTTCGGTTTGCATGAAATCTTATCATTCGACATAAAGTGACGGGTCTTTATTGTGGGAGACAGAGACCTGCGCCGATTATTTTGAACGGCGGCGGCGGCTGACTACCAAAAAGACTGGCGGCGGCTGAAAGCCGGCTGTGAGCCGATATCTGAATGGCTAGCCATATTTTGTTCAGCTCATACAAAAAATCGGCTTACCCGGCTCAAATGTATCGAATTTAATATACATTTAAATATTCAAATAAAAAACAGTATGCAAAGAAAATATTTATTTAAAATAATTTTCCCGTTAATAAACATTTGGCCAAAATAACTCCAGACAGGAGAGTCTCCTGCTGTTTTTTTTATTAAAACTGTTTGGGATTTATTTTTAACTTCTTGTTTTGTGTTTAATACATCTTCTTAATTTTTTATGTCAAGATCTGACTCCGAGCTGGAAGCTATGTCTTCTCTCTCCATTTTTTTAAAAAAACCTGTAATTTTTTTATTTCCGCTCATAATTACCTTTACTTCAAACACAACTTAAACTTTTAAAAGATTTCAACGAACGTTTGTACCAGTGATGTAATGTAGGTAATTATTTCTCGTATTGCGTTCTTTCTAAAACCCACTAATAGTAAATATTCAGCTGTTTTCTATTGAAATGAAACGATTTTTATGCTAATTAGATTTCTTCTCTTTTTATACCCTTCACCTGTGGTGCACAAGGGTATATATAGCTTTGACATTCCGTTTGTAATTTCTACAATTTTCATTTTTGACCCCATTAAGTATATATTTTCTGAAAGCTTATGAATAGAGGAGTCGATTAAGCCCTGACCGTCTGTCCGTGTGTTGGTTGAAATCAAATTTTAGAAGCAACTATATGTTCCTCAGATCTGTATATGGTATCAATCTCTTGGAAATATCCAGGAATGAATTGCTATTGAAATTCAGCACAATCCCCCATAACTTTCTGAGATATAAGCAAAAAACCACGACCACCTCGTTTTTTTTACACAATTACAAAAACAACAAACCTACATAAATACATGTAAAAAACATACAAAAAAAAAAAAATTAAAAAAAAAATATATATTAAAAATAAAAAAAAATTACAAAAAAAATTTAAAAAAAAAATTGAAACAAAATTTTAAAAAATTTTTTAAACATTTTTAAAAAAAATTTAAAAAAAATATAAAAAAATAATAAAATATAAATAATATATTACATAAAATAAAATAAATCTTTTTTGGCTCAGCTGGGATTCGATGCCACATTTATTCTAAGCAGTATATACATATGTACGTATTTTATATGAGATGAATGGTGACACAAACAATTGTTATTGCATCACTACACGTTGTGAAGGGTATATAAGATTCGGCACATCCGAATATAGCACTTTTACTTGTTAAGACAAACATTGTTATAATTTGAGCAATAAAATTCAAGAAACTGATTTTTTTACATTAAAAAAATATTTAAAAATACATAAAAAAAAATTAAAAAATATATCGGCGGCTTACTTTAAGCCTATTTTTAGCCAAAATAATATCGGCGGCGGCGGCTGCCAAAAATGATCGGCGGCGCAGCTTAGCCGGCTGTCAGCCGTTCGGCGCAGGTCTCTGGTGGGAGAACTACTCTACTACTAATAAACAATTTGTTAACAAATAACTACTCAATGGCTATTTTACATCATGTTGGCATTATTGTTTTATTACTTTTATTAGCCAATAGTGCGGATGGTATACAAGCACGCAGTGACCGTGAACAACAAGTTTCCGGAACTGTAACCTCATCTCGCACTGCGGACAACGCCAATATCTATCATTATTGGGGACCTAAAGTTTTATGTTCCATGCTACCTGAAGACTTTATTGAGTGCAACAAACCAATTGACCACAAACTCAATAAGACTGCCAAAGAAGAAAAGGGTTACGGATGCTTGAAATTCGGTGGTCTTAACTACGAAGATGTAGAGCACACTAAAGTTCAATGCACTGTATTTCCTGATATTGATTGTCATGGCCCTAGAACATTTCAACGCGATGGTATACCTTGCATACGCTATTCGGAGCATTATTTTTTAACTACACTGATGTACAGTTTACTATTGGGCTTTCTTGGCATGGACCGTTTTTGCTTAGGGCAAACGGGTACGGCAGTTGGCAAACTGCTAACATTGGGCGGTGTAGGTGTTTGGTGGGTAGTCGATATTATTTTACTAATTACCAATCGCTTAACACCAGAAGATGGGAGTAATTGGAATCCCTATGTCTAGCATAGGTTTTTGTGGAAACGAGAAGGTGGAACTGATGGTGTGGACAGAATCTGAAAAAGTATGATTGTGATGTATGTATTTTGAATATGTTATAGATTTTTTCTAAATTTGTGTGTTAAGTTTAATTTTAATATTTAGTTTAGAAAGTAGTTTAAAAAAATGGCTAAATAATAAAGTTAAGAAAAAATACAGGACATATTTATAAATTTCATAAATAAAATCTTTTTATCAAAAGAACATAGTAATGCATTTTTTATAATATCTAGCTATCGAAAGCCGATTTAAATATACAATTATATATATATTAATATAAAAATCATACTAGCACTATTTTTCTGTAAAATTGGTCATAATTCCAAATGACAATTTTTTTGATAAAGGGGTTTACTCAGTAACTCGATACAAACATAATATTGTTTGAATTTGTATGCTTAACATATTTAAGTTTAAATATGTATTTTTTTAAATTGTATAACAAATAAGGGAGTTTTCGAATCACAATGCATTAAGCAAGGCATATCCATAAGGCGAATTGATACAACAAAGCAACTTCATGGGATGTTTTATGTCAAGGCCAATTCGTATATCAGGGATGGAAAACTTGTTTTTACATATTAAATACAATAAAATTTGATTAAAAAAAGGATATAAATTTTTTAAACACATTATTAATGACCCAAAAGCAACAAATATACATAAATTGAGCACATTTATTATAAAAAAAGTACACTCAAGTTAATTGTTTAATACTGAAACCAAAATCACATTTCCTATCCCTGCATTAATAAATGAAATCAAGGCGAATTAAACCAATTTTGACAAAAAGTGTCCCCATCAGCTGGGCTGATAATTTCACCTGTATGAATTTGCCTTGGCATTAAGCTTACAAATTCGAAAATTTTTAGTTGCGAATCGAATTACGATGTAACCACCAGTCCTTATGATTATAGGCGAACAGTCGCGTTTCCTGTGCTTTTGGTATACCGTAATTTGCCCCCAGGAACTTTATATAAAGGGCGCTAGCGATAAATATAGTATTGCAAACTATAAACTAGAGAATTGATAAAAACATGTAACTTTCTTGTTTTTATTGTAAATGGTTTCAAGAATGTGAATGTAACATAAAAAGCAAATTTATAAAAATGCACAAATCTATGAATTAATATTATTTATTGATCATAAGTCTTCATACAATAAATTTAACATTGAATGATACAGATGCAAATGTTTGATTAAATTCATTAATTTTAAAACTTTTGTTAAACGAATTTTGTTCCATAAATCTTTAAAAATGTTTTTCATTATATTATTTGTACCTTCTTAAATTTTAGGTAAACCAGCTGAAATAGAACTTTCAATGCCACAGTGATCCTCACCGCGCAAAATTTTAAAGAAACCATTGTTACCCCAATCATTATTCCAAGAATTTGCAATCAACCAGTAAGGAATATTATTCTCCACACCCCATCCCAAAATACGTATAGCATGACCACCTAATGGAAGTCCATGAACATGTTGATAAACCCCAGACTTGTATAGAATTAAATCTTCGTAAACAGTAAATGCACCCTCAACTGGGCCATTTGTCATAATTTCCTCTTGAATATCACGAACATTGCGACGAACTGAATAAGATTTGGAACCAAAATGTTTATCCTTGCTATATTCAACATTATAAGATTTTTGACATTGATGTTGGCAACGAGGTGTTTTGCCATGTTCACCATCACAAGGTGGGCGAGTGCCATTGACATGATGTTCGCAGGGAGAAATTTCGTAAGGACGGCAACCCTGTTTACTTCCAAAAGGACCTCCACTTACTATACCCTTGTGAGTCCAATAGGCCCAGGCGGCACCGGGAAAACCACCATTACAACCGAAACCGCAAGTGTGGCAGCAGGAAACCAAATCATCGGCTGAAAAATGAAAGTGTAACGAAGCATTTGAATGTATGCAAACCTAAAAAACAACAAAAAAAAAGATAAAAACATTGTTTGTTGACGATTAATCTCCTAAGTACATATGTATAATATTAAGCTGATACATATGTACAAACAATATTGTCAGAATACATATGTATATGTATGTAGGTACCTATAACTGATAACGTTACAAAATTATCAACTTTTTTTTGATTTGATTGATTGAAAAACTATTTTGAAAAGTGTACCCAAGTATTAGTAAATATATTAGTTAAATGAAAAAATTACGTTGTGTCCAATATTAATAATAAAAACTCATTAATAACTTACACGATCAGACATAGCCTCTACAGCACCAAAAGCCCAACAGGAACCACACGATCCTTGATCTCTGATTTCACGAATGGTCGGGCAAAGTGGCCAAGCATTTCTAGCATCAAATTCAAGAGGAATATCAGTATCTGCCAATCCAACTAGATCTCCCAATACCGATTTCTTTTCTGGCAGAACAAACTTATGGGCGTCGGGGTGTACACCCATTAAACGGTAAATATGACCCCTTGGTAGTGATTTATCGAAATTTCGGCCGACTGTCCATGTTTTCGCCTTACTGCGTACAATCTCTATAAACTCATCCGACAATAAATCATGTCCAACAGCAAGATTTGCAATCACCTGATTAAAGGTCAGGAAAACGACGCAAATCACCAAAAACAATTTTTGCATTTTGTTTTCGAAAAATTTTTATTCAAACAAAGAACTTTAATGTCTGAGAACTAACTGATGATTAATCAGATAAGGCTTAATAGAACAATTTACAATAGAACGATGTTGTCTTTATAAATAAAATGCTGAAATAATTTAATGGTACCGTATTGCAAAAAATAAAGAACAATGGCAGAAAATAATTAAACATATACAAAAATTAAGAGTTGTAAAAACTGTTAGTATTTATATCAGTAATGGGAACTTAGTTAGCAAAATAAGCGTTTTAAAAACAAATTTTACTGACCAAAAATATGTATAGCTGATTTTGATGACACTTTTATATATACTATGCTATTTTCTATGAAGTTTGATATTCTTTATGACATCAATATAGCAAATGTATATTTAATTGTAATTTTAAAATGTGAATGGTAAGCAATATTAGGTAAATATACATACATTTATTTAATAGTAATCTAAAAATATTTAGAAGTAACGAGACTGATCCATGGGCACAGTCAGGGTACACTTATACAAGTAGCGGTGCCAGCCTAGCTGATTATTTTGTTATGTGTTCCAATGTTTGCCAAACTCCATATATAATAAAGGTATTTCAGTGTTATAGTGCAGATTTATCTACATTTTGCAAATTTTATGCCCTCAAAATGTCAAAATGCAGATTTGAAGATTTTAGTCAGCAAAATGCAGGTTTTTAAAAAACAATAAATATACAGCAATTTCTTCAATTTTAAATTTATTTTCGTATAGTTACCATCCCTGATCATGATATTTTTTGATTTTTTATGCTCGGCGCACAATTGGAACGAACGACGAATTTTTCGTCGCGAATATTCGTCATCAAAAATTAAACACATTTGTGTATATGAGAATGCATACAATTGTGGCGTCAGTCGAAGTTCGCTATACGCGGCGAACTCTGCATTAGATTTATTTCTATTTCTTACGCCGGCGAACGACGAACAAATTGATACAAGGTGACCAATTTTTATTAAATTTAGGTTTACTTCTCAACTTTTTAAGAAAATAAAATAAGTTTTTACTTTAATAATTGTTTTATTTTTTATTTTAAAAGATTTAAAATAAGTATAAAAAAGTTAAGTACAAAAATTTGTTTTTATTTGTGTTTTTGCAAATGTTTAAGTTTATTAAGTGATCTTTTTTGCATATGGTCACACTATTAGCTGTTATACACAAACAAAATTTTTATTATTGTTTAATGCACGTACCCACGACATTCTTTGCAAACGTTTGCTTATACGTAAACAAGTTTTTATTAATACAGAAATTATATTTGTTTTGTTGAGTTTCACAAAAAATTAAATTCTTAGATTATTTTTGTTTTTTCTTTGTACAAACACTAAACAATTTTATCAACTATAAAAGATGTTACTTTTTCGTCGTTGTTGTGCTTCAAACGACGAATTTGCACAACGAATTTTTACCGAAGAGTTCGTCGTGTTGGGCGAAATTCGTCGTCGTCCCAATTGTGCGACTATCATTACTTTTTCCTTTCGTGGTTAAACGAAAGAAGCAATCATTCATAATTTAAAACAGAACAAACAAGTAAGAGTGCTATATTCGGCCGTGCCGAATCTGATAATACCTTTCACCATCATGTACATAGGTATAAACTCACATCGTAGCTTAACCTATATTTCATGTTATACGCCATTTTCCTTTATTATTTCCAACGCCATTCTAGATTTTGAATTTTTACGTAGTTAACTGTTTTCTACTAGTCAAGCCCTTTAATTTGATAACCATATTGAGTGGGTTGAAGAAGTTAAATTTTAAAATACCAGATTTGGTGTGTTATATTCGGCCGTGCCGAATCTGATAATACCCTTCACCATCATGTACATAGGTATAATCTCACATCGTAGCTTAACCTATATTTCATGTTATTCCAATTTTTTCTTTATTATTTCAACTGGTCAACCCCTTTCATTCGATACCAATATTAAGGGTGTTCAAGAAGTTATATTTTAAAATACCAGATTTGACCCATTTATAAATTTATTGTCCGACATTTTGTAGTGGCGGCCAACATGAATTTTAATTTTTTTTATAGCGCTTGTATTGCGCTATTCAAGTTCTTTCAGATATTGACCAATATTGACTCTCTCGGTTGTCTAGAAGCTGAGAAAAATTGATTTTTATTTGTAAATTTTTGGAATATATATTTAAACAAAAAAAAAAAATTTGCTTAAAACTTTACCGATTAGAGCCCGCTCTATCCAAAATGTTTCACGAATATCTCTAGAGGCATATAATATCTATAAATAGTAGCAAAGTTACCTATAAATTATTCTATGGCTGAAAAATTTTAATTTTGGTGGTAAAATATGGGAAAAAACAGAGGCAGTCGCGTTTATTTGCTCATATCTCAGAAAGTTATGGGGCGATTAGGCTGAATTTCAATAGCGATTCATTCCCAGATATTTCCAAAAGATTGATACCATACACAGATCTGAGGAACGTATAGTTTCCAGTGAAACAAGCAGAGGCAAAATTTTCGGCGGCGGCTGAGCAGTTTTTATACGGCGGCGGCTATAACAAAATGGAAACGGCGGCTAGAAATTCAAAGGGACGTCATTAAAAATTTTCAAAAAAATCTAACGGTAATAAATTACTAAATTGTTCATCTCTGTTAAAGGCCTATTAGACAGCGTTGTCAACTCGGTGATTTTATCACCGTTTTTGGTGATTTTTAACATTTCGAAAGCGGAAAAATTGTGAGTCAGTGCTTCGTGATTTTTTTTTTTAGTTTTTAGTGATTTTCTTTTTATTTCGGTGACACCAAACACTAAAATTCAAATTA
Source organism: Phyto melanocephala (assembly GCA_941918925.1). Lineage (NCBI taxonomy): Eukaryota > Metazoa > Arthropoda > Insecta > Diptera > Rhinophoridae > Phyto > Phyto melanocephala. The sequence goes on from OW799234.1 coordinate 50,837,329, forward strand.
ATTAATTGAAAAAAATTTTTTGTAAGTGTAAATTTATATACATACTACCAAAATGTAACTTATAGTACAATTACATGCAACTCGGCAAGAAAATAATATTACACTAAAAATTTAATTATTTATAAGATAATTGATTGCCCAGAAAGTTTTTGTATCAAAATGTCTAACTTTATACATATATGCATATGAGGTGAATGTGAATAAAAGAAATTCCTCTTTCTTTTGAGATCATCTTATAAATGATTAAACCTTAAAGCAAACTTTTAGCGTCCCACAACTTTAAACGTTTAAAAATTTTACCAGAAAACCTTGAAATTTTGAGTAAATGGCAAATGGCAAAATATTGAATCCAGTCGATTTTCGGATTGAAGTTAAATCGTACAAAGATGCAGTTAACTTAAATCCCTTTGAAGCATTAAACTTAAACGTTAAACTTTTGTCGCTCCCATGAATGTGCTTAAATCTAAAATTCGCAACCGAATGTCTTTAAATTCAGTTAATGCCTTACTTCACATTAAAAATGGGATTAACCGGGAAAATTCCTGTTGCGAAACCTACCAAATAGCTGATGAAGTAAATATTCTGATTAATAGCAATGATATTTATAAAGCATTACAATTTGAAATTAAGACTATGTTGTGGCACGATGATAGTAATAATAATGAAGAAATAATTGACTTTAACATTGATATTTGATATTATTTACACAGAGAAAAGCTTAAATCCTAATCGAATTATTAAACTGCAAGTTTATTAAAATTTTTCATAATTTTTAGTTAGAAATAGTTCTATTTAATTACTCTAATATGTAATATAAAAATATTTAAATATTAAATAATAGTTGTACTTATTTGGTGAATAATTTCTTTAATATTTTGTACAACAAATTCACATATGTTTATTAAACGTCGTATAAATGCATCAGGTATGGACAAATTAATCCTGTCGTAATTTTTTCTAAATGTTGAAATAAATTTCTTACAATGCATCACTCCTGTGATATATTGAGAATTGATAATTACTTTAATAATTAAATATTTTTGTTCTTTTTTCCAATGTTTTTGTTTATTTTTATTTACATATAAATATATGTATCTATGTAAATCTGTACTGACTGACTAAAACATATTCGTTGTTTGATTTTTGTAAATTTTTTTGTTATTTATTCTGATATTCATTTAAAAATTTCTTATTTGTAAAGAAATTTATATAAATGTATAATTTTATTAAATAAATAAAAAAATAATTTACAAATTATAATTTAGTGCTTTTTTTTGAGAATGACGCGTTTTTTCCTGGGTTATGGTGCTTTTTGAAATTTTAAAGTTGACAACGCTGCTATTAGACACGCATACTTGTCTTAAGACATGTACGATGGCATACCAAGTCTCACTGTGTAATGCATATACATATGTTGGTTTTAAAAAATTTTTGAAAACCTGAGTCTGTCGCATACCAACCAGAGTCTGACTTCGGTTATCCGAAAAAAAAATAACTCGAATATTTACTTATCTTTTTCGGTTATAAGTATAACCATGCATTTATCACAGAAAATAGCTACTCGTACATGCTTGAATTGCTACGGTTACGAGTATATTTATTACTTATTTTCAAAAATACTCTCTATACATACGTATTATTCGGATATACATGTGCGAAAACAAATTACTTATAAGTATTGGCAAAATACTTATAAGTATTGGCAAAATACTTATAAGTATTGCGACATACTTATAAGTACTTTTGAACAAAAAAACAAGTAAAAAACAAGTAAAAGTGCTTTATTCTGCTCTTTCATTTTTTATCAAACAAAAAGAAAATTGGTCAGGGTTGGAACTATTTGTATAGTAAATATATATAACATAATTTTTATTGCTTATTAATTTAAATAAGCAACCAGCTAACACATAATAATAAAATGTTTTCTTTAAATAAAAATAAATTTACTTATATTTATTATTTATTTTTATTATTAAGAAACGCAACTGTTATACCTGAAATTTGTATGGCTTATCAACTTAAAAAAAATTATTTTGATATAAAAGCAGAAAAAGATAAGTAAAAATTAAAGAAAATAAAAGTGAAAATTTAGTTGAATTGATACTGGCAATAGATATGTATTTAACAATGTATTTTTTATTTTGATTTACTATTTATATAATTACGTATGTATTTACATTGCTTTTTGTTAGGAAAAAATCTGTAAGAATTTTGACCTTAATTATTGAAAAAAAAACACAAATTTCCAAGGAAAATCCATCATTAAGAAGGGTGCTCTTATACAGGTAGTGATGACAGCCTATCTATAAATTAATGCCAGAAAAAACCTGTAAATGTTTTTATGTTCTGGACCACATAATGGAACATTCATTGAAACATTTTTAAAACTTTATTTTTAAATCGAATTTGTGTTCACACAGTGAAATTTGAGAGTATGAATAATTATTATCATAAATTGTATTCAAAGTCAGATATTAAGCTTTCCATCCCTGCTTTTTATGTATAAAGATCTACTTCTCATCGTGAAGTGAGAGGTTCTATTACATCACAAGTGTTGTCAACTTTAAGATTCAAAAAACATCAAAACAGGAAAAAACGTTTGATTTTTAAGAATATGCGTAAAGTTTAAAATTTTGAATTTTCGATTTTATTTATTTTATAATATTATAAATTTCGTTATTAGAACCTTTAGGCCTAAAATAAGTTTCCATATAATATCATTAATAATAATAATAAATTTTAAGTTAAAGTTGTAACTTTAACTTCACAGTTGGTCATATAATCGCTACTTTAAAAATAATTACAGCTTTTGGTTTTATGCATATCATTATTCTTTTATTTACTTTTATAAAAAGTTATGTTTGTGTAACCATAGAAGATATCAGAAACATATATATTTAAATTTTAACTAATAATAATATAAAATATATAATCTATTTATACAGTTTTTTAAATGTAAGCTAAGGATCTTTATAACAAAAGCATTGTCTATTATTAATTCTTATCATTTTTGTTGCGTTGTTTCGTAAGAAATTTACCTTGCAAAAAGAATGCACTAAAGAATTTGAGAAATCACATCGAGCACTGACTCAAAATTTTTGCGCGACAAAAATTTAAAAAGCACAAATAATATTGCATAACGCCAAAGTTGACAACGCTGGATAGGAACACAACAAAGAGAGTGTCATTTTTTCTGTAAAATACTTGATACCCAGTAAACAAAAACACAAATATTAAAGTATTATGCCGTGATATACATTCTAAGCTAATATTTAAGCTGTATAACGAGACAAATCAATTTTAAAAGGTTTTAATCAACCACTAAATAGTTATTTATAAGTAAATAAACATAATGCTATTATCTGATTATTATTTTCCCGCAGAAAAAAATTATATTCTGTTATTGTTTTTTGGAAAATTAATAAAGAAAAACAAACAAAAACCATATAATTTTTTCTAAAAAAGTCAATAAGAAAAACAGTAAACAACAAATATATCTGTTAAAACTAATAAATATATCTTAATATAAGATATTTTTCTTTTTTATAAATTTAAAATAAATCCCACATGCTCGCTGGGCATTGCTAAAAAAATAACGCATGTCGTTGTTTTATCAACCCCTAAATTAAAAATCATAAAAAAATGTCTCTGTCCATAATTCATCTAGCAACCAGGGATGCCAGTTTAATTAAACTGGATATTTTTATGGTATAAATTTTTTAATTTTGTGCATTTGTTTGCTTTGTTATGTTTAAGTTTTTGTAGAACAATATTTTTAGTGGTAAAACACAAAGTTCAAATAATTCGCCAATAAACATTTTAATTAAAAATCATATTTCCATTTAAGCGTCTTATTTTTTTATAAAAGTTACATGTTAAATAGTTTATCATATAAACTTGAAACATGGATTTATAGTAGATAACTTTTAATGCCAATGAAAATATTTTACAAAATAAAGAAAACAAACGCTGTAAGGAAATATGTAGAAATGCCTTCAATTTTGATATCTTAAACCATATATTCTAAATAAAAGTTAAGTCAGGACATATATTCCAATTATATCAATACTTATATAGGAAATTAATTATGATTCGAATAAATTACCAAAGTAGTGGCATATACTTTGGCTTAGTAACACTTTTCTTTAAATATTGATGTAAACAAAACTGTATTTTGGATATTTCAAATACTAATTAAATAATATATATAAATTATTAATATATTAATTGGTAAATTATATTCATTTACTACCATTTGATTATTGTTTTTATTTTTTAAATATAAATGTTAGTATTTAGAAAAATTATGTGCAAAAATTGAAGTTTTTGGTAGATTTTAGTGCATTTTTTGACAAATTTGTTAGGAATAATATTTTTTGTGGCATCCCTGCTAGCAACTACGGCTGCTAAGCCGTATACACACAAACGATCATAAAAAAACAACAAATAAATGTATAACAATAATGTTAATGCATGTGTGCGTTTGTACCATAATGGTTGTGCTGTTTTCATAACCCAAGCAAGTGCATTTTTATTAAATCAAAACGCATGCATAATTTCTACTTGATGCTCTCGCTTGAATTGTAAAAACGGTTACTCATTTTACTCGCTTTTTTTTTACGGATAATCGATAACACTTAAGTACTTAAGTCCAATTTGTTGTACTGTGTACAATATAGAGTATTTATGCGAAAAATACTTAGATTTCGGTTACTTATATATACTTATGCCGAACATCAAACGAGTATGTACGGATAGAGTAATTTTTTTAGCTGTAACCGTATGCACTTATACATGTTTTGCTAATAATACTCAATGTATATCCGAAGTTGTAATCGTTGTCATTCACTGATACCAACATACTCGTCTAATAGCGTGTCTGTCATACTTAAGTATGAATTCATACAAAAATTCATTCAAATTTTTGCCGCTGCTGTGTGCAAATTTAAAAAAAAAATAGAAAACAAGTAAAAGTGCTACATTCGACCGTGCCGAATCTGATAATACCCTTCACCATCATGTACATAGGTGTAATCCCACATCGTAGCTTAACCTATATTTCATGTTATATGCCATTCCTTTTTAATTTAACCATCCTTGATTTTGAATTTTTACGTAGTTAAAATATTGATGGGGTTAAAAAAACTTGATCCGACATTTTGTTTTAGACGCCATATTGGATTTTACATTTTTCAATAATTAACTGTATTCTACTGGTCAACCCCTTTCATTTGATAACAATATTGTGGAGATTTAAGAAGGTACATTTAAAATGGCAGATTTTACCCATATATAAATTTATTGTCCGCCATTTTGTAGTGGCGGCCAACATGAATTTTAAATTTTTATAGTCCTTATATTGCAGATGAATATTTACTCTCTCGGTTATCTAGAAGCAAAGAAAATATCTCTGGAGGCATATTATATCTACAAATAGTAGTAAAGGTACCTATAAATTATTCTATAGCTGAAAAATTTTAATTTTGGTGGTAAAAATAGGGGAAAGAACAGAGGCAGTCGTGTTTATTTGCTCATATCTCAGAAAGTTATGGGGCGATTGTGCTGAAAATATTGATATCATACACAGATCTGAGGAACATATAGTTGCTTCTTAAAGTTGATTTCAACCAACACACGGACAGAGAGTCAGGGCTTAATGGACTCCTCTATTCAAAAGCTTTCAGAAAATATATTTTATGGGGTCGGAACTGAAAATTATAGAAATTACAAACGGAATGACAAAGCTATATATATACTCTTGTGCACCATCGGACTGTCAAAACTTGCAATCTAATTTTATGTTTGCATCAAAGCATCGGTGTGAAGAAGTGCACCGAAGGTGCACGAAATATTGAAAAATAAAAATATTTAATAAAACGAATAAAGAGTTTTATTTAAATAGAAAAATTGACCTTGAGCCTAAAGAAAAATCAAAAATTTTAGTGATATAAAATAATATTTAGTAGATCCTAAGAGTATGCTAATACTAATTGCATTGGTAAAATAGAAATAAAAAATAACATAAACGAGAATCGCATAACTAGTCAGTCATATGAAGTGATAAAAGTAAAAAAATTCCTATAGCAAAAAAAAATTAATCTTTTATTCTAATTTAAATTTTGATTCTAACCAAATACCAGAATTCAAAACACAGATTAAATTTTTTATCGTAATCGATGCAATTAAAAAATATTTAAACCATTTTAAAATTGTGATAAATAATTTTATTACAAAATTTTAGGGCATATTTTTATACCCTTCACACAGTGAAAAAGGGTATATATAGGTTTGTCATTCCGTGTGAAATTTCTACAATTTTCATTTCCGACCCCATAAAGTATATATTTTCTGAAAGCTTATGAATAGGGGAGTCGATTAAGCTCTGTCAGTCTGTCCGTCTGTCCGTGTGTATGTTGAAATCAACTTTTTGAAGCCCCCCGATATCGCTTGGACCCGGGTGAGGTATTAAAATATCAGAAATATTCGGGAGTAGAACGGTATTGAAAATCAGAAACATCGGTACATAAACAACTGAGATATGAGCAAAAACCCACGACCACCTCGATTTTTTATTCACAAAAACAACATTACAACAACAACATACATACTTACATACAAACGTGTATACTGGTTAGAGAAAACGTGGCATCGAATCCCAGCTGAGCCAAAAAAAATTTTTTTTTTATATTTTTTTTGAAATTTTTTTTTTTTTATTTTTTATTTTTTATTTAATATATTATTTATATTTTTATTTTTTTTTAAATTTTTTTTTGTTTTATATTTATTATATATATTTTAATTATTTTTTAAAATTTTTTTTTTAATTTTTTTTTAAATTTTTTTTTTAATTTTTTTTTAATTTTTTTTTAAATTTTTTTTAAATTTTTTTTTTATTTTTTTTTAAACATGTATACGTAAATTTATAATTTTACAATGAGATGTTTTATATATGTGTGTTTTTTATATGTATGTACGTATTTTATATGAGATGAATGGTGATACAAACTACTGTTATTGCATGACTACATGTTGTGAAGGGTATATAAGATTCGGCACGGCCGAATATAGCGCTCTTACTTGTTTTGTATTGTATTTATATATGAAATCACATACATATGTATGTATGTATGTATGTACAATACTTATGTACATATATTTTCTGTTTATGTATTGTGAATATAGTATTTAAGATTTCTTTTAGCAACATAAATTAATTTTGTACGAATTTTTTAAGTATAGATTATGTGACAAAACAATTGCAACGTATCGTAGTTTTGTTTGGCCTTAAGAAAAAAAAACCAAAAACCATCTATATATATAAAAGTGAAACTCTGTGTGTGTGTGTGTTAGCTATAGACTCCGAAACTGTAAAACCGATCGGACTCAAACTTTGGCAAGTTGTTGGACACATACCAGGGAGTGTTTATGGGTAGAAAAAAGTGGGCGGGGCCACGCCCATAAAAATTAGTTATCAGTTTTAGCTACTTGCACTTGACCGATTTTTTTGAAACTTTGCACACATATCGAGCTGTCATGACTTAATAATTTCTTGATAAGAAAAGTGGGCGGGGCCACGCCCCTAAAAAAGTTTTAATTTTGAGGTACTTGCACTGGACCGATTTTTTTGAAACTTTGCACACATATTGAGCTGTCATGGCTTTATAATTTCGTGATTGAAAAAGTGGGCGGGGCCATGCCCATAAAAAATTAGTTATCAGTTTTAGCTACTTGCACTGGACCGAATTTTTTGAAACTTTGCAAATATACTGAGCTGTCATGACTTTACACTTTCGTCATTAGAAAAGTGGGCAGTGCCACGCCCATTAAAAAAAGGTATCATTTTGAGGTACTTGCACTGGCCCGATTTTTCTGAAACTTTGCACACATATTGAGTTTTCATGACTATACAGTTTCGTGTTTAGAAAAGTGGGCAGTGCCACGCCCATAAAAAAATGTATCATTTTGAGGTACTTACACTGGACCGATTTTTCTGAAACTTTGCACACTTATTGAGCTGTCATGACTATACAGTTTCGTAATTAGAAAAGTGGGCAGTGCCACGCTCATAAAGAAAAAGTTATAGTTTTTAGCCTTGCACTTGATATTCGATTAAAATTTAGAATGCGATTAAAATTCATTAAGGGGCGTAGCAACGCGCGCCGGGATTTGCTAGTATAGAATAAAAGCCAAAATACATATGTACATATACTTTTTAAAATATGTCTTATAAGACAAAAAAATAAAAATTTACTTAATTATTCGGGATATGTTTGAATCAACAACTTATTAAATATTATTTTTATTAAACTTTAAAATTGTTTTATAAAGCACAGAAATCGGTATAATAAATAATAAAAAATTGTTGTTATGAACATTTTCTAAATATTATTATTTTTTTAATCGAGTCATTCCTTTGCTTGCGAAATTAGAAAATTCTTATTAGAATTTTTACATACATATGTATATTAAAAGTATAGATTACTTGACCGTTTATGTAAAATCTCGATTATTATCATATGCCGTAATTTTTCCCCAGGCCCTTTTTCTTTTGTCTCTTGAAGAATATCTGATGAGAAGATAAATATAAGATATTTTCATTTGGTCAATTTTGAAATTTATAAAACAACATTTGGTCTATCTCCTACTGTACCAAACATTCAGTAGATATTTTGCGATCAATCTTAGTGGTATACGCACGAAATACAAAACAAAGAGACCAAAGTGGTGACACTTTTAATTATTATTTATTTTTGTTCGTATTCTTTTATAGACTTTTGCAAAAAATACAAAAAAGAATCGTGTATTCGAATTGTTCTCTTGTCTACAATATACATACATACATACATAGTTTATTTATATTCCTAAAAAGCAAAAAATCGAAGAAAAATCACAAACAGAAACTCAATTTCATGTGTGAGACATTAAATGTTTCCTTTTTATTTTTAAAATGAACATTTTTTTAAAAACGCACAATTTTGAAAAAAAAAAACAATAAAAAATAATTGTAGTGCAGTTTCGAAAATAAAAACATGAAGCTTTGCAAATACAGTCGAACCTCTCTATAACGTTGTAATTGGGGACCGAAGTACTTCTACATTATAGGGAAAATTGTATTTCATGTAAACAATTACTATTTAATTTAATTAAGGGTTTATTCAATCTAAACAAACTTATGTAAATACATAAAATTCTTTTTCAGACACATACAAAAAAGGGTTAATTTGTTTTTTTTTTTTTGTTGTAGACTTTAAAACTTAACTTCATCGACAAAGTCCTCACAGCAATTAAGGAATTAAAAAAAGGTTATCATTTTTCAATTCCACAAGTGTTCTTATTGTATTTAAAAATGATCATATTGAGCAAATGTAAGAATTTCAATTAATTTTTTATTAGTGCCGAAATCATCTCTGAAACTAAATATAAAGTACGTAAATACATGCATATGTTATATTCATTTCACAGGACATACCTATCATTAATAAAATCTTTACTATTCAGAACACTTTATAGAATATCTCCATCCGAAGAAGACTTTGTTATTGGTACGTCATTGTCAATGTTAATATAATCTTCAATTGTCAAATTGCACTACTATGTATTTTGCTTATTACATTTTGTTTTAATTTTTCTCTTTATTAAACACAAAAAAATTAACTTCTGTATGTAATTCACAGTTACTTTATAGTGAGATTAAAATGCGAGGAAAACCTTAATAAATTATAGTGTTCTAAAAAATAAGTCGTTATCGATAAAAATTCGGTATAGAGAAGTTAGACTGTACATATTTTTATTTATAATCGTATACATACACATATAAAAATACACAGTGCGTTTTCTTAGATTCAAACATATTGAGTATGTTTTCTATATATAACATAAAGAATTAAATTTTTGTACCGCATTTTATCTTAGAGGAGTTTTTCTGTTTTTCGATAATAAAACATTCAGTCGAATAGACGACAGATACAGAACAAGAGGTAAGTGAAAAGTATCAAGAATATACATAGCTTTATGTAACGATCACATTTTTAAAATAAAAATTCTTGTCTATGTGTTGGCCAAAGGGCATAGAAATGAAAATTTTAAAGATACGTATACTACATAATATTTTAAATTATATTTTTGCAGATGAATGCCGAAAAGTTAAGGCGTCTACAGGCTCAGGTCCGTATAGGGGGCAAAGGTACACCTCGTCGTAAAAAGAAGGTGATGCATCAATCTGCTGCTACGGATGACAAAAAATTGCAAAGTTCTTTGAAAAAATTGTCTGTGAGTACAATACCCGGTATCGAGGAGGTTAACATCATTAAAGATGATCTAACTGTTATACATTTCAATAACCCCAAAGCCCAAGCTTCATTGTCAGCCAACACATTTGCTGTTACAGGTCATGGTGAAACAAAAAAGATTGTAGAAATGCTGCCGGAAATATTGCCTCAATTAAGTCAAGACACTGTCATGCAATTGCGAATGTTTGCCAATACAATGTCTGGAAATCAGAAGCAGGGTAATGTTGCTGCAAATACTCTCGATAATGCAGCCGAAGAAGATGATGTTCCCCTACTGGTCAATGATTTTGAAGAGGTTGCCAAAATGGAGGAAACTAAACATCCTAAGCCTAAAGTAGATGTAAATAGATCTGAAGAGCTTTTTGAAAATAAAGAGAATGGCATTTTAAAAGAAGAGATGACTGTGAAAAAAAATGAAACTGCAAAAGATGCTGCTGAAAAGTTAGACAGAAAAATAAAGAAACAACAGCAACAGTCGGCCAGTGGGGCAGCTAAAATTAAATCAGATGTAGGCAAAAACGAAAATAAGCAGCAAAAGCAAACGAAACATGAAAAGTCAAATAAACAAGAAAAGACCAAAGAAATTGTTCACAAAAACGATACAGTTGTGAGCAAACAAAAGGCTATTAACAACGAAGGGAAGTCACCGGAAGTTAAATTAGAACCGATAAAGGAAACAAATATATCAAAAGAAGCTGCAGTACAAAAACAAGAAGTTAAAGTTCAAGAAAAATCGGTTGAGTCTAAAAAAATTAAAGATCAACAAAAAATAGAAGAGGGAATCAAAACTCAAAAAACAAACAAACAGCCAATAAAAGAAAATGAAGAAAAATCGCATCAAAATACCAAAGATAAATCTTTAACTCAAAATGTAAAATCTGCAGAAAAGAAAAAAAATGAGTGTGACAAGGACAGTAAGCTCCAAGAAATACAAAAGAAAGTTGAAACTTCAAAGCCAAATGATGGACCAAAATCGGAACTAACTTCCAAAAAAGAAGATAGTGTCAAAATCAAGGAAGCAAAAACGTCTAAGCCAGCAGCGAAAATTCAAGAATCGGATCAAGCTAAACAAAAAGTTGAAAATAAAAATAAAGTTCATCCACAACAAGGTGAAGCTCTCATAAAATTAGATGTTGAACCTCCGGCTGAAATTAAACAGGATGAAAAGATAAACAGTATGAAGAAAGAAGATGAAAAAACTACCAATAATTTAAGTAAAGTTTCTGAAACAAAAACTGATAATAAAGAACAAGTGAAACCCTTTAATATTGAAGCTGAAGTACCAATGGTAGCAGCTAAGCCGATTCAAATGGAAAAAGCTAAAACAGAAAAGCAAGAAAATAAATCAACTGCAAAAGCTACAGCTACTCAAATACCAGAAGAACATAAACAAATCGAAACAATTGAAAAGATTTCCGAACAATCACTAGCCCTATCTAAGCCCAACGAAGAATCCCTAAAGCATGGAGATGTTGAAAAGGAAAATAAGCAAGCTGAAGAAAACCTCAAACAACAACAAGCTGTTGTGCAATTGAAAATGCAACCTCAGCAACAAACGCCAATAGAAAACACTGAAAAAAAAATTGAAATAAAAGCTACTGAAACTGTTAAGTCCAAAGAGCAAGTAGTTGCCCCAAGTGGCCAACCAAACAAGCAACAGTCTCCAAAATCAGCTGGTGATAAAAAGCCACCAACTGTTGCAGCTCAGACTTCCACTAACAATAAGAAAGAGGATACAAAAGTTAAATCTACAACTCAAACAAAGCCTGCAAAACCTACAACTTCAAAACCAACTCTACAAACTAAACCAGTAGCAACAGCAAAAACAGCAGAGAAATCAGTAACTCCAACAAAGCCAACAACACCAACTAAATCAACAAGTCCTCAGCCTAAGACTTGTACTACACCAACTAAAAAAACTCCACCACCAACAGCCACGCCTCCAATAACACCTACTGAAGCAAATGCGACTATTCCCATGCCAGAACATGATACTAAGAGTCCCGCCGAAACTCAAAAGAAACCAGTCACGGCACCGAAACCAACAATAGGTAAAAGCAGTCAACAAAAAACGGCTATTGGAAATCAAACGGCAGATATTAAAAAGGCAGCCTCAAAACCAAAACTTTCATCTTCTGGAAAAACTGCTACTAATATTGAAGCTCAGCAAGAACAAAAGAAACAAATTAGCTCATCAAAACCTGAACTCTCAACGAATACATCTCAAACTCAACAGAATGTTAAGCAGCCATTACCATCTAAACAGCCATCTCAAACAAAACAATCATCTTTAGTGAAACAGCCTTCACCAGCAAAGCAAGCAGCAGTACCAAAAGCACCAACAACTCAAATAGATCAAGAACAACTACAACCGAAAGTCACTACTACGGAAGCAGCAACTCAACAAACGAATGTCAGTACGTCAGACAAAACTGAACAACAAGTTGGAGGGCAACAAACGATTTCAACTCAAATTAAAGCTACACAACCTGATTCTCCAAAAGCAAAAACATCTACATCACAACCAGGTGCTCAAGAATTACAGAAGGCCAGTACTCTACAACCAAATGTTCAACAAACGAAGGATACAGCTACGCAAAAAGCCGATACTCCACAACCAGTTATTTCTTTACAAACAACTACTCAACAATCTGATTCTCGGCTTACAAATGAACAACAAAAAGCCAACACTCCGCAATCTGCTGATCAACAACCTCAGCCCAAATCATCTACTCCTAAAGCCGCTGCTCAACCTCTTCAGCAACAAAAGACCACTACCCAACAGCCGAAAAATGAACAACAAAAAGTCACTACTCCACAACCTTCTATGCAACAGCAACAACTAAAGGCATCTGCTCCGAAATCCATTGAGCAATCAAATCCTTCAACTCCACAATCTGGGAATGAACTACAGAAAGCTTCAACTCCACAACCTACAGAGCAACAACTTACTTTACAGGCTAAAGTCACTACTCCACAACAGCTTGCACCTCAAACCAAAGACAATATTTCACAACAAAGAGTTCAGCCACCTCCCAAACAACCAAAAGCATCTACGACACAACCAACAACCCAAAAACAGAAAGCCAATACCTTGCAACCAACTGTGCAACAACAACCTACACAGACAGCAGTTCAACAACCTATTCTTCAGCAAACAATTGCCCCACAACAAAAAGCAACTACTCCTCAGCCAACAGGACAAAAAGAAATAAATCCCCAACACACAAATATTTAAAATAACCCTTCAGTTTATTTTTTTTTCTATTGCATTTTATTACAAACTACTCCTTTCTTCAAGCATTTCTTACTAACAAATCTTTTCATTTTAATCGTTACAAAAATACTTTTAAAAGTTATTTAAATTTTTTAGTAGAACCTTTAAAATCCTAACCTTGTTTTTATTAAAAAAATGACTCAAAATCCTTCAACCAATAAACCAAAAAATGCATACATACATATTTTGATATTTTACATACACATATATTTTAATTTGGATAAATTATAAAATTATGCAAGTAGTTATTCAAAATAAAATAATGGTTAATGGTTGAAACAACTGAATTGGGTTTTTTTTCGAAAAAGGTAAACTCGGAAAGAGAAACACAAATCACGCAATGGACGTATAAGAATGTGGTGTGTGTTCACATCACACAATCAAACAAAAACAATATATTTAACATTATGTCTACAAAACTTTTTAATAATAGATTTTAGTTCCCTTTTTTTAGAACAATGGAAATTTAAAAAAATGTACAGGATTACAAAACGCAAAAAAAAACAAATTTTGAGCCATAAAAACATAAAAAAGAAGAAAATGTTCCTTTTAAAATTATTACCCAATTATTACCAAAAATATTAACCCAATTCTAGAGTACGGGAACTCATTTCGGTAAGACTATGATCCCAGAACGAAGTAAGGGAACAGACTTAATGTAAAACTGTCATTCATTTTTATACTCACCACCAAAAATATTTTGTAGGGGTATATTCATTATGTCATTCCATTTGTAACACATCAAAATATCCATTTTAGAACCCATAAAATACATATTTTCTGAGTCTAACTTCATTTAAAGACGAAATAACTACGCTCGAACCCAAAGTTAGGAGAATCAAAATGTACGAAAATTTATATTGCACAGTGTCTTTTTCGGTCTACTTAAAATTTAAAATGTAATAAAACATACAAAATTAAATGTACAATTTTGAAATTTTGTAAGACATTGCTTTTTGGTCAATAGATTTGCAACATCGGAAAATTAAGGTTACACGCCTACTTGTACGCCTACCTCACATAAATTCATTTAATTTCTGTATGGAGAATTATATTGGAAGAATAAATGTCTCTATGTTGAAATATCTAAGTTGAGTTCATTAGCACAAAGTCATTCTATTCGCCTTTTTTAACGCCCTCTTCTCACATATTCTACTGACAGTGAAATTTAAAAGCTCATAAAACCGACAGAATTAAATGTGTGATAACAAAATTTTGAATAAATAGCTTTCCAGTTAATGTTATTATAAAGCTATAAAATAAAGGTGGCATGCCAACTTAAACGCCCACCTCCCATATAACGCTTTATTCTAAAAATATATATTTTCTCTATGGACAAACATTTTCGAATATTTTTGAAAGAACTCTATTTTTAAATATCTATCTCATAAAATCGACAAAATTATAAGTATTGTGATGAAATTTCAAATATATAACTTTCTGGTTGATTTTATTACAATGCCAGAAAATAAAAAAATCGCCAAACTTTATAAGCATGTTCTGTAGTTCACGGGTTTAACTGACGATTTGGTTCAAACATAAGTTCGAAAAATAAAAACATATGTTTTTGGGGTAAAAAACATGGGTGTAACTAGACCATTCTAGGGGTCTAGTTAAAAAAATCAACTAAGTTTAAGGTTTCCCCCCCCCCCTAGATAGAGCAGATAGATAAGATAGAGCGTGCTCTAATCGGTTATAGTTATAGGCAAAATTTTTTTTTTTAAATATATGTTCCAAGCATTTACAAACTAAAATAAATTTTTTCGGCTTCTCGACAACCAAAAGGGTCAATATTAGTATCATCTGAAAGGACTTGACTAGCGCAATATAAGCACTATAAAAAAATTAAAATTCATGTTGGCCGCCACTACAAAATGGCGGACAATAAATTTATATATGGGCTAAATCTGGTATTTTTAAATGTAACTTCTTGAACCCCCACAATATTGGTATTAAATGAAAGGGCTTGACCAGTAAAATGCAGTAAATTATTAAAAAATGTAAAATCCAAGATGGCGTCTAAAACAAAATGGTGGATCAAATTTTTTTAACCCCATCAATATGGGTATTAAGTTAAAAGGCTTGACTAGTAGAATACAGTTAACTACATAAAAAATCGAAATAAAGGATGACAGGATTGACTCTGTTTCTTTATCAAAAAAAATATATTTTTGTAGCTCTTGTAGATCTTCTTGCAACGTTTGTTTCTTGTGTCAATTACCAACAAAAATATCGGAGAAAAAAATAAAATAAAATTGTTAATCAAATAATCGGTGTCATAAATAAATATAGCGCTTTTGTCTTTGTAAATAACATACATAATTTCATTTGTATTTGATATAAAACAAAATTGAAAAAAAAAATAATAACAGATTTAACTTAAAGACTAATTTAACTAAAAGACCGATGGAATTAAAAAAAAAAACGATTCAACTAAAAGACCGATTAAACAAAAAGACAAATAAAACCAAAAGTCCGATTGAATTAAAATATTGAATAAATTAAAAGATCGCTTAGTTCACTAAATTGTGTTTAACTACTTGAAAAAGCGGTCACTAAATTTAACTTTTAAGCACAAGTCTCACTAATTCATCCGCAACGGAACGTGACAAAATACAAAAACTAATGGACATAGCCAATTTTTAAAATTTAAAACAATTGTCAGTTAATTTACGAAACAGAAAGTATAGACTTATTATACTCCAATTTGCATATAAAATATTAAATAACTAAGATCATTTACTATTGACTTATTTGATAACTTTAAATAAGTTTTATTGCTTACTTCCTTCTATTAAAAAACATTGCACAACTCAAATGCGAAAAGATAGAGACACGAAATTTGGACAGCAGATTCCTTGAACGGTAAACTGGTAAAATCTTATATCTGCTAAATTAAAGAAGATGTTCCTTTCGTCTTTTTATGGAACTTTTTGTATTTTCCAAGCTTTTAAATCAAGAATTTTAAACTCAGGAACTATTAATCGAAGTTAAGTTTAACAAGTAAGAGTACTATATTCGGCTGTGCCGAATCTTTTTTACCCACCACCAATTTTTTGTACTTTTATAGCACAAAATGTATTATTTTGCTATTAACAGTAATCGCTATGGAATAATCTCTTTATACTAAAATATGTATCACTTTCTTTTTTTATCTTTGATATGTTAGTACAATTTTTTCGTAAATTTAGTCTTTCAATAAACGTGGGCGTTAAAGTAGGCGTGTCAATATAGTTTTTGCTAATAAATAAAACTGAGATATTTCAATATAGTCCTTTATTCTTCCAAAAACTTTGTCCATAGAAAAATTATATGAATTTAAGAAAAACCGTTATATGGGAGGTAGGCGTTAAAGTGGCCGTGTCACCTAAATTTTTTAGCATAACAATGACATTAACTAGAAGGATATATGTAGTAAAGTTCATCATCACACCTCTAATTTTGTCGGTTTTATGAGCTTTTAAATTTCATTAACAGTAGATAACGTGTAAAATGGGCGTTAAAGTAGGCGTGTCGAAGTTGTTGCAGCTAATGAATACAACTAAGCTATTATAATATAGTCCTTTAACATTCCAAAATTTTTTTTCATAGAGAAATTATATGAATTTGAGATAAAACGTTATATGGGAGGTGGACGTAAAAGTGGGCGTGTCACATTTATTTTCCGTTAAAACAAAGCCTTTGACCAAAAAGCAATGTTTGCAAAATTTCAGAATCGTACATCTAATTTTGTCAGTTTTATTAGGTTTTAAATTTGAAATATACCGAAAAATACACTGTGCGGTATAAATTTTTCAAATTTTGATCTATAACTCCTTACCTAATGCATAGGTTTAGAAATATATATTCGTTCGTTTCAAATATATATTCGTTCGTTTCATGACTCTACGTTAATGCGTTTGGACACATTCCATTTTATTCGATGTTGGAAGGACACGGTTTTTTTGACCTACTCTTGCATTACGAGCTATAACTTTCTTCATAATATTCCGATTTAGTCCATTTTCAATACCTTATGTATAAGAAATATTGTGGCAAAATTTGAGCCCCCAGCTTTTTCCGTCCGACCTCTATCGTGCTTTCAACAGACGGATAGACGGATGGATATAGCTAGATCGTCATAAAATGAAACCCCGACTCAGAATATATATATACTTTATGGGGTCTAAAATGGATATTTCGATGTGCTACAAACGGAATGACAAAATGAATATACCACCACCATTTTTTGGTGGCGGGTATTAAAAAGATTTAGACGGTCAAAAGGTACTTTTTGTAATTTTTAAGGTTTACAAATCTAGAATTTCTAACTATATATGTATGTTTGTATGTTTAGTCTATAGTCTTTGGTATAAATAAGTAATTTTTATACCCTTCACCTGTGGTGCACAAGGGTATATATAGCTTTGTCATTCCGTTTGTAATTTCTACAATTTTCATTTCCGACCCCATAAAGTATATATTTTCTGAAAGCTTATGAATAGAGGAGTCGATTAAGCCCTGACCGTCTGTCCGTCTGTCCGTCTGTCCGTGTGTTGGTTGAAATCAACTTTTAGAAGCAACTATATGTTCCTCAGATCTGTATATGGTATCAATCTCTTGGAAATATCCAGGAATGAATCGCTATTGAAATTCAGCACAATCGCCCCATAACTCTCTGAGATATGAGCAAAAAACCACGACCACCTCGTTTTTTTTCACAATTACAACAACATACATACATACATACATGTAAAAAACATACCAAACAAAAAAAATTAAAAAAAAAAAAATATTAAAAATAAGAAAAAAATAATAAAAAAAAACTACAAAAAAAAAATTTTAAAAAAATTTAAAAAAATTTTTTAAAAATTTTTCTAAAAAAATTTTTTAAAAAAAATTTAAAAAAAATATAAAAAAATAATAAAATATAAATAATATATTAAATAAAATAAAATAAAATTTTTTTGGCTCAGCTGGGATTCGATGCCACATTTATTCTAACGTGTACGTATGCTCGTATTTTATATGGGATGAATGGTGATACAAACAATTGTTATTGCAGGACTACACGTTGTGAAGGGTATATAAGATTCGGCACGGCCGAATATAGCACTGTTACTTGTTAAAATTGTATTTTTATAAATCTAGAATTTTGAAAACTTATTTAAGCTGAGATTGAAAACGCTATGAGCGACCTAAAAAATATTTTTTTCGTTTTTTTGCTTTCTTAGTTTACTTACTTAGTATTGTATTGTATTGATTCAAGAAAATACTATGGAGGAACAAAAAGTTCTTTTAATCATTTAAATGACATTTTTGTATTTTCTAAGTTTATAAATACAGAATTCTGAAACAAGATACTAACGAACAAATACTTTACCAACGCTGTTTGAACAAGAACAAACCGACGACACTATTAGTCCAACTGACACCATTTCAAAAATTGTTTGAAACACAATTTTTAATGTGGAATCTTAATTGTGCTTACACTTAAACTTTTTCGTTATTCCATAATTATTTTAATTAAAAAGCAATAAGTTTTAATGGCCTCTTTAATATCGAAAAATGTTGCGGTACATTTAGGGCATGAATATTATATATTATTCTTTGTTAACAAGTATAATTGTGATAACACTAACACTCTCTTAAAGCACTGAATATAAAATTTAATTTCAGTTGTCATTAATAAATTCACAAATATTGACCAGAAATATCTGGAACGCAAACTTTGTCAAAATATTACATAACTGACTAATAAGAAGTAGCCCTAAATTGCGTCTTATCAAGCAATACTCGAATTAATACAAATAACCAAACCTTTTTATTTATTCCAGGATAATATATTTTTCAACATGAGACGACAAAAAAACTCGTTAGTATACATTTTTTACACTTATTGAAAACATTTTTCACGACTTTTTAGATGGGTCAATAGCTTTAGCCTCTTTATCTTCATCTTTATCATCGGCATTTAATTTGTAAACTGAATAATTTAGAACGCATGCAAATCCCAACCAAGCAATGTATGGAATAAACATATAACCAGCAGCTTTATTAATCTTATAAAATAAAACACCACAAGCTGATGCAGTTGCAGTTAAAGCAATGAGATCAATTAAACCCTGAGAAGAAAAAAAGTAACATTAAATCTAAATGAAATAGTTGTCTAATTACATCATACCCCTTTAAGATTTTTTTTGTTAAAGAATATTGGACTCCAGGCCCAGTTCAAAGCCAGTTGGGAACCATAAACTAATAATGGTAATTTTGCATCACCTCTGAAACCTCCACCATCTCTCCATACTAAATAAGAAGCATAACCCATACCCGAGTATAAAGTGGTCCACATTGGAGCAAATACCCAATTTGGTGGTCGGAATGAAGGATGTTTTAATGTTTCGTACCAGGGCTTAATATGTTTCTTTGCAGAAAATCCTCCAAAAAAGCCACCCACATTTGGAAGCAATACAGCACCGGCAACTTTTAATGTATTACTCATATTTTACTGTGCTTTAATTTATTTTTTCCAGGTTTTATAGACAAAACGAATTAAAAAAAAATTGTTTTTTTATATTGTGCAAATACTTATTTAGATAATTGTGTTTATTCTATAAAGTACTAAATCTAACTGAAAACAAGTTGGAAGCATTTGGAATGTGCTTCGCACTCACTAGATTTTTTACGAAACTAAAAGTGTTGTGTGTATTATATACTCGCTCATTTACAGTATGCATGGATATATGTACATATGTATGTATAAACATGTATATTTTAATACAGCTCTTCTCTTTATATAATTTGTATGTATGTTTTGTATTATTTACTTGCTGTTGAACTCATTTTAAGGGTATTCAATAGTTAAAAAGATATGAACTGTTTCTTCCATTGACTACTCTGAAATATGAATTTAGTGCAAAAGCTCTAAATTATAAACAGCTATTTTTTGTATTTTTTGACGGATTTATTTTACATTGTTAAAATCCAAATTAAGAGATTAAATTCTGATTCATCTGCATAATAATTTAAAATGTCCCTAGCTGTTTGCTTTTAAATTGTCTTCAGCTGCCAATTAAAGTTTCTTGCATAGGTACACGTTTTAGTTAGTGCTCACATTCAATTAAAGTTTCATTATAATTTGTATACCCTTCACACAGTGAAAAAGGTGAAGGGTATATATAGGTTTGTCATTCCGTGTGAAATTTCTACAATTTTAATTTCCGACCCCATAAAGTATATAGTTTCTTAAAGCTTATGAATAGGGGAGTCGATTAAGCTCTGTCAGTCTGTCCGTGTGTATGTTGAAATCAACTTTTTGTTTTTTATTTTTTTTTATTTTTTATTTTATTATTTATATTTTTATTAATTTTTTTTTAAATTTTTTCACTTGGGTCCAAGCGATGGCTTCAAAAAGTTGATTTCAACATACACACGGACAGACGGACAGACTGACAGAGCTTAATCGACTCCCCTATTCATAAGCTTTTAGAAAATATATACTTTATGGGGTCGGAAATTAAAATTGTAGAAATTTCACACGGAATGACAAACCTATATATACCCTTCACCTTTTTCACTGTGTGAAGGGCATAAAAACTTTTATTGTTAAGGGAAAAACGTTTTTAAAGGGAAATTGGATGTCATTCGCATATATAAAAAATCTTCCAAAAATAAACTGGCTTAGTTTAAAATAATTCATATTATTGCTAGTTCACTGTACGTAGGTACTATATTTACGTTTTTATACCCTTCACCTGTGGTGCACAAGGGTATATATAGCTTTGTCATTCCGTTTGTAATTTCTACAATTTTCATTTCCGACCCCATAAAGTATATATTTTCTGAAAGCTTATGAATAGAGGAGTCGATTAAGCCCTGACCGTCTGTCCGTCTGTCCGTCTGCCCGTCTGTCCGTGTGTTGGTTGAAATCAACTTTTAGAAGCAACTATATGTTCCTCAGATCTGTATATGGTATCAATCTCTTGGAAATATCCAGGAATGAATCGCTATTGAAATTCAGCACAATCGCCCCATAACTCTCTGAGATATGAGCAAAAAACCACGACCACCTCGTTTTTTTTCACAATTACAACAACATACATACATACATGTAAAAAACATACCAAACAAAAAAAATTAAAAAAAAAAAAATATTAAAAATAAGAAAAAAATAATAAAAAAAAACTACAAAAAAAAAATTTTAAAAAAATTTAAAAAAATTTTTTAAAAATTTTTCTAAAAAAATTTTTTAAAAAAAATTTAAAAAAAATATAAAAAAATAATAAAATATAAATAATATATTAAATAAAATAAAATAAAATTTTTTTGGCTCAGCTGGGATTCGATGCCACATTTATTCTAACGTGTACGTATGCTCGTATTTTATATGGGATGAATGGTGATACAAACAATTGTTATTGCAGGACTACACGTTGTGAAGGGTATATAAGATTCGGCACGGCCGAATATAGCACTGTTACTTGTTATATTCCTCATCTGTAGTGTCAAGAGTGTATAGATAGTCACAAGTAGAAAGGCCCTAATTAAAATAATTTTAACTTTACAGGAGGAGATAAATAGGCAATACGAACTGTATTATCATAATGTAGCTTATTTCGTAAAATTGTTTTTAAAACTGATATTTTTGATAATATTGCGTTTGTTTGAAATGTATTGGAATCACCAAAAAACTTAATTTCGTAAAAATAAAATACGAGTTAATTCCCTTAGAGAGAAAAATGGTCTAATAAGTATTTGTTAGTGCGAATATTCAAAACTAATAGGTACTGGGCTGAAGTCGTATAAAGTTCAAAAAGTTCAGAAAGAAAGCGGAAAAGGACTTGGAAGCAAAATAACGAGCTTAAAATTGAGATCAAATTTTATAAAATACACCTGTTGTGATGGACGAAGTAACCCATATATTCATTTTGTCATTCCGTTTGTAACACATCGAAATATCCATTTTAGACCCCATAAAGTATATATATGCTGAATCAGGGTTTGATTTGATGACGATCTAGCTATGTTCGTCCGTCTGTCCGTCTGTTGAAAGCACGATAGAGGTCGCACCGAAAAAGCTAGGGGGCTCAAATTTTGCCAGAATATTTCTTATTCACAAGGTTTGTTTGGTACTGAAAATGGGCTAAATCGGAATTTTAGGAAGAGAGTTATAGCTCGTAATGTAAGAGTAGGTCACAAAAACCGAGTCCTTCCAACATCGAATAAAATGGAATTGTGTCCAAACGCATTAACGTACAGTCATGAAACTTCGAATATATATTTTCCGAGTAAAAGCAATATTTTTCCCTGAAAATTGCTGAAATCTATGCATAAGGTAAGGAGTTATAGATCAAAATGTACGAAAATTTATACCGCATAGTGTATTTTTCAGTTTATTTAAGATTTAAAACCTAATAAAACTGACAAAATTAGATGTACGACTCTGAAATTTTGCACACTTTGCTTTTTGATGAGAGGCTTTGTTTTAACGAAAAATAAATGTGACACGCCCACTTTTACGTCCACCTCCTATGAATAAAGATTTTGGAATAAAAAAGGACCACATTGAAGTATCTAAGTTTTCTTCATTAGCAGAAACAACTTCGAAACGCCTACTATAACGTCCACTTTTCACGTTATATACTGTTAATGAAATTAAAAAGCTCATAAAACCGACAAAATTAGAGGTATGATGATAAAGTTTGCTACATATATCCTTCTAATCAATTTAATTGTTGTGCCAAAAAATTTAGGTGACACGCCCACTTTAACGCCTACCTCCCATATAACGGTTTATCTTAAATTCATGTAGTTTCTCTATTGACAAAGTTTTTGGGAAAATAAAGGACTATATTGAAATATCTAAGTTTTATTTTTTACAAAAAACTATATTGACACGCCTACTTTAACGCCCACGTTTATTGAAAGACTAAATTTAAAAAAAAATTGTACTAACATATCAAAGTTATACAAAGAAAGTGATACATATTTTAGTATAAAGAGATTATTCCATAGCGATTACTATTAATAGTAAGATAATACATTTTGTGCTATAAATTGGGGTTTTTCCCGGAATTTGAGTTATTTAATCATCCCGATTTCCTGGGATTATTTTTCGGGATCCCGGGAAATGAAAAAGGTGCTACGATTCGAAAGCAGTTGTTAATATTGTAACATTTCTTTTTCATAAAAATTTTTTCTTCAAGGTTTTTTTTTAACTTTACATTTAAAAATATTTTTACACATAATTTGATATTCTTTTTGAGGTAATGTGTTAAAAAATTAAAAAAAAAATCTGCCCACGTTACCAATACTTCTAAATTTCTGCAAAGAAAAAATTAACATTTTTTGAGGGAAGTGGTAAAAAAAACTCAAAATATTATATATTTTTAAATGCACTTTTAACTATTCGTCCAACATCGATATAAAGGGTACCAGTGTTTTCTGTAACAGGGCAATTTGTTAATAAAATCAGAAATAGACTTTGAGCATATTAAAAGATTATTTTCTAAGTCGTTAAAAATTTTTACGTTAGATTTTTTTAATTATACATTGTATTTACATGTTTTTGAAATTGAATTCTAATAATTTTACTTTTGATCTCATAGCTGAAGTACCTGTATTTTTGTTTTTGATCTCGTATCTAGAGAATAATATTTTTTTTCAATAAAAAATATTTTTGCTCAATTTTTTATAGTTTTGAAGTGTTTCTTTTAAATTATAAACTATTTTTTACTTCTTAATAAAAAGTTTTTTTTTTAATTAAAAACAAATTTACTTTTTATTTGTTTTTCTGCGGGATCCCGGGAATTTAAAGAATAAATCTCGCATTCCCGGGAAACAAAAAATTGCAAAAAAAAATCCTAGTTATAAAAATACGGAAAATTGGTGGTGGGTATAAAATATTCGGCACAGCCGAATATAGTGCTCTTACTTGTTGTTTTTAGAATTATTATTTGTTTCTCTATGTTTAAGGTTACATCATCTACATCTTTTTTAGTTTAGCAGATAAAACGTTGCCAATTTAGCCCCCTTAATGTTTCCAGTAATCCCTTTAGAAGAGGAGCCCACTCTTAAGATTTTATGTCTTTACTGTTTGGGCTATTTAATAATACATATTTTAATGACAGTAAGCAAATTAAATTAATTTTTTTTTAAATAAAATAAATAAAAACATACATATATTCGTTTTTGAATAGAAAAAATGCTTATAGTTATAAGTTAATATCGTTTTGTTTATTGCGCAATTCATATTTTTTTTACATTTAATGATAATCTTTATATTGTTTTCTTAAAAAATGTTTTATTCTAACGAATAGTTTGTTCAATCGTAAAGTCTTTAAAGGACTTAAGCTTTAACAAGTAAGAGCACTATATTCGGCTGTGCCGAATCTTTTATACCCACCACCAATTTTGTGTACATTTAAAGCACAATATTTATTATTTTGTTAATCGCTATAGAATAATCTCTTTATAATAAAATATGTATCACTTTCTTTGTAGAGGGTGCTTAAATTTTAAGGGCCCATGATGAAGGTGAACTACACCCAGTCTTTAAATTTGTTTTCTGCATTTCACTTGACATTTCTCAATCTCAAACGTACTCAATTTGATCCTTGGAAAGATACGCAAATGAGCAACGCTTTAAAGTTATTCAGGTTTTTTATAAAAATGGGCGTTCAAATCAAATTGCATTTTGTGCACTTCGTAATTCTTTTGATCAACTTAATCATTCAATTTCGTCCACAATCGGGAGAATTGTAACAAATATTTAAATTTCTGCAAAACAGGCCTGTATAAAATGTTAGAAAATCTGTGAATGCATTCTTAGTTCGTTGAATGGGAACCAAAGCTGTTTTTTGCGATAGTGTGGCAAAGAGAGTCATGATCATGCCCAACAATTGAGCATCAATATTGTCATTGAAAATTTGAACCATCAGATAGAGGAGTGGCGCCAAGGATGGGGGGGCCATTTGGCCGATATTTTGTTAAATACATAATTGAACCATACAAATATTATCATTATAAAAAGAAATGATAATAATTTCTTAAATAATTTGTGTTTTGTTTAAAATCTACATCGGCCCTTAAAATTTAACCACCCTTAATACTTCGATATGATAGTAAAATGTTTTCGTAAATTTAGTCTTTTAGTGAAAGTGGGCGTTAAAGTAGGTATGTCAATAAAGTTTCTGCTAATAAATACAACTTAGATATTTCAATATAGTCCTTTATTTTCTCAAAAATGTTGTCAATAGAGAAATTAAATGAATTTAAGATAAACCGTTATATGGGAGGTAGGCGTTAAAGTGGGCGTGTCACTAAACTTTTTGGCACAACAATTACATTGATTAGAAGGATATATGTAGCAAATTTTATCATCCTACCTCTAATTTTGTCGGTTTTTTGAGCTTTTTAATTTAATAACGGTAGATAACGTGAAAAGTGAGCGTTATAGTAGGCGTGTCAAAGTTGTTTTTGCTAATGAGTACAACTTAGATGTTTCAATATAGTCCTTTATTATTCCAAAATCTTTATTAATAGAGAAGTTATATGAATTTTAGATAAAACTTTATATGGGAGGTGGGCGTAAAAGTGGGCGTGGCACATTGATTTTCCGTTACAAAAAAGCGTCTCACCAAAAAGAGTCGTACATCCAATTTTGTTGCTTTTATGACGTGTTTGTTTTTAAATATACCGAAAAATACATTGTATTTTTACTCAGGAAATATATATTCGTAGTGTCATGAGTCTACGTTAATGCGTTTGGACACAATTCCATTTTATTCGATGTTCGAAGGACACGGTTTTTTCGACCTACTCTTGCTTTTCGAGCTATAACTCTCTTCCTAATTTTCCGATTTATCCCATTTTCAATACCAAACAAACCTTGTCTATAAGAAAGATTCTGGCAAAATTTTAGCCCCCTAGCTTTTTCGGTGCGACCTCTATCGTGCTTTCAACAGACGGACAGACGGACGGACATAGCTAGATCGTCATAAAATCAAACCCCGATTCAGAATATATATACTTTATGGGGTCTTAAATGGATATTGCGATGTGTTACAAACGGAATGACAAAATGAATATACCCCCACCATTTTTTTGGTGTCGGGTATAAAAAAAGTGTTTTGAGGGAATTTGAGTTTTATCCTAAAGAAAACGAAATAATTTGCTACTTTTAGAAAATTTGTTAAGCAAAATTTAGACACATACATACATAGATATGTAATTAAAAATGAAGACACAACATTAAAAAAACAGCTTAATCATATGCAATGACAGCTGTACAAAAAACTGATGAAGAATTGTGTATTGCTCAATAAGGGTTGACAATAATGGTTGCTATATCAACGGCTTTTTAAGAACCACTAAAACAAAACCATTTCCTATTTTTTAACACATTTTTTTTATCATACGTTATTAAGTACATTATAAAAATGACTCTACTTTTTGATACTAAAGTAGAATTTTTAGATTCAGATGCCGTTGGAACTATAGGAACATGGCATTCACATGAACCAGTTTTTGCTTTGGCATCCTATAGTCAGGAAAGAGGGGGTTCAGTAACTGTTTTTGGGGATAGCGTAAATTTTTCTTAACAATTGTTTTATAATATAACAATAATTTATAATTTAACTGATTTTGCAGGGAGAGCCACAGCATGATGTTTCCTATCCTGTTCATTTAACATCACAATGCACGTCCATGGCTTGGCATCCGGAAAGGGTACTCTTGGTTACTGGTTGGGAAAATGGTGATATACATGTATGGTTTGCCGGTCATCGTGAATTTGCCAGCGTTAGTGGTCCCCACAAAGCCGCCATAACAATGGTAGAGTTCAGTGAACAAGGTGGACGCATGGTTACAACAGATACAATGGGCCTCTTAACGGGTTGGCGTTGTGATGGACAGTATCAGTTTCTGACAATGTTTTCTCACGACTTACGTGATGTTCTAACACTGATTACTTTTCGCCGTACTATATGCAGTGAATTACGTGAAGAAATGGTAAATTTAGCTAAAGCTGCCGTAGCAGGTGATGAGAACGCTTTAGACACCTTAACTAATTGGAGACCACGGACCGCAATTCGTACAGCCACCCATACGGATATAAAGGATAACTATTGTTTTTTTGTGTCTACACAAAATGGTCATTTATATTATATTAACCAAGGCGGTGCATGTACAGAGGTATTGAATAATAATTCCATACCTATTACCCAAATGTTGTGGCATCCCAAGAAGTAAATATCTGATGTGGATATAATATACTTAGTAAATCAATTATTTTTTAGAGACGCTGTGGTTTGTTTAATGGATGATATGTCTGTGATTTTGTATTTAGTTGAATCTACTGGAATTTTGACTGAACTAGATCGTGTCAAGCTAAGCTGTCCCATAACGGGCAAAAAGGGAGCTATAGCCTGGGCTTCGTCAACATTAGCTATAATTACAGGTAACCTTAAATAACGTAGACAGTTTAAATAACAAAGACAGTTTAATAAATGAATAAGTAAAAGGTAGATAAGACATAACAGCAATCTGAAGTGTAATATAGTACAAGTCGACTTTAATTACGAATAATTACCCAGATTTTCCATACCTGCTTTAGAAAAGTTTTAATTTTGATTTTTATGGTCTATCAATTTCATAAAAGATTGATTTTCTTAATATTTATTTTTAAATAAAATGGTGTCTTGCAGCAAAAAAAACTATTCTTAATACTGATCTATACTAAAACCATTCAAAATAAGTAATCAAATCGGATAGAGAGAAATCATTGTAGACCTTTGTAGTATAACTTTCTTAGCAATATATGTATATATGTATATAAATATGTATACATTCATAAATATATGTATTGTTTTTTGGTAGTTACTAAATATTTTATCAATAATGACTCGATAATGAGAAAGTAGATATGTGAGTTACATAATTTTATAGAGATGTAAAAAAAACAAAAGCTACGCACCCCATAAAAGATGATAATGGATTAAAATTGTAATTTATAATTTTTAGGAAAGTATTTTAAAATTGTTAACATTTTAGTATCTTCTCAATTTTAGGAGATCTTTCTGTTCGCATTTGGGATATCGACAAGAGTGATAACTATTTGTTAAAAATGGATTTACCGAGCAACAAAGCTCCCAGTGATAGCCAAACTTTGGCATCGCAGTTTTTCAATCATGATGGCACCGAAAGCAGTTCTTTGGCAAATCACTTAAGCAGCAATAGTGGCACTCTTCTTAGGGCTATGAAAAATACTCACAGTTCCAATGAGTACTTCACTTGTATCACTTACATAGCCAACAATCAAGCTCTATTTGCTGGCACAAATTTGGGTAACCTATATACATGGAAACGTACTTCTGGTGTTATAACAGCTACACCGGAAGACATGTGGAAACTGACTAATATTTCGGCCGTGAGAGGTGCTGTAAAGCAATGTTTGTGGGGTTTCAATGAGTTAGTTAAACCTTGTATTTTGGTGAATTGTATCTCTAATGTGTACGTGCTGAAAGAACAACCCCTGCTTTCGCATTACACCCGAGAAATATGGGCCGTGCAACAGAGTGCACGCAATATTCTTTTACAAATGACTGATCAAAGAAGTTGTGTCGTTCAAGCAGATTTTAGCGTGACAGTTTTGGCGTTAAATAATTCAAACTTGGCTTTAAGTAATGGTCGCAGTATTTCCACCTATAATATAGATAAAATTGATCGTATGACTGATTTTGGAAATAGCTTAGAATCTTCTTCAAGCGGCTCCTTGAAAATTAATAAAAATACTAATTTTGGAGTAAAATTATTGCAGACATTTAATGCTGAATGCTTGGCTCTATGTCTTAATCATCAGAATATTTTCTGTCTAACAGCCACTGATATCAGTGTGTATTCCATAGGTGGTGTAGTCCTACATAAAATTAAAGCCAGCAGTACAGAGGGAAAAATTATTGGCATGGATCTAACATTATGTTACTTTACGATATTCACCGTAAATGGTTACATTAAAACCTACGATATATCGAGACATGATCCCAAAATTTTGTTTCCTCCGAAATCGGCTTATGATCTGTTTGAAGACTTTGGCGAAATCATACAAATTAAATGCAATGCTAGTGGCACCCACTTGGCTCTGGTTATAGCCAATCGCAGTTTTATTCCAAAGCCCGTGCTATATTGTTGGGATTTCGAAAAGAATCTGTTAATGGAGCAAGATTTTAACAACAAGGAAAAACAGAGAAGTTCCTGCATACCCATCTCTGTATGGTGGGATATAGATGAACCTCGTCTATTGGCTATAGAAATAAAAACAATACAACAGAAGTCAAATTTAGGCACAAACAAAACCGATGAAATTTCCAGCCATCATATAGAAACTAATGTCTGGGTTATGTTTTATTCGGAAAAAAATAAATTTAATGTATTGGAGGTCAAAGATTTAGATGCTGGAGAACAATTGCTTAATATATGCATACCTAGTGTGGTAAGTTAAAAAGTTATTTTATTATACACTCAACATCGTTCATAATTATTTTTCTTAGATAACTATTGATATAAATTTGGTATGTGAAAAACCTTTAAGAGATTTTGTTGATCTAAAGGAATGCGACCCATCTACACGAAAAATGGTTTTAAACTTTAGCATGCACGTATCAGAAGGCAATATGGACTTGGCCTATCGCAGCATTAGGTCAATACAATCAAAAGCTGTTTGGTCAAATCTGGCCAAAATGTGCATTGAAACTCAGCGTTTAGATGTTGCTAAAGTGTGTTTGGGTCATTTAGAAAAGGCTAGTTCCGTGCGAGCGGTTAGAAATGCTTTAAATGACGATGATCTGGAACAAGATGCTAAAACGGCTGTATTAGCCACGGAATTGGGAATGACGGAAAAGGCTCAAGAGTTGTATCGTAACTCTGGAAGATATGATTTATTAAATAAACACTTGAGATCGATTGGTCAGATAAATGAAGCCATTAAGGTGGCCGAAACACATGATCGTATACATTTAAAAAATACATATTTTCAAAAAGCCACTGAACTAAAAGAAAATGGTGATATTGCAGGTGCTTTGCAATTTTATGAGAAAACACAAAATCATGTCCAAAACATCACACAAATGCTGTTGGAAAATCCAGCAACAATGAAGGTAATTAATTATCCATATTTATCAATATATTTTATATATGGAATGATATAAAATCAAAGAGATTATTGTATAAAATTACTAGCGTTATATGCAAAACACAAATGATCCAAAAATGCTAAAATGGTGGGGTCAATATGTAGAAAGTTCCGGAGATATGGATACAGCTTTGTCTATTTATCAAAAGGCTGAAGATTGGTATTCTCAGGTAATTTTTGGCATGTGTAGTTATAAAATAAGTGAGTTGAATAAATGATCATCTCAGGTTAAAATTTTGTGCTACTTGGGCAAAATATCCAAAGCAGATGCAATTGCCCGACAATCTGGTGATCGTGCAGCATGTTACCATTTAGCTCGTCACTATGAAAATGTGGGTAAATTCCAAGATGCCATAATGTTTTATACCAGAGCCCAAACGTTTAGCAATGCCATACGTATATGTAAAGAAAATGATCTTCAAGATGAGCTTTGGACAGTAGCTAGCTCTTCTAGAAGTCGTGATAAAGTTATAGCTGCAGCTTATTTTGAAGAGTGTGGCTCCTTTAAAAGAGCTGTCGAACTATATCATCGTGCTGGTATGTTGCATAAAGCTTTAGATATGGCTTTTGAATCAGAACAACCAGATATATTAGAAATAATAGCTTCTGAGTTAACATCAGAATCTGATCCTGAGTTAATACATCGTTGTGCTGACTTCTTTATGAGTGTAGAACAACATCAGAAATCGGCTCTTCTGTTGGCGAAGACAAAGCAACTCAAGAAATCCATACAAATATGTGTTGAGAAGGGTGTGCCTATGACGGAAGACTTAGCTGAAATGTTAACGCCTGCTAAAGGTGAAGTAGATGAAGAAACTCGTGTTTATATTCTGACGCAATTAGGGGAGTTATTGCAGCAACAGGGTGATTATCATACAGCAACTAAAAAATTTACACAAGCGGGCGACAAAGTTAGGGGTATGAAATGCTTACTCAAATCGGGCAACACAGAAAAGATTATATTCTTTGCTAATATGTCAAGGCAACATGACGTTTATATAATGGCTGCTAACTATTTACAGGCGCTTAATTGGCAAGAAGATAATAACATATTGAAACACATTGTAACATTCTACTCCAAAGGCCAGGCCTATGATTCACTGGCTAATTTTTATGCGATTTGTGCCCAAATAGAAATCGATGAATTTCACAACTATGAGAAGGCCTTAAAAGCAATGCAGGAAGCTTATAAGTGCTTAGAAAAATTGGGAAGTCATACCCAACAGGCGATTCACAATTTACAAAAGACTATGGCCGAGGTTAGAAACATTTTGGATTTACAAAATGCTCTATTAAATGGAGAAAATCAAGCTGTAATATCGGGATGTCGCAGTATGTTAAGTAAGTTAAAATTTAATTACTACTAATTCTGTGACAAAAAAAAGAAATAATAACCGCTAGCATTTCGTATAATAACTTTGTTTAACTTAAAAAAACTA
The DNA here is from genome assembly GCA_941918925.1 of Phyto melanocephala. Classification (NCBI taxonomy): domain Eukaryota; kingdom Metazoa; phylum Arthropoda; class Insecta; order Diptera; family Rhinophoridae; genus Phyto; species Phyto melanocephala. The sequence continues at coordinate 50,869,501 of OW799234.1, forward strand.
TTTGTTTTGACATTAATTGAAGATCGAATGAATATAATAGCTTTTAGCACAGAATATTAATCTATAAAAATGAATCAAAAACACACATCAGCTGGTTTTTCTTAAGGCCAACATATAAATAAATTTTATGTTGATATTAATACGTTTTATTTTTTTAATAGTTAAACCGGAAATGCCACCCATACGCCAGTCAGATATTATAGCTTTGATGGTACGCGCTTTAACTTATACCAAACAGTATAATGAAGCGGTCAAAGCTTTAAAAGAATTGGCAATGCGTGAACCAAACTGGAGTCTATCAGGAGTGCTAGAAAAGTCTTTAGTACAAAAAATTGCCAAACAATGTAATCTAGACTTTAATACAATTTGGAAACCTTTGCTTGGCTCATCAGCTAATAATGGCGAAGACAGTGACGATGATCAAGAAGATATCCAAGAAGTTTTACGTTAATATACTAAATAAAAATAACAAAATCTGTGTAGCATGATGTCTTATTCAAAGTGAATGCGAAAACACAATTAAAATTTTTACGTAGTGGCATAAAATAAAAAATCATACAACGTCGTCTGTTGAATTATTTTGTCTTATATATTTGCATTAAATTCGATCATACTAGTTAAATAAATATGAATGTTTATACGCTTAAATATTTCGATTTTGTAACTCAATCACGAAAAAATTACTAAAGGGATTTAAATTAAATTTCCCGCACAGATAAATAACCTAAATTATGTGAAAAGTGACTTTTAAGAAAATTAAAGGTGTATGGTTAAGTTTTGGCAAAAGTTTTTTAATCAAAAACTAAAAAAATCATCAGCCTAATGTAATGCGGTTCTAGAAGGTCTATTTGATAGACGAATCTTAAAAGAAACTGTTTTTTTTTCTTTCGCTTTATGAAAAGCCAAAGAAGCGAAAAGTGTACACTAGTTTTTTTTATGAATGCACGATTTAAATTTGGCTTACAGTTTTTTGTTTTTATTGTTATACTGTAGTATAGTGTTCAGTAAAAATATATCATGTCTAAATAAATGCTAGATTATTAAATAATGTTTTACCTATGTATGTCGTTTACTTTCTTCATTTGATGTGTGTTGAATAGTATTATAGTTCTAAGCTAAAGTCATTGTGATTTAAAGGACTTTACCGTAAATTCACTTCTTTTATTAAATAAAGTATTATTAAAATTTTTCTAGCAGTTGATAAATGTTGATTTTATTCACGATTGATTAAGACAGCTATACTATTAAAGTAGCACTAAACATGGTACATACAATGCTTTTATTATACCATGGTTCATAACGTGCGGTCCACCCTAGCCATCGATTTAAAGTTACCTTACGTGTAGACTAGCCATCGATTTGTTCAGACTCGAACAAAACGTCGGCAGAGCAACTGTCAAAAATTGTTCATGTTCTGTGCAATGAAGAAAACGTATAAATTGTATCTTGTTGCTATTTTTATGTATCGTCTCATTATTTCATATTCAAAATGCCTTTTAATATCAGACATCGTTGTTCGAACAATGTGCGCACAAAAAATTGTTCGTTGTTCGAACAAATCGATGGCTGGTGCGGACCGTGCGTAATAGCTTAAAACAGCGATGACAACTATTTCTAACCAAAACGCGCTAGGCAATAACTCAAAGCGTTGTTAAAAACTTTATTTTCTTAAACATTTTTTAATGAAAACATACATTTTTTAAATTACCTGAGAGGTAATTTTGTGACTTAAGTACTTGTTAAGATGATTTTTTGTTAATGCTTTTAGTAGTTAACAAACTACCAAATGGATGCCCAAACTTAAGGTATCATTTTAATTTAACAAATGTTTTTTTTTTTTGAGAATTAAAAAACTAATTTTTATTTCAGTTTATTGCCTAAAATTCGCAAAAGTAAATAAAATCAACAATTACCTTTCTGTAAAATTACAAAAAATATAACATTTGTACCCATTTAATGAAGTTTGAAAATAAAACAAGTAAGAGCACTTTATTCGGCCGTGCCGAATCTTTTATACCCACCACCAATTTTGTGTACTTTTATAGCACGAAATTTATTATTTTATTATTAACTGTAATCGCTATGGAATAATCTCTTTATACTAAAATATGTATCACTTTCTTTGTATAACTTCAATATGCTAGTAAAAAGTTTTCGTACATTAAGTCTTTCAATTAAAGTGACCGTTAAAGTAGGCGTGTCAATTTAGCTTCTGCTAATAAATACAACTAAGATATTTCAATATAGTCCTTTATTCTTCCCAAAACTTTGTCCATAGAAAAATTAAATGATTATAAGAAAAACCGTTATATGAGAGGTAGGCGTTAAAGTGGGCGTGTCACCTAAATTTTCTGGCGTAACAAAGACATTGACTAGAAGGATATATGAAGCAAATTTCATCATCATACCTCTAATTTTGTCGGTTTTACGAGCTTTTAAATTTTATTAACAGTTGATAACGTGAAAAGTGGGCGTTATAGTAGGCGTGTCGAAGTTGTTTTTGCTAATGAATACAACTTAGATATTTCAATATAGTCCTTTATTCTTCCGAAATCTTTATTCATAGATAAATTATATTAATTTGAAATAAGGAGCAATATGAGAGGTGGGCGTGTCACATTTACTTTTCGTTATAACAAAGCATTTGACCAAAAAGCCATGTTTGCAAAATTTCAGTATCGTACATCTAATTTTATCAGTTTTCTTAGGTTTAAAATTTTAAATATATCCAAAAATACACTGCGCGGTATAAATTTTCGTACATTTTGAACTATAATTCCTTACCTTAGGCATAGATTTTAGAAATTTTCAGGGAAAATATTGTTTTTAATCAGGAAATATATAGTCAAAGTTTCATGATTTTACGTTAATGCGTTTGGACACAATTCCATTTTATTCGATGTTCGAAGGACACGGTTTTTCGACCTACTCTTGCATTACGAGCTATAACTTTCTTCCTAATATTCCGATTTAGCCCATTTTCAATACGAAACAAACCTTGTGTATAAGAAATATTCTGGCAAAATTTGAGCCCCTAGCTTTTTATTAATAAAACGGCAATGTTAAAAATCGCTAGATTTCCCGCTTATAAGTAAATCATATTTTTTCCCGTAATATTTAAACTGCGGTCTCCACGTAGCAATATTTATTACCGCAATTGTCAAATTTGATTGCGTCCATAGATTGCGGCGTGTAGACCGCAAATTCCTATGTGTGGCAGTTTATTACACAATCATTGCTCTGCTGATTGCTTAAGCAATTATTGCCGCAATAAGCTGTCAAAATCGTGATACGTGGAGCCCAGCGTAAATAAAAATAGCTAGATTTGACGAGAAAATAGCTAAATTGGCAAAAATTTTTTTGGTTACTTTTGCACAAGGTGGATGGATTCGCCTTGCTTTTGCAAAACAAAAGCCACGAATATAAAACAAAAACCTTATTTTGACTGCTCTGATATTTGCTTGATTTATCTTTACATATTGCTGAAAAAGGAAGCATCAAGTAAAGGAGACATATAAAAAAATTCATTTTGAAATAAGTGCCTCTCTTTTAATACTGATTATAAATCAAACCACTCTGATTAATTTTTTTTGCCTCAATGTTGGCTGTGTTGTCAAAATTTATTTATGTTAACATAGTTCGTTTTTTCCCGCAAGAGTTAAAAACAAAAACTGAAGCTCAAACCAAGGCGAATTCAAACGAGACGTAAGCAGCTCATTATTGTTTGAGTCAAGAAAGTGGTTTCTAATTAGTTTTAACAAGTGTGGGGCATCAGCAAATACAAAAACCTTATCACGGGGACTTATCGGGCTGGAAAAAAAGGCTTATCTAAATAAATAATTCGATATAAACCATTGGTTGTTAAACAAATAAAAGCGTAATCTTAAGACTATGTACTAAATTTTAAAATCAAATATTAAAATAATCTTAACTAATAATTTTCAATTACCAATTCAGATGAAATCGTAACCACGAGACTCTAAATCCTAAAATCGAATCTTTAAGTCAAATATTAAAATCTAATCTTAATATTAAATCTTAATATCGAATATTAACGAATACTTTTTAATTACCGATTTTATAGAGAAAAACGCAAAATCAAATTTGCATTTGGCCATGAAGCAAGCTAAAAAATTAACCGACATTTTAACAAATGTCTATATAATTGGTCTCCAGGTAAAAACAATAGATAAAAAATAAAAACTTGTAATTTTAATTGATAAATAAGTGTTTCAAAACTATCCTGAAGTAACCCCTTAATTCTTCCACAACTTATGATTCGATGACCCATTGTCACACACAATTGCTACAACAGGATAGCCCACTTTATGGAGTTCCTCAATTAGCTTATTTAAAATATCGGTAGTCATTTGACGATCATAGTCATAGTATATAGACTGTTTCCATGACTTTCGTAGACCTCAAGCCATAACCACTTGTACATAGTTGGCGGCTTTTTTTACGGTGTCTCCAACTGCATCATACTCAAATGTTTCTAATATCTTCATTTCGTCGAAGGCTAAAACGCATATTTTGTCATTACTTTCCAAATTAGTAATTTGTTGCATAAAATCAATGGAAGTCGATAATATACCTTCATTGATATTAATTTTGCGACACCATCATTGCAACGTTTTAACGTGGGGTAAAGGAAATCCCTTGTTATACAAGTGGTTATAGGCTCGAGGACCAGATGCGCACTGGATATATCTTCCCACCTTCATTTTCTGTCTTTTGGACACATTAGTTTTCTCAATTGCCCCTCTGTAAAAATTGACCGCATTGAGTCGACAGCTTCGATTGCCTGAGAAAGTTTTATTTTTAGCTCCTTTACTTCAGAGTCTAACCGACGGACCTTTTTCAGGTAGTTTTGCCTGTCTACTGTGTAGTCAAGGATTATGGGACTTGAAAGTGATTATATAAAAAAAGATTTTGGTTTATTGTTTTTAATTCAGTTTGAAAACATGTTCTGAAATACTCACTCTGTTTGTGTTTCCTGTTCTCTAGTATATTTTTAAAACAGTTGTTCTGTTGATTAATAATAAACTGATGGAAGAGTCTTGGTGTATTCCAAAAAACAGGCTCCATTGGAACGTCAGAAAATGCGTCATTATTGTTATTTTCTTGACCTGAAGCCGTGAAATGATTTTCAGGAACAAGTTAATAACTTGACACGTTTTGAAACTGAAGAGAGATATTTGGTGTATTCCAAGAATCCGGAATCATTAAAACATTTTTTTGCTATAAGTCCATTAGCGTTTTTAAAAACTGACATACAGTATTGTTCGAAACCTAAGCAACTTTTTCCCACTAAGTGATAATAGACTCACATCTTCTGTTTAAATAAATTTATAGAAAATATTTTTTTTATTTACTACTTCACAATGTGTCTATAACCTAAAAATGACAACAAAAATTAAATTCCATTCTTTTCGAAGTTATAATAAAATAAAAACAAAATTAACTTAAAAATTCGCTGTTCAAAACCTAAGCAACTTTTAATATTTGGTATTATATCCTTTGTTTCAAATATATTGAAAACAACAACAAAAACTAAAAATTTGTTTTCGTTTTCAACGTATTCCTACGAATGAAATTTCGCTTGGGGTTTCTTTCGACATCGTTAAACAGGTAGCATGGTACAATTATCAGGTAGCCTCACTTAAACAGCTGATTTTTTTTCTCTACCTTTAGGTTTAACTAAAATGTCAAATTTTGTTTATGTATGTGTATATATTGTGTACGTACCCAGCCAACAATTTTTGAAATTTCTAATCAAATTCGAGTCTTTTTTAACTCCTCAGCGCGATTAAAAATGCAGAATATGAGCTCATTTTCTGATCGTAAAAGATACTTTTTTCGGGAGAAAAGTGTCCCTAGCCGCGACTCTTCTTGATGTTTTATTAATGATTAATTTTTTTAGTCAGCTTAGAGTCATTTTCGATCCCTTTTATTATGTCTATTATTGCCTTATTCGATTCGTTTTCTAGTCATTTATCAGTCTTCTTTCTCTAAATTTGTGAGCCTTTTTCGAGTCATTTATCAGTCATATTTCTGAACGCTCACGAGTCTTTTTTGAGTAATTATTTGGTAGTGTTTTTATAGTCATTTATGATTGTTTTTTGAATCATTTATTAGTCGAATTGCTTATCGGATTTGACTCTTTTTCTAGGTTATTACAGTAAATTTTCTTATTCCTACGTTCACACTGACGTAATTTCTAAGAAAAGAACTTGATTTTGTTCATTATTCTTCAACTGCGTAGTGGTAGTAGAATAAACAAAATCGAGTCAATTTTTAAAATCACGTCCATCTAAACCTAGGGTAACATTAAATAAAATATATTAAATTCACATTCATTTGATGTATATACATAATAAATACATCAAAGTTTATTTAAAAGAAAATTAATTTTTTCATTAAATAAAAATTAAGGTCCAGCTTTAAGAATTTTAACAACATAAAAAATATATGGTTGTTATAACATTTCACAATTAAACGATGTGTACACCTCGATATTACTTTTATAAATGAACAAAAATATAACTTTTTGATATTTACTAAAGAATACGCAAAAATTGTCCCGTTATACTTAAGAAGAAGCAGTGTTTAATTATCTATAATGATCACAAAATGCAAAAATAAGCATATTTCAAACACCCGCATGATCTGTTTTCGATCAATCGGTTTTAAATCTTCCAGATGCGCAAAATATATAATAAATAACGGATATAATACTCACATTTTAAACGCCTGATTGATCGATTTGCGACTGCAATACAATTTGTTATTGTATTTTAAATCAAACTCTTTTTATTCAATAACGCGAATCATATTCGAGTCCTTTTTTAATCGTGTAAGTGACTAAACAGTTTTTGATCACCGAAAGTACTCAAAAAGGACTCAGCATGGTGATTTTTTAAAAAACAATCATATAAATGCTAGCTGGGATATATATTCTACCGCCAAAAAACACGCACACACATTTGCTTTTTAAGTCGTCGTTTTCCAACAACAAAATACATGTAGAATTTTGTTGTTGCAGAACTGAGGCTACCTGATGATTGTTCCTTGACAGGTAGTTTATGTTTTAAGATATTTACGTGTTCACCACCTAAAGATATAAGCTTGAATATTGGCAATTTGACGCCGTTATTGCTTATATTAAGAGGTAATCAATCGCTCGAGTGGTCGGGGGATAAGAATGTTTCGATGTCATGTCTTTTTCATTACCATCATCTGATATAGATGCTTTATTTTCACTCTGTAAAAAAAACATCATCAGCTTTATAAAAAGCATCAATAATTGAAAGATAAACTCCACGTGAAAAAATAGTTGCTGCTTGAATGCAATAATTTTTCAGATTTTTAGCATTAAAGAAGATCCGTCTGTTGTGAAGCCTACTAATTAACAAGACAGTGAACCACCAAATCATCTGTTTTCCTAAAAGTTAAATGCAAATCACTGTCAGAATAATAATATTTACTGGGGCATATTCATAGTCATCAAAAAAGTCGACTTTAACAGTACTTAAGTCAATTTCTTAAAAAAGTCTACTCTAAGTCATTCATAGACAACTTAAAGTTGGTTTTTGACATTAAAGTCGGCTCTAAATTTAAAACCAGCTGAACCTGTTGTTAACTCTATTTACAATAACATCAGCTGTTCATTGTAAAGTTAAAAGATGTGTTGAAAATTAAAAAAATGCCAAGATTTCAAGATATTGAAAGAGATTTTTCAATAACTGGTGATTGTGAGGGAGATTTTTGTGTAAGGAAGCCTAAAAATTACAAAAATAGATTTAATCCCTTCGACCTAAGCGATGAAGATTTTTATTCCCGCCACAGATTTGACAAAATTACAACTCGTAAGATGAAAGCATCGTTTCCCTTATAGCTTTCCACGAATTTTTTTTTTCTGTATTAATGAAATATCATTTCCTCTGTTTTCTACCACATCCAAGTGTGCGTTTACATACTCCCAGAGGCATTCTTTCTCAGAAGCACTCCAATTTGCATCTCTTGGCTTCTTCAGTTTCTGAAAGTAAAACATTTATTAAATGCCAAACTAAAAATATGTATATCACACATATGTACATGTGTATGTACATACATAAATATGTTATTGAGACTTACCATTTCTGTTTTTTCCATTATTTTAATAAATTTTGATTTTATACATAGATGTAAAACGTTTTAAAATTTTTATTTTGTATTGTTTGCTTCAACAAAAGTAAACAAAAGAAAAGCAGCTGATCAAGTTGCCATTTTTTATTTTTTAAAAAGAAATTGTATGCCAGAGTTAAGCAAATAAGAGTTGACACCCATTTAAAGCCAGCTCAACTTAAAGTATACTCTTTTTTTTACTATGAATACCAAAAAGATAGTAAAAGCTTCTAACTTAAAGATTAACTTTAGTAAGAGCCGACTTTAGTTTGCGACTATGAATACAAGCCACTCTATTCACACATAATAATTCATAATGTTTTAGGATTTCATACATAGTGTGCAAAAAAAAAAAATTGTTGTTGCTTTTTAAGTAAAAACTGTCCTAAAGTAATACTACTGTGTATGGTATGTTTATTGTGCTATCATAACTATTCAGATACCTGTAATGCTTGTATGCGGCCCTCCGATATCCGTTAAAAAGATCTGTTTTCAAAAAATTTAGAAAAATCGGCAACTTAAATTTGATATATCACACTTAGTTATGATCGTTCACAACAGTCATATTTTTTATGTTATTATTTTAGAACACCATGTACAGTAATTTTATAAATTCTTATACCGGGTGTCCCAACTAGAACGCAATTTTTAAATTTTAAATAAAACACAGATATTTAAAAAAAAATCGTGAAACTTTATTATATCGTAAAATAGACAGAATGAGGTTATGCATGGAACAATATATCGTGCAGATGGCCGCCGCGGCTTTGCTGGCACACACGCGATCTTTTAATGAAATTTTCAATGACCTTTTTGCATAAATGCTGCGGTATTTCATTAATGCAGCGTCCAATTTCCTCTTTTAAGGCTTGAGTCGTCGTCGACTTATTCGCGTAAACCATCGACTTCAAAAAACCCCAACGAAAAAAAATCTAAAGGTGTTAAATCACAAGATCTAGGCGGCCAATTCAGGTCTCCAAAACGCGAAATAACACGACCGGGAAATGACTGATGCAGCAATTGAATTGTTTCTCTGGCTGTATGACATGTGAAACCACATGCCCTCCACATTTATTTCTTCATTTCTAGGCAAGGAAAAACTGGTTATCATTTCACGATACCCAACACCATTGACTGTTTGCGCTTGACCTGCCTCATTTTCATAAAAAAAGGTGAGGTGGATGGAGTTTGAGCGACATCATCTAGTACAGCTGCGACATTTTCGGTCGATCGACCTGGTCGAAGGCGCGTTGTTGTTTTTACATCACAGACCCATTTTCGGCAAATTTATCCATTAATCTCTTTACAGTTGACTCTTTTGGAGCATTATTGTGACCCCAAATTGATCGCAATTTGCGAACTGTAGCCGCAAAACTTTCACCATTTTGGTAAAACAAATTTACAATGAGAATGCATTGTTCATTCGTGTAGCGCTCCATTTTTACTAACCTCGTACCTTCTACTAGTAAACAATAACAATTGTTCAAATGTCACACAAAGACACTTCGAATGGCGCCAAATTTAAAAACTGCGTTCCAGTTGGGACACCCGGTATAAAAAGAATTAAAATTATTTAGAAACATTCGGGATTTCCCGCGATTTTTAAATTGTAGACTGCAGAAATATTTAGTTGCATTTATTTTGCAAAATAATTGTTTGAGCTTATATTTAAAAAATAATGTTAAACATAAACTACACAACAAATAAAATTAAATAAAAGAAGTTTTTAAAAAAATAAAGCATTTTTTAATGAAATAAGAAGAAAACAAGTAAGAGCACTATATTCGGCTGTGCCGAATCTTTTATACCCACCACTACATTTAAAGCACAATATTTATTATTTTGTTAATCATTATGGAATAATCTCTTTATAATAAAATATGTATCACTTTCTTTGTAGAGTGTGGTTAAATTTTAAGGGCCCATGTTAAAGGTGAACTACACCTAGTATTTAAATTGGTTTTCTGCACTTCACTTAACATTTTTCAACCCCAAACTTACTCAATTTGATCAGTGGAAAGATACGCAAATGAGCAACGCTTTAAAGTTATTCAGGTTTTTTATAAAAATGGGCGTTCAAATCAAAATGCATTTTGTGCACTTCGTAATTCTTTTGGTCAACATAATCGTTCAAATTCGTCCACAATCGGGAGAATTGTAAAAAATATTTAAATATCTGCAAAACAGGTCTGTATAAAATGTGAGAACACCTGTGAATGCCTTCTTAGTTCGTTGAATGGGAACCACTGCTGTTTTTTGCGATAGTGTGGTACAAGAGCAGTCAACCTCAACTCATCATCATGCCCAACAATTGAGCATCAACATTGTCATTGAAAATTTGGACCATCAGATAGAGGAGTGGCGCCAAGGATGGGGGGGCCATTTGGCCGATATTTTGTTAAAAACATAATTGAACCATACAAATATTATCATTCAATAAATAATTTGTGTTTTATTTAAAATCAAAATCGGCCCTTAAAATTTAACCACCCTTAATAACTTCGATATGATAGTAAAATGTTTTCGTAAATTTAGTCTATCAATGAAGGTGGGCGTTAAAGTAGCCGTGTCAATAAGTCTCTGCTAATAAATACAACTTAGATATTTCAATATAGTCCTTTATTTTCACAAAAACTTTGTCAATAGAGAATCTACATGAATTTAAGATAAACGTTATATGGGAGGTAGGCGTTAAAGTAGGCGTGTCACCTAAACTTTTTGGCACAACAATTAAATTGATTAGAAGGATATATGTAGCAAATTTTATCATCATACCTCTAATTTTGTCGGTTTTACGAGCTTTTAAATTTTATTAACGGTAGATAACGTGAAAAGTGGGCGTTGTAGTAGGCGTGTTAAAGTTGTTTTTGCTAATGAGTACAACTTAGATGTACCAATATAGCCCTTTACTATTCCAAAATCTTTATTAATAGAGAAATTATATGAATATGAACTTCGAATATATATTTCGTGAGTAAAAGCAATATTTTTCCCCGAAAATTATCTAAATCTATGCATTCGGAGAGGAGTTATCGATCAAAATGTACGAAAATTTATACCGCACAATGTATTTTTCGGTATATTTAAAAACAAAAACGTCATAAAAGCAACAAAATTGGTTGTACGGCTCTGAAATTTTGCACACTTTGCTTTTTGGAGAGACACTTTTTTGTAACGGAAAATCAATGTGCCACGCCCACTTTTACGCCCACCTCCCATATAACGTTTTAACCAAAATTCATAAAATTTTTCTACTAATACAGATTTTGGAATAATAAATGACTATATTGAAACTTCTAAGACGTACTCATTAGCAAAAAAAACTTTGACACGCCTACTATAACGGCCATTTTTCACGTTATCTACCGTTAATGAAATTTAAAAGCTCATAAAACCGACAAAATTAGAGGTATGATGATGAAATTTGCAACGTATATCCTTCCAGTGAATGTCATTACTGTGTCAGAAAATTAAAGTGCCACGCCCACTTTTACGCCCACCTCTTATATAACATTTTACCTAAAATTCATATAATTTCTCTATTAATAAAGATTTTTTAATAATAAAGGACTATATTGAAATATCTAAGTTATACTCATTAGCAAAAACAACTTTGACACGCCTACTATAACGCCCACTTTGTACGTATCTACCATTAATGAAATTGAAAAGCTCATAAAACCGCCAAAATTAGAGGTATGATGATCAAATTTGCTACGTATATCCCTTCAGGCAATGTCATTACTGCGACAGAAAATAAAGGTGCCACGCACACTTTTACGCCCACCTCCCATACAACGTTTCAATTGAAATTCATATAATTTCTCTATTAATAAAGATTTTGGAATAATAAAGGACTATATTGAAATATCTAAGTTGTACTCATTAGCGAAAACAAGTTTTACACGCCTACTGTAACGCCCACTTTTCACGTTATCTACCGTTAATGAAATTTAAAAGCTCATAAAATCGACAAAATTAGAGATAGGATGATAAAATTTGCTACATATATCCTTCTAATCAATGTAATTGTTGTGCCAAAAAGTTTAGGTGACACGCCCACTTTAACGCCTACCTCCCATATAACGGTTTATCTTAAATTCATTTAATTTCTCTATTGACAAAATTTTTGGGAAAATAAAGGACTATATTGAAATATCTAAGTTGTATTTATTAGCAGAAACTTTATTGACACGCCTACTTTAACGCCCACTTTCACTAAAAGACTAAATTTACGAAAACATTTTACTATCATATCGAAGTTATTAAGGGTGGTTAAATTTTATGGGCCGATGTTGATTTTAAATAAAACACAAATTATTTAAGAAATTATTATCATTTCTTTTTATAATGATAATATTTGCATGGTTCAATTATGTATTTAACAAAATATCGGCCAAATGGCCCCCCCATCCTTGGCGCCACTCATCTATCTGATGGTTCAAATTTTCAATGACAATGTTGATGCTCAATTGTTGGGCATGATGATGAGTTGAGGTTGACTGCTCTTTTACCACACTATCGCAAAAAACAGCAATGGTTCCCATTCAACGAACTAAGAAGGCATTCACAGATTTTCTAACATTTTATACAGGCCTGTTTTGCAGAAATTTAAATATTTTTTACAATTCTCCCGATTGTGGACGAATTTGAACGATTATGTTGATCAAAAGAATTACGAAGTGCACAAAATGCATGTTGATTTGAACGCCCATTTTTATAAAAAACCTGAATAACTTTAAAGCGTTGCTCATTTGCGTATCTTTCCACGGATCAAATTGAGTACGTTTGAGATTGAGAAATGTCAAGTGAAATGCACAAAACAAATTTAAAGACTAGGTGTTGTTCACCTTCAACATGGGCCCTTAAAATTTAACCACCCTCTACAAAGAAAGTGATACATATTTTATTATAAATAGATTATTCCACAGCGATTAACAAAATAATAAATATTTTGCTTTAAATGTACACAAAATTGGTGGTGGGTATAAAAGATTCGGCACAGCCGAATATAGTGCTCTTACTTGTTAATATTGTATTTGTTGTAGAATCACCTCCACCTGATAACTGAAATTGCCTTGATATGAAGTGTCATGTATTAAGTGAAAGATTTGACAATTAGGAAAAAGGATTGCTTAACAACCGAAGAACGCGCATAAAGTTTTAATTTACTACAAAAAGCAATTTGGCAATTTGCTGCAGCGATTACACTCATCTCCCACTCTGTGGAAAATTTTCTCATATGGGCCATTGTATTCGGAAAATGTGAATTGATTCCCCTAGCTTTTTTGTTCAAGCTTTATCGTGCTTTCAAAAGATGGACATAAATAGATCGTCCTAAAATGAACCAGAACTCAGAAAATATATACTTTGTTGGGTCTAAAATAAATATTTCGATGTATTACTAATCGAATGACAAAATTAATATACCCACACACCTTTTTTTTGGCGGTGGGTTTACAAATTGTAATAATTTATTTGAAATAATTATTTATGCTAAACCTTTTAAATATTAAACTATTCTTATATCATTATATACAAACGGCTGTTTTTTTATAGTACTTTACTTTATTGTCTGATTGTAAAGATAGTATTAATTTTTTTATTCTGAAAACGCAATGTTTTGGCAAGCATTAAACGGTTAAGCCGTCAGCCACAACACTTCACGACGGTTCTTTTCGGACACATTTTATTCGGCGGATTAAAGCCATCTGTAAGTTATTCGTCTTGGACTTTGAACATTTTTATATTATTATTGTTATTTTTTTTGTATTTCCACATTGCCGTCATTCGTTTTTATTTGTATTTTATTCATTAGCTTTAAAAATGTTACCGTTGCGAGAATGTTTTTGACTTGCATTACATATGTATACCTATATACATGTCTTTTGTATTGAATAACACAGATTTGTTTAACACTGTTACTATAATAATATAATAATATAATGAAATTCACATTCACTTATTATTTTAATTTTATGATACGAAAGGTACAAAATACGTACATAGATAGGTATATGTTTGTATGTAACACCCAATTTACATGATGAATTTTATGACGTCCAATTTTCTTAATTCCCTTTTGATGGTTTTTATTGGACGTCTAATTTCTAATTTGTATTGTAGACTTGTAAATTTATATTTTTAATATTTTTTATTTTCTTTATTTTGAGTGTCGAAAAAACTAATTACTGTTTAATATTTTTTTTATCAGTCAAAAAGCACAATCCAGTTGATGAGAATATAAAAATAAAAAGTTACAGAAGGAACAGAAAAAAGTGTAAAGCGAAGTGTCAAAAAAACCATGAAAACAGAAACCGTGTCTATTTTTCTGCCCCCCTTTCTTCTCTACACCGCTTGCTCAAAACAAAAAATGACGTCCAAAATTGGACGTCATAAAATTCATCATGTAAACGTAAGTATATTAGATAAACAGTAACAAACATATTTTAAAATGGTTATGTAAAAGACTGTCAGCTGATCTGTAAGAGATATCCAATTAAATTATGTAATTTTTCTGATCGATAAAGAATAACTGGACGCTAAATAACGGTTTATAGGTACCTTTTTGTTGCAAAAACATTTAAATTTTGTAGTTTTTTAACAAAAAAATGATGCATATGTATATCTACACTTCCAAATAAAACTTCAAAAATTTCCGGTACGATTTTTTTTAAATCTACTTTTTTGCTTATTTTTAAATTTCAACGGTAACTCTGACAACAAGTTAATGTGTTTTATTTTTTTATTCTCTGTTGATAAGTTTCCGTTAATGTTCACAGTTGTCTGCTTGTTCACTTTTACTATTAATTGATTGTGAATATAATAAGAATTTCAGTCATTTTTTGAGTTCAAAGCCGAAACAACGTTAAAAAGTGTGTTGCATAGCGGGCGCGGTAGAAGAATAAAATTTTTTTAATACGTGATTTCACTTTGTTTCAAAGTTTAGATTTAGCAAGTTTTGTTTCCCCCCCTTTTGAATTCGCTTTTAATAACACACAACACAATTAATATTGTTTCTTCTATGTTTCGTGTGTATGTTTAATTTTAGATGTAAAATCAATGTATTAAAAAAAAAACAAAAAAAAACAATTTTTTACATATTTTTGTTCCCTTTTTCTCTGCTTTGAATTAACACAGACTTGAGCAAGACAACTTGTTCAATGTTAATACACACTTTAAGTGATTAGTGTAATTATTAAGTGTATTCGGCTCTGATCGTTTGTAAAATGAATATTATTATCATTGTACCCGTCTTACTATAAAGAAAGCAAACAAAAACAATTTAAAAAAATCGAAAATTGCAAAACGGAGTACGATTTTATGAGAAGGGGCCAAAGTCGCGAGATTAGATACAAAAAGTAAAAAATCAGTGCAAAAATACGTTTAAAAATTGGTAAACATTTTATGATATAAATAATTAACATTTAATAAGGATTATTAGATTGATATTTTAACAATTTCATCAGAAAAATTTTTGTTAAATTTTTATTTCATCTCGTAAAAATGTGAGTTTTTAAGTGCATAACTTAATATGAAAATTTGTTCCTTTATCGTTCTATTTTATAAATGTATCTTCCTAAAATTAAGGCCATCTTGTTTGTATATATATATGTACGTATATAATTTTTTTATTTTATTGTTAATTTCTAATAGTGTTGGAAAAGTATTGAGTATTTGATTACTTATTACCGAGTATTTTTCATGGTACACAGCAGGGTACACTTATACAAGGTGGCGGTGCCAGCCCAGCTGACTATTTTTTTGTGTTCTGGAGAATGTCAAACTACATATTTAAAAAAATTATTTCAACTTTGGGAATTGTCAAACTCCATACATAAAAAAGAGAGACAAAAATTGCTTTCCTTTACGCTATCACCTTATGTAATTACACCATGGTACACAGTATCTAAAAGTCTGTACTTTATACTTCAGGGTTGTATTTTGCAATATATAAATATACAAATCGAATACAAAGCTGTGTGAAAAAATTAAAGCTTGCTGTTAATTAAAGTTTGTTTTTAACATTTTTATTTAAAACTTATTTCTACAAGATAAAAATTGTAGCAAGTAGGAACAAGCCAAATATGGCAATATATTAAATTTCGACAAAAAAATTTAATTAAAAATATAAACATAAATCAAAAAGTTTTATGCACCAAATCTGTACAAATGAAAAACTAATAAATAATTTTTAAATTTTAGAAATAAATTTATATATACATATATATATTTTTTTTCTACGAAAATATCCTTATATATCAGTACAAAATGTGTTGCAATATAAGTAATTTTTAACTATTTATATACATGCATATTCATAAAAAGCCGTAAAAGAATTGAGAAGTATCGAGTAGTCAGTATTGAGCAGTCAAAAATTACCACTTTTTATAACACTAATTTCTATCTTACACTAATCAGTTGCATTAGTTTATAGAGCAGGGTTGGACAATTTAGTAGTATATCGTTTAGAGTCCATTTTGACTGTTGCAAAATGAATAATACCAATCTGAAATTATAAATGAAAACTAAATTGTTGATTTAAATTTAATTAGCCTCAGAAATCTATCCAATTCAGTAAGAATTATGAAAATTTTTATTAAATTATTTATTATTTATTTATACAAGTCGTAAAACCTGTTAAATTCGTTTAGAATAAACAAAGTAGAATAGTGTAAAAGCAAATTGTAGTCAGTAGAAGAAAAAATCAGAGAAAGTAAGGATGAAAATTTGACAAACAGGCCGAATTTTTTCATTTTTTAAATCGTTTTAAAACAGTAGGTCAGAGGTGTATTTTAATGTAAATAATGGCAAACACAGTAAGGTATGCTAATAATTCTACAATAATAACATCATGTATATTTTTTATTATGTTATATAGAGTTAAAGAAAATTGTTTGTTGTTTCTGTAATTTTTGTATAACTACATACATCACAAATTGTTTTATTCATCAAACAAAAGAAAAATAAAACTAAAATTTGTACTGTTGTAAACAACGCAAGACGCATTATTTAATTTAATATTAGATATACTATATAAAAATACATTATACTTTTGCTCTCTTTGACACATGTACCAGTTCATTTTGCTTCTACAAAATCTAATCGAAATCTTACGACTTTTTATAGTCTTAACGTACCATGCGTATAATAAAGGTAAAGGTATTAAATTGATAATAAACAGCGTTGTATTCGCTGCATTTTATCACTAATTTTTCTTTGTTTAAATGCTTGTATATTTTTTGAGACAAATAAGAAGCATGAAAATGTAAGTTATTGCAGAAATAAAAACATATATTTTAGTATACTTTTTTTTATGACAGTGTGGTAACGATTTTGTCAGAACTTTTTTAAGTGTAACAAAATTACGTCCGATTTTCTTCTAAATAGCCGTACTATTTTCTATCCACATTTGTAATTTAACATTCAACAGGTTACTATTTGCAACAAAATAACGCAAAATTATAATATTAACACGTTGGCTGCCACGTCGCACGTTTTCATGCGACACCTAAATGTTACCTTGAGGCCACGTCGCACATTTTCGTGCGACACCAAAATGTTACCTTGAAGCCACGTCGCACATTTTCGTGCGACACCTAAATGTTACGCTGAGGCCACGTCGCACATTTTCGTACATTTTAATATGGAATTTTACATGGAATTTGGATTCTCTGGCCTGTGGTGAACATTTTGGTGAATTTCCCATGGCCGCTGTGTATTTTTAGTGGTATTTTTATGGGTGATAAAAATCAATTCATTTATGAGCAAAAAAATATAAAAATATATGTGTATGTAAATTCAAATTGAGATTAGTAGAAAAACAATAAACTTAAAATTAAAAATTCATTTTGGAAATCAGTCGAAAAACAATAAACTTAAAATTAAAAATTCAATTAGTTGTGCAGAATAATTCAACTTAAATGTCAATTTATCAAATTAATTCTTCTGGTGGGAATATTTATCTTTTACAATTCTTCGCGCCATTCTGCAAATTATACTGAAGTTGAAAAAATGCATAAAATAAAACAAAAAAATCAAACATAACGCAAAAACTGCAAAAAATTACTGTCGCACATTTTCGTGCGGCGTGGCCCCACAACATGTTTTATGATCTCCCAGGCCATGTCGCACGAAACTGTGCGACACAAAAAAACCGTTATAACTGCAAAATTAAGGACCAAAATAAAGTCGCGAGTAGTCAAAACTTATTTTTAGGCACTAAGACACAAAAAACAACCAAAATAAGTTGTTGGCCTCAGGTGACCAAAATTGTTAAATAACATTGCTACTGAACGATCAAGATTCTAAAAAGGCTTTGGCAGCCAACGTGTTAATATTGCTAAAAATGTAAATATTTACCTCATCGGGGTCTTAATTGTTATTCTGTAAAATTGTAAAATGAAAAGTTTTTGCTTCTAATTTTTGTTTTGTTTTAATGCATCTCAATACAAACTGAAAAGTACGTCTAATATTTAAATGTAATTTTTATACACAAATTCAATACTTTCAATCAACTTTAAATTTTACCTACATAATAAGTTCTCGTGACAATATAATTTTATATAACGAAGGTGATTTATGTCTCATAAATCATACAGGATATCAAGAAACGAGTTATATTAATTAAATAATGTAAGATATATAATGCACTCAGAGCAATTTTTTTAAATGGTTGCTAGCTTGTGTAATGATAATTTTCCTAATTATTAGTTTTACTGTATTTTTTATACCTTTAAAATTATATCATTTTACAATGAGATTATATTTTGTATTTTCCATCTTAAATTAACCTTACCTTAACCTTGTTCTCAATTTAAAAATATCATTTTTTAATTTTCTATTTGATGTCATCGAAGAAACAAGAAAAGCACTAAAACTTAAAAAATTACCGAGCACTGTATTTTCCGCTACAAAAATTTCAGAAAGCATTTAATAAATGCTTTTCATCTCATATTAAAGAATATATCTAGAAACGAGTTTCGGAATCAAAAAGAAGATATTTAAATTACATGGTATTCACTCATAACTTATTTACAACAGATAAGGTCAAAGCATAATAAGTGAAGATGCTTCTATTTAAATATGAACTGAAATTTGTTTATTATTTATTGTACAATAATAAATTATTTTTTTGAGCTAAAAAAAATCGGAATTTTTTTAATAAATTTAATAATTATTTCATAATAACATATAAAAAAGTTTTAAAATATTACTTTAATAGATATTCTTATCCAATATTTTAAATTAACTTATATTCAAACCCTTAAATACTAATTTCCATCGAAAAAAATGCTAAATTAAAAACTTAACAGTATTCTCACCTTCCCATCCCTGATTTATTTTGCTTTTGTTGCTCCATTGTTTTTTGTTTGTGTATACATACATACATATGTATACATATTGTGTGACGGTCAAGGTTAAACCCATTTTTTATAAAATTCTTTTGTTAAGTACCTAAGTCTGCTGTCAAAGGCAGCTAAACCTTAGAATATTTACATAATATTTTATTTATCATGTTCATTTATAACACACATGATTGTGCAAAGGGTGTGTTTACTTCAATGGTAAGAGCAGATTTTTATTGTGATTGATGCCGCTGCTTGAGTTTTTACTTTCGGAATCATTTTCATAAAAACTCGCGCATTAAAATCACCCCTTATTTGTTGCAGTAAATTATGGTCTCCACTAGGAAACAGTTGTACTCAACTGTCAAATTGTAACATTGTGCAACATTAAAATATACATATTTCTTTGTTGCTATAGTTGGCCCAAGGTATATTAAATCCAGGTAGACTTAAGTCCACAGCTGATCATTGTTTTGTTTATGCATTTCTCTTCCCAAATGTAAAAATTTGTTTCCTATTTTTGTTCGTTTATATAGTATTGTTTTTACTAGATGTGAATGTATCATAAATATTTTTTATTTACTTACATTTTGCTACTACTTTTATCAGCTGTTTAAGGTTTTTTTTTGACATTTAGGAAGTTTTTTGTAGCAACAAAATACATGGTGCGTCTACCTGAAGTTAATATACCTTGAGTTGGCCGATGAGTAAAAACAAAATGATTTTTGTTTTAAATAATAGATCAGCCGTGCCGTTAAACTATCAGTATCAATGTGTTTACATGACATACTTTTTTGACAGATCACATGACTTGTCGTATAATCTAAAAACCGCTTAAAAAGGTAAACACGCAACCGAAATCCACTGAAATGCATTAATATATTTTAATGCAAAATTTCATATTAAAAAAATATAAAAAACAAGTAAGATAGCTATATTCGGCCATGCCGAATCTTATATACCCTTCACAACGTGTAGTCATGCAATAACAATTGTTTGTATCAACATTCATCTCATATATAATTCGTACATCCATGTAAAAAACATACCATTGCAAAATTATAAATTGAGCTTACGTACATATGTACATATGTATGTTTCCAAAAAAAAATTAAAAAATTTTTAAGTAGTTATTTTTTAATGGAAGAGATTTGTAACTGATTATGGCCCATAGGCTAGGTTACTATTATCGTAATAAATAAATTGAATTGAATTGAAAAAACTAAATAAAAAAATATAAATAATATATCTATATATATAAAAGTGAAACTCTGTGTGTGTGTGTGTGTTAGCTATAGACTCCGAAACTGTAAAACCGATCGGACTCAAACTTTGGCAAGTTGTTGTACTCATACCAGGGAGTGTTTATGGGTGGGCAAGGCCACGCCCATAACAAATTAGTTATCATTTTTAGCTACTTGCACTTGGCCGATTTTTCTGAGACTTTGCACACATATTAAGCTGTCATGACTTTATAATTTCGTCATCAGAAAAGTGAGCAGTGCCACGCCCATTAAAAAAGTTATAATTTTTAGCTTTTGGCACGTGATATTCCATTTCAATTCAGAATACAATTTTATTCATTAAGGGGCGTAGCAACGACCGCCGGGCTTTTCTAGTATAAAATAAAAAAATACAATAAAAAAAAATTTAGTTTTGGCTCAGCTGGGATTCGATGCCATGTTTACTCTAACCATTATATATGTATGTATGTTGTTGTTGTAATTGTGAAAAAAATGAGGTGGTCGTGTTTTGTTGCTCATATCTCAGGAAGTTATGGGGAATTGTGCTGAATTTCAGTAGCGATTTATTCCCAGATATTGCCAAAAGATTGATACCATACTCAGATCTGAGGAACATATAGTTGCTTCTAAAAGTTGATTTCAACCAACACACGGACAGCATACAATATTTCACAGGCATACAAGTAATGAAGATCGAACAATAAAATTAAATTATATAAGCTAGCACAACTTTTCTATTGGAATGAATGATAAACGTTAAACTTAATCAAATATATTGAAATTTTTGTTTTGATTTTATATGTATGAAGTTTTGTTTTAATTAACAAAAGATAGCGCTTTAATGGTACAAAGGCAAAAATCCCTAGTATCCGGCTGATAGCTATAACGTATTTTTGTCCGCTAAACTGAATTTGAAATTGGTAGAATTTATGGGAAAATACCTAAATTCCTATTACTTGATTCAGGGTATATATGTAGCGGCACATCCGACTGAATTTCTTTTCTCACAAAGCTAATTAATATTTTTTATATAGTGTGATATTCTCCATATTAGCAAAAACAATCCCCGGGCAGTTGCGTTTACCCTAGTTAACAGCGATGTCAATATAGTGTTTTTGAGCTAGATAAGGCCCGATTCAACAAGCAAAAACTTGCATTTTTGTTGGTAAGCGTCTTTTTAAAAAAATCGCTAGATTAGCGCAATTTACTTCAAAAGTAAAGTTGTTGAAATAATATAATATTTTTACCATCAATAATACATTACAACATCTGTCATAGTATTTACGAATTATTCTAAGATTATTTTCCATTCTCCTAATTATCGCATTTAAGCTCTTACCGCAACAAATAAAGGCACTATTTTGATAAGTTTTGTAGATAAATTAAAAAATTAAACGTATTTAATTTCTTTTTAATATCGCTATAATTTTTCCTTTATTTTTGTGATGAAATTGTTCATCACTTATTATAAAACTTCTTTTAAGTTGTTGACTGTGTCCTTAATAATTATTTTCTGCATGAAAAGTAATAAATAATTCGTCCAGATAATGAAGGCTTCTGATATCAATTCTTAATTTTGTTACCCTCAATCTACCGATTTCTAATCACCATCGTAAATAGATTCCTGAAGATGCTATCCAGCAGATAGCGAAATTTTGAATTTAAAAATTCAAAAATGAAAAGCAAATTAAATCAAACAATAACCTTGAGATTGTCTATTTATTTAACCTTTTACAACAAAAAAGTCGGAAAATTTACTAAATAATTTTTTATTCTAATATTTTAATTTCTTTTTATAATAAGAAGAAAACAGTCCAGTTTTTTAATTATTTTAAATACAACAAACATAGAAAAAAATTTTGTCTTAACAACAAAAATTTTATTTTTAAATAAAAGAAGAACGAGCAATTAATGTCCATTTAGGGTATAGAAAATGAAATAAAATTGATAAAGATTTAATTTAAGCTATTGAAAAACAAATATTTGAATAAAGTACTCACTAAAAATAGAAAAATTGATAAAATTTAAATTGATAAAAATTTTAAAATTTTAGCTATTACGAAATAAAAAGGCAACTTTATTGCATTTGTGAATTTACCCCTATATTTAAAATAATATAGGTTTTTAAATATATTTTTTGTGTTATATATAAAGCCTCGAATAAATTAATAATAAATTTGGTGGTTAGACTTAAATAAAATTTCAGAAAACATAGATATTAACATTTTTGGAATTTTAGTATTTTTATACAATTGAAGGAAGGATCGCCGCGAATGACGTTGCAAATGACACAATAATAATTTTTCAGGAGAGTAAAAAAACGTATTTAAAAGGTTTGATTATCTCTTTTTTTATACCCTTCACACAGTGAAAAAGGGTATATATAGGTTTGTCATTCCGTGTGAAATTTCTTCAATTTTCATTTCCGACCCCATAAAGTATATATTTTCTGAAAGCTTATGAATAGGGGAGTCGATTAAGCTCTGTCAGTCTGTCCGTCTGACCGTGTGTATGTTGAAATGAAACTTTTTGAAGCCCCCAGACATCGCTTGGACCCGAGTGAGGTATTAAAATATCAGAAATATTCGGGAGTAGATCGCTATTGAAAATCAGAAACATCGGTACATAAACACCTGAGATATGAGCAA
The DNA here is from genome assembly GCA_941918925.1 of Phyto melanocephala. Lineage (NCBI taxonomy): Eukaryota > Metazoa > Arthropoda > Insecta > Diptera > Rhinophoridae > Phyto > Phyto melanocephala. Next base: position 50,892,907 of record OW799234.1, read on the forward strand.
AAACCCACGACCACCTCGATTTTTTTTTTCACAAAAACAACATAACAACAACAACATACATACATACAAACGTGTATACTGGTTAGAGTAACCGTGGCATTGAATCCCAGCTGAGGCAAAAAAAAAATTTTTATATTTTTTTAAAATTTTTTTTTTTTAATTTTTTTTTTTTTTTTTTATTTAATATATTATTTATATTTTTATTATTTTTTTAAAATTTTTTTAAAATTTTTTTTTTAATTTTTTTTTTGTTTTATTATTTATATTAATTATTTTTGAAAAAATTTTTTTTTTAATTTTTTTAAAAAAATTTTTTTTTTAATTTTTTTTTATATATATTTTTTTTTTTAAATTTTTTTTTATTTTTTTTTAACATACATACGTAAATTTATAATTTTACAATGGGATGTTTTTATATATGTGTGTTTTTTATATGTTTGTACATACATACGTATTTCATATGGGATGAATGGTGATACAAACTACTGTTATTGCATGACTACACGTTGTGAAGGGTATATAAGATTCGGCACGGCCGAATATAGCGCTCTTACTTGTTTTTAAATACTTTTCCTTTTGTACCTCTGTTACACTTATCAATCACTTTCGACAATTCATTTTCCATGTCCTTTCCTGTACAACAAGTCAATGTCTTATAACTACAGTACAGAAGCGTAAAATGTTACAAAAATATTTAATTACATATGTATAATTATAGCAAAATAAAAAATAAAGAAAAAATACAATTATAAAGAAAATAAGTCATATAAATAAAAAAAAAATAAATAAAAAACAAGAGCAATTATGAAAAAAAGTTCGTAGACTCTTGTTTATAACTTACAACGTTCTTCCACTGACTGACTCATTGTAATTGCGTTTGACGGTGATAAAATGCATAATTTTGGTGTTTTGGTGTTTGAACAATATAAGAGAGTACTTTTAACGATAATCTACAAAAAACAGGTTTTGCAAAATTTGTCTTTTACAACGTTATTCGCGGCTTTGCTTCAATTGTTTTTTTTTATTTTGAACAAATATAAGATGTTTGGAAAACGTATTTTAGTAGCAATTCGAAATAAATAAAATTGTTATACTTGTTACTTTCTCACATTGATACTAAAATATTAGATAGTGTGAACCTTTGTAAATGTGCGCAAAAACGAACAGCATTTTCATTTAGCTGTTCAGTTGTTATAATCATAAAAAAATAGTGTACAACTGTAACGTAAACCGTAACTTGACCAGTAAATCATTTTTAGGATGGCTACAGAACCTTTTTAACAGAAATTACTAATAAAATAAATATATATTTATAGAGAGATAAGACTTCCCAATGATGACATATGCTGTCATGTCTTCTTTTGTATTTAGCAAGGAATATGCTGTTTATCCTACTGCCAAATATCTACATATATACTAGAAAAGCCCGGGGTTAAGCCCATCGAAAATAAGTTATCATTTTTAGCTACTTGCACTTGACCGACCGATTTTTCTTAAACTCTCATGTTTATACAATTTCGTGATTAGAAAAGTGGGCAGTGCCACGCCCATAAAAAATAAGTTATCATTTTTAGCTACTTTCACTAGATCGATTTTTCTGAAACTTTGCATACATATTGAGCTGTCATGACTTTAAATATTCGTAATTAGAAAAGTGGGCAGTGTCACGCCCATAAAAGAAAGTAATATTTTTGATGTATTTGCACTGGATCGATTTTTCTGAAACTTTGCACACATATTAAGCTGCCATGACTATACAGTTTCGTGATTAGAAAAGCAGGCAGTGTCACGCCCATAAAAGAAAGTAATATTTTTGATGTATTTGCACTGGACCGATTTTTCTGAAACTTTTCACACATAAGAAGAACAAAAATAAAGAAAAACAAAAAAAAAAAAATAGAACAGAACTATCGACATGTTTAAGTAAAACGTCTGTCGAATGATCAATAAAAATACATTATATTAAATTTATATTCTTATAATAATACATTTGGCAAAAAAAAAAAAAAACTATAAAGTTTCAATTTAAGATATTTAATTAAATTCAGTAATCAAAAATTTTCTATAACTTAATGCAGATTTTATAAAATTAACTAAATTTCGCCAGTCTCCATCCTCTTGTCCATTCAGAATGTTTATAACTTCTTCTTCGCTTAGCGTTAATTTTCTAAAGTTCGCAATTCTAAATTCATTAAGTGCCGGACAGATACCCAAGAAATGTTGGAATGTTTCGCATTCGTTCATATTGCATAACGTACAGTTGACATGTGCATTTAGTTCTGCAAATTGGTTGTATTTCAACTCAATCAGCCCACCTCGCGCTTTTAAAATCCATGTAATTGTACTTATACTGAGGTTTGAATTGACGTACTGTATTCCTCTTTGGTGATCTAAATATTTGTATATGCGTGTACTGCTTTCATTTTTTCTTCGTAATCTTTCATTCAAAGAATTTGTTTTTAACGTATTTAATAGCTGGTTGGTAAAATAATTCCACTGTAATTGAGTCTGGATTACTTCCGGCCAAAGCAAGTTCAGTGAAAGAGCTCTAGATTTTAATTCTTTCACCCAAAAGAGGTTTCGACGTAACATTACTAAGGAGAGTTGGTGAGGCAATCTATTTTCTTCATATATAAACATTATTCTGTTTATGTAATCTAGATTTAGCGCCAATGTAAACAAGTGACTTTCTTCAGCTGCAGTTTCTAACATTAGTATATAGCTTGGAGTAAAACTTGGCAGTTTCAATATTCGCTTCATAAAATAACGTTGAAGTTTATCTACTTCGTCAAAAAGGCTGAAACCCCAAACCTGGGCTGCATATGATTGTATTGCCCGGCATACTGCTAGATAAACTTTCCACTTCATTTCTAAATTTATTTCCGGTTTATCTACAAAACTCTTCCACGTTGAATTTATTGCATTTTTTGCCTGTGAATTTCTTTTTTCAATATGCTTATTAAATTTTAACTTTGGCGTAAATACAACCCCAAGATAATTAAATTCGGACGCTATTTTAACTTCTGCGCCGTTGAAAAACCATTTTTCTTCATTTCTAAGTCTGCCGCCATTTCTAAATACTAGAATTTCAGATTTATTTAAGTTTACTTCTAAATTCCAAATTCTGCAGTACTCTTCTAGATTTTTAATCATATTTTGCAACGTACCGACATCATCAGCTACTATGACAATATCATCAGCGTATAATAAAAGTCGAATATTTAAATTTTCTACCATCAGTCCACCTTCCAAGCATTCGTGTAAATCGTTTATGTATAAAGTAAATAGTAATGGAGAAATCAAACATCCTTGTTTCACACCAGATTTTGTTTCGAAATATTCAGACAATTCTTCTCCTGTCCACACAGCTGATTGTGTATTACTATATATAGTTTCTATGAATCTAACAAATTTATATGATATTCCCATTCTATAAAGTTTAAAAATTAACGATTTTCTTGCCACACAATCGAATGCCGCTTTAAAATCAACAAAAAATGCATACACCTTTTTTCTCTCTGATAGTTTATAGCTGACAATAGCCGACAAATTGTATATGTTATCCACTGTTGAATAATTTCTTCTAAAACCAGATTGGTACTCCATAAGTATATTGTTGAAGTTTACCCAATTTAACAAGCGTTCATTTAAAATGCCCATAAGAATTTTCGCAGCGCAGTTCATAAAAGAAATTCCTCTATAATTTGCAGGTCAATCGGGATCTCCCTTTTTGTATATTGGAAAAACAATGGTTTTATTAAACGATTTGTCAATTCTATCACCATTATAAACTTTATTATAAATTTGTAAAAGTTGCATATAGAATTCATTTGTAGCATTAATAAAAAACTCGTAGGGCACTCTATCCTCACCTGGGGCTTTGTTTAGCTTTACCTTAGTTAGCATGGCTTTAATTTCATGTAGTGTAATAGGATTATCAAGTAAAGCATCTTCCCGAAATATTGGAGCATAATAGATGAACACTTCTGTTTGTGGAGGATTTAGAAGATTTTTAAAGTATTGATTAAATTCCGATGCCGAAATATTTGAGCCAATTTTAAATTCATGATTTCTGAGCTCATTTACCAGATTCCACCACTGCTTGCTATCTCTTATTTTGTTGATTTTATTTATTTATTTTTTATTTTAATACACATATTAAGCTGTCATGACTATACAGTTTCGTGATCAGAAAAGTGGGCAGTGCCACGCCCATAAAAAGAGTTATAATTTTTAGCTTCTTGCACTTGATATTCAATTAAAATTCAGAATGCATTTTTATTCATTAAAGGGCGTAGCAACGCGCGCCGGGCTTGGCTAGTCATATATAAAAGGGGAAAACTTTTTCTTTATTTTTGAAATTTAGACTAATTTATCTAAATTCGCTGTTGCTCCTAAAGTGAATTCCGTTTGGATAAGAAGTGTAAAAAAATACTAGAAAAGGAAAAAAAAAACACCAAAGTAAAATAACAAGTTATATCGTTACGTCAGAGATATGTTTCAGAATTATTTGTAAAAGTTTTTAGCTGATGAACTCAACTAAGGCGAATTCATACAGGTGAAATTATGAGCCCAGCTGATGGGGAGGCATTTTATTAAAATTTAATGAATTCGCCCTGATTTCATTTATTAAAGCAGAGATAGAAAAATAGATTTTAGTTTCAGTATTAAGATATTAATTTAAATGTACTTTTTCGATAATAAAATTTATGTTATTTGTTGTTTTTGCACCATTAATAATGTGTTTCAAAAATATAATTTCTTTTTTTAGTAAAATTTCATTAAATTAAACATATCACAATAAGTTTTCCATCCCTGTTATACGAATTGGCTATTGCCATGTTCACACGGCAATATGAATCTCGTGGTTCGCTCTCTGAATCTCGAATGCGAACCCTACCGTTCAGACGATAGTTCTTGTTTCACTTTGACTTTTTTGTTTGTTTTTCAATTGTTTAACGCGGTTTTCTGAACTTTATTGAAACAAAGTCTTTGATTGAAGTCATTCTTCTACACTTTAAAATATATTTATATGTATTTCACTATTTCTCTTTTTTCCATTTTAATTTAAATATATATGTTTACACATATATTTTTTATTTCCAACATGATTTTTTTTAATTCTTTACACAGATAGATTTAATCAAGATTCGGTCGCGAACCTTGAATGAGAGAGCGAACCTCGAATTTTGCTGTCCGTGTGAACATGCTATATGACAGAAAATATCCCCGTAAAAGTTGCTTTGTTCTATTAATTCGCCGTTGCCTGTATGAATATGCCTTGAACGCAACTATTCATATGCATATTTATATTTATTGTTTTATACTGACAGACTGATTCATAATCGCACCGGCCAAACGTAAAAAGCTAAAGATACGAAATTTGGACAATTCCCTTTCTAATTTATAGATCCTTTAAGAAGGGAGTTTTGGCAATTCAGAAATTCAGATTAACTTGAAAATGTATTCTAGTCAAAATAAATAAAAGCTAGACTTTGAATCTTGAACTCTTAAGGGCAAAAACGAAAAAAATATTAAATTCTGGTATTTTTTTTTGTACCCTAGGGGACTTCCAAACACATGCACATGGGAAAAAAATTTAAATTTTATTAGTTATTCCATGAAAAAATATTATTATGATTTCCGACCTCTTTTCAAATTTACATTCATAAAGGGTAACAATTTTTACTCTCTTTAAATAAAAATTATCTTATATAATACAATAGGACGCTAATTGATTACTATTATCGCCTAATACTATGTTCACACACGAGTCTTAATTGTCAATTTATAATGTTCTCGCAATTAAAGGCCTTTATTGAGCTCAATTTACCATACTAAAAATTACTTATAAATTGAGCAATATATACTTTATTGTTTCACTTATTGTCTAAAACTCGAAATACAACTCTTGAGAAGTATGTACAGTGAGAAGAAAATTCTATAGGTGGCATTTTTAATGTCAAACAAATAAATATACAAAAACCAAAAAGTAATAAAATGGAAAATGATTGATGGAAATTTTAATAAAATGTTTGAATAAATTCAAATACATAGTATATATAAACTGAAGAGAAGGCATTATTTGATTTGGCATTATATCGTATTGTTACTAATGGAGTAAGATAAATTGAGTATGTGTTAACACTTATTTTAAATGCTCAATCAACACTAAATTGAAACAATTTAAAATATCTGTCTGAACAGGGTATAACAGCATATGGACAATTAAAGAGGTAAACATTTAAGAAATTTGTAGGGGACAAAAAAGGTACCCAAAAGGGGAAAATACGGGAAAAACTATATAATTCCTAATTACTATGCCAAGTCGGATAAAATTTTTAATGGGATTTAAAAAGATATAAAAAATTATGTAATTTCATGAATATTAAAACACATTCATAACGGAATAGAAAGGAGAAAATTCGGGAAAAAAGTTTGTTACTGTTTTTATGCAAAAAAATACTATATTAATAAACTTAAAATCAAGTGTATTGAAATATTTTATTGTTAAATAAATTTTTAACATTTTCCCATTGATACAGGAAACCCTTAAAGATATATTTTTTAATTTTTATAATACTTTTTACATTTAAATTATGAAATTAAAAAATTTTGATCCAAGTTGAGAATAAAAATTCTATGGGCTACGCAAATGAAACTCTCGCATTTTTTATCGTATTTTTTGTGAATATATATTTTTAAAATTAGTGAATATGAAAATTGTGATTGAAAGAGAAATGGGCACAAAGGGTATCTTTTCTCACTTTAATGGTACCTTTTGTTTTTGCTATGTTAAGTTACTTTTCTTATTTTTATATAATTTTTTTTCTGTCATAGATCTTGGCTAAAATGGAAGATAATAGGCGGACTAAGAAATACTTTATATAAATTATTAAATAAATTTATAAAAAGGTGGCTATGTTCTCACAGTACTTTTAATTATTCTATAGGTAAATAAAATTAATTATAGAAACAAGTTTTCATAAGTAAAACGAAAAATCATTTAGTAAAGATAACTTGAGTATTTAATAATAAGCAGTGAGAAATGTGCTCGCGAAGTAGCGGATATATTGTCAGTTTATATATATTTGTAAACACATTTATTTGTTACAAATAATTATTTGGATGACTTGGCCTTAGTACTCATAAAGCGTTTATAATATCACGCTGTAGGGTATAATAAAACTGGCTTGACAGACTTTATTACTTGTTTTTGTTTTATAATTTAGTCTACTCATGCTTACACGTCTACTATGTACAACAAACAAACGCTATCTAGAAATAATGCATATGCATACTGATGTACATATATACATACGTTTAAATATTAGCTAGACTTATTTAATATATAAACGATTATAACATTTATGATTGCATGCATCAATCGAACAATATTAAAATTATCTCATACTTACATACTTGTTAGTATTATGAAATACTAGCCAAACCCGGCGCGCGTTGCCACGCCACTTAATAAATCGAAATGCATTCTGAATTTTAATTGAATATTAAGTGCAAAAACCTTAAAATTATAATTTTTTTTATGGGCGTGGCATTGCCCACTTTTCTAATCACGAAATTGTAAAGTCATAACAGCTCAACATGTGTGCAAAGTTTCAGAAGCATCGGACCAGTGCAAGTACCTCAAAATTATAATTGTTTTTATGGGCGTGGCCCTGCCCACTTTTCTAGTCACAAAATTGTAAAGTCATAACAGCTCAATATGTGTGCAAAGTTTCAGAATAATCGGTCCAGTGCAAGAACCTCAAAATGATATCTTTTTTTTATGGGCGTGGTACTGCCCACTTTTCTAATCACGAAATTATTTAGTCATGACAGCTCGATACGTGTGCAAAGTTTTAGAAAAATCGGTCCAGTGCAAGTACCTCAAAATTATAACTTTTTTTTATGGGCGTGGCCCTGCCCACTTTTCTAATCACGAAATTATATGGTTATGACAGCTTAGTATGTGTGCAAAGTTTCAGAAAAATCGGTTTTGTGCAAGTACCTCAAAATTAAAACTATTTTAGTGGCGTGGCCCCGCCCACTTTTCTTATCACGAAATTATGTAGTCATGACAGCTCGATATGTGTGCAAAGTTTCAGAAAAATCTGTCAAGTGCATGTAGCTTAAAATGATAACTAATTTTTTATGGGTGTGGCCCCGCCCACTTTTTTTCACCCATAAACACTCCCTGGTATGTGTACAACAACTTACCAAAGTTTCAGCCCGATCGGTTTTACAGTTTCGGAGTCTATAGCTAACACACACACACACACACACACAGAGTTTCTTTTTTATATATATAGATGATATGCCTCTGGGGATATTTGTAAAAAAATTTTAAACAAATCGGTCACTAACCGGCAAATTTAGTAGGCAACAACTTTTTTTAAAAATATTTTATTTTAATATTTACATATGTATGTATATATATATCTAGTTTCTAAAGCTCCTTATTATCCTTTTGAACACGCTAGGACACCAAGTTGCAAGCCGTGGGTTCGAAGATTATCATTAAAAAAGGAACAAATCGGTTTGAAACTTACGAAGATCTTAGCACCAAAATACACTTGCTTCGGTGTTTTTTTTTTTTAATTTCCAAACCATAATCAATTTTGTTTAAGCTTTCAGACAACCGAAAAGTTTATTGCGGATATCAAATGAAACGGTTTTACCATTAGAATACAGTTAATTATGAAAAAGTAACAACTACAAATTACGTCCTAATAAAATGGCGAATATATGGACCAAATACTTTAGCCCCCACAATATTTATATCAAATTAAAAGGATTGAACAGTCGAATACTGTAGATAATGAATAAGTGTAAATTTAAAGATGACAAATAACACATAGTGTCGTAAATGGTAAAGCAAAATGGAGTATACCAATGTACATGATGCTCAAGGGTGATATCAGATTCGACACAGGCCATTATAGTACTGTTGTGTGTTATTCCCCTCACAGTGAATGTAAGGGTATATGTAGGTTTGTCATTCCGTGTAAAATTTCTACAATATTCATTGCCGACCCCATGAAGTATATATTTTCTAAAAGCTTATGAATAGGGGAGTCAATTAAGCAATGTCCGCCTGCATCGCCCATCGGGAGCAGATCGGTATTAAAAATAAGAAAATTAGGTACATAAACAACTGAGATATGAGGAAAAAACCACGACCACCTCGATTTTTCCACAATAACAATAACAACATACATACAAACGTGGTATACTGGTTAAAGTAAACGTGGCATCGAACTTAGCTGAGCCAAAAAAAAAATTTGTTGTACTTTTATTTTTTATATTACTAGAAAACCCCGGCGCGCGTTGCTACGCCCCTTAATGAATAAAAATGCATTCTGAATTTAAATTTAATATCAAGTGTAAAAAGCTAAAAATTTAAAAATTTTTTGAATGGGCGTGGCACTGCCCACTTTTCTAATCAAGAAATTGTATAGCCATGACAACTCAATATGTGTGCAAAGTTTCACAAAAATCGGTCCAGAGCAAGTACCTCAAAATTATAACCTTTTTTATGGGCGTGTTTCTAATCACGAAATTGTATAATCATGAGACCTCAATATGTGTGTAAAAGGTTTTAGAAAAATCGGTGAAGTTTAAGTAGCTGAAAAAGATAACTTTTTTTATGGGCGTGGCACTGCCCACTTTTCTAATCACGAAATTGTAAAGTCATGACAGCTTAATATTGTAAAGTCATGACAGCTTAATATGTGTGCAAAGTTTCAGAAAAATCGGTCCAGTGCAAGAACCTCAAAATTATAACTTTTTTTTGTGGGCGTGGCCCTGCCCACTTTTTTAACCACGAAACTATAAAGTCATGACAGCTCAATATGTGTGCAAAGTTTCAGAAAAATCGGTCCAGTGCAAGTACCTCAAAATTAAAACTTTTTTAGGGGCGTGGCCCCGGCCACTCTTCTTATTACGAAATTATTAAGTCATGACAGCTCGATATGTGTGCAAAGTTTCAGAAAAATCGGTCCAGTGCAAGAACCTCAAAATTATAACTTTTTTTTGTGGGCGTGGCCCTGCCCACTTTTTTAACCACGAAACTATAAAGTCATGACAGCTCAATATGTGTGCAAAGTTTCAGAAAAATCGGTCCAGTGCAAGTACCTCAAAATTAAAACTTTTTTAGGGGCGTGGCCCCGCCCACTCTTCTTATTACGAAATTATTAAGTCATGACAGCTCGATATGTGTGCAAAGTTTCAGAAAAATCGGTCAAGTGCAAGTAGCTAAAACTGATAACTAATTTTGTGTGGGCGTGACCCCGCCCACTTTTTGCCACCCGTAAACACTCCCTGGAATGTGTACAACAACTTGCCAAAGTTTGAGTCCGATCGGTTTTACAGTTACGGAGTCTATAGCACAGAGTTTCACTTTTATGTATATAGATTTATATTTTTATTATTTTTTTTTTTATATTTTTTTTTTTAATTTTTTTTAATATTTTTTTTACTTTTTTTTATATATATTATTATTTCTATTTTTATTATTTATTTTTTTTTATTTTTTAATTTTTTTTTTAAATTTTTTTTTAATTTTTCCTTTTTTTAATATTTTTTTTTTAATTTTTCTTTTTTTTAACATTCATACGTTAACTCAATTTATATATTTTTTATATGTATGTACGTATTTCATATGAGATGAATGGTGATACAAACAATTGTTATGCATGACTACACGTTGTGCAGGGTATATAAGATTCGGCACGGCCGAATATAGCACGCTTGTTTTTAAATTAAAATGTTAAATCAAAACAACATTTACGTATATGTTCTCAACTTCATAGCATTATTAAAAGAAAAATTAGTACATACAACTTTTGAATTTAAGTTACCAATTATTATTTACAAAGTGTGTTTTTAAATAAATTTCTAATTATTCTAAATATATTCTGCTAATGAATAAAACTTAGATATTTCAATATAGTCCTTTATTATTCCAAAATCTTAATTCATAGAGAAATTATATGAGTTTGAGATAAAACTTTATATGGGAGGTGGGTGTGTCACATTTATTTTCCGTTAGATCAAATAATTTGACCAAAAAGCATTTTGATCTATAACTACTTTTCTAATCCATAGATTTAAGCAATTTTCATGGAAATATATTGTTTTAACTCTGGAAATATATATTTCATGATTCTACGTTAATTCGTTTGGACACAATTCCATTTTATTTGATGTTGAAAGGACACGTTTTTTTTTACCTACTATTGTATTACGAGCTATAACTTTCTTCTTAACATTCCGATTTAGCCCATTTTCAATACCAAACCAACCTTGTGTATAAGAAATATTCTAGCAAAATTTTAGCCCCTTAGCTTTTTCCGTCCGAACTCTATCGTGCTTTCAACAGACCGACGGACATAGCTAGATCGTCATAAAATAAAACACCGACTCAGAAAATATATACTTTATGAGGTCTAAAATTAATATTTCGATGTGTTACAAACGGAATGACAAAATAAATATACTCTCACCATTTCTTTGGTGGCGGGTATAAAAATAGGAACTACCTAATGAAAGTTTAGGGTCCCTAATCGTTAAATTACGAGTAAAAAATTTGTAATTGACAAATAAAACACTTTAAAAGAAATTAAAATTTTTGTTTTGCCAAGTGTTGTAGTAATTAAAGTAAATAGCAACACACACAAAAAGGCAATTATTTATTTTTTAATGCACATAAATATATAATAGTATATTGTGATATCTAGGAATAACTATGATTGATAATACTTGTCCTTAAAATTTGTTTTTTTAATAGTATCTAATCTTTTCTTTTTTTTTTTTTGTTTCAAATACTTCGTCGTAATTTATTAAATAACGTAATTATGGTAGGTCGAGTTCGACTTAGTGACAACATACATGTTAAACATTTAAATTTTGAATTTACACAAACTTTAATAGAAAATCTCGCACGCAAAATCTAGAATTTTTTAGTTTTAGTCGCAAGTGTGAACCTTGGCAAAAATGCAAGTGTTGTTTCCCTTAAAAACCCGTGGAAAAATTACAACATATTTCCCCTCAGTTATATTTTTTTAAAAGTGAACCAACACTATTTAACTATGAAAACTTTCAAAAATCTGACACCAGAAAAATATTTTGCAGAAACCATTAACGATTAGGAAGTTTTTTTCCGAAAGAAATCACGATTGAAATATGATAGAAAAGAAAAACATTTCGAGCGAAATATTTTCATGATATATGTAAGTGAATTATTTAAGTTAACATATAATGAGTGATTTTTTCACCTATTGGGTTTTAAAAATTAAAAAAATTTTACAAAAATAATAAAATAATTATTAAGGGCGATAAACAAATGCCTCACGTTTATTTTTTTAAGATTACTAGCATGTTCTATGGTCGACTCATTCGACCATAATCTAGTTGTAAATGTGACTTATAATATAAGAAAAGTGGGCGGGGCTACGCCCCTAAACAAGTTTTAATTTTGAGGTTCTTGCACTGGACCGATTTTTCTGAAACTTTGCACACATGCTAAGATGTCATAACCATATAATTTCGTGATTAGAAAAGTGGGCAGGGCCACGCCCATAAAAAAGGTTATAATTTTGAGACCGATTTTTCTGAAACTTTGCACACATATTGAGCTGTCATGACTAAATAATTTCGTGATCAGAAAAGTGGGCAGGGCCACGCCCATAAAAGCAATTATAATTTTTAGGAACTTGCACTGATCCGATATTTCTAAAACTTTGCACACATATTGAGCTGTTATGACTTTACAATTTCGTGATTAGCAAAGTGGGCAATGCCACGCCCATAAAAAAAATTATAATTTTTAGGTTTTTGCACTTGATATTCAATTAAAATTTAGAATGCATTTCGATTCATTAAGGGGCGTAGCAACGCGCGCCGGGTTTGACTAGTTTCAATATAAAAATTTAATGATCTACTGCGTTGTTAGTTTGTTAGTAATTTTTGTCATTGCCACATATCGCAAGTATCAATCATTAAAATCACCCCCATTAACGATGTTTGCTTTTAATACACAAAATTATGGTTATTTTAGTTAAAAAATTGCGGCTTGAGTTTTTTTTCGATTTTTTTTTATTTGTTCTCTCATTCGTTTGGTATCAGTAACTTATGGTTAAATTAAACGTAACATAACCACAATCAGGGTACACTTATACAGGTGGCGGTGCCAGCCCATCTGATTATTTTTTGTGTGCCAATGTTTGTCAAACTCCATATACATATAAACAAGTAAGAGTGCTATATTGAATCTGATAGTACCCTTCACCATCATCTACATAAGTATATTTAATCCCACATCATAGCTTAACCTATATTTCATTTTATACGCCATTTTTCCTTTTTATTTTCGACGCTATCCTCGATTTTGAATTTTTACGTAGTTATCTGTATTCTACTAGTCAAACCCTTTCATTTGATACCCATATTGATGGGGTTTTTTCGCCATTTTGTTTTAGACGCCATCTTGGATTTTAATTTTTTTAATAATTTACTGTATTCTACTGGTTTATTTGATACCAATATTGAGGGGGTTCAAAAAGTTACATTTTAAAAAACCAGATTTGGCTCATGTATAAATTTATTGTCCGCCATTTTGTAGTGGCGGCCGACATGAATTTTAATTTTTTTACAGTGCTTATATTGTGCTAGTCAAGTCCTTTCAGATGATACCAGCATTGACTCTCTCGGTTGTCTAGAAGCTGAAAAAATTGATTTTAGTTTGTAAATTTTTGGAATATACATTTTTCAAAAAAAAAAAAAATTTTGTTTATAACATTACCGATTATAGCACAATTTATCCAAACTTTTTCACGAATATCTCTATAGGCATATTATATCTACGAATAGTATAGTATTATATCTACGAGTAGTATTTTAATTTTGGTGCTAAAAATATGGGAAAAAACAGAGGCAGTCGTGTTTATTTGCGCATATCTCAAAAAGTTTTGCGGCGATTGCGCTGAATTTCAATAGCGATATATTCCTGGATATTTCCAAGAGATTGATACCATATGCAGATCTGAGGAACATATAGTTGCTTCTAAAAGTTGATTTCAACCAACACACGGACAGACGGTCAGGGCTTAATCGACTCCTCTATTCATAAGCTTTCAGAAAATATATACTTTATGGGGTCGGAAATGAAAATTGTAGAAATTACAAACGGAATGACAAAGCTATATATACCCTTGTGCACCACAGGTGAAGGGTATAATAGCGTCTCAAGCAAAATGGCGGATAAAATTTTTTTAGTCCCATCAATATGGGTATCAAATTAAAGTGCTTGACTAGAAGAATACAGTTAACTACGTAAAAAATCAAAATCAAGGATTGCGTCGGAAATAATAAGGAAAAATGCCCTATAACATGAAATATAGGCTAAGCTACGATGTGTGATTATACATGTGTGATGTACATGATGGTGAACGGTATTATTAGTTTTTTATTTCTTAAGTGTAGTTTTTACAAATTTTATTACATTCGATCAACCTGACTTCCCGAGATAATACAATTTTACAATATTTAATTTAGAAAAGTAAAACATTACACCAAACAAAGCATATGTTTAATATCACATAAACCATATAAGACATCGAGAAATGAGTCAACAATAACTAAATTTTTTCAATCGTCTGTGGGTCAACACAATAATAAGCTGATTGTAAATAAGCAATGAACAAAATAAAATTTTTTTTGGTGATTTCCCATGCGTACTATTTTTTGTTTAATTATGCATATTTTTACAATTTTATTTTTCCTTAATTATTACATTTTAATTTTTGTATATGCATTAAATGGGTAATCAAATATTTTATTATATATAAATAACATAATTATTATATACAAACACAAGGCACATTTATTCATCAGGTAGTCTTGTTTCGTCAGCTGATTATTTTTTTCTTTACTTATTTTAAATTTCAGCTGTCAAAGTATATATATAAAAAATCAATTTTCTTTTCTCTCTTATTTATTTCAAATGTCAAACTTCATATATAAAAAATATAAAAAAAAACAAATACTATCCGAACTGCAACTACCTGATGAATTAATATGCCTTGATACAAACATATATAATGTCGTTCTTTAAATGTCAAGTATAACTCATGATCCACATTCGAAAATACAGGTTGATGCATAAATTTTCTGGATTTGTTTTAATTGTATGTTATTTCTACAATAACAAAATTGATAAAAAAAAAATAAATTTGTACATACATATGTTTATGTGCATGTTTTGATATGTGAATTAAAGATTATGTTATAAACCTGAAACCATAGATAACAACAAAAAATTTGTGAAATATTTAAGAAAAAAAAAACCTGTTACACGTTTTTTTCGATTATGAGAAAAGTGCTAAAAAAGTTAATAACTAGGTATACGTTTTTAGAATATGCTGACAGTAATATATTATATTTATTATAATTTTGGTATTTGCAATAGAGGTATAAATATTAAATAATTTCGTATACAGTTAAACTGACTGATCGAGGTAATTTTATATTGTATATTTCAGTAGTCGTTTCTTATTCGAATAAGCATAATAAACTCAGTATTAAAACAATTTTCCTACAATTTTTCGGCCGTATGCAAAAACTCAAAAAGCTCAACATCTTAAAAATTATCTTAAAAAAAATTTAAGTAGGGATATATCCACTTTAAACCTTTCTGTTTTTGTTGTAACTTGACAACACTCGAAACTTTATGAGAAAAAAAATCACTGAAGTCACCATAATACATTGAAAAATATTAAGTTTCCTCAAACTTTAAATTGGGAACCAATGTAATTGTTTCTCCGTACTTCAAAGCAAGGCATATTCATACAGGTATGTATATGCAACGGCGAATTGATACAACAAAGTAACTTTTTGGAAGATATTTTTTTTTGTCAAGGTCAATTTGTATTTCGGGGATGGAAAATTTGTCATAATATCTTTTGTTTAATAAAATTTGATTAAAAGAAAAAAAAATATTTTTAAAACGCCTTATTATAAATGGTGCAAAAGTAACAAATATTCGGAAATTCGGACATTTATTATAAAAAAAGTACATTTAAATTAATTGTTTAATACTAAAACCAAAATCTAATTTTTTATCCCTGCAATAATAAATTAAATCGAGGCGAATTCAAAGTTTTGAGAAAATGCTTTCTTATCAGCTGAGCTGATAATTTCACCTGTATGAATTCGCCTTGCTTCAAAGTTATGTAAAATAATTATAGGATGTTTTTTGTTTACGTATTGAACTTCCGAACATCGATTCACACTTCCATGTACTTAGGTACTTGAAATTCGTTTTGTTTTTTTTTAGATAACTCTTAGGCTTTTTTAGATGTTTGTGTAATGCAATTAAGGGTTATAAATTAAATTGCCGTTACGCCGATGAAGGGTTTATAATATACACGGTCTCATACACACGATTGTAAATTATAAATCAAAAAGTATTACAGAAACAAATTTTGATTTTTGTTGTTTTAAATTTTTATTCAACTCTTTCGTTGCAACTTGCAAGCAAAGTTATTAAACAGACTTATTGTAGTTCCAAACAGACATCACCACTGTTTGTTCAGCCACATGTGTACATGTACATTTTTGTATACTCGTATAAATAGTATAGCGTCACTTCCTCGTATAACAAGTGTATGTTTATTTTGAATATTTTGGGTTCATGTATTCTTTAAATTTTAGTAAAACATTGAATAGATATTTTTCTCAACATTTTTTTATTTATAATTCACAATATGTGTCAGTATTCGAAAATAAATTAACGGAAAAGAATTATTACTTTTGAATGTTAAGATCTGACGTACAATATTATTACAATTTAGTAAGTAGACCTTACGGGCACAGATAGTACAAGTCCATAGAATTTCAACTTGACACACAAATACATATATTATAACCAATGGAGGCACTAACACTGATGCAGGCGACTTTTTTTAAAGTATAAAGAATTAAAGAACGAAAATAATGTATATACAAAATTCAAAATCCAAATGAAATTAACATTTTTGCAAAATTTACATTTAACACTCACACTCGTAGGCAATGAAAGAAATTTTATTTTGAACAGGTTTTAGAATTGTACAATAATGAAAAAAAAATTTAAATGTTTAAGTACAAAAAATATTTCTTTTTGTCTTCTAGTACGATACCCTTTTCAGAACTCAAAAATACAAACATATAAATAGATATAGTTATACATATATTAAAATGGCCCATGAGATGGTGGAAGAAGTTTTTAGTGAAGAAAAACCCTTTTTGGGCACACTCGATATAGCATTTATAGTAATGCTGATAGTGGGAACTACCTGGTATTTCATGCGAAGTCGTAAAAAGGAAGAAGAACCAGTACGTTCGTATTCTATACAGTAAGTTTTATCAAGATAATGAAGAATTTAAAAACTGTATCTCAATGAGTTTGTATTATGTAGACCTACTACAGTCAGTACTACCTCAAGTGCCGATAATTCTTTTATTAAGAAACTGAAAGCCTCTGGTCGTAGTCTAGTCGTATTTTATGGCTCACAAACGGGTACAGCTGAAGAATTTGCTGGCCGTTTGGCTAAAGAAGGTATACGTTATCGTTTGAAGGGTATGGTAGCCGATCCTGAAGAATGTGATATGGTAAGTTCTTCGTTTTTGTAAAGACTTATAATTATTTAATTGAATAAAATATATCTCTTGCTTTCGTTTTGCAGGAAGAATTATTACAACTTAAAGACATAGATAATTCATTGGCTGTTTTTTGTTTGGCCACCTATGGTGAAGGTGATCCCACCGATAATGCTATGGAATTCTATGAATGGATCACAAATGGTGATGCCGATTTAACTGGTCTAAATTATGCTGTAAGTATTTTTTATCAATATTTTAAAACTAATCGTTAACTACTAATTTAATCATTAATGAATGAATGAATGAATGAGAAGTAAAAAGGCACATTATTGCATAATTATAATTTTCATAAAAAGTATTTAAGCTAACTTAGCTAATTTTTTTTTGAGATGCATCGATATGCCTTTATGACGTTACGATACATATAAAAAAATTAAAATTATATTCAAGGTAAAATTTACAAAACAAGTAGAGTAATTGCAGCTTAAGAGATTAAAAGTATTTAATATTAATTAAAAAGAATTCTCAAATTTTACGGAGAAAGACGATTTCGCTAGTATGTATATTTAAAAATGTATGTATTCGCATAATTTTCTCTAAGTTTGGATATAAGTAGTCATTTAGCCAGTAAACCAGCAGATCTGCATCCTCTCGATTTCTTCCTTACCAGAACCGAAGTTAAGAATGGGATTCTCTAATATTTTTTATTTTTTTTTGCTTACACTCAAAGGGTAATATCTCGTTAACTTATCAGAACTTATGTATATTAGGTGCAGGGGTTACCGTGTATGTAATAGTTTCGGAATGCAGAATCATTTTAAAGTTAATTAGCTCAATAGCAGTAGTAGACTGACATTGAAAAATTCGAGCTTTGTGTTGAAAATCAATAATTCTAGGTGTACAATATGTTTCATTATTTTCGAAGCCACTTATTGACATTGCATCCACAAAACCAGTTTGTACTACAAGTATAAGAGCTTTTACTTCAACGAGTTAATAAAGGCTCTTATACTTGTAGTTTTAAGCCCCAGCTTTTGGATATGTCTTACATAAGTACATGATATGGAATACTAAGTTCATCTTGTATTTCTTTAAAAAGCATGCATCGACTTTTATTGCGACAAACAAATACCTATAAAATTAAATCAAGAGCATTTAAGCAAGTCGTTTGTTTTTAATCTGTTGAAACAGCTAAGAATTGCAAAATCCCATTATTATTACATTTTGATTTTATTTTCGTATTTTCTCTTAGTTGTTGTTAAGGAGTGAGTCAAAAAAAAACTTATATTCACTATTCCACCCAAAACTTATCCTTGGTCCCACAAATTATCATTTTTTAATTCACGTAAATTTTAAAAATATTTCAGATATTATCTTCTAACTAGCCAAGCCCGGCGCGCGTTGCTACGCCCCTTAATGAAAAAAATTGCATTCTGAATTTTAATTAAATATCAAGGGCAAGAATCTAAAAATTATAACTTTTTATATGGGCGTGGCACTGCCCAATTTTCTAATCACGAAACTGTATAGTCATGACACCTCAATATGTGTGTAAAGTTTCAGAAAAATCAGACCAGTGCAAGTACCTCAAAATTATAACTTTTTTTATGGGCGTGGCACTGCCCACTTTTCTAATCACGAAACTGTATAGTCATAACAGCTCAATATGTGTGCAAAGTTTCAGAAAAATCGATTTAGTGCAAGTAGCTGAAACTGATAACTTATTTTTTATGGACGTGGCACTGCCCACTTTTCTAATCACGAAATTGTATAATTATGAGAGTTCAAGATGTGTGCAAGGTTTCAGAAAAATCGGTCAAGTGCAAGTAGCTAAAGATGATTACTTATTTTTGATGGGCGTAACCCCGCCCACTTTTTACCACCCATAAACATTCCCTGGAATGTGTACAACAGTTTGCCAAAGTTTGAGTCCGATCGGATTTACGGTTTCGGAGTCCGAGAGTTTCACTTTTATATATATGGATTACAACTTGTCGATAAAATCCAATATGGACTTTCAAAAAAGAATGTAAAAAGATTTGGAGTTTAATCGTCACACTATTTTTAAAACCATTAAACAGTTGAAGAAAGACTGAATAAGTATTAAAAGAAAAACTTGAATTAGGAAGATAAAATGGTAAGACAAAATAAGCCGATCACCTATTTCGATAAGAATCGAACATTTCTAGCATAAAAGTAGGTTAAGTTAAATGCTCTGATTCTGTTGTAAGCAGAGGCAAAGTAAATGCCAGATTGAAGTCGTATTATGTTCTTAAAGTTCCAGATAGCAATCCGGCAAAGAACTATTTGCAGTGTGTGGCAAAAGATACCAATAATTGGTGAGATCAGGCGCTATAAACACAGAAATATATATTACGTAGTATCTACTTAAAACGGTACAAAGTGCCTTCATATTTTTGGCCTGATTTGGTATCACTATATAAAAAAGATCCTTGAGTAGCAATAATTTGAATTATGTATTACGGGCGGCAAATCCACCCAACTATCCAAAAATTTGGCCTGTGGAAAGGTATTAATTAAAAAATAATTAAGTAACACAGAAAATGTATCTCAGTACATGTCCGATTTTAAGCGTAAGTGGACCACCTTATCCAAATAGGTAACAGAAGCAAGTATAAAATCTGTAACACTTAGGAGCATTTTCAGAAAAAGTGAAAATTATTAAATACCGAGTAATATGCTAATATTTTAATGTTTAATGAATTTGTAGAATATTTGAATAAATTAACGTATTTTTGTAAATTTTTATATTAAAAGGATTAAGTTATATTTTGCCTCTTCCCACACGTTTTTAAAATGGCTAAGGTAATTCCAATCCACAAATCTGGAAAGGATCCTAAATTGCCCTCCAGCTATAGGCCAATAAGTATTCTTAGCCTATTGGATAAGGTGTTCGAGAAAATTATTCACTCCAGAATTTTAGATATTTCAAATTGCAATAATATCATAAATAAAGAACAACTTGGTTTTCGAAAAGAGCACTCCACTGTACATCAACTTAAGAGAGTTGTTAACTTTCTTGAATGTAATAAAAGTAATCGAAAAAGCACTGGAGTCGTTTTTCTTGATATCGAAAAAGCTTTTGACTCAATCTGGCATGATGGACTAGTGTATAAATTAAATACGTTAAATTTTCCAATTTACCTTCAAAAACTTATCAAAAGCTTTTTAAATAAACGTACGTTTGTTGTATCTGTCAATAACAAATTTTGTAGTGAAAGGCAAATACCTGCGGGCTTGCCGCAAGGATCAGTATTATCCCCTACACTATACTCGATATATACATCTGATGTTACTCTAAGAAGAGACCATGATGCAGCTTTTTACGCGGATGACAGCGCCTTTATTTGTTGCGGTAAAGTCTCGAATGCGATTATTAGAAGAATGGAAAATAATCTTAAATTAATTCGTAAATACTATGACAAATGGAAAATAAAAGTCAATGACGATAAAACTCAAGCAATTATATTTCCATTCAACAAATCGCGAAAACGCTTTCCTACTAGATATTTATCGTCTAGGGGAACAATTATCCCATTGAAGGACGAAATTAAATATCTAGGAGTAATCCTTGACAGAAAACTTTTATTCAAACAGCATGTTAATTACATTTGCGAGAAGGCAATTAAGTGTAGTCGTGCCTTATACCCCTTAATTGGCCGAAGATCTAATCTTAATATAAAGAACAAAGTTCTTATTTACAAAATGTGTATTCGACCGATTATGACCTATGGTTGTCAAATCTGGTCCCAAAAGGCTGCTAAAACGCATACAAAAAAATTGCAAATCATTCAAAATAAAAACTTGAAAATAATACACAATCTACCTTTTAGATATCCAACTTATCTTCTACACGGAAACTTTGACTTCAAAATGTTTAATTCATTGACAAGGGAACTGACGCTGTCATTTAATGAAAAATTCAGAAGGTCAAATTTTGAAATAATAAGAAATTTGCTGAACAACCACTGAGGATCTTTTGTTTAAAAGACACATTTCAGTGATTGTTTTAAAATCTCTTATAACTTCTAAGTTGATGCGAGGTTTTTTATGAACAACTTTTCCTTAAATCTGTGATATTAGTAGTTTCTTTATTTAATTAATCAGATGTTAATTGTTGTAATACTATATGTAAATCCTCATAACTCTGTTAATGATATTGATAAAATGAAATAGTTTTTAATAAAGGATAATAATAACAAAAAAAAAAAAATTATATTTTGCCTTATACAAGTAAAGGTTTTTTTTCTGCTCACTCTATATACAACAAATAAACAATTTCAACAACATAACTACTGTTAAATTTATTCATTTAAAACTACTCTTAAATTTAAAAATCTTGTTAATTCACCACCATTTATCAAACAATTTCAAAAAATTTCCAAATATTTACATGCTATATTTTGAAGTATTTAAGCTCACTTTATCTGCAAAGAAAACCATTACAATTTTTAAACATTTATAATAAAATGAGAATACAGGTGTAAAATTTTATATATTTCTACTTATATGATAAAAATTTTTGCTTCGTATGTTCAAAGTTAATAATGAAAAAAAATTTTCAATTTAGTCAACACTAAAGTAAACTTTATCTAAGACTTGACTTTTAAAAATTCTGCAACGGTATTGAAAATCAGAAACATCGGTACATAAACAACTGAGATATGAGCAAAAACCCACGACCACCTCGATTTTTTTTTTTTCACAAAAACAACATTACAACAACAACATACATACATACAAACGTGTATACTAGTTAGAGTAAACGTGGCATCGAATCCCAGCTGAGCCAAAAAAAAAATTTTTTATATTTTTTTTTTTAATTTATTTTTTTTTTATTTTTTATTTAATATATTATTTAATTTTTTTTTAATTTTTTTAAAATTTTTTTTTTTAAATACATACGTAAATTTTTAATTTTACAATGGGATGTTTTTAAATTTGTTTTTTATATATGTACATATGTACGTTTTTCAAATGAGATGAATAGTGATACAAACTACTGTTATTGCATGACTACACGTTGTGAAGGGTATATAAGATTCGGCACGGCCGAATATAGCATTTTTACTTGTTTACATATAAACTTGTAATTCATATACATAGGTACACATACTTCATACGTATTTTAATTTAACCTTAAATTTGGAAATTAAAATAAAAACATCATTAAAAACTAAACGGAAATGAAATGTCAAGAAACCTAAATTAAAAAAAAAATACTTAATGTTGTATTATTGTTGTCGACATTATTCATTTTATTTCATTTTAATTATACACTTCATGGTGTGCGGCAAGAGTATAATATATATACACAATTTGGACATTTCGTTTGAAATATCTAAAATATTTAAGACCAATATGCAATTTTTCATTTATCTCTGCACGGAAAAAAATATGTGAAAAAATACGAACATCAAAAATTCCTTGACCAGTTAATTGTCAGAACAATAAGTTTTGCTTCAGTTGACGGAAAAGTCTCCGTTAAGTATAATAGCGTCTATGTATAAGATAACAAATGCAAACATAAAGTTGCCTGAAAAATGTTCAAACCATACACATATTTTTTATGAAAATGTAAAGTTTAGGCAAAACTGCATACTAGGTATCAATTCTCGTTCTATGAAACTTTGAAATGAAAAGTTTTTGTGTGTCATATCATAAGGTGCCACCATACCATTTGCTATACAAAAACTTTTTTATTTCACAGTTTCACAGAACGAGAATTGAGCCCCTGGGTATCAATTCTCGTTCTATGAAACTTTGAAATGAAAAGTTTTTGTGTGTCATATCATATGGTGCCACCATACCATTTGCTATACAAAAACTTTTTTATTTCACAGTTTCACAGAACGAAAATTGAGCCCCTGGTTTTTATTTGCGGCCCCAGTACGTATGTTTATACTATGAATTCTAATAGATATAATAAGTTTTAGGCTCTCGGATGTGTTTTAGGCTTTAAAAAATCATACATATGTATGCTACATTTTATTATTAACTACCTACACGTTAGGTTAGTGTATATAAAATTTGGCACAGCCGAATGTAGCACACATACTTGTTTAAAAGTACTTTGTAAATTCATACTTGCGAGCTTTTTGTAATATTCACACATAACGCTTATGAAAGTCTAGTGAGACCTTTGATCTAAACTTATTTAAATAAAGCGTAATTTCCAAATTCATAACAACTTTAAATATTTATATTCATTGTACACATTAACGGCACGAAATATTTTAATTTTTTATGAGTTTTATGATAAATATAATAATGATAAATTACTTTATAAAAACATCATTATGACGACTAATAATTATGATGACAAATTGAAAAAAAAAGTTGGGAAAAAGGTCATTGTTGTAGAAAACTTAGAAAATACTCACTTACATATGTATGTATGTATTTCAATAAAACTATATATTTTAATATACGTAATTTAAAAAATTTAAAATCAACTATGGCATTCATAGCTCTTAAAAAGATTTGCATTTAATAAATATTTCATACACGTGTACGTATATATATATGAATACTAGGGTGATCGATTATTCTACTTTTTACAAAACCTGTTTTTCGAATAGCTTGGAACTTGGAATTTGAAAAAAAACGGTTGCTTTTTTGAAAGTTGGAAAAAACCGGTTAACCGGTTCGAATACATAAAATATAATCCCTAATGAAAAAAATTAAAAATATTGTAAACAAAAAATATAATAAAAATGATATTTAATATCAGCTTTTAACAGTTTCGAAACGCAAGAAATAAAAACAATTGATTTGGTTTTTAACTAGTTAAATTTATCGGTCAACTTAAAATTTAAAACGTAATAAAATTGACAAAATTAGCTGTACGATTCTAAAATTTTACAAAAATTGTTTATGGTCAAAAGATTTGTGCTAACAGAAAATTACAAATATACTCTATATTAGATGTATGATGATAAAATTTTTTATGTATAAATTTATCGTCAATATAAACATAATTCCAAAAAATTAATGTGGCACGCCCACTTTAACACCCACCTCCCATAAAACGCATTATTTAAAATTCATATAACTTCTCTATGGTCAAAGTTTGGAAAAATAAAAAATTGTATATTGAAATAAGTTAAGTTCATTAGCACGCCTATTTTAAGGCCTGCTTCTCATACATTGAGAAATTTAAAAGCTCATAAAAACTATATGTATAAGATAATGAAATTTCGCATATATTGGTAATAAATTATTTTATTTTCATATTATTTCTATATGAACAAAAATTTTAGAAAAAAAGACATCTAGAAAGAAATATCTAAGTGAAATTGAAACATTAATTATATTATTTAAAAAGTAGGAGATGCCATACCCACACAAAGCTAATATTATATTTTAACTTCCTCTTGCTACCAAATTTTGGTCTTTAGTTTCCCTACAAATTTATATTACTCTTAATGTAGAAATACTTAAGGTTTCATTGAAGGACTAAATTTACGAAAATATTTTACTAGCATATCGTAGTTATACAGAGAAAGTGATACATATTTTAGTAAAAAGAGATTATTCCATAGCGATTAGTCTTAATAACAAAATAAAAAAATGTTTTCGCTATAAAAGTATGTACATAAAATTGGTGGTGGGTATCAAAAATTCGGCACAACCGAATATAGTGCTTTTACTTGTTATTTTTGTTGAAGAATCTAAATATGTTCGTTAATGATTACATTAAAATATACCTCTGATTACGACCATAAGTTAAATGCTCAATTTCTTTAAAACGCTTTAAGAGTAAAAAAAACGGTTCTCCTATCAAATTTGCATTTTCTGATTATGATTGGTTACAAAGATATATGAACATAAACTTATAACTGAAAAAAAAAACAAGTAAGAGCGCTATATTCGGCCGTGCCGAATCTTATATACCCTTCACAACGTGTAGTCATGCAATAACAGTAGTTTGTATCACCATTCATCCCATATGAAATACGTACATACATATAAAAACATACATATATAAAAAACATCCCATTGTAAAATTATAAATTTACGTATGTATGTAAAAAAAAAAATTTAAAAAAAAAAAATTTAAAAAAAAAATTTAAAAAAATAATTAAAATATATATAATTAATATAAACCAAAAAAAAAATAATAAAAATATAAATAATATATTAAATAAAAAATAAAAAAAATTAAAAAAAAATTAAAAAAAAATTTTTTAAATATAAAAAAATTTTTTTTTTGGCTCAGCTGGGATTCGATGCCACGTTTTCTCTAACCAGTATACACGTTTGTATGTATGTATGTTGTTGTAATGTTGTTTTTGTGAAAAAAAAATCGAGGTGGTCGTGGGTTTTTGCTCATATCTCAGTTGTTTATGTACCGATGTTTCTGATTTTCAATAGCGATCTACTCCCGAATATTTCTGATATTTTGATACCTCACCCGGGTCCAAGCGATGTCGGGGGGCGATGTCGGGGGGAAAAAGTTGATTTCAACATACACACGGACAGACGGACAGACTGACAGAGCTAAATCGACTTCCCTATTCATAAGCTTTCAGAAAATATATACTTTATGGGGTCGGAAATGAAAATTGTAGAAATTTCACACGGAATGACAAACCTATATATACCCTTTTTCACTGTGTGAAGGGTATAAAAACGTTTTTGTGGGTAAAAAACTGGTGTATTCGTATTTTAAAAATCAACAATTGGAAAAAACGCCAGCTAAAAGATAAATAAATTGGGTTTTTAACCGGTTGGAAAACCCTAATGAATACTATATATGTATGTACATATAATATCTTTTATTATATACATATATTTTCAACCAGTATAAGTATGTATGCACAAACATAGATACATGGTATCCAACATCTAATATTAACATTTAAAGTTTAATTAAACGCATGAATTTTAAACACGCGTCAAACTAGATAAACGCCAGTGGTGCCAGGGAAAGATTAAAAAAAGCTACAGTTTTTGTTATTACATTTTAAAAGTATTGTCTAAATTTCTTGATTTTTAGATTAATTATTTGTTCTTTATTAAAAAGAATTTTTATCAATCTTAAAAACAAAAAGTGATCTCAAGCTCAAGAAAAAAAAATTGATTATTAGATTATTATAATATTACTTAATATTATTTTTTTGTAAAAAGTTAAACCTATGATCTGTTAAACACTAGTGAAAATTCTGGTTCTCTCTTTTAAAATTTGTATTATTTTCTCTGTAGCATACATGTGTATGTATATCGCACACTTAATACAATAACGTCAGAACTCAAAATTCTAACATTTTAAGTGGTTGTAGTATTTAAAATAAAATTAGTTCCATTACGAAAATAGTTAATTTTGATATATGTATCACTGTTGGCAAAAGTGGCACAATCGTTCCATTTTTGGCACTATTGATTGTTTAATGGCACTATTGCACGCTCAATAAAATTTTGGCACTTTTTCAAACAATTAAAAATATATAATTTTACTTTGTTTTAAAGAAATATATTTTTTAATAATAAGAAATAAATGCTTTTTCTCCCTGTTGTAAATACTAAAATGCGAAACTACGGACTGCACAATATCAAAAATTTGGCCATTTTAGTACGTTCATATGTTGGAAAATGCACGCAAAGAAAAACCATGGTTACGACATGATCACGACGGTCATATTATTTTTTCTATTACTTTGTCGAAAACAAGTAATAGTTATTTTTGTTTCATTTCATCATATATTTTGTCACGATAATCAAGCATTTGTTTGAATTGTATCATTTAATGATTACTTTTCTTAAAAAATCTCAAAATGGTTATCATTTAAAAATAGTATGATATAAAAAAATTAATGCGACAAAAATAACATTATATTCAAAATCATTAAAAATTAAAAATAATCATTAAATAATAAGTAAGACAACAGTATGATTACAAAATAATCAAGCTATGATTTTTTTTAATAATAATTTGATTTCAATTGTTTTTCTTCTTGCTGAATAAATTTTTATTATTTTAAAAGTTTGAGATGTCAAAAAAAGGAACAAAAATTTTGAAAAATTAAAGAAAATTTAAAAATAAACGAGAAAATGTAAAAAAATATTGGTAAAAAAATTGCAATTAAATTGGTGAGTACAATCAATATGTGTATGTTACAGCAAAAGACAATTATTTGTCATAAAAAAGCAAATATTGTCGATATCAATTGTAGTCATATATATGATTATTGAATGATACTTAAATTAAACATAATAACATAATAATGATAACTGGTAACCATTATTATTTTAAACATAATCATACAATTCAATCATAGTATGTTGCTCTTCGATTATGGTTACCACAACCATATTTTTTCTTTGCGTGTGTGTTGATCGATTTTTGATCTTAGTTCAAGCACCTGATGGTTCCAATCAATCGATTTGTAATGCCATTATGAACGTTTTACAGGATAATGAAATTCCTTTAAAAAATGTTGGGCCGTACTTATAAAAAATATTTTAGGTTTATTAAAGACTTATTTGACAGATGTTGCAGAGAAATTTGTCAAATAAGCCTTCAATAAACCTAAAATATTTTTTATGAATACGGATAATTGTACGGTTATGATGGGAAAGAATAATTGTTTGCAGGCTCTGCTTAAAGAAGTTCAATTTGAATTTAGTATTTGGCTTCAGGTAAATACTTTATCATCATTAATTTGATCTCAGGATTTATTAAAATCCAACTTAAAATGTTGTTATGACAGTGATGTCTTAAATATAATTACCCAAACAAATGTTACAAATACAATTTTTGTTAACTAGAATTTTATAACTACATATCGATGCCTTACTTCCTCAACCTCGTATCTTAAAAAATACGGTTTTGACTTTTTCATATCAAACGATTGTTTTATGCTTTAACTAAAAAAGATTAGTATATTATTACTACTAATATGCATAAATACACTCAATTCCTTAATAATTGCATTTAAACTTTTAACCAAACACCGAAGTATAAAAATATTAACCGTTTTTTTTTCTCTCCTGAAAAATTTTATTTTTTAAGATACGAGGTTGAGGAAGTATATTTAATATTATTTAACAATATATATTTAACTAGCATTTAACCCGCTACTTCGTTAGCGCAGTTCTTACTATTTATTGAATGCTCAAGTTCTATTTATAATTATTAAATATTTTTGGTTCAATTAATGAAAATTTGTATCTCTGATTCAATTTACTTAGAAATATAAAAAGTAGAGTAAGGATATATCGGGCATATATTTCCTTACTAAAAGCAAGATCAATGCTACTGAGTTTAAAAAATTAAGATTCATATTTTGCAAAAATTACCCTAAAATAATAAAAGAAACATTTTTTCCTTCAATAAAACTTCCACTTGGTTTATTATTTCCTTTATTTAGAATTCTATGTATACAAAATATATAAAAAGAGAAAAAGTAATTTTGGTCGTCCATAATATTAGGACTTAGACCTCGCATCAAAAAACACTAATTTTAACAATCTATGTTTACAAACGTAAAAATACAAAGAGTACAATAAAAATGCGAAAAGGCTTTTTTGTGTCTTTAATATCATTTTAATTCTAAACTTGAATAAATAATCCTTTATTTCACAATTTTAACTTTTTAAACGTAGGAAATTCAAAAAGTCCCATTATAATGCATAAAACTACCCTTTTGATCGCTCATAACATATTTAGCCTTACCTTATATCAATAGTCACTAATTTCGAAATTCTTGCTTCGCAAACGTTAAAAATACAATAAGTACCATAAAAATTCAAAAAAGAACCTCTTTGGTCACCCATAACATTTTTAGCCTCACCTTGTATCAATTGTCACTAATTTCAAGATTCTACCTTCGCAAACGTTGAAAATACAAAAAGTACCATACAAATTCAAAAAAGTACCTTTTTGGTCGCCCATAACATTTTTTGTCTCACCTAGAATCAATAGTCCTTGATTGTACAATCCTACCTTCATAAACGTATAAAACACCAAAAGTACCATAAAAATTTAAGAAAGTACATTTTTGGTCGACCATAACATTTTTAGTCTCACTTTGTATCAATAGCCACTAATTTTAAAATTCTAGCTTCGCAAACGTTGAAAACACAAAAAGTACCATAAAAATTTAAAAAAGGACTTTTTTGGTCGCCCATAACATTTTTGGTCTCATCTGAAATCAATAGTCCTTGATTGTACAATCCTACCTTCATAAACGTAGAAAATACAAAAAGTACCATTCAAATTCAAAAAAGTACCTTTTTGGTCGATCATAAGATTTTCGGTCTCACCTTTTATCAATAGCCACTAATTTTAAAATTTTAGCTTCGCAAACGTAGAATATATAAAAAGTACCATAAAAATTCAAAAAAGTACCTTTTTGGTCACCCATAACATTTTTAGTCTAACCTGGAATCAATAGTCCTTTATTTTACAATTCTACCTTTATAAACGTAGAAAATACAAAAAGTACCATACAAAAGCGAAAAAGTACATTTTTAGTCCAAGTTCCAAATTCCAAGTTTAAAATGTTCAAATATCTATGTAACAAAATATTTTAATAGACATGATTAAAACTCAGTAAATCTACTCTTTTTTGCATAAAAGTAATTATGTTCTAAAAAGTACCAAACTCTTCTCGATTTTTCCCTTTTCTACCCTGTTATGAATGTGTTTAAATTTTTACTAAATTACATAATTTTTTATGTCTAGTGAAATCCTAATTAAAAATTTTGTGAAAATTGGCCGTCTAATTAGGAATTACATACATTTTCCGGAATTTTCCACTTTTTGGTACCTTTTTTGTCCCCAAAAAAGTTTCCGAAAATTTCACCTAAATAATTGTCCATATTCTATTAGGCAATAATAATTATAAAATTTTGTCCCATTGAATAATATTAGAAAAGTTTCCTTTAAAAAAAGTACCAAAAAAAGGGACAATTTTTACCCCTTATACATATGAATTTGAAAAAAGTGCCGAGTTCCTATTAATATTTTTTTGCGGACTACTTAATACAGTTTAAATTTTTTTCCTAGCTTTATGCGTTTGGTAGTTACATAGGGTACCAAAAAAGTACCAAATTATAGTTTTCACCCGTTTTTTCCCCTTAGGGGTTGAAAATTCTAAAAAAGGCCAGACACCTGGCAGCTTATTTTTTGTGCAAATTACAATACTTTTTTAATTTAATTTGTATCATTTTTAGTTTAGCAGATATAAGATTACCGATTTTACCCGTTTTTACCCTTTTTTACCCCCTTAAAGTACGAATTTCAAAAAATCCCTTCTTAGTGGAGCTATACATTGAAAGAGGAAACGATTGTCCAAATTTCATGTCTCTAGCTCTTTGCGTTTGGGCTGTGCGATGATGAATCAGTCAGTCAGTCATTCAGTCAGTCAGTCAGTCACGTTACTCTTTTATATATATAGATATATCCCTATTTTGGAATAATTATTTAACATTACATATAAAATACATATGTGTATATTTAATAAATAATAATCCTACAATAATAATATAATAAATGTGAATGTTTGTATGTTTGGATATTTGTTACTCAATCACGCAAAAACGGCTGAACGGAACTAAATGAAATTCGGCACATAGATAACAACCTAGATTAACACATAGGCTACTTTTTATCGCGATAATAACGCGAAGTCGATGGCAAACTCATCATAACACATCCTAAACGGGTTGTTTGTGTTGTAAATATTTTTGTTTTTGTTGTTAATACTAAGTCTACCTTTTATCCCGATAACTACACAGACGAAGTCGCGGGCACAAGCTAGTATTTATTTTAATTTATATAAATTTTTTAAATATTGAAGTTCGAAAATTTTTTTATATATAATAATAAAACTGAATAAATGAATTTAATTTTTTTATATGATCGAAGCTGATATAAGTTATTACCATGCTTACAGCAACGAATCCTCTTACAACTTTTCTTTTAGTTGTGTGAGTCAATATGAGGTCCTTACAAGCTGCATGTCCATTAAGTCTAATGCTGTTGGTTCAGATGATATTCATCCAAGATTTTTTAAAATACTCTTGCCAAAGTTACTGCCATTCATAACTCACAGATAGGAATTTTTGTAAGTGATCAAAAATTGTTAAGTGACAAACAATCTGGTTTCCGTAGTAATCAAAGTTGCATAACTGCACTTGTAGATGTTGCAGAAGATATAAGAAAATAAATAGATTTACGAAAAAATATTTTTATACCCGCCACCAAAAAAATGGTGGGGGTATATTCATTTTGTCATTCCGTTTGTAACACATCGAAATATCCATTTTAGACCCCATAAAGTATATATATTCTGAATCAGGGTTTGATTTTATGACGATCTAGCTATGTCCGTCCGTCTGTCCGTCTGTTGAAAGCACGATAGAGGTCGCACCGAAAAAGCTAGGGGGCTCAAATTTTGCCAGAATCTTTCTTATAGACAAGGTTTGTTTGGTATTGAAAATGGGCTAAATCGGAATATTAGGAAGAGAGTTATAGCTCGAAAAACAGGAGTAGGTCGAAAAAACCGTGTCCTTCAAACATCGAATAAAATGGAATTGTGTCCAAACGCATTAACGTAGACTCATAAAACTTCGAATATATATTTCCTGAGTAAAAACAATATTTTTCCCCGAAAATTATCTAAATCTATGCATTATGAGAGGAGTTATCGATCAAAATGTACGAAAATTTATACCGCACAGTGTATTTTTCGGTATATTTAAAAACAAAAACGTCATAAAAGCAACAAAATTGGATGTACGACTCTGAAATTTTGCACACTTTGCTTATTGGTGATACGCTTTTTTGTAACGGAAAATCAATGTGCCACGCCCACTTTTACGCCCACCTCCCATATAACGTTTTACCCAAAATTCATATAATTTCTCAATTTATGTAGATTTTGGAATAATAAAGGGCTATATTGAAACATCTCATTTGTACTCATTCGAAAATACAACTTTGACACGCCCACTATAACGCCCACTTTTCACGTTATATACCGTTAATGAAATTTAAAAGCTCATAAAACCGCCAAAATTAGAGGTATGATGATCAAATTCGCTACGTATATCATTTTAGGCAATGTCATTACTGCACCAGAAAATTAAGGCGCCACGCCCACTTTTACGCCCACCTCCCATATAACGTTTTACTTAAAATTCATATAATTCCTCTATTAATAAAGATTTTGGAATAATAAAGGACTATATTGAAACACCTAAGTTGTACTCATTCGCAAAAATAACTTTGACACGCCTACTATAACGCCCACTTTTCACGTTATATACCGTTAATGAAATTTAAAAGCTCATAAAACCGCCAAAATAAGAGGTATGATGATAAAATTTGCTACGTATATCCCCTAGGCAATGTCATTACTGAGCTAGAAAATTGAGTAGCCACGCCCACTTTTACGCCCACCTCCCATATAACGTTTTACTTAAAATTCATATAATTCCTCTATTAATAAAGATTTTGAAATAATAAAGGACTATAATGAAACACCTAAGTTGTACTCATTCGCAAAAATAACTTTGACACGCCTACTATAACGCCCACTTTTCACGTTATATACCGTTAATGAAATTTAAAAGCTCATAAAACCGCCAAAATAAGAGGTATGATGATAAAATTTGCTACGTATATCCCCCTAGGCAATGTCATTACTGAGCTAGAAAATTGAGTTGCCACGCCTACTTTTACGCCCACCTCCCATATAACGTTTTACTCAAAATTCCTCTAATTTCTCTATTAATAATGATTTTGGATTAATAAAGGGCTATATTGAAACACCTAAGTTGTACTCATTCGCCAAAACAACTTTGACACGCCTACTATAACGCCCACTTTTCACGTAATCTACCGTTAATGAAATTTAAAAGCTCATAAAACCGCCAAAATCAGAGGTATGATGATCAAATTTGCTGTGTATATCCTTCTAATCAATGTTATTGTTGTGCCAAAAAGTTTAGGTGACACGGCCACTTTAACGCCTACCTCCCATACAACGGCTTACCTTAAATTCATGTAATTTCTCTATTGACAAAGTTTTTGGGAAAATAAAGGACTATATTAAAATATTTAAGTTGTATTTATTAGTAGAAACTTTATTGACACAGCTACTTTAACACACTTTCATTGAATTTCATTTCATTTAAGGACCGATGTTGAATTTAAATAAAACACAAATTATTTAGGATATTATTATCATTTCTTTTTATAATGATAATATTTGTATGGTTCAAATATGTATTTAACAAAATATCGGCCAAATGGCCCCCCCCATCCTTGGCGCCCCTCCTCTATCTGATGGTCCAAATTTTCAATGACAATGTTGATGCTCAATTATTGGGCATGATGATGAGTCGAGGTTGACTGCTCTTTTGCCACACTATCGCAAAAAACAGCAATAGTTCCCATTCAACGAACTAAGAAGGCATTCACAGATTTTCTAACATTTTATACAGACCTGTTTTGCAGAAATTTAAACATTTTTTACAATTCTCCCGATTGTGGACGAATTTGAATGATTATGTTGATCAAAAGAATTACGAAGTGCACAAAATGCATTTTGATTTGAACGCCCATTTTTATAAAAAACCTGAATAACTTTAAAGCGTTGCTCATTTGCGTATCTTTCCACGGATCAAAATGAGTAAGTTTGAGATTGAGAAATGTCAAGTGAAATGCAGAAAACAAATTTAAAGACTAGGTGTAGTTCACCTTCAACATGGGCCCTTAAAATTTAACCACCCTCTACAAAGAAAGTGATACATATTTTATTATAAAGAGATTATTCCATAATGATTAACAAAATAATAAATATTGTGCTTTAAATGTACACAAAATTGGTGGTGGGTATAAAAGATTCGGCACAGCCGAATATAGTGCTCTTACTTGTTTTTAGTACTTTTAGATCATTCTAAAGCCTTCGATTCAGTTGATCATAACCTTTTGTGTTATAAGCTAAAAAATATGTTTATGTTCTCTTCTACCGCTACGCAGTTGATATCAGCATACCTCTCAAAAAGGTGTCAGTATGTGCAAAATTCAAATGAGAAGTCTAATTTACTACCAGTTGTAAGAGGTGTGCCACAAGGGTCTATTGTTGGGCCACTACTATTCTCGTTATATGCTAATGATCTTCCCAACCAACTTAATTTCTGTAAAATAAGAATGTATGCTGATGACGTTCAAATTTACATCAGCTGTGACTCATCCGAAATTGAACAATGTATTGATACACTGAATGCTGAGCTAGAATGCATATCGCGCTGGGCTACCGCTAATGGATTAAGTATCAATCCTCAAAAATCCAAATGCTTAGTAATTCAAAAGCGTCCTACAATTAACATCATACCTTATATTCACCTCAATAATAAACGAATAGAGATAGTATCTTCAGCCAAAAATCTTGGAGTTTTTTTTAACAAAAATCTTTCGTGGTCCAACCATATAAATTACGCATGTGGACGAACATATTCAATGCTTAGAACATTATGGCCAACGCAATATTGTACTCCTATCAGGATAAGATCACTGCTAGCTAAAACCTATTTAATTCCTATTCTCTTATATGGATGTGAGTTATTTGCTAGTTGTGACGCCGCAAGTAATCGGAAACTAGACACAATATTTAGAAGCATCATTCGGTATGTGTATGGCCTAAAAAGATTTGCATCTGTAACACCATTTACAGGTAAATTATATGGTATCCAGTTTAATCATTTGTTTAAAACAAGGGTGCTTATATTTTTGCACAAAATAGTGTACAACCGTCAGCCATCTTATCTTTATAACCGTTTAAGCTTTTCGAGATCTGATCGAGGTAATAGGCTTATATCTTTTGGACATCAAAGTTTAATTTCTGATTGGCAATTTTTTATTAATGCAATTCGTCTTTGGAATTGCCTCCCGTATAATATACAAATTATTAGTAACGCACTGAGCTTTAAAAAAGCATTATACAATTTGTTTTTAAATTTACATTTACATATTATATTAAACTTTAGGATTGCCTTTATTGTTCTATTTTTATTTCGTCCATTACGAGAAAGTTGTTAAAAGAAGATAAAGGAAAATATTGTTTGATTTTTTAACCCTTTATTTTAAAAAAATTACAAAAGGGAATAGGCATAGTTGCTCAAATATTTCAGCCGGTATCTAACCAATGGCAACTGTTATAATTTTATGGCTGGAATTGTGGCTGGCTTGACCCTGTATACGGTTAAATCTCATGATCTTGGAGACCAATGTACTGCTTCAAAACATGAAGGTAAATTGCTCACTAAAATCGCCTCTCAATAGGTATCACATGCCGTTTGGAATATGGTACCGTCTTGTTGAAACGACATGTCATCCAAGTTAAAATCTTTTAATTTTGGCAAAAAAAAGTCGGTAATCATCGAACGGTACCTTGATTCATATAGCGATTTTTATTAACATTAGCCAATATAGCACCACTATTCTTCTCAGTACTCACTCTTTGCATACAAGTTTGAGAATTAATGTCCAATTCAGTAAAACTTGTGCGAAATTTGCTCACAACAGCCTGTTTGGTGGCCGATTGTGACGACCATATCATAAACGTAATTTACAAAACACACTTTCCAAACACACGATTTTTGAAAAACTAATTAAATGATTTGCAAGCGTGTCATTTTTTACACTGCAAAATCAAATAGCATATAAGTTTGCTAATAGATTCATCTTATCATTAAAATTTTCGGATGTTTAATTTATTCAAACTCAATTTCACTATTTGGAAAATAGATTTTTACCATTCTCAAAATAATTATACTTGCAATTTAACTAACTTCGTAAAATTATATTGGCAAAACTAAAAACATATATAAAGGATTTTTTTTAATTGTTTATAAATAAAAATTTTATTGCAGAATGCATTTCATGATATCGTTAACTAACTTTTTGTCAAAATGAACTTACACCACTTTCAAAGAAAACGGCATCGCTGTTAAACACAAAGTCTTACTAAAATATGTTTTTAAAGCATGCACTAGGTAATTAGTATGAATTAGAACCGATAAAATAAAAAATGAGATAATTCATTCGTATGTAATTAAAATAATTACGCGTATTTACTAAACAGATAAAAAAAGGATTCTTAAATAATAAAAACTTTAAATACTAAATAATATTAAATAATAAAAACTTAAAAAATTAGGTATTAATAATGCAGGGAGACTATATTTAAAAATATTTGTTAAAACGGTTTTGAAATTTAGTTAATTCTAATTTCGAAGCACATTAATGATATGCAAAAGTCAGAAATTGTACTTTGATTATCTAGCAATTCTAGTCACGTAGTCCATTATCAAAAGTTATAAACAAAAATAATTAAAACGCCCATGATAAAAAAAAGAAAGAAGTGGAAAATAAAAGTTTAAAATGTTTTTTCTTGCGAAAAAGCAAACCTTTCTACAAAGTAATGAAAATGATAACTTTCGAAGTGATACTGATTCAAATATTTGAATTTACATATGTAGCTTGTTGTGTCTAAAATTTCCTATATTAATTTAATATTTATTTTCTTCTGTCAAAACATGTGACATCAGCCGTTGGCAGAAATCTCTGCTTCTGCAAAGCAGTCAGCGACGGTGGTTGCCTGTAAAAGTACAATTTTGACAGACATGTAGATTTACATATGTCACACAAATTTTAAAGTCAGATGCAAAAGCCATGCTCTGTATTTTAGCCTTTAGTTATAACTTTTTTCAAAAAGTAAAGGAACTCTTTTAACGAGTAATAGTACCGCCTATTTAGCAGAAATTACCTACTACATATAATATATATACATACAGTTTGCCAAGAAAATCTTTGCACACAAGGAAAAAACTATAAAAACTTCATAAAAGGTGCAAATTTTTTTGAATATTAATTAATTTTTTTTCAATATGGTTTTTAAATTATGTATAGTAAATAAGTCGGTGTATCAATAACTTTGGTGCAGTTATATAATATCCATGATCGGCATAAATATGATTTATGTTTCGAATCATTATCCTAGTAATATTTATATACGAATTTATTACAGTTTTCGGGGTCAACAAACCAAATTTCCTAATGCTGGTGACTAACTTGTTTTTTAAAATATCAAGATAATGACAAAAGACATTATATATTTTAAAATTCTTATTTCCCCAACTCCTTAGTTAGAAATACAACCCCACAACATAACAGAGTGCTTTCCAAATTTAACTGTAGGTATAAGATTTTTATTTTCCAGGGCTGTCAATGGTTTTCGCCAAACTTTTTGCACAAAATTAAACAAATAGTAGGTATTGTTTTACAAGTATTAAAGTTTTTGTTTTTTGAATATCATGTTCTGCGGTCCAATCATTCGACCGAAGTTGTAAGTGTGAAAGCTGACTAGGGAAGTCGATTAAGCCATGTCCGTATGTACGTCTGTTGGTTGGAATCAACTTTTAGAAGCGCTCACATACATATTACTCAGATCTGTATGTGGTGTCAATATTTTGCAAATATCCGGGAATAAATAGAATTTAAAATCCAGCACGATCGCCTTATAATTTCTGAGATATGAGCAAACAAACACAACCGCCTGTTTTTTCCCCAAAATCAAAATTTTTCTGAGCTAGGTTAATTTATAAAGACGTTTGTTTTTATCTATAGGTATGATATGCATCTAGGTAAACTCTAACAAAACGTTGGATAAATGAGTTACTAACCGACAAAGTTATAGGCAAGAATAATTATAAAAACACATACATTTTTAAAAATATATAAAATTATTGAAGTTCCTAATTAATTGTTGAACTTGCTAGACACCAAAATACAAACCATAACTTCGAAAATTTTTGTCGAGAAAAACTGATAAATCAATGTGAAAGCACAAAAATACAAATTCTTCGATGTTTTTCCCAAAATTTACAAACGAAAATCGATTTTTTTCAGCTTTTGGACATCAGTATGAAACGAAATTTTTTTAACCCCATCAATATGGCTATCAAATAAAAGGGCTTGATTGGTAAAATATAGTTAACTATGTAAAAATTCAAAATCAAATATGGCGTCCGAAATAATGGAGATTATGGCATTTAACATTTAATCTGTAATCTAAATTAAACTACGGTGTGTACATGATGGTGAAGGTTATTATCATTCGGCACGACCAAATAATAGCACTCTTACTTGTTTTCTTATTGCGTTGAATTTTTGGCTGTTTCATCAACGGCATAATGTCAAGTGTTGATTGTTTCCTTTACAATTTATGTAATAAAACGTAAGCAACGCAAAAAAAAAAAATATTATAAAAAATTAAAATTTGTGTAAAAATGTGGATATACGTTTTTATTTATATTTATTTATTAAAACTTATTAATTTTATCAATATCGTTAACAGAGTTATGAGAATTTACATATAGTATTACAACAATTAACATCTGATTAATTAAATAAAGAAACTACTAATATCACAGTTTAAAGGAAAAGTTGTTCATAAAAAACCTCGTATCAACTTAAAAGTCATAAGAGATTTTAGAACAATCACTGAAATGTGTCTTTTAAACAAAAGACCCTCAGTGGTTGTTCAGCAAATTTCTTATTATTTCAAAATTTGACCTTCTGCATTTTTCATTAAATGACAGCGTCAGTTCCCTTGTCAATGAATTAAACATTTTAAAGTTAAAGTTTCTGTGTAGAAGATAAGTTGGATATCTAAAAGGTAGATTGTGTATTATTTTCAAGTTTTTATTTTGAATGATTTGCAATTTTTTTGTATGCGTTTTAGCAGCCTTTTGTGACCAGATTTGACAACCATAGGTCATAATCGGTCGAATACACATTTTGTAAATAAGTACCTTGTTCTTTATATTAAGTTTAGATCTTCGGCTAATTAAGGGGTATAAGGCACGGCTACACTTAATTGCCTTCTCACAAACGTAATTAACATGCTGTTTAAATAAAAGTTTTTTGTCAAGGATAACTCCTAAATATTTAATTTCGTTCCTCAATGGAATTATTGTTCCCCTAGACGATAAATATCTAGTAAGAAAGCGTTTTCGCGATTTGTTGAATGGAAATATAATTGCTTGAGTTTTATCGTCATTGACTTTTATTTTCCATTTGTCATAGTATTTACGAATTAATTTAAGATTATTTTCCATTCTCCTAATTATCGCATTCGACACTTTACCGCAACAAATAAAGGCGCTATCATCCGCGTAAAAAGCCGCATCATGGTCTCTTCTTAGAGTAACATCGGATGTATATATCGAGTATAGTGTAGGGGATAATACTGATCCTTGTGGCAAGCCCGCAGGTATTTGCCTTTCACTAGAAAATTTGTTATTGACAGATACAACAAACGTACGTTTATCTAAAAAGCTTTTGATAAGTTTTTGTAGATAATTTGGAAAATGCAACGTATTTAATTTATACACTAGTCCATCATGCCAGATTGAGTCAAAAGCTTTTTTGATATCAAGAAAAACGACTCCAGTACTTTTCCGATTACTTTTATTACATTCAATAAAGTTTACAACTCTATTAAGTTGATGTACAGTGGAGTGCTCTTTTCGAAAGCCAAATTGTTCTTGATTTATAATATTATTGTAATTTGAAAAATCTAAAATCCTGGTGTGAATAATTTTCTCGAACACCTTATCTAATAGGCTTAGAATACTAATTGGTCTATAGCTGGAGGGTAATTTAGGATCCTTTCCAGATTTGTGGATTGGAATTACCTTAGCCATTTTAAAAACGAGTGGGAAGTACCCATTGCTTAAACAAAAGTTAAATAATTTACTTAAAATTTCAAAAAAGTAATCGGGCATATTTTTAAGAACTATGCTGTTAATCCCATCTAAACCAGGGGATTTATTATTTTTTAACAAATGGACAAACGATTTGACTTCAGACAAATTTGTAAGTTCAATACTTGTATCATCGGTAAGAGTTTGATTAAGGTCATTAATGTATCTTGATACAACCGATTCCATGGGGGATGGATTGTTAAAAGTAATAGTATGTGAACTGGCAAATACGTCAGCTATTGCATTTGCCTTTTCGACGTCAGAATTTAAAATTGTTCCATTTAGATGAAGTTTAGACAATGTGGAGTTTTTTCCTTTAAAAGTTTTTGTTAATTTCCAAAACTTTTTAGAGCCGGTAGGCAGATTTGATATGAATTTCGACCAAGAATCATTTCTGTCTTTATTTAGGTGATAGTCAATAAGCCTATTTAGCTGCCTTAAGATACAGTTTAATTGCATTTTAAAATTACTATCCCTACATCTTTGAAATTTACGTCTATATTTGTTTCTCTGTGAAATAAGCATTTTACTAATTTCTGAAATTTCACGTTGGAAGGGGTTTCTATGACCAACTGGTATTTTATTAGTAGCTTCTTTTACAATGGATATTAGTTTACTTAATGCTAAATCTAGATTACCTGTGTTTGTAATATTTTGATCAATCTCTTGTAATATTATTTCACTTTCAACGAAGTTTTTTATTGATGACCAATCGGCTCGATTATACAAGGGTAGCATCAAAATGCTATTTTGTACCTCTCCATAAATGACGCAAGATAGTGGTACATGGTCCGACTGCAACATATTTGGATGTGTTTCCAAGGTTGAAAAAGGAAGACAAGAGTTAGTTAAAAGGATGTCTACTGTAGAGGGCTGTACTGGATTAATATTTTGTCCAAAGCGAGTAAATGCATTTGAGTAATAAATGTAGTAGTTTGATTGAAGGCTATGGCTATAAAGCTCATTACCAGCAATATTGTTTGAAAAACAATTCCAGTGCGTATGTTGTGCGTTTAAATCACCAAATAAAAAGAAGTCATTTGACCTTCTAGTTAAAGCATCCATATCAGTTTTAAAATTTATAGTATGAACCGGATTGTACGCAGATGTAAAAATCACAGGGCGCCTATTTATTATTACTCGAACCGAAATATTTTCAGCCACACTTGTATTTATAGTTGGTAATATTTCATGTTCAACATTGTATTTTACTGCGATGAGTACACCGCCACCATGAGTTGGTCGATCCTCTCTATAAATTTTGTAGCCTCCAAGTTTAAATTTATGGTGGGGTTTCAAAAATGTCTCATTGACAAGGAGAATATCGACTTCCTTGTCAAATAAAAATTTTTCCAGCTGTGAAGCTGCTGACTCAGTCGTTATGCCTTGAGCATTATAGTGCATAACATGAACATTGTGACTAACTGTTGATTTATATTGCATGTTGAAGCATCATCCCCAGCACTCGTAGCTTGTCGTACTTGTTTTGGCACCTTTGAAGTGCATCGACACCATCAAAAAATATTTGCATCAATTTCTCATTAGAAATATCATCTTCATTTCTGTTAACAAGCGTCTTACTTCTTGTTACATCAGAGTACAGTACATTACTTTTAGCACCAGAGTCACGTGTATAATTTTGATGTTCCTTACCAGGCAGTTGGGGAAAATTAACTTCATCGGAGTTAAAGTTCAGCATATTAGTTCTTTGTGGTACTTTATTTCTGGATGTGGTGCGTTGACGAATCTCCAGGTATTCCTGACGACACGGGCATTTCGGGTCGTCCGCTCTGTGCTTTACATTTTTAAAATTCCTCCTAGCACAGTTGTAACATTTGTAGATAATGTTCTCACTATTAGCGGCTTTATTTAATTGACAATCTGCAAATTCGTGATTACCCGCACAGGCTGCACACACTACTACTCTGTTACAGTTCCTAGCACCGTGACCATACATAGAGCATTTGGTGCATTGAGTAGGGCCTTTGCTACCCTTGAGTGGTCTTCTCCAGTAAACGGCAATATTACTAAAATATCTTATTTTAAGTATATCCCTCTTCGACACTTGTTGACGATCGAATTCAATAAGATATAGCGTATCATCTGCGGTTGATCTTTTCGTGGTGATTTCCTTTACACTTACCGGATTTATATTGTGTGAGTTGTTAAATTCATCACAAATTATCTTAGTATCCATTTGAATAAGACCAAACAACACTAATTTAAACGTTTTTGCATCTTTTATTTCATGCGTGCAAAATTGGTACTTCTTAGTTCTTAGTACATTTAAGGCCTCGTTATACAGTATCCTTGAGCTTGATATTATTTTTGTTCCAATGGACATTCTTTTAAACATATACCTGTCTCCAATTAGTCCAAAAACTGATGAAAAACTATGGACAGAGTCCACTACAATTGGTGGTATTTTCTCCTTGTGGGTATCATGTTCTTCTTCTTCTTCTTCATTTGCAAGTAGATGAAATCTATTTGCACTGCTGCTATTTACGTCGGATATTTTTGGCACTTTAAATTTTGGGTTATTACCCCAGAGTTTCTTTCTTTTTTGCGACAACATTGTCAGAAATACACAATCACTTAAAATTTTATTTTAATTGACTTTTTAATATATAAAATTGGTTTAACAATTTGGAGTAAAAAATAAACACGATGTTCACGGTTTGAGGCAGAGATGCCAGGATGTGGAAATACGTACTAGTGCTTTTGCAATAATTAATCGTTAATATACTAAAAGAAAAGCTTTATATAAAATTAAACAAAAAAAAAAAAATTCACATTTAAATTTAATATAAAGAAAATAAAATATCAATAAAATATCAATATATAAAATTAAACAAAAAAATTAATGTTTTTACCTCTACATAATCAAAATGTCTTGTTTTTTTATAAATTTGTATTAAAAAAAAGGAAAAACTAAATAAACATGAATAAATCTAATAAACAGCAAAGATTTTTGAAATAATTCTTAAACACTAATATTTAAGATAAACTTGCAAGGCATATTTATTCATCATGTAATTGCAGTTCGGAGAGAATTTTTTGTTTACATTTTTTATATATGAAGTTTGGCATTTAAAATAAATTAGAAAATAGAGAAAATTATTTTTTATTTATGCATTTTGACAGCCTAAACTTAAAATAAGTGTTGAAAAAAATAATCAGCTGGCGAATCAAAAGTACCTGATGAATAAACATGCCTTAATAAACTTGTTTAAATTTTATAATTATAAATTAAAATACCTTTTGACGTTTCCACGGTTTAACTTAAAAAACAAAATGCATGTTGTGGTTAAAAAAATATGAAATTTGCTTTAAAAACCAAAATTTGTAAAATAATAAAAATTTATATAAAAAAGTAAACAATACTCATATTTGTGATCATTTTATTTGTAAAGTTAGGAAAATAAAATTTGAACTATAATTTAAAGATTTCTGTCTTGAAATAAAGAGTTTCCGATTTAGTACGGTAAAAAATTAATTAAAGTTTTTGAGTTCAATTAATTTAAAATTTAATTAAAACAAACAATTACTATGCAATAAACAAATATAATTAATTTTACTTTCCACCTTAAATTTTATTTTTTTCATAATTGATAAAAATTCAATAAATATTTTCTGTGATGTTTTTAGGTCAGACTCTTCACAAAAACATAAAACAAACTAATCTAAAGAAATACAAAAAAAAAAATACAGAAACAAAACTAACAACAATTGTAAACATTGCCTTTGTTCTTTTTTAAAAACATATTTGTTTTATTACGTTATTATTATAAGAGGTTGTTTACTAGCAAGTACGGTTTGATCTTCTCGGACTTGAGTTACGAAAAAAAAATTACGACTTAACAAGGGGATAAAAATGTAAGATTTTTGCGAATTAAATAGTCTTT
This sequence comes from Phyto melanocephala, assembly GCA_941918925.1. Classification (NCBI taxonomy): domain Eukaryota; kingdom Metazoa; phylum Arthropoda; class Insecta; order Diptera; family Rhinophoridae; genus Phyto; species Phyto melanocephala. The sequence continues at coordinate 50,937,258 of OW799234.1, forward strand.
CTCAAAGGAACCAGCCGTTTATTTCGAGTTGTGGAGGTTTTTGATTTAACGGGGAACGAATTATTACGTTTTGACTGTATATGCATTTTGACATTAAAAAAATAGTCATCTGTTAATATAAGCTTACCTTATCCAATGTGTTGTGTGGCTACTTTTTATTTAACTTAAAAGACAGGGTTGTTTAATTTAACAACGTGCAGTTAAATATCATACTACCGCAAAAACTAAAAAATCGTGCCCAAGGCCCATAAAATAAAGTGTTTAATTTTATACATAAATTACACAACTTCAATAAAAATTAAATAACAACTTATAAATTAATAAGCGTGTAAAATATTTAATAATAAAGTAAAATTATTGTAAAACACGGATAATTATGTAATAATAAATAAATTTAACACTTAAAAAGACAAAATGTTTAAATGGTTAAATTCCTTCAGATGGGGTTTTAACTACATGATACAAAGTGCATCACCTTCAACAACATCCTTATCATCAATTACTTTATTAATGAAATGCCAAAATAATAACATAACTTTGATATGGGGCAGACAACGGGCAGCGACAGCTAGGAATATATTAGATATTTTGTGTAATAATCTAATGTTTGAGCATTTTAAAAATCGGGTACGGCTACCCAACTAGAAAATTAAAATTTTTCCTTTAATGACTATTTGGCTAAGAATATTTAAAAAATACAGCTGCTCATCTAAGCTGTTAATAAACGGCATGTTTTAAAATTTCTGACGTAACTGCATATCTTACAGATTGTTATTTAAAAGTCAAACGCCGCTGTTTTCCAGCGCGGATTTTTCTTCCAAGAACTGGTTCAGAGTAAACTTAACAAGGTACAGACAGACCTACCATAATTGCCAATTTATCGCCATTTTGTCGATATGTAGATTTTTCTATAAGCCGATTTTGGTTACAACGTAACAATCAAAAAGAGAGCATATACCAGTGTACGCTTATACAGGTAGTGGTGCCAGTCCAGCTATTTTTTTGTGTCTCACCATATGTCAAACTCCATATACACAAAAAAAATTATTTCCGTCCAAAAATTTGTCAAACTCCATTTAAGGCCATGACTGACTATCATATTTAGTCGTTCGATATGTCAAAAATTGTATGTGTGTTCAGAAAGTGTGATAGTGTGGACACAAAGTGCACATGTGTTACCGGTTTTTTTGACATGTGTGTCCGATTTGATAATCTTTTGAAAATTTTCATAAAATAATAGAGTCTGTGCGATCAGAGTTGCTTTTTCTAAGCAAGTATGACAGTGTGGCATCCAATAACACATTTTGTTGCGATTTTTTCATGTAGGACAGAAAACTATCAGATTTTTATTTGACATAATCGCACGACTTTGTAGGATAGTCAGTCATGGCCTTTATAAACAAGTAAGAGTGCTATATTCGGCCGTGTCGAATGTGATTAAACCCTTCACCATCATGTACGTAGGTATAATCCCGCATCGTAGCTTAGCCTATATTTCATGTTATACGCCATTATTCCTTATTATTTCCGACGCCATCCTTGATTTTTAATTTTTACCTAGTTAACTATATTCTAAGGGGTGTCTCGAAATGCTTTTTTACATTTTAAAATGTCTCGCAAATCTAGTTATTTTCAAACAAACAATACATTTTATTGGCGTTATGGAGAAAATTTTCTAAACTTTTTTATGAAAAAAACCAAAGTTTCAAATTTTATTTACTTTTGCAAAATTTCGCACTTTTTTCTTAACGCTTTGCATTAAACGTTGGACACACGTTTTACCGAAGTGTTTGATAGCTTTTTTCCAAATAAATCTAAATTTTTTTACATTTGCAGAAGCTTTGAACTTTGTTCTTAGGTACTGCTTAATTATAGCCCAATAGCGTTCAATAGGCCTTAGCTCTGGACAATTAGGTGGATTCATGTTTTTCGGTACAAAATTTATTTTGTTGGCCTCATACCACTCAAGGACGTCTTTGCTGTAGTGGCAGCTTGCCAAGTCGGGCCAAAACAGTGGAGGTATATTGTGGCTTCTGTATAATGGCAATACAGCCTTTTTCATTAATATAAAATTGACTGTTCATTGTACGATTCACAATGATTGCCTTTGAAGTTATCCCACATGTACATATTGCATGCATATCACATATTTTTTGGCGAATTTTGAAATCTTTTTATACTTAAATTTATCGGAAACATTAGCTCTTTTATTAGAAACATAAAAACCCTGACCAGGAAGCTCTGAATAGTCAGCCTTACAATAGGTTTCATCGTCCATTAAAATACATCCATTAAAATTATTTAATTTGTGACGTAGCAACTGTCTTGCTTTTATTCTTGCAGTTTTTGTTCCTTTTTCGTTTCGGTTTGGAGCTTTCTTGACTTTGAATGTTCTTAAATTTTCTTTCTCGAACTAAAATGTTTGGATTTTGTTTCCAAAGTACCTTCACCTTTTTAACGATTTGAGGAGGCCCTCCACCTTTCTTGTGCTTAATAGACAAGTCTTTTTTAAATTTAAAAATAACGTTACGGACAGTCTGTCTGGAAACTTTTGCCCGTCGCGCAACTCCAGCGTAATAAAGTTGTTTATTTTCATTATAAATATCTCAATTTTTCTCTATTTGACGACATTTTAAATACGGATTAAATAATTTGAATAAACTTATTAACAAAGTATTGTTGACACTTATAACGATCAAAGAGTGGAACAAACAAATTAATTAAATAATAATTGTTTGCGTAGTGCCCTGTAAAAAATTTAAAAAAGCATTTCGAGACACCCCTTACAAGTCAAGCCCTTTAATTTGATACCCATATTGATGGGGTTAAAAAAATTTGATCCGCCATTTATTATCCATTTTATTATTTTACATTTTTTAATAATCTACTTTATTTTACTGGTCAAGCATTTCATTTGATACCAATATTGAGGGGGTTTAAGAAGTTACATTTTAAAATACCAGATTTGACCCATTTATAAATTTATTGTCCGCAATTTTGTAGTGGCGGCCAACTTTAATTTTAATCTTTTTATAGTGGTTATATTGCGCCAGTCAAGTCCTTTCAGATGATACCAATATTGCTTCGGTTGTCTAGAAGATGAATAAAATGATTTTTGTTTGTAAATTGTTGGAATATCTATTTAAAAAAAATTTGTTTGCCTATAACTTTACCGATTAGAGCATGATTTATTTAAAATTTTTCATATTATATCTACAAATAGTAGCAAAGGTACCTATAAATTATTCTATGGCTGAAAAGTTTTAATTTTGGTGGTAAAAATATGGGAAAAAACATAGGCAGTCGCGTTTTTTACTTATATCTCAGAAAGTTATTAAGCGATTTTGCTGAATTTCAATAGCGATTCATTCCCGAATATTTCCAAAAGATTGATACCATACACAGGTCTGAGAAATATGTGGTTGCTTGACGGTCAGGCTTTAATCGGCTCCTCTATTCATAAGCTTCCAGAAAATATATACTTTATGGAATCGGAAATAAAAATTGTAGAAATTACAAACGAAATGACAAAGCTATATATACCCTTGTACACCACAGGTGATGGAAATAAAAAAAGACGAAAAAACACTTCGCTATCACCTTATGTGATTACAACATGGCATAGATAAATACTAAAGAGTTTAATTAAATTATAGGTACCTATGCAGTGTAAACAAAAATAATTTGTTTTAAAATTTGATTAGGTGTGTTTGAATTTGTTTGTAAAAGTTATAATAATAGAATTAAAACCTATGAAAAGCGAAATTTACGAATTTGTATATGATTGTATTATTTCTAGGTATATCAAATTTTTAAATAAACTAATGAAAAATTTTGATTTTAAACATAAATCCTTTACCATGATAAATAAAAAAAAAACGTTTTCTTTATTAAGATTCTGAAAGAATTCCCCAGCTTTATTTGTGAAAACGAAATTAATAATGTTATTTTTTAAGAAATTTTTTAAAGAAGTGAAGAACGTTTTTTAGATTTAAAATGTGGGGATTCTAGAGATGCATCTACAATAGTGTAAAAGTTTGTACAACAAGTAATGGTCCTTCCACATTCTTTTACAAATGTGTAAAGATTTTTTTTTATCAAATTAAATAAAACAATTTCGATGTTATGTGCAAACTTAATATTTGCAGAAAATTATTTGTTCTAAAAATTATTTTTTAAAAATTCAATCTGTTTTAAATATCAAACTCCCATATACACAAAGAAGGTATTTTTTTAAACCCACCACCAAAAAATGGTGGGGGTGTATTCATTTTGTCATTCCGTTTGTAACACATCGAAATATCTATTTTAGTCCATAAAGTATATATATTCTGAATAGGGGTTTGATTTTATGACAATCTAGCTATGTCCGTCCGTCTGTTGAAAGCACGATAGAGGTCGCACCGAAAAAGCTAGGGGGCTCAAATTTTGCCAGAATCTTTCTTATTAGGAAGAGAGTTATAGCTCGTAAAGCAAGAGTAGGTCGAAAAAACCGTGTCCTTCGACATCGAATAAAATGGAATTGTGTCCAAACGCATTAACGTTGAGTCATGAAACTTGGAATATATATTTCCTGAGTAAAAATAATATTTTTCCCCGAAAATCTATGCATTAGGAAAGGAGTAATAGATCAAAATGTACGAAAATTTATACCGCACAGTGTATTTTTCGGTATATTTTAAAACAAAAACGTCATAAAAGCAACAAAATTAGATATACGACTCTGAAATTTTGCAGACATGGCTTTTTGGTCAAATGCTTTGTTCTAACGGAAAATAAATGTGACACGCCCACTTTTACGCCTAGCTCCCATATAACGTCTTACCTCAAATTCATATAATTTCTCTACGAATAAAGATTTTAGAATAATAAAAAACTATATTGAAACATCTAAGTTGCATTCATTGTTAAAAATAATTTCGACACGCCTACTACTACGCCCACTTTTCACGTTATCCACTGTTAATGAAATTTAAAAGCTCAAAACCGACAAAATTAGAGCTACGATGATGAAATTTGCTATAGTTATCCTCCTGATCAATGTCATTATTATGCCGGAAAATTTAGGTGACACGCCCACTTTAACGCCTACCTCCCATATAACGGTTTATCTCAAATTCATATAATTTCTCTATGAATAAAGATTTTGGAATAATAAAGGACTATAGTGAATTATCTAAGTTGCATTCATTAGTAGAAACAACTTCAACACGCCTACTTTAACCCCCACTTTCATTGAAAGACTAAATTTACGAAAACATTTTACTAGCATATTGAAGTTATACAAAGAAAGTGATACATATTTTAGTATAAAGAGATTATTGCACAGCGATTACTGTTAATAACAAACAAATACATTTTGTGATATAAATTGGGTTATTTCTCGGGAATTTGAGTTATTTAATCTTCCCGATTTCCCAAGATTATTTTTCGGGAACCCGGGAAAAAAAGGTGGCTACGATTCGAAAGCAGATGTTTATATTGTTTATATTAAAATTTGATTCTAATTATTATATTTTTGATCTCATAGCTGAAGTACCTGTATTTTTGTTTTTTTTTTTGCTCATATGTATTTGATCTCGTATCTAGAGAATAATATTTTTTTCAATAAAAAAATATTTTTACTCAATTTATATTTTAAAATCAAAATTCTTTATTAATTTTTATAGTTTTGAAGTGTTTCTTTTACACTATAAACTATTTTATGCTTTTTAATAAAAAGTTTTTTTTTATTAAAAACAAATTTACTTTTTTTATTTGTTTTGCTGCGGGATCCGGGATATTAAAAAATAAATCTCGCATTTCCGGGGAACAAAAATTTTCGGGAAAAAACCATAGCTACAAAAGAACGGAAAACTGGTGGTGGGTTTAAAAGATTCTGTACAGCCGAATATAGTGCTCTCACTTGTTTTTTGTTTGTATTATTTTTTGTTAATAAAAAATGGCGTTGTTCTTTTTTATTAGTAGGTATTTTTAATTTGATTATTTTTTGAAATTAAAGTGCCCCTGAGTACAAGGTACACTATAACATTGAAGTAGCGAATTCATACAATTTTTTTTTTGGCGAATTCATATATTTTATAAATAAAGTTTGACATACATCAAGTCGTAAACAATAAAGTGATCAGTTAAGTTTACCCAGTATACTACGGGTATACTACGGTACCCGTAACTGATCAGCTGATCGATTTTGCTTTCTACTATCAATGTCAAACTCTATATGAAAAAAAGAAGCAAAGTGTTCGCCGATGCGTGGATCTTTTTAAGTGTATCCTGGGTTGTAATAACAGCACATGTTTTATATTATTTTATTACCGTTGGTTGGATTGTCAAAATCATATTTTTGACACATCGGCCAAAAACATGAAAATCGTTATGCTGTTTTTACAATCCAAGCGACCGCATTGAGTGGAAGTTTTGCGTTTAATTTGTTTTTGTAACGAATTGATCATTTGGATGCTAAAAAAAAAACAGCAAACAGCCCATTAATTTCGCTTTCTAAATATCGCGTTTAACAATAAAAACTTCTGTGAATCCGAAAGCATTAGTCAGTCATTATATAAACAGCATCAAATCTTATTAAATAATTTAACATGAACAAATTTTCTATTAAGTATGTGAGTTTTTAGTGGTGGCACATAGTACATTCGAATTTGAACATAGAAGCTTTTACTCTTGCTGCGAATGCCCAAGTTATATTAACTTGCCTTGCGAATTAATATACAGTCAACTCCTGATAATTCGTACCCCGATAAATCGTAATTCCCGATAATTCGTAATAAACTGTCAGTTCCTTGAAAAAATCTCGTTAATTCGTAAAATTTCCATACATTTTGGTCCCCTCGCTAATTCGTAATTTTTTTTTTTTAAATAAAACCTTTGCCTCTTTTAAATCGTAATTGTTTGCTAACTACCACTTATAATTCGTAATAAAAACAACAAAAACATGGAAAGAGTGCTAAAAGCTGACAATATAGAAAGTGATGACGACGACAATGATGGCAACAACGAAGTTCCCTTAATGACGAATGAAGATGCGAAATTGGCAATTCATAAATTAAGATTTTATGTCTATAATCATAATGTGGACGAAGAAATTTTTAATTCCTTAATAAAAATAGAAAATACCTTGGACAAAATCCGTGAGAAAAGTCTGAAACAAAAAAATCACTAAATTTTTTTTTAAATTAATTTTTGATAATGGTAGTATGTGCATTATGTTTTTTAAGTTAAGAAAATGAATTTGTCAGTTTTATTTTATTGTTTTTTGTTTGCTATTAAAATTACACGAATTTTACGCTAAGTAAATGTATTTTATTTTTAACAATTGTTTTTTATGATTCTTTTTATCGTTTTAGTAAATAAATTGAAAAAACCCCTTTAATTTGTATTTATTTTATTTAAACCCCGTTAAATCGAAACCCCGCTAAATCAAAAACCCCTATAATTCGTAAGAAATGGCCGGTACAGGATTTGACTGTACCTTATATAAACTAATGAAATTAAGGTTGAAAAAGAATCAGTTCTAGATTTACGACAATATTTCATTTGTTATGGGCGAATATTGTTAATTTTTAAAACCAAAACTCTTCTAAATAAGTACACATACACATATTGGTATTAGATATAGTCTGACATAAGTACATGTTTAAATCGTGTACACTATTTGGAGAAATTCATAATAATTCCAAATAGAATTACTGACATTTATATATGTACAAATGTAGGTATATAACTAACTAACTAATCGTACATAAAACTAAGAACGTGATGACAAATAATACAATATATTTCTGATGGATAATTTACCCTTCTATATTACCATTTGCATTTCAATAAATACCTTTTAAATTAAATAATCAAATCAAACAAGAGAATGAATTACATGGTTATGTTTGTAGTATGCGTTGTTGGTAATAAATTTTGAAATCACTTCTTTGAAAAGTACTTTTTTATCTGTTCACTTAGGAGTTTACATTGCTTGATTATTAAGAAAATGTTGAATTTAGTTCTAAATTTTAGCTCTACTTTTTTCTAATTTTAAAGGTTTTTGGCTTGGGAAACAAAACTTATGAACACTACAACAAGGTTGCCATATATGTTGACAAACGCTTGGAGGAATTAGGTGCCACTAGAGTTTTTGAATTAGGCCTAGGTGATGATGATGCCAAGTAAGTTGTATTATATTTATAAATTGAATATTAAAAAATGAATTATTTCCTTTTGAAGCATTGAAGATGACTTCATTACTTGGAAGGATCGTTTTTGGCCCACAGTCTGTGATTTCTTTGGAATTGAAGGAGGCGGTGAGGAGGTGCTTATACGTCAATTTCGTCTTTTGGAACAACCTGATGTACAAAACGATCGCATATATACCGGGGAAATTGCACGCTTGCACTCAATGCAAAATCAACGACCTCCATTTGATGCCAAAAATCCCTTCTTGGCTCCCGTCATTGTTAATCGTGAGCTACACAAGGGTGGTGACCGTTCATGTATGCATGTTGAACTAAGCATTGAAGGATCTAAAATGCGTTATGATGCTGGTGATCATGTTGCAATGTATCCCATTAATGACAAAGATTTAGTCGAACGATTAGGCAAATTATGCCAAGCTGAATTAGAAACGGTTTTCTCTTTGATTAACACCGATACTGATAGTAGCAAGAAACATCCCTTTCCCTGTCCCACAACCTATCGTACAGCCTTGACACACTATTTAGAAATAACGGCCATACCAAGAACTCACATTTTAAAAGAATTGGCTGAATATTGTACCGATGAGGCTGATAAGGAATTCTTAAGAAACATGGCTTCCATAACTCCTGAAGGCAAGGAGAAATATCAAAGCTGGATTCAAGATTCTTGCAGAAATATTGTTCATATTTTGGAAGATATAAAATCGTGTAAACCACCAATTGATCATATTTGTGAATTGTTGCCACGTTTGCAACCACGTTACTATTCAATTTCGTCATCATCGAAGGTATGGTATTCCCTAAAAATATATTCGTATATGTTTATGAACGTATTTGTATTTGTAATTTCTAATTAGCTTGGTCATTCCCTGAAATCTAATTATGTGGGTTTGCATTTTCTAAATCTACCACAATGTAATAAATATGAAATAATAATATTAGTCACTCGAAAATTTTTCAGTTTAAGGGTCACAACTCAAAATTAAGTTTTATTTCCACAAACACACTATGACAAAAAAGTGATTTTCCAGGGGTTGAACTGGTGAAGGAGTGATCAAATTTAGGTTAAAAAACTAATAATTTTTACATTAGCGTTTCATTGGAGATAATCGGCGTTATGCATAATAACAAACTGTATGCCAACTAAAGAGCTGATAACTATCCCTGACGAAAATTTTTCCATAAAAAAACTTGCAGCTTATGTCGCATGAATATATTAATGAACTACACTCCATTCTAATATATGCAAATAACTCATGCATGTTTGATTCAAATCATCCGATGTTTTAAAAGTTGATTTTGTATTTTACATGAATTGTTTAAAAAATTTTAGCATGATGTTGCATAAATTTTGAAGCATATCATATATGCTGGGATAATATAAAAAAAAATTTAGGAAAAATTTAGCAAAGAGATTTTTTCCTAATGGAAATATGTAAATTTTGTATTTAAATATTAGAAACACTTACAAAAACATTTTTTTACCTCCGGAAAATTTAAGAATTTTGAGTTGTGGTATATTGTATTGTCCCTGTAATTATGTAAGATTTTTCGGCAAAAAAAAACTTTCATATTTATCGGTTTTGGAATCATGGCAAGTGATCCTTCTGAATGAAAAAAATAATAAAATTAAATAGAAGGTATTTTTATCCTTTTTCACAAAATTGATTTTTTTAGTAACATACATTTACATATGTATATAGGTTCGTTCGAGTACTTTTACTGCACTTTGTAGTAAATGAGTAATTATTTAGTAAATTGAAAATTTTACTCTCAAAAAGAGAATTTGTCCAAAAAAGTACTCGAACAGACATTTGTAAAAATTCGTAAGATTGAAGCAACAGCTGATGGCAAATAAATAAAGTTTAATGGAAACTATAGGTTCGTTCGAGTACTTTTACTGCACTTTGTAGTAAATGAGTAATTATTTAGTAAATTGAAAATTTTACTCTCAAAAAGAGAATTTGCCCAAAAAAGTACTCGAACAGACATTTGTAAAAGTTCGTAAGATCGAAGCAACAGCTGATGGCAAATAAATAAAGTTTAATGGGAACTATGTACATACATACATTTGTGCATATATGTATTTTAGTATGTATACCTGCGCCAGATTCAGGCAGTTCCATTCTTTCATCTGTAGACATTGTTAACTAACTTTATTTCACAAACAATTTAAATTTAATAATATTGTGCACTTTTGTTTGGATTTTCCTTTTTTAAATATTTTTTCACAAATTGTATACTTTTTGTTTGCTTACTTTTGTTTGTTTACCTTTTGAATCATATGTTTTTTTGTTTTGCTAAATCTTACTACAAGAAATTTCTGTTGTAAAAATTTGCAAATACTCAGTCAAGAACTGTCACTTTTCGCTCTCTATTTGTGCTCTTATTTACTACAAATTTGTGTAAACGAACGCAATTTCGTAAAATGCAGTAAAAATTTGTACAAATTCGTACAAATTTGTGAGTTCTCGAACGAACCTTATGTACATACATACATTTGTGCAAATATGTATTTAAGTATGTATACCTGCGCCAGATTCAGGCAGTTCCATTCTTTCATCTGTAGACATTGTTAACTAACTTTATTTCACAAACAATTTAAATTTAATAATATTTTGCATTTTTGTTTGGATTTTCCTTTTTTTAATGTTTTTTTCACAAATTGTATACTTTTTATTTGCTTACATTTGTTTGTTTACCTTTTGGTTTTGCTAAATCTTACTACAAGAAATTTCTGTTGTAAAAATTTGCAAATACTCAGTCAAGAACTGTCACTTTTCGCTCTCTATTTGTGCTCTCATTTACTACAAATTTGTGTAAACGAACGCAATTTCGTAAAATGCAGTAAAAATTTGTACAAATTCGTACAAATTTGTGAGTTCTCGAACGAACCTTATATAAACTGTTAAATAATCCAAACATAACGTAATTTGATCTTAACTTTTTTTTAACATCTGTGAAATGTGCAACTTCGACAATCCGGACATGTGCCAGTCCGGTCACTCCAAAAATCCAGACGCTTCTATATTTCGGACAATTTAAAGTTTTTACCTCTACAATACGGACAAACTTTTTTATGCAAGAATAAATTCTTATTAAAATTCGGGCGTTTTCCGTTTTTACTCGCATGTTTTGTTATTCATTACATTTACATTTTGCACACCATTACTTCAGCTTCGGTTCGTTCTTTCGCAAACCTGTTTATCTAATTTCATTCCACGTGTCATGTTTTTAAATAATAAACGCAAACATAAACCACAAACCTTAAAGGAAAAGTGTGATATTTTACAAAATCTTGATGAGGGAAAAACTATGAGGCAGGTTGCCGAAAAATTCCATGTTCCTAAATCAACGATTTGCGACATTAAAATAAATCACAGTATGTATGTATTTACATATGTATGTATTTAATTCACTTAGATTACATATGTGTTTTAATAATTAAATGTAATACATGATTATATATAATAATATACATATTTTTTTTATTTATAATTCATAGTACAATGCATGTATGTAGATTCAATTTAATTTACTTACATTATTTCAATATTTTCACCTATTGTAGTCCGGACAACTCGTTAATCCGACCAACCTAAAAACTTTATGTGTCCGGATTGTCGAAGTTGCACTGTACTACACTTTTAGAAATATTTAGTTAATTGCTTAATTTACAACCTATCGTAGGAGTTGTTCGTTGTCGGATGTAACGACTACTGTTCATATTTTTTTTTTTTTTTTATAATTTATGTATTAAAATGTTAAAGGACTTCCGATAGGGATAACTGTAAATTTAGCTTTCATACTATTAAAGTTAGACTTTTATATTAAGTTTGGCAAACTACAATACAAAGATTTAAATCAGAACAACGTTTATTTTCATTTACGAATTGTTTACAAATCTACCATGAATAGATTCATGACCATATTTACGAATTTATCGATTCGACGCCTGTTTGTACAGAAAGTACAATCCTCATGAGACTATTACAGTCATAGTCCCTTTTGTCTTTAAACCGGTGCCATTATTACCGCGAATGGCGAACGCTGCAAGCAAATAATTGCTTCTTTTTATACCCGCCACCAAAAAAATGGTGGGGGCATGGTGTAATTACATAAGGTGATAGCGTAAAGGAGAGCAATTTTTGTCTCTCTTTTTTTATGTATGGAGTTTGACAATTTCCGAAGTTGAAATAATTTTTTTAAGTATGTATTTTGACATTCTCCAGAACACAAAAAAATAGTCAGCTTGGCTTGCACCGCCACCTTGTATAAGAGTACCCTGGGTGGGGGTATATTCATTTTGTCATTCCGTTTGTAACACATCGAAATATCTATTTTAGACCCCATAAAGTATATATATTCTGAATCAGGGTTTGATTTGATGACGATCTAGCTAAGTCCGTCCGTGTGTCCGTCTGTTGAAAGCACGATAGAGGTCGCACCGGGCTCAAATTTTGCCAGAATCTTTCTTATAGACAAGGTTTGTATTGAAAATGGGCTAAATCGGAATATTAGGAAGCGAGTTATAGCTCGTAATAAATCGAATAAAATGGAATTGTGTCGAAACGCATTAACGTACAGTCATGAAACTTCGAATATATATTTCTCGAGTCAAAACATTATCTCTCCCCAAAAATATATCTATGCATTACGAAAGGAGTTATAGCTAAAAATGTACGAAAATTTATACCGCGCAGTGTATTTTTCAGTATATTTTAAATTTAAAACCTAATAAAACGGACAAAATTAGATGTACGATTCTGAAATTTTGCACACTTCGCTTTTTGGTGAGAGGAAAATCAATGTGCCACGCCCAATTTTACGCCCACCTCCCATATAACGTTTTAACCAAAATTCATATAATTTCTCTATTAATATAGATTTTGGAATAATAAAGGGCTATATTGAAACATCTAAATTGTACTCATTAGCGAAAACAACTTTGACACGCCTACTATAACGCCACCTTTTCACGTAATCTACCGTTAATGAAATTTAAAAGCTCATAAAACCGACAAAATTAGAGGTATGATGATCAAATTTGCTACGTATATCCTTCTAATCAATGTAATTGTTGTGCCAAAAAGTTTGGGTAACTCGCCCACTTTAACGCCTACCTCCCATATAACGGTTTATCTTAAATTCATGTACTTTCTCTATTGACAAAGTTTTTGGGAAAATAAAGGACTATATTGAAATATCTAAGTTGTATTTATTAGCAGAAACTTTATTGACATTCCTACTTTAACGCCCACTTTCACTAAAAAAACTAAATTTACGAAAAAATTTTACTATCATATCGAAGTTAATAAGGGTGGTTAAATTTTAAGGGCCGATGTTGATTTTAAATAAAAGACAAATTTTTTCAGAAATTATTATCATTTCTTTTTATAATGATAATATTTGTATGATTCAATTATGTATGGAACAAAATATCAGCCAAATGGCACCAAACCCCTAATCTCGGCGCCACACCTCCAACCGATGGTCCGAATTCTCAATGACAATATTGGTGCTCAATTGTTAGGCACGATGATGAGTCGAGGTTGACAGCTCTTTTGCCAGACTATCGCAAAAACAGCAATGGTTCCCATTCAACCAACTAAAAAGGCATTCACAGATTTTCTCACATTTTATACAGACCTGTTTTGCAGAAATTTAAATACTTTTTACAATTCTACCGATTGTGGACGAATTTGTACGAATGCATTTTGATTTGAACGCATATTTTTATAAAAAACCTGATTAACTTTAAAGCGTTGATCATTTGCGTATTTTTCCACGGATCAAATTGAGTAAGTTTGAGATTGAGAAATGAAATGCAGATAACAAATTTAAAGACTAGGTGTAGTTCACCTTCAACATGGGCCCTTAAAATTTAACCACCCTCTACAGAGAAAGTGATACATATTTTATTAAAAAGAGATTATTCCATAGCGATTAACAAAATAATAAATATTGTGCTTTAAATGTACACAAAATTGGTGGTGGGTATAAAAGATTCGGCACAGCCGAATATAGTGCTCTTACTTGTTTATTTTCTAAGTATTTGCAAATCATTAAGAGGATAAATGGTTTCTACTAAAAAGAAATTGCCCGTCTTTAAACAAGAATATGTGGACTATAGAGTTTTTGACGAGCTTAATTTAAATCGCATTTAAGTTTTTTCTATCGGGTTTAGATTTTTTTATGGGCATGCCTTATATGTATTTCGCCTAAAACAAGCCAATTTTGCAATAAACAATTTCTGGAAAAGAAAACAAAATCAACATTTATTAATTGATTTTTATTATTTATTGCCTTTTTCATTCATATATTACTACCGGTCTGAAAAATGATAAAAAAAATGTAAACATTTTACTCATTTGAACAAAATATATCGCTACTTATTTTTACTTCTAAACACTTGAAAATATAAAAACGTTATTGAGCTGACTTAAAGGAAATTTTAATGTTTACCATTTGCTGGTATTTTTATCATAATCGGATTAATCATTCTTAGGTTAAGATGAAATGTATCAGCATAACCGCCTTGTTTTGATCGAAATATTTGGAAAACACATTAAAAAAACAGAGCACGATAGAAAAAAATTGCAAATGAAGCGCTTCAAAATATCTATAGTCCACATATTTTTATTTAAAGGCAATTTTTACTGCAGACCACTGTAAATTGACCACCTTGAGTGTGTGATTTTACATCTTTGGACTACTTTTTGTGAATGTACGTCTCTGGTTTATTATAAAAAAAAAAAACAGCAACGATTGATAATTTATAAGCAAACATTCGACACAATGGGCCAATTCAAAGTAGACTCTCATATTGTACTATGTCATATAATTCATATTAATATGACTAGTGACTTTGAACACCTTTTGTTAACAAATTATGTATTTAATACAAGAAAGAAGACAAAGAGATGACGCTGTTAAAAATTGTATGTATACAGGAAAGAAGAAAATAGAAAATATTCTCTCTGAGAAGTGAGAAGCGAAGAAATTCTCTCTGAGAGACAGTATGGTTAAAAGTATAACATAAACAATTTCTCATACATAGGAAACAAATGTGTAGTCTTATTATTTTCTTTTTATGGAAATTACTAACAAACATTTTATGCATGCATAAAATAATATGAAATAGTACAAATATGATTGATATGCAACCACTTTGAATTGGCCCAATATTGACAAAATAAGACCATGTATGATCAAAGGGTGAAGCAAATTGGACCGTTATGATCGCGCTCATAATGTGTAGTCGCGAAAATTATATGCTAGAAATTTTATTAAATGCCATTACATTTGTGAGCTAATAATGCCAAAATTTTGATCATTTCGTTGAATTTGTTGTTTTATTTTTGATAAAAGTTCTATACATCTAAACAAGACTATACAACACATAAAACAATTTTACCTTTGCTTAAATCTGTGGCTTGGAGCTAAAAGGGCCAATGTCAAAATATTTACTTTTGAGAAAATTTGAATTGAACTTTAACTTTAACATTGGCCCTTTTAGCTCCAAGCCACAGAAATAACGTCGTATAAATTTATTAGATTTGTAAAAACTAGTCCTATGGACGTTTTTTTCTAATATGTTTAAATTAATTTCTTACAAAGTGAAACTATTACAATAAGTTGTGATATGGACAAAAAAATATCAATTTATTTTTAATAAGCAATTAATTATAATTTCCGAATTAAATTAAATACCTAACTTCCGAATAAAAATTATCAAAAGTTAAAAAAAATGTATTCAACAGGTATTTTATAAAAACATCCAGCTTGCATCCAGCCTTATTTATAAAAATTATTTTAGGTTTATTTAAGGTTAAAGCATTAAACTTCTGAAGAAAATTGGTTTTTAAAACCAAATAGGTATTTATAAATATTGTAGTAAATACCTATGCAGATATAACAATAAGTTATAATATGTGTGATTATTATTGTTGAGTAAATTTTTAGAGATATTTGCTAACATTTTTATAGATAACTTGGATTTTGTTGAGCAGGTTTTTCTGTTTCTTAACTTTAAGTTGTTAATGCTAAATGTATTACGTAAATTAGTCATTTTGTTAAAATGGTTTTGAAATATTTTGTAAAATCTGTACGATTTTTGTTATTTTTTTTCACATTTTATTACTTACCTTTTTTATATCGAATATATTGATTTTTGGTCTCAAATCATTTAAGAAATGGTTGCTGAGTGAGTATGATCCATGTGCGTCGAGTCTCCTTAAAAAAAAATTCATATAGGTACGGCCCAACAAAAGGTAAAATATAAAAAAAATTGCACTAACAAGAATAAAGTATTAATTTTCACTTAAAACAATGTCATAGTGTATATCTATATATATAAAAGTGAAACTCTGTGTGTGTGTGTGTGTGTGTGTGTTAGCTATAGACTCCGAAACTGTAAAACCGATCAGGCTCAAACTTTGGTAAGTTGTTGTACACATACCAGGGAGTGTTTATGGGTGGAAAAAAGTGGGCGGGGCCACGCCCATAAAAACTAGTTATCAGTTTTAGCTACTTGCACTTGACCGATTTTTCTGAAACTTTGCACACTATCGAGCGGTCATGACTAAATAATTTTGTGATAAGAAAACTGGGCGGGGCCACGCCCCTAAAAAGTTTTAATTTTGAGGTACTTGCACTGGACCGATTTTTCTGAAACTTTGCACACATACTAAGCTTTCATAACTATATAATTTCGTGATTAGAAAAGTGGGCAGGGCCACGCCCATAAAAAAGGGTTATAATTTTGAGGTACTTGCACCAGACCGATTTTTCTGAAACTTTGCACACATATTAAGCTAACATGACTTAATAATTTTGTGATTACAAAAGTGGGTAGTGCCACGCCCATAAAAAAAGTTATAATTTTGTGGTGTTTATACTGGACTGATTTTTCTGAAACTTTGCACATATATTGAGCTGTCATGACTTTATAATTTCGTGGTTAGAAAAGTGGGCAGGGCCACGCCCATAAAAAATAGTTATAATTTTGAGGTACTTGCACTGGACCGATTTTTCTGAAACTTTGCACACACATTGAGCTGTCATGACTATACAATTTCGTGATTAGAAAAGTGGGCAGTGCCACGCCCATCAAAAAAGTTATCACTTTTCCGCTACTTAAGCATCACTGATTTTTCTGAAACTTTTCACACACATATTGAGCTGGCATGACTATACAGTTTCGTAATTAGAAAAGTGGGCAATGCCACGCTCATAAAAAAAAGTTATAATTTTTAGCCTTGCACTTGATATTTGATTAAACTTCAGAATGCAATTAAAATTCATGAAGGGGCGTAGCAACGCGCGCCGGGATTGGCTAGTTCTATAATAAATAAAACACAACAATATTTTGAAAGAACAATGCGTACCGGATTCTGCTTGTATTTAATAAAAAGGACCGTTATCAGAAAAGAATTATGTACTTAAACTTTTAAAACACATACATTTTATTTTTTTTTTTTCTATTTATGTATGCATAATGTCCAAAAACACAATAAATGTTAATTTTTAAACAATATAAGCAAACTAACATATATAAACAAGTAAGAGCACTATATTCGGCTGTGCCGAATCTTTTACACCCACCACCAATTTTGTGTACATTTAAAGCACAATATTTATTATTTTGTTAATCGCTATGGAATAATCTCTTTTTAATAAAATATGTATCACTTTCTCTGTAGAGGGTGGTTAAATTTTAAGGGCCCATGTTGAAGGTGAACTACACCTAGTCTTTAAATTTGTTATCTGCATTTCATTTCTCAATCTCAAACTTACTCAATTTGATCCGTGGAAAAATACGCAAATGATCAACGCTTTAAAGTTATTCAGGTTTTTTATAGAAATGGGCGTTCAAATCAAAATGCATTTTGTGCACTTCGTGATTCTTTTTGTCATCATAATCGTTCAAATTCGTCCATAATCGGGAGAATTGTAAAAAATATTTAAATTTCTGCAAAACAGGTCTGTATAAAATGTTAAAAAATCTGTGAATGAATTCTTAGTTCGTTGAATGGGAACCACTGCTGTTTTTTGCGATAGAGTGGCAAAAGAGCAGTCAACCTCGACTTATCATCATGCCCAACAATTGAGCATCAACATTGTCATTGAAAATTTGGACCATCAGATAGAGGAGTGGCGCCAAGGATGAAGGGGCCATTTGGCCGATATTTTGTTAAATACATAATTGAACCATACAAATATTATCATTACAAAAAGAAATAATAATAATTTCCTAAATAATTTGTGTTTTATTTAAATTCAACTTCGGTCCTTAAAATTTAACCACCCTTTATAACTTTGATATGCTACTAAAATGCTTTTGTAAATGTAGTCTTTCAATGAAAGTGGGCGTTAAAGTAGGCGTGTCAATAAAGTTTCTGCTAATAATTACAACTTAGATGTTTCAATATAGCCCTTTACTATTCCAAAATCTTTATTAATAGAGAAATTATATGAATTTTGGGTAAAACGTTATATGGAAGGTGGGCGTAAAAGTGGGCGTGGCACATTGATTTTCCGTTACAAAAAAGTGTCTCACAAAAAGGCAAAGTGTGCAAAATTTCAGAGTCGTTGAACCAATTTTGTTGCTTTTATGACGTTTTTGTTTTTAAATATACCGAAAAATACACTGTGCGGTATAAATTTTCGTACATTTTGATCGATAACTCCTCTCCTAATGCATAGATTTAGATAATTTTCGGGGAAAAATATTGTTTTTACTCACGAAATATATATTCGAAGTTTCACGAGTCAACGTTAATGCGTTTGGACACAATTCCATTTTATTCCATGTTCGAAGGACACGGTTTTTTCGACCTACTCTTGCATTACGAGCTATAACTCACTTCCTAATATTCCGTTTTAGCCCATTTTCAATACCAAACAAAACTTGTCTATAAGAAAGATTCTGGCAAAATTTGAGCTCCCTAGCTTTTTCGGTACGACCTCTATCGTGCTTTCAACAGACGGACGGACATAGCTAGATCGTCATCAAATAAAACCCTGATTCAGAATATATTTATATACTTTATGGGGTCTAAAATGGATATTTCGATGTGTTATAAACGGAATGACAAAATGAATATACCCCCACCATTTTTTGGTGGCGGGTATAAAAATGTCGATAAATTGCCGCTTACGAAATACATAATTGCAAAACGACTTCAAATAGATCTAATAGATTAAAATATAACTATTGTGTAAATTTCTTCGATCTTTTAATATTAATATATAAAAATATTAATATTAAAACAAAATATAAATAAAGGGTGTTTTTTTAAGCCCGATAGAACTTGAAATTGTAAAAAATAACACAAAAAATTAAATTGTAATCAAAATTTTTTTTTTATTCGAAAGATCAATACGTGACATTAACATTTGAAAATGATTTCGGCCATATGGGCACCGCGGCTGTTCTTGACGAAGCGCATTCTGGACGTCCGTTGTTTTATCGCAAAATTGTGTTCAGCGATGAGGCGCATTTTTGGCTTAACGGGTTTGTTAATAAGCAAAATTGTCGCATATGGAGCGAGACCAATCCACAAGAGACCCTACAGATTCCATTACATCCAGAAAAATGCACCGTTTGGTGCGGTTTTCACGCTGGTGGCATCATCGAACCTAATTTCTTCAAAAATGAGGCCGGAGCTCGCGTTACGGTCAATGGAGATCGTTACCGCACCATGATCAATGATTTTTTGTTTGAAGATATGGATGACATTGATCCGGAGGAGATGTGGTTTCAACAGGATGGCGCTACGTGCCATACGGCGAACGCAACCATCGACTTATTGAAATCAAAATTTGGCGATAAGTTGATTTCGAGAAATGGACCTGTCAATTGGCCTCCAAGGTCGTGCGATTTGACACCTCTCGATTATTTCCTGTGGGGCTACGTGAAGTCACTGGTTTATGCTGATAAACCAGCAACAATTTGACGCCTTGGAGGCCAGCATTGTTCGTATTATTCGTGACATACGGCCAGCAGTGCTCGAAAAAGTGGCCCAAAATTGTACGTCCAGAATGCGCTTCGTCAAGAACAGCCGCGGTGCCCATATGCCCGAAATCATTTTCAAATGTTAATGTCACGTATTGATCTTTCGAATAAAAAAAAAATTTTGATTACAATTTAATTTTTTGTGTTATTTTTTACAATTTCAAGTTCTATCGGGCTTAAAAAAACACCCTTTATAAAATATAAATATTTTAATTGTTATAAATTGTAAAAACTTTCCCTGAAGAAGCTACCCAATGTGGTAGCGAAATATCGGAATAAAATAATAATTTTTATAAAAAAGTGATCTTTAGCTCGAAGAAATAAAAACAATATATTAAAATATAACTTTTGAAATTAATAAAAAGTATTTACTGTATTAACAAGGTTTCCTAACATGTCATATTGTCGTAATGTTCTAAGATTTCACAATAGTTTAAAATAATTATTGTTGATTTTCAAGTAAAAACTGTCCTTAAATAATACTACTGTGCAAGAATAATAGAATAAAGATTACGACATCCCAATTATTTCCCTTTAATTTTTTTCAATCCCACTGTTTATATATTGCTTTTGTTATGCGCGAATCTGGTGTAACGCACATACGCAGAACAAACAAATTGTTTACAGTCGGAATGCGTAATCTGGTTTTTATCATTTTTGACCGTGTATGGTATGCTTATTGTGCTGTTATAACTATTCAGATCAGCTAAGAATCTGCTAAGCCGAGCCGTCTGTAATATTTGTAAGCCACCGCTTCCTATATCCCTTAAAAAGATCTGTTATCTAAAATTTAGCAAAATCGGCAACTTAAATTTGATATTTATATCACAATAAGTTATGAATAGTCGTCCACAACACGTCGTTCGTAAATTATTGTGTTCTATGTGACGCATAAAACCTATACATATAGAACACAATAATTTATGAACGACGAACAGTCATATTTTGTACATATGTTATTTTTTAGAACAATTGATTTCAGGGCACCTTGTGAATACATTAATCGCATTTTTACTGTAAAATTTTAAAAATTATTACTATAACCAAGGCGAATGCCTTGTTTATAACAATACATTGCATGCTAATGTGCTGTTTTTTGAATCCAAACAAATGCTTTAGTTAAAAAAATTTATAAATTTATTTTTTTGGAAATATTGAAATTAAATTTTATTTTTAGCTATATCCCACAAACGTTCACATTACTGCTGTTCTAGTACAATACAAAACACCTACTGGTCGTATTAACAAAGGAGTAGCCACTACATTCTTAAAAGAAAAACAACCATCAGACGGTGAAGTTAAAGTGCCCGTTTTTATACGTAAATCACAATTCCGCTTGCCTACTAAGCCCGAAACTCCTATTATCATGGTTGGCCCTGGCACTGGCTTGGCTCCTTTTAGAGGATTTATTCAGGAACGACAATATCTGCGTGATGAAGGCAAAGTTGTTGGTGACACTATACTCTATTTTGGTTGTAGAAAGAAGAGTGAAGATTTTATATATCAAGAAGAGTTGGAGGATTATGTTGAAAAGGGCACACTTACATTAAAGTCGGCCTTTTCGCGTGATCAGGAGAAGAAAATTTATGTGACGCATCTAATTGAAGATGATGCTGATTTGTTGTGGAAAGTTTTAGGCGAGAATAAGGGTCATTTTTATATATGCGGGTAATTTTACAAATTTACTTACTATAACAAAATAATTGCTAACAAAACATACTTCTTTTCTAGTGATGCCAAAAACATGGCTGTAGATGTTAGAAATATTTTAGTTAAAATTTTGTCAACCAAAGGTAATATGAGCGAAGCTGATGCTGTGCAATATCTTAAGAAAATGGAAGCACAAAAACGTTATTCTGCCGATGTATGGAGCTAAATGCGGAAAGTCATTTCTATATATTTTTGAGTCATTTGCTGAAGGTTTTAAGCCTTAAAGTAGAATATGTGTGCCTATTTTGTTATAACTCTTTAGAACAGTGAACCACACATTATTCCTATTAATTTAAAGACCACTAAAGCAATTAGGCGCTCTACGAATTCTACTAATGCATGACTATTTTTTTTTCCTTTTATGCGTTTAACAATTTAATTTTATTAAAACAATTAATTTTTTATTTAATCAAATGTAAGTATAAATTTTTTCTTAAATTAAATATATGAGAAAAAGCTCTTTTGGTTTGGGAATATTTTCCACTTTTCTAAAATGACCATCTTTTAGATCATAAAATTTTTTAATTTCAAATTAATAGTAACAAAATTTTTGCTTTAATTGTAAATTTTAATGAGTATATAATACATTGTTTCTTTTTTACTATTTTTATAACGCAATGATTATTTAATTAGTGTTTGAATAAAATAAAACTATTTTAAATAAATAAATATATAAAAATAAATTAAATATATTTTTATAAAAATATAAACAAAGTACCTTGTTTTTTTACTTAGTTTGTAAATGTATTGCATAATTTCATATAAATATTTTTTTTAAATTTTTACAAATCTGTTAGCGCAAAAAACTTTTTCCTATATTTTCTGCAAAAACATAATGTAATAGTTATTGTGCATTACAAATATATGTATGTATGTGTAGTGGGAATTTTGAAGCAGCCCGCTAGAATTTCGGGTCTCTTTACGACCCCTTAAGTTTCTAGTGATTCTTAGGCTATCTATCGGCAACCCTTTCTTCATTAAATCTCGATCAAAACCAAATACCTTCACTGCATCTATGCACAAGACTCCTTAAATACTAAACGTGCCTGTCTATTAGTGGAGGTATTGGACAACACCAACTCAAGTGAGTACACATTAGCACCATCACTTTTGTCCAAAAGGACCCATTAGTAAAAATACTGATGTCACTATTCATGTAGCTTTTCGACCACTTACTCGATTCATTCGCCCCATAGGCATCTGTGCAGCCGTAAGAAAGATAACAAATTTTTGACTTCGAACACGTTTACACTGATGTAAAATCATTTTTGACTTTTCTCAACATGATCATTCCAGTTTAGATCTGCTCATGTAAAAAAAAAACATCGATGTTTATTGTCATTCGATTCATAATTAATATATAATAATTTTAATATATGTATATATATTTTTTTTTAATTCTTTATTAAAACTTATTAATTTTATCAATATCATTAACAGAGTTATGAGGATTTACATATAGTATTACAACAATTAACATCTGATTAATTAAATAAAGAAACTACTAATATCACACTTTAAAGGAAAAGTTGTTCATAAAAAACCTCGTATCAACTTAGAAGTCATAAGAGATTTTAGAACAATCACTGAAATGTGTCTTTTAAACAAAAGACCCTCAGTGGTTGTTCAGCAAATTTCTTATTATTTCAAAATTTGACCTTCTGCATTTTTCATTAAATGACAGCGTCAGTTCCCTTGTCAATGAATTAAACATTTTAAAGTTAAAGTTTCTATGTATAAGATAAGTTGGATATCTAAAAGGTAGATTGTGTATTATTTTCAAGTTTTTATTTTGAATGATTTGCAATTTTTTCGTATGCGTTTTAGCAGCCTTTTTTGACCAGATTTGACAACCATAGGTCATAATCGGTCGAATACACATTTTGTAAATAAGTACCTTGTTCTTTATATTAAGTTTAGATCTTCGGCTAATTAAGGGGTATAAGGCACGGCTACACTTAATTGCCTTCTCACAAATGTAATTAACATGCTGTTTAAATAAAAGTTTTTTGTCAAGGATAACTCCTAAATATTTAATTTCGTCCCTCAATGGAATTATTGTTCCCCTAGACGATAAATATCTAGTAGGAAAGCGTTTTCGCGATTTGTTGAATGGAAATATAATTGCATGAGCTTATCGTCATTGACTTTTATTTTCCATTTGTCATAGTATTTACGAATTAATTTAAGATTATTTTCCATTCTCCTAATTATCGCATTCGACACTTAACCGCAACAAATAAGGTCGCTATCATCCGCGTAAAAAGCCGCATCATGGTCTCTTCTTAGAGTAACATCGGATGTATATATCGAGTATAGTGTAGGGGATAATACTGATCCTTGTGGCAAGCCCGCAGGTATTTGCTTTCACTAGAAAATTTGTTATTGACAGATACAACAAACGTACGTTTATCTAAAAAGTTTTTGATACGTTTTTGTAGATAATTTGGAAAATGCAACGTATTTAATTTATACACTAGTCCATCATGCCAGATTGAGTCAAAAGCTTTTTCGATATCAAGAAAAACGACTCCAGTGCTTTTTCGATTACTTTTATTACATTCAAGAAAGTTAACAACTCTCTTAAGTTGATGTACAGTGGAGTGCTCTTTTCGAAAACCAAATTGTTCTTGATTTATGATATTATTGCAATTTGAAAAATCTAAAATTCTGGTGTGAATAATTTTCTCGAACACCTTATCTAATAGGCTTAGAATACTAATTGGCCTATAGCTGGAGGGTAATTTAGGATCCTTTCCAGATTTGTGGATTAGAATTACCTTAGCCATTTTAAAAACGAGTGGGAAGTACCCATTGCTTAAACAAAAGTTAAATAGTTTACTTAAAATTTCAAAAATGTAATCGGGCATATTTTTAAGTACTATGCTGTTAGTCCCATCTAAACCAGGGGATTTATTATTTTTTAACAAATGGACAAACGATTTGACTTCAGACAAATTTGTAAGTTCAATACTTGTAGCTTTTGGTTCGCGCATACAATTTTTAACCTTAGGTAGGTAGGTAGGAAAGGGGGATGCAGAAAGCAGTATCTGCCTCCTACACCCACACTCGGAGACCAATAAGGTCCATTGCGTTACCCTTTTATATATTAAAGATAGAAAAGAGAAACAGAGAGTTTCCAAAGATATAGTACATGAGAAAATAATAAAATAAAAATAAGTTAGTAGGAAATAAAATAGAAGAAAGAAAGAAAAACATATTATCTACGAGCCCCATTGCATGTTCACTACCCACCCGATCCCCATGATAAATCCGATAATATTCCCCAGCTTGCACTTTGAAACAATACCCAACTCATCGTGGAATCGTTTACCTAACCACTTAAGCCTGTGATTCTGTAGCCTTGGGCAGTGACAGACAACGTGTTCCACAGTTTCCAGCTCCTCCTCATCTTCACACACCCTACAATAATCCGGAGTGTCGCGATCCCATTTACTAATCCTAGCCCTCACAGGACAGTGCCCTGTTAAAACCCCAATAGCTGCCCTCAGACATACCCTACCCAGGCCCAGAAGAACCGTAGAGTCCTCTGAGTTCAACCTGGGCCATAAAGCCCTTGACACCCTGCAGTCTCTTCTGTCCCTCCACGCCATATCGGTCCTGTCAAATACCCACGCCCTGATACGCCCAAAATAGTATCCTAACGGAGGTCTCACCATGTGCTCTTCGCTTGTCGAAACCAATGCCGATCCACCGCGCGCAAGTTCGTCAGCAATTTCATTGCCGACGATTCCATTGTGCCCTGGTACCCAACACAGTCTGACATCGAAGAGGTTCATGATCCTATCGAGTGCCCTCCTACACTTCTCAACCAACATAGATTTGACATAATGTCCCTTCAAGGCTTTGAGCGCCGCCTGACTGTCAACGTATAGAGTAACCTCCCAACCCCTTGGAACATGTTCCAATATAAGATCCGTCGCCTTATAGATAGCCAGTATCTCCGCTTGGAACATACTTCAGTTATCAGAAAGTTTGTAAGACCTCCTGCTGTTCTCTCCCATAATATAGACACCTGCCCCTGTGCCTATATCCATCTTCGATCCATCCGTAAAGACTGAACACCCCTCAAACAGTCTGTCGGATCCTACCCAACAATCCCTATCCGGAATTATCAGCGGGGGTGTCCTAACAAAACTGATCTCTGTGACCTTGTAGTCTGTCAAATTACCCTGACATCGCACACAATGACACAACAACAAGCTCCTTGCCGTCATTCCTTTCACCCACAACTCTATAGGCATAGTGCCGAGAATGGTGTCCAAAGAACCCTAAGATGTGCTTCTCATAGCACCAGTGATGCCAAGTGAAGCACACCTCTGGACCTTTGTGAGGAGCTTCCTATAACAACCCCCCCCCCCTGTGGTGTCCCTCTGGTCACTGTCCTTCTGATGCTGAAATTTCCTAAGTTAGAATTTATAACCCTACTCTCCAACATCGAGGTTATCCAACTAACTAGAAAATCCCTGACTCCCAGCCCATACAGAGCCGCTCTAATTGCCTCTATGCTAACATTGTTAAAGGCATCACCCAAATCCAAAAACGCCGCTAGCGTATGTTCCCTATCCTGCAAGCTACGTTCTATAAAACCTACCACATCATGCAGCGCACTCTCAACAGATCTACCCTTCAGATAAGCATGTTGAGCCCCACTGATCATGTGGGGATCAATAAAACCCCTCAGATGTAGTCTCTCTAACGTCTTAAGCAGAAAATACGAGAGGCTGATAGGTCTAAAATCTTTCGGCTTCGAGTGTCCTGCCCTACCAGCCTTGGGTATAAAAATAACCCTAACCTCTCTCCACCTCCTAGGTATGTATCTCCTCAGGAGACACGCTCTAAACACTCTCGTCAACAGCAAAAGAAAATAATCCAAAACGTTTTGCAGCATGGCAGGGATAATTCCATCCGGACCCGAGGATTTAAAGGCCTCAAACGTATTAACCGCCCATGCTACTTTATCCGTCGTTATCATCTCCTCAACTATGTCCCGTTCCCTATCGATCGATCCCTGGTCGACCTCTGTCCAAAGAGCGTCCCTCACAGCCGGGAAAGTGTGTCTCCATAAGTAGATCTAGGGTCTCCGAGCAAGATTCTGTCCACGAGCCATCCGTTCTCTGAATATAACCAGGTACCATAGGGTCTTTGGATAATATTTTCCTGAACCTTGATAGATCATTTACAGACTCTATGGACTCGCAAAACCTCGTCCACGATGCCCTTTTGGCCCTCTTGAGTTCTTCTTTATAGCTATTGAAACAACCTTTAAAGCTCTCCCAATCGTCGGCCTTCGCCCTATTAAATTTATTTCTTACCATAGACCTTTGAACACCCCTTTTCCCTGGAAAGACTAATGGACATGCCGCCCCGTAACACCCCATAAGAGTGTCAGTTAGTCTCCCCACCACCGAATCTATATCAGAGTGCTTACACTCCCCCATTGATATATCTCCTATACCATACATAGTACTCTCCCTAAAAGATGCCCAATTCGTTCTGCGCGGGTTCCTATAGGGTTCCCTACTCGATCTGGTATAGTCCAATTCAAAATTGATCCTGCTGTGGTCTGAAAACGAGTATTCACTCGCAACCTTTCATTCCCTTGCAAAATCATTACCCCTATTTGTCAAAGTAATAGCTATAACTGCCTCTCTATCCCTAGTTCCGAATGTCGGCATACTGCCCTTATTACAAATATAGAGATTGTTAGTAGTTATGAAATCAAAAGTCTTCTCACCTCTTTCATTTATGTCACTACTTCCCCACTGGCTGTGATGTGCGTTGGCGTCACATCCAAGTACGACATCAAACTTCTTTCTCCTCGCATACTCGACTAGCCTTCGAACGTCCATGCCTGGTGGATCTGCAGTCTCATAAGGCATATATACTGAGGCCAGTGTCAAAGCTGGTTGACCTTTGGCCTCTCTCCCAACGACAGTGCTAAAAGAGGAAATTAAAACAAATTTTTCTTAGCAAGTATGCATGTTCTAACCTTATCATTCGTGGACGTGACGAACAGCATGTAGTCCTTTATCCCTAATCCGCGAACCTTATTTTTGTTGATCCAAGGCTCTTGGATTAGGGCCACATCCTCTTGGAATTTGGCAAGGTGAGTTATCAGTTCTGCCGAAGCTGCTTCACTGTGGTGCAGATTTATCTGTACCACTTGCAGCTTCGTTCGACCTGTCAGATCTAGAGAACCTAAACCGTACAGTTCCAAGACCAAATCTGATAACCCCCTTTGCCTCTTCCAATTTACCAAGGGATTCTCTATCCACTGCGAATCTAAGATACCTTCCAGCATTCTCCTTACAGACCAGCGAAGTCACCAGCTTCCATTGGTCTGTTTTAAGATCCTCATTTTGCTTAGCCAACACTGACAGTATAGTTTTCACCGACCTAACGAGTGGTGAAATCCACACGCTCACTATTGGCCTCAGTGGAAGCTCAGAAGCCCGTATTACTTTAAGACTAGCCCCTGGACAAAGGTCGCTACAGCCTTCAACTGAGGTTTTTAGAAACTCGAATGATTTCTTGTTGCCGCAGTTGACGACTTAACGCCATTTAACCAGTCCGCTCCATTGAAGCAAACATCCTCAGGCTTGCCCCGAAAGGCTGCTATCCGGTCAATGAGCCTGCCTTCTATCAGCTGCCATCCATCCATGCTGATGCTGCCATCAGGGTCAGCCCGGTCAATGAAGGCTGCCAGAATGCCTTCCTGGCTCAAAGACCTTTTAGATTTTTTTTTAAGTGGAGGGCTGATCATCTCCAGACCGTGCTCTCTTGGTTATCTCCTTTTTGGGAAGGTTCCCAAGTGTCCAGATGGTACATCACCAACCCTCTTCTTCAATACACACAATGGCTTGCCAGCGGTAACAGCTCGTTCCAAAGGCTTGAGCGTCTTTACCGGCAAGCTAATGCCTGGTGCTTTTTGGTTTCCCTCAGTGACCACCACAGCCGTCTCTGCACTCTTACCAGAGTCGTCAGATCCGGCTGGGATGTTCACCGCTGGAACCCTGGAGAGGGAGATGCCGAGGATAGCACTGGTAGGTCCGTAAGTTCTTTCGAACTTCGCGACACTCTGCCTATGATTCCTCACCAAAAGCCTCTCTCTGGCAGTGAACAGTTTTGGGTCCCTCTTGGCCATTTTATTCAAAAAGGCCAAGGAGGACCTCGTACCAATCCTCGCCTTCTCTTTCGTTCGGCTTTTACCGTCACGTGGTAACTCTGCAGATGTTACCACTGCGTCTTGCCGAACTATGTTGGCCACCCGATCTCCTGCTCCTGGGGGATTACCCTTTAAGTCAGCCCTCTCAGACTTTGGAAGATCCACCAATGAGCTCGTGGTAGGATCAGATGTCATAATGATATCTAAATCCTCTTCCGAACTCAATGTTAAATCACCCAATTTTTGAGTGTTGCTATCCTCAAAAGAATCTCCTGATAGTCCCAGGAGATCGTTCAATTGGATCTGTGTCCGTATCTGCCCTTCCTGGTCCATAATAACCTTATGGATGTCCGTAGGGGCAGCGTCAAGACCCTGATCCGATTCAATATTATGTACATTTTCCGTTTTATCTATATTTTCCTAAATTTTGTTCCCACGAGTAGGCACGTATATATACACATGTACGGGGAATATCGAGGCAGACCACTACTATCACGGGTCCCTTTTCGACCCCTTCGCTCCTCAGTGATTTCGTGTCCACCGATCAGTAAACCTTCAATCACTGAGTCCCGCGCCACAACCGGCGTTTGCTCTGGACTAGAAAAACGATTTCACACTGCCGACTGGTGATTGTCGACAATCCTCATCGCACAGTCCTTTGTAATCGTCAGCATCTCCCTCAGACTAAGGTCCCCCATCGCACTCACACTTAAAGTGTGCTTGCCTGTGATACTTAATCGCTCGCTAACGCCGGACACTCGCATACTACATGCGCTGCCGTCTCGGCATTCTCCAAGCACATTCTACAAATATCATCATCCACGATCTGCATCCTCTTCAGATGATATTTGAAGTTACCATGTCCTGTAATCAACGCAGTGATCCAGCTCATCATACTCCGATTAAAACCGAGTATCTTCACTGCACCCTTGCCAAGTGGCTCCCTGAGCACCATACGAGCCTGTCTACACGTGGTTCCCTCCATCCACCTTCGCAAGTTCATAGAGTTCACCCATTGAAAGATCTTCGCCCGCACTAACCCATTACCAAGAGCAGTTCTGGGTTCCGGTCCGCAGAATGCAGCCTCAGACCCCTTCTTCGCAAGTTCGTCAGCAGCCTCATTTCCAGCTATGCCCACGTGTCCCTTAACCCACATCAGCGTTACCTCAGTTCTAGAGGCACACCTATTGAGCTTTAGAACACACTCAAGCACCAAAGAGGAGTTCACATCTATCCGCTGCATACGTTTTATAACCGACTGGTTGTCAAGTACAATAAGAATTCTCTTCCCATACATTCGACATTCCAACAGGTGGTCCAACGCGTGCAGCAAACCAAGCATTTCTGCCTGATAGACTGACACGTACTCCCCCAGATTCAGGGTGCAGGATAAGTTCAACTCAGATGAGTACACACCAGCACCAGCCCTTCCGTCCATAAAGGACCCATCAGTAAAGATACTGATGTCATTCTCCATGCACTCATCGTGCATGAATCCATCCGCTATGAGTGTGTGATGTAGCCTTTCGACCACTTTCACCCGAGTCATGCGCTCAATCGGCATCTGAGCCTCCCTAACCTCTTTATCTACGAGGTCCAGGATTCTCCTATGTCCCAAAACCGATCTAAAGCAATACCACATGCCATTGCTTCGCATCCGAATCGCCGATCTTACCGCCGTCTCCCTTACAAATAAGTCCAACGGCAGCAGTCCCAGCATTGCCTCCATCGCCTGCGTTGGTGTGGTACGTATCGCGCCACATATACCAATGCAAGCAATCCTTTGAACCCCGTCCAACTTCCGCCTAACTGTCGCCTGAGAGGCCTTTGGCCACCAGACAACAGATGCGTAAGTGATCGTCGGTCTCACCACTGTGTAAATCCAGTGTGCAGCCTTAGGTGAGATTCCCCACTTCCGACCGCAAACCCGTTTACACTGATGCAGAATCCTCTTTGCCTTCTATACCCTTGTCACAACATGATCATTCCAGGTTAGTTTCATATCCCGCGTTACCCCCAGATATTTCACCTTCCTGGACACGTTGATCTCGGTTCCAAAAATTATTAAGGATTCAACATCTATGCCTTTCCTTCTCCGCGTGGAGAGCATAGCATCCGACTTGCCAGCATTTGTGGTTAGTCCCTGTTCACAACACCATTCTTCGGTTACTCTGAGCGCCTGTCTCATGCAACCTAAAATGGTCTCCATTAACTTACCTGAGAAGGCTGTCCACAGTTATGTTCCACAGCAGAGGTGATAAGACCCCTCCTTGCGGACATCCCCTGACCACCCTTCCCCGAATCCTGGTGCTTCCGCTCCTGAGATTCACTGCAATGTCCCCTCCATCGTCTCCGTCATGCCGCCATCGCTTCCGCGAGTAAGCCCCATTCTGGAGACAGGGTCTCTAGACACCATCCTCTGCAGTCTCCCCACTTCGTTTCCGAAGACGTATAGTTCTCTTCAGCTCCTTCTTCTTCGCCTTATACTCGTCCCATAAGCTAGGATTCCCCCCCCCCTCATGTAACGATTAAAGGCCCTCCTCGTGTTCCTCTTCATGGATTCCAATTCACTACTCCACCATGGAGTAAAATCCTTTTCATCCACTACCGTGAGAGGACACGCAAGGCAAGTCCGATAGTAGAGTTTACCCACTTCACAGTCCGCTCAATATCCACCGTGTTCCGGAGTGCCCGGTGTGGAACACTCCCCGAAAGTCCCGAGAGACACTCCTCGTTCTTAGTGCGATCCATGTCCCTCGGCACCCTGATACGCCTACGCACCTTGCTCCGCCTCCTACCATATAGAATCTCAAACTGGATAGCCCTGTGGTCAGACATGGTCAATCTGTCCACCACTCTCCAATTCCCAACTCTGTCCAGCATCCCGACAGAGCATAAGGTGATGTCGATTTCCTCCGCACTACGTGCATCCAAGAAGGTGGGCTCGACACCCCTGTTCAGGACCAGCAGGTCATGACACTCTACAAACTCTAGCAATTGCTGTCCCCATCGATATATCAATTTACATCGACATTTAAACTATGTATCGAAACCAAAACATCGATGTTTACGATGCATCGATTAACATCGAGCAGCTCTATTCCATCTAAGTCAAAAAAATTCATTTATTAAAACTTAATTATTTTATCAATATTATTAACAGTTATGAAAACTTAAAAATAGTAATACAACAATTAACATCTCAATAGTTAAATAAAAATTGTTCAGAGTTTGCTCATATTCGTAAAAACCACCAACTATTTCGTTGATTCACAAACCTGTTCGATTTGCTAAACTCACAAGATATCGGTATATACTCTCAACTAATTAGTTTCATTAAGGAAGCTAATATACGTGACCGTTTTAAATTAACCTGTAAGGCTACCGTCAGTCACCCACATCTTTAAATTCGAGAAAGTAGTCATTTCTCAATGTCCACTTGAGCGAGACATACATATTTCGACAAGTTATAAACACCAACTGTACTTGGTCTACTTTTGACCTCCGCTACTCGTTTGCTTATTGCTGTTATTCTAATATATTACAACCCGAAAAACTGTGGAATACCCTGGCTCTATGATTTAAAAACCCTGCCATTAAAATTAAAAATAAACAAGTAAGAGTGTTACTTCGGCCATGCCGAATCTTATATATCCTTCACAACGTGTAGTGATGCATTAACAATTGTTTGTATCACCATTCATTTCATATGAAATACGTACATACATATAAAAAACATACATATATAAAAACATCCCATTGTAAAATTATAAATTGAGTTTACGTATGTATGTTTCAAAAAAAATAACTAAATAATAATATAAATAATACATATATAAAAAAAAATAAAAAAATTTTTTTTGGCTCAACTGGGATTCGATGACACGTTTACTCTAACCAGTATACCACGTTTGTATATATGTATGTTGTTGTTATTGTGAAAAAACGAGGTGGTCGTGGTTTTTTCCTCATACCTATCTCAGTTGTTTATGAACCGATTTTTCTGATTTTCAATACCGATCTGCTCCCGAATATTTTCAATATTTAAATACTTCACGCAGGTCCAGGCGATGTCGGGGGCTTCAAAAAGATTATTTCAACATACACACGGACAGATATTTATTTATTTATTTAATTCGATCAACATAAAAATATACAGTTGAGCAATATTTTTTCAAAGAAAACAATAATTACATGAACACAGAAAGACAAAAACATCACCAGACATTAGAGTTGTAAACGAATCATTAATTTTTGAATTAATTCGCGAATCATTCATGCACTGAATTGGTAAAATTTTGAATTAATAAGTATTTAAAAAAAAAAAATTTTTAAATCTTTTTTATTTTTCGAGCTCAATATCCGTTAAAACATTAAAATAAATAATTTAAATCATGCCAATATTTCGATATTCTTTGAATATCATCATCAGGGCTTTTCTATCTAATAAAAACAAGATAAAAAACGAACTTGTTAGATTTAAAATTACTACATAAAACATTTACAGTACATTAACAAGGTGAGTGAAAAAACATAAAACAATTATGACAAAAGTACCCATTACAAATATTAATTACAAAATTTTTGAAACAGCACAACATAAATACTGCATTTCGTGTTTATGCAAACAGACGCCCCTCACGAAGGCCGGACCGCTATCTTTCAGCTGTCATAATATTTATTTTACATGTTTGCAAATAAAATTAAAAAAAAAATGGATTATAAAAATTCTGTAGTAATTGTATTAATTGTGCTTGGAGAGCAATTATTATTACAATATG
This sequence comes from Phyto melanocephala, assembly GCA_941918925.1. Classification (NCBI taxonomy): domain Eukaryota; kingdom Metazoa; phylum Arthropoda; class Insecta; order Diptera; family Rhinophoridae; genus Phyto; species Phyto melanocephala. Next base: position 50,971,155 of record OW799234.1, read on the forward strand.
AAGATTTCGTTAAATTTTGTTAGAGAATGAAGATATTTTTATACGACGTATTTCAAGTCCTCTCGTTGTATGAATTTTAATTTTTTTTGCACATCTGGGTATCAATTCTCGTTCTATGAAACTATGAAATGAAAAGTTTTTGTGTATTATATCATATGGTGCCACCATACCCTTTGCTATACAAAAACTTTTTCATTTCACAGTTTCACAGAACGAGAATTGAGCCCCTGATGGTATGTATTTTTTAACAGCAATATATTTTTTCTAGTGAAGACACTTAAATAATCGAAAATGGTGAGTGGAACAAAATGAGTTATAGCATGTTTTCATGACACATTCAATTACTTACACAATTTCGTCTCACCCAAAAAATTTTGATGTGGACAATAGTCTTCTAAACAAAACAACTTTCTTTAAAATTTTCTTTTTTGATTCCATTTTTTTATATATGAAATTGAACATTTTTCTTTTTGCTTTTCGCTTTGATTTTTTGACAGCTGGATATGATAAACTTCCGATAAAAATTTGAGAATACACTGATTTTATGCCATGTTCACACGGCAATATGAATCTCGTGGTTCGCTCTCTGAATCTCGAATGCGAACCCTGCCGTTCAGACGATAGTTCTTGTTTCACTTTGACATTTTTATTATTTTTTTTTTTCAATTATTTAACGCGGATTTTTGTTTTTTCTGAGGTTTATTGAAATCATTCTTCTAAACTTTAAAAAACGTTTCACTATTTCTCTTTTTTCCATTTTAATTTAAATATACATATGCATATGTATGTATGTATGTTTAAACATATATTTTTTATTTCCACAATTATTTTTTGCACACAATATTTTTTCTGTTTTCCTTTGTTTATTTTTGTTTTTGATAGCCAGTACAGATAAATTAGCGATTTTTGTTATCAAAATTAGAGATGATAGTAAATTCTTCGAGATTCGCAACAAGATTCAAAATGAACCATGAAGATTCGCTCTCAAATTTTTGTATGGCGAATCTTGTAGATTTAATTAAGATTCGGTCGCGAACCTTGATTGAGAGAGCGAACCTTGATATTTGCTGTTCGTGTGAACATGCTATTACTATGATTCGGATGGTAATTCTAAATAATTGTCCACAAAAATAATTTGCTTTGAAAATTTTGCATGGAAAAATTTTGTAATTTGGTACGTAATTAGGCTTTGAATTATAAATAAGACATCGAATTACGAAAAACTTTGCCGTGGAAACATTTTATTAGGAACATCTTTTAAAGATGTTGAAGAATGTTGACACACAAACCATATGAGAATATGTTGACATCTTGTTAATTTGAAGAAAGATGTGATCAAGTGTAAAAAAGGCATATTATAGCCTTTAGTTCAGTTTTTTAATTAAATTTTTTGTTTAATTTTAAATTCATTTAAATAAATATTTAGGACAACAAAATTTGGTTTTGCAATTTTTATTAGTAAATTAAAAAAAAAAAATTACCAGCATAAGGTTTGCTCATTTGCTAAAAATTGTTAAGAATTTGCAACATTTGTTACAATCAGGGTACACTTATACAGGTGGCGGTGCTAACCCATCTGAATATTTTTTTGTGTACCAATGTTTGTCAAACTCTATATATGAAAAAAAGATTTTAGTACCAAGAATTGTAAAACTCCATAAATAAAAAAGAGAGACAAAAAAATATATCCCTTAGGATATTACTTTATGTAATTACACCATGGTTTCAATAAAGTGTTCATTAACACAAAAGAAATTGCAAGAGAGAAAGAGAGCGCCAAAAGAGAGTAAAAAAATTTAATTACATACAAAAATTTCTTTTCTTGACGAACGGTAGTCTCAGATTAGGCACTGCCGAATAAACACTCTTGACTTGTTCAAGTCATATTCATGACTTTACGTCTAGACGAGCCTTCGATTTATTCAGACTAGAACAAAACGTCGGCAGAGCAACTGCCAAAAAAATTGTTAATATTCTTTGATATGGAGAAATCGTATACAGTGTATATTGTTGATATTTTTATGTGTCGTGTCTTTCTTTCATATTTAAAATGCCTTTTAATACCAGACATCGTTGTTCGAAAAAATGTTCTGACAATGCTGTTTGAACAAAACATCGACTACATTGGTCCACACCAGGCAAATTTATGTGCGCACATAATTTTATCGTTGTTCGAACAAATCGATGGCAGGTGTGAACCGTACGTGAGGTATACTCAACCAGGAAACAAACATAACAATTAAAATACACATGCATTTTTTTTTGTATATACATATGCCTGCATTTGTCACACAATTTTGTTATTGTTTTCTTTAATTATCATAATTTTTTAACAATTTGAATGTAAAAACTTTAAAACGTTTTAATACTAGGCGCACAATTGCGACGAACGACGAATTTCGTCCAACACGACGAAGTCGTCGGTAAAAATTTGCTGTGTAAATTCGTAGTATGAAGCACAATAACGAGAAAGAGTAAAATCTTTTATAATTGATAAAATTGTTTACTGTTTGTGCAAAGAAAGAACAAAAATAATCAAAGAATTAAAATTTTTGTGGAACTTAGCAAAATAATAAATATGTATAGTTTTTGTCTTAGTAAAAACTTTTTTACGTATACATAAGTAATCGTTTACAAAGAATGTGCTAGGTACGTGCAGTAAACAATAATAACAATTTTGTTTTTGTATAACAGCTAAAGTGTGACCATATTAAAAAAATAACTAAAAAAATTTAATTATATATATGTATATATTTTATTCGAACTTTTCTATATATTAAATTTTAATGCGAATTATTTTTATTTTGGCTTAAGTACATTTATTCTTTTATTTAATTTTATCATTCAAATTAAATAAAATTGCAACCATTTTTAGGAATATTCTTTCTAACATTATAAATTATAAATAAATTATAAATAAATTGCAGAGTTCGCCGCGTACGGGGAATTTCGACCGACGCCGTAATTGTACGCATTCTCATATACACAAAAGTGTTTTATTTTTGACGACGAATATTCGCGGCGAAAAATTGGTCGTTCGTCGCAATTGTGCGCCTAGCATACCTACCGTTGCCACATGCAAGTGCAAGTGAAAAAAACCAATACACTAACACTTTTTTACTAACACAACTACACTTTGGCAACCTGCGACTCAGCTTGCGAAGAAATTTTTACCCTACGTTGCCACAAGCAAGTATTTACTTGCAAGTAGTGTATACGTATTACTAACGAAAATCAGGAGAAATGCCAAAAAAAACACAAAAATTTTTTGAGTGGCTACACAGCACAGTGCAAGTTCATTTTTAAAATGTCGTCAACAAATAAACTTCAAACAAATTTTAAACAAATGGCGCTGCTTCAATTGGTAATTAAGTGTTGTCAATAGCCACTATTGAACGTTACCTTTAGACATGTAACTTTTTAATATAATTTTTTTTTTATTAAATTTTGATATTTATATTAAAACTTACATTTTAAATGAATATTTATATTTTTTCTTAATATTCTTCATATACATATATACATATTTATTAAAAAAATTAGCTGAATTATTTACCACAATTGTATGATATATTATTGAGTTAACAAAAAACTCAGTATTAGACAACACTGTTTTTCGGCTTGTCACTTTACTTGCCGTAACTGTAAAAATTTTACTTGCTTAACCTACCGTTGCCACATGCAAGTGCAAGTGAAAAAAAACCAATACACTAACACTTTTTTACTAATACAACTACACTTTGGCAACCTGCGACTCAGCTTGCGAAGAAATTTTTAAGCAAGTAAAATTTTTACAGTTACGGCAAGTAAAGTGACAAGCCGAAAAACAGTGTTGTCTAATACTGAGTTTTTTGTTAACTCAATAATATATCATACAATTGTGGTATATAATTCAGCTAATTTTTTTAATAGTTATGTATATGTGTATATGAAGAATATTAAGAAAAAATATAAATATTCATTTAAAATGTAAGTTTTAATATAAATATCAAAATTTAATAAAAAAAAATTATATTAAAAAGTTACATGTCTAAAGGTAACGTTCAATAGTGGCTATTGACAACACTTAATTACCAATTGTAGCAGCGCCATTTGTTTTAAATTTGTTTGAAGTTTATTTGTTGACGACATTTTAAAAATGAACTTGCACTGTGCTGTGTAGCCACTCAAAAAATTTTTGTGTTTTTTTTGGCATTTCTCCTGATTTTCGTTAGTAATACGTATACACTACTTGCAAGTAAATACTTGCCTGTGGCAACGTAGGGATATACCAACTAAAACTGCAAGTTATTTATCGTAAACAAAAAAATATTTGTTTTGACAGATGCATACACTTTATTGTAAAAAAAAACTTAGCACTACTTGTGAATGCTTTAAAATACAAGCAGCTGATTGGATACGAGTATCTTAATAATATACCTTGAACTTTTTTTTATTATTTACTATATCAGTAAAAAAATCTATGACTAAAATGTGAATTTGCATGGATTTGACTGGTGACGAAGTGCTTAAATTTAAGTGAAAACACTAATGATTTTAACATTGGCGTATCATTTCAGATCATGTGTTGGCAATAATTTATTTATGAATTGTACTCCATTCTAAAAAGTGCATGGAACTCGTGCATATTTGGTGAAAAGCATCGTATGTTTCATGAGTTGATTTTGTTTGTTAACATGAATTGTTAAAGATATTTTGTATGATGTTGCACTCATTTTTAAGCACATAATTTGTGACAAATTATTTCCCATTTCGGAAGTCATTTAGAATAAATGCTTTTACACAATTGATTTAGAAGCCTAAAAATAAAAAAATTCGCTTAGCATTACCTTAAATTTTTGTTTGCTGGGATGTCATTATTTTCATTCTGTATGACAACATCCCTGTTTTACTTATATTTTCGCGCGTGTTGCGTCAATAAGTAATAAGTTTTTTTTAAAGAAATTAAAGTAAATATGTTTTGATTTTAAATTTGAGATATAAGAGTAAAAAATATATTAAAGCCATGACGGACCGACGTAAAGATATGTGGAAATTGTTGTACAGTTTGGTAAATCGCAATGAAACCGAACTCAATGATGTCTTTGTATTTGTTGATGACATCTTGTGTAAAGAACCAAGTTTAATAAGATATTCGATGAAGGAGAGCACCAATCGCTTTCAGGACACTTTTATTTTGTGGCTGGTGAACAAATTGATAAATTCATTAAAGGTGGAAAATCATCAAGATTTCGAGTAAGTTATACCGGAAATAGTTTTTATGATCTGATCTAGTGGCGCACTAGTAAAGTTATATCTAATACTATTTTTATGTGATGCAAATGTAATAAAGCTTATTTTTTTTTAATAATATAGGGAGTTTACTATTAGTGTGTCAGATTATTATAATAATTATTGAATTCACAATGTGTGTCATGTCATATTGTCATAATATCTTAATTTTCAAAAATCTATAAATAAATTTTTGTTTTATGCTTTGCACTATCGTATGAAAACAAAGTTTTGAACGTAGTCAAAATAAGGAGAATATTTGTAAGGCAAAGTTCAGTTTGTAACGTCATAGAGTAGAAAATCCTTCAACCCAGCCTAATGCTATCAAAAAAAAACTTAAGTTGGCGAAGCCGCTGTTTTTCAAAACATAGAGGATAAAATTCATAATCCCGGCCGAAGGCCCGCATGTAGAGGAACTTTAGTTGGCGAAGCCGCTATTTGTTATACCATAGAGGATAAAGTGCATAAGCCTGGCCGAAGGCTTGCTACGCAGAGGAACTTTAGATAGCGAAGCCGCTGTTTGTTTATTGATTAAATTTTTGTAATACTTTTGTTTGAATAAACATTATATTTAGCTCACGTAACAGGTAAAAGGCTTTTAAGAGGTAAAATTTAAAAAAAAATATTTATACAGGGTGGACCAAAAGTCGCGCCTGCGTGTAAAAATTTAATAACTTTTTTGTTTATTATTATTTTTTATTAATTTTTTTTTTAATTATAATATTATCTATGTATGACCTAAATTTTAATTATGAAAAATAATGTCAGAGAGATGACCACCATTTTCATCGATGCACAATTGGGCTCTTAAACAGGCATTTTGCATAACTGCACGCAAGGTTTCAGGCTTTATTGCCCTGATCTCAGCTTCAATGTTGTCCTTTAGCTGCTCTATAGTTTGAGGCTTGTTTACATACACTCGTTCTTTGAGATAACCCCATAGAAAATAATCAGGGGCAGTTAAATCCGGTGAACGTGCTGGCCATTTAAATTCTGAATTTTTCGAGATAATTCGGTCGTCAAAAATTTCATTTAAAAGCGTCATTGTCGCACGGGCCGTGTGTGCTGTTGCTCCATCCTGCTGAAATCACTTGTTGGCTGCCTCAGGGCTTACAAAATTATTAAGCATAGCGCGATATCTGTCCCCATTCACCGTTACTGAAGTTCCTGAATATTCTGCAACACTGACCCGTACACGATCAATGTTCACTTGATTCTGTATTATTCTTGGTCTTCCTGATCGCGGCAAATCTGACACTGCACCTTGTTGTCGGAACCGTGCAATTAAACGATTAATTGTGGTTTGGTTAGGTGCATTTCTGGTGTTGAAATAATTTCGATATGCTCGTTGCGTCAGTAAAATTGAGCACCCATTCGAAAAGTAAAATTCTACCACTTTCGTTCGTTGCTCAGTCGTTAAATTTTGCATGGTGGTGTAACACGAATCGATGAATAAAATCTAAAAAAAAAAATAAAAATATTAATAAACAAAAAAGTTATTCAATTTTAACACGCAGGCGTGACTTTTGGTCCACCCTGTATATTCTGAAACGCTTTCAAATGAAAATATTGCCACTATATGTTGAGAAATGTAGTAAAAAATTCAGAGGTATATAATTCAAAAACTAAGTGTTTCCGACAATGTTATCACTTTTAATTTTCATCTTATTTATTTTATAAATTTTTTATCGATCTAGGTATGCATTTTTTCAATTTAGAGGTACGCTGGTGAACTGTTGTTCCATAAAATTTTAGGTTTTTTTAGGTACATACTTACAAAATTAACAGCTATGATGATAATTCCTACTTTTTAGTTTGTGTAGAAATATATAAAGTATGCTATGGAACACTCAATTAAATAAAAGTTGAAAAAATTGTATTAATTTTTAAACTCTATACATATGTAGTATGTATAAAGAAAGTAAAAAATAAAAAATAATTTACTAAATTATCTGGGATATGCTCCCAAAATTTTCATTATTATTGATTGGGTGTTGGGTTTAAGCTTGTTTATATTGATGGTCACAAGAGGAAAGGCCCTAACTCGTATATTTTACAAAATTGAGTTTTTCAGTGATTACAATCGATTTCAAATAAATTAACCTGTACAATTTCTGTAAAAAATCTGTCAAATAAGCCTTTAATAAATAACCCAATTAAACCTAACTTGATTAAAAAGAATATAAATAATCATAAGTTTTGATTCTGAAATTTGTTACATCAGTAGTATATACATATTCGATAGTTCGAATAAGGCCATATTTATTCATCTGGTTACCGTAGTTCGAAAAAAACTTTTGTTTATTTTTATTTTAATATGAAGTTTGACATTGAAAATAAATGAGAGAAGAGAAAATTGTGTTTTATCTGTGGATTTTGACAGCTAAAATTTAAAATAAGTAAAGCAAAAGAATCAGCTGATGAATCAAGCCTACCTGATGAACAAATAAGCCTTGATTCGAATCTAGTTTTAAAAACTTGAATCCAAAATCGATAACTTTGTTCTTCAATCGAAAAAATATTACAAAATTATTATGAACTTTTTCGTTCCAGAATTCACGAAAAAAATTTGAAAGTTCAACGCAAATTACTAAATTCATGCCTGGTTAATCGTGGTGTCTTATTTGAAACTTTAATAAAAGCCTATATTGAAGGCATAGATCAGTTATGTGAGGAATATTCTAAAGTCGACCTCTCTTGTCAAGACGAAATTGAGGGCAAATCACTTAAACTTACAGCTTTTACTTCCAACGACGATTGTCTAAAAGAAATCGATCCGGATTTTTGTTTTCCGGCCATCGACGTCGACATAGATGATGTTGATGAATATATCCAGGCATTATTGCAAGTTTTACATCATGGCTTAATTGTGGGTTACACAAATTATTCCCAAATCTTTGAAAGTTCCTTATTGACTGTACTTAAGGCTTTAAAAGAATGTGAATTTTCAACAAAACTCCTTTGTTTACAATATTTGGGTGGAGTGTTTCAGCAGATACCCTCACTAAATAAGAACATGCAACAAATGCTTGAACTAAGCCTTAGCGCTTTAACAATGATGTGGAATTATATGCCCATATGGTTAAATAATAATTGTTTTTCAATGTGTACTTTGAACAATTTTGTAGAAGAATCCTCTAGTTTTTTGAAAGTCTTAAAGAGTTTGCAATATCAGGTCGTTAAAAAAGATTTGCTTTTGCGTTACTGTTTCCTGTTGATGGAGTACATTTATGAAATTCATCAGTGGCAACGTTTTCGAACTGAAGCGAATATCCAAAACTTGTTAGAGATTTTTAAATTCTTAATAGAATTAATGTTTCAATTGATGCACTCTTCAACTATGGTCAAGGATCAACAAGGGAAATTTTATAATCTCTTTTGGCGTGTAGTAGAAGATTATCCTATTATTTTACGCCTTTTACCAGTTTACTTGTTAAACAATAAAGACGCAGAAAAACTAGAGAAATATTATATGTTTATCGAGTCAAAACTTTTAGAATTTTTTAAACTTGAAACTTTTAAAAATTCTCAATTTGAAATAGCCAAGGAATGCTTAACTAGCTTAAAACTATGGGAGCACCTTTGTCAGCATCAACAACAATTGGTAGAAGCTAAAATTTATAAAACTGACCAAATTTTAACAACGACATCTCGAATCCAATCAACTCCAAACTTAAAAGTATACAAATGGATGAAAATATTAGAAATTTGGTGCTTCAAACATAAGGAAACAAAACGTGTGTCAACAAATGAAATAATAATAGCAGCATTTTTACTTCAGACCAACATCATAGTGACACAATTGTCATTACAAGTTCAAGAAGAATTAATGGAAATTATTTTAAAATCCACAAAAAATCTAGAATCCGTTAAAAATGAAACCTACAATTTGAAATTCACTTTAAAAATGTTAACTTTCATAGATAATTTAAAAAGCGAAAGTGCCCTTGACAATATAAGAAATTCCTTAAAAACAATAGGCAAACAAATATTTTTGTCTAGTAAAAAAGAAGATAATTTGTTTTTAACGTTTTTTTCCTGTCTGCCGAACTTTGTCGCTAAACATTGGCTAACAATGGAATTCGTAATTAAAGAATGTCTTGTCGTTAACATAAAAACAAAGGAACTTTATACCAATTTTCTTAAAGTTTTAAGTTGTTTGAATGCTAAAATAAAGAAACTGGTGGTTATAAGAAAATTCCTGTCTGAAAGTGTTTGCCAAGTAGAGTGTACACAACTGTTTCAAACTGAAGTTCTATGCATAGAATGCTTCAATTATTCTTTTGAACCGGCACAAAATTCTATGCAGCTACAGCAATACATAATTACCGTTTTTGATGTGAAGAATGATATAACATCTGTAGTATCCAGTAATCAAAAATTATCCACAGATATGAAAAGTCTACTTATGCAACAACTTTTTGTTAATCAAGACCTATATCTCGTAAACAATCATTTAGAATATTGTGATATTACTTCCGAAGAATGCCTAAAAGCTATATTTTCAACAGCGGATATGACAAAACTTTATATGCCTACAATTTCTTTAGTTTTGGCGAAATTCATAGCAAATGAACCAGAATTTGTTTATCAACTGTCAGTTGAAGTTTTACAAAAGGTTGTGGATTCCTTAAAGCCTTCGCAAACGTCACAACATCAAAAGATAATTTTAGATATTATTACTTGCTGTACACACAGTGGTTTACTTACTGAACGTTGGCTTTTTCATTTCTTTAAACTGACTTTCTTTTATCTTTTACATCCTGAATCGAAAGTCGTACATGAAGCCATTCTGATAGGTTGTGAAATGTGTGGTGTATATGGTGTACAGCCCATACAATTGTGGAACTGGTATAAAAGAGATGCTTTAAGTTTAATCGTTAAACTTGTAATTTATGTTTATCTTACAAAAGGTGTTCGCATGACGAGATCTCTAAAGGCGGTAAGTGTTTTATCAAAGTATTAAAATATATTTAAAATGTATGTGTTTTTTTAATTTTGGAAAAATCAGTTATATAGATAAAATTGAGATTTATGATATGTAGCAACATAATCATTTTTTTTTAAATTTATATTTTTCCAAAAAAATCAATTCTTTTTGGTAGGAAATATTTTTTACTAGCTTGTGCCCGCGACTTCGTCTGCGTAGTTATCGGGGTAAAAGGTAGACTTAGTATTAACAACAAAAATAAAAATATTTACAACACAAACTACCCGTTTAGGATTTGTGATGATGAGTTTGGCAACGACTTCGCGTTATTATCGTGATAAAAAGTAGCCTATGTGTTAATCTAGGTTGTTATCTATCTATGTGCCGAATTTCATTTAGTTCTGTTCAGCCGTTTTTGCGTGATTGAGTAACAAATATCCAAACATCCAAACATACAAACATTCACATTTATTATATTATAAGTAAGAAGATTATTTTTTTGTAAATTATTCAAAGAATCTTGTAAAATTTTTGTTATTTTCGTTTGTATAGTTATAGTTAGTGGTTGTAATTTTACCAAGCTACCGATATGTTAAAGAAATTCAAAGTTAGAAGATTTTTTTTACTTACAGTTTACCAAAATGCTTGGATTTTCCTGTGTGCAAGAATTTATTTGTAAATACTATCGGCTTCTTGTGACAATGATTTTGCCATATTGTATAAAAGCTCCCTTATGCAAGGGTCTCATAGTTTGTATTTCGAAAATAACACGTAAACCTGTTACCAATTTGTTTGTGGTATCCTTTTTGCGCATTTACACTTACATTTATTTAACAGAAGAATCAGAGATAGGTAATGCCTGTATTGAGTTTATTGGAAAATGCACTGGAGCCAGTTTAAGCAAATTAATGAATACAGATGTTAAGGTGAGCAAAAAGAAATATTAAAACAAAAGAATATAGTTATTTAATCATATTCTCCTTAATAGCAAACAGTTTCAGAATTTCTTGTTTATTTCAATCGCAGTCCTACTTTTGTAATGCAAGCCTTTCAGTGTCTATTGCCCAATGAGGTTGGAACCAGCTCCTCTACTGTCTCAGCGGTTATAAAGAAATCTTTAAAGAGTCCCACCAATGAATTTGCAAGTTTTATAACTGATCGCTTTCTAGGCGTTATAACGTACTTTCAAACCTGTTTGGCAGAACCAAATTTCGAAAAGTCCCTAAAAGAAGAAACACTTTATAGTCTGGGACAGATAATGCGTTTGATTGGTTCTAATAATGTCACTCAATTTCGTTTCAAAATTATAGCCATGCTAAGCTTTGTTTTAACTCTAAATGATCGCAATTTACAAAACATTTGTCTCAAAATATGGAATATATTTCTTCATATTGTCAATACACAAGAATTGGGCCCTTCATTAAGTCGTATAGTAGCCTCTTTGCAACCTTTATTGGCAACGAATTCCCAGGAGGTTAATGATATATATGACTACTTGATAATGAAAAACGATAGTTTGTTGGGTGTTTATATACCAGATCTGTATTTTTTGGAAGATATGCCCGAAGTTAAGCCGAATATAACACAATATGTTGCGCGTCAAACAGAGATCTTAAATATTGAACGTAGTGGTGTAGCAGATAAGTTAGGTTTTCTTTATAAACAAGTTTGCAATGAAAATCTGCAAGTGCGTATTTATGGCTTAAAATATATGAGATCATTTATAGCGAAATATCGAACTGAAATAAATAACATGATTTTGGATACTGTACCAGTTGATCCCCTAATAGAACAAATAGTAGATGAGCTAATGAAAGGATGCAGGCACGATGATCGCAACATGAATTTGGCATCTGCCAAATGTTTGGGGGAACTAGGAGCCATTGACCCCAGTTATATGTCTTCAAACTTTTCGTTTATGAATTCGGCTGAAATCTCATTGAGTATACATACCGACGATTTTGCAATAATGGCCTTAACAGAATTGTGTAAGGCGTATCAGTTTCAAAAGGACACAAAATATGTGGATAACTTCTCACTGGCCATACAAGAAACTCTGTCGGTGTTTGGTGTGTCTCCCAAAGAAAATAAAAAGCTAAACGTTTGGAATGCTCTACCTACAAGAATGCAACAAGTAATGGAACCTTTACTGACCTCTTGTTATACAGGCTCCAGGAGAGAAGTAAAATTAACTGAACATCCCTTGTTTGAAAGCAGTCTCTGCCGCAGCTATGAAGACTGGTCATTTGCTTGGGCTTGTCGTCTTATAGAAATGGTACAAACAGGTGAAACCAAACATTTGCTTAATTCATATAAGCCCAGCATTAAAAGAGACACAAATATGATGGCCATATTTTTGCCATACATCTTGTTACATGCTTTGCAAGAGTGTTCTCAGGATAAACTTCAACAAATCTATGAGGAATTTATGGCTGTTTTCAACTTTTGTAGCAACGAGAATTCTTCACAACAAGAAATTGAAGTTTCCGGTTATAGAGAATTTAAATCAAATAAATACACTGCCGATAATAAGCCTTATGATATAGTTAGTACTGAACAACATGAAACATCCGAAACTTTAACTCAAACTTGCACAAAACTTTGTTCCGAGCAAGTGGACTTTTTACAAAGATGGATTAGGGAATGGCAAAAAATCAATATGATTGGAGGCAATCTAACTCAAAGTGATGATCGTTTTAAAAACATCAAAAGCTTTATTAAGAAATTCAATAAATCACTGATATCCAAAGCCAATTACAATTCGGGTGAATATGCCAGGGCTTTAATGTATTTAGAGGAATATATTGAGGAGCAAGCAGAGGTACGTTTGCAAGAACAGTTATCATTTCTTATAGAAATTTATGGTAAACTAATGGACTCAGATTCCGTTGAGGGAGCAGTTTATATGAAGAAATCAAATCTATCGCTAGAAGAAGAAATTCTAGTTAATCGTTTGATTGATAAGACCGAAGAGACAATAACCTGTTATGAACAGTTATTGTCAAAAGACGATCACCAAATTAAACAGGATCATATTAAAGGTTCGAACACAAATTTAATATGGAGAAAAGAAAAAATTTGTTTTTTTGTGAAAAATAACTTTTATTTTGTTGCAAAACAATTTTTAAACTGTACTAAAATTATTTTTATCAAGAACATATTTCTTTTATGATTTTTCTATAAAAAATAGATTTTTCGCTAATTTGTTTATGCTCCAAACATTTTAAGGTTTGATTGATTGCTATCTACGTATGGATAATCCCGAAACGGCCCTACTTATAACCGATGGTCTTTGGCAAAAGTTGGCCGATCAATATACCGATGATTACTTTAAGGAATGTAAATCTGAGTTGTTGTGGCGTTTAGGACGGTATAACGAATTACAGGAATTATTAGAGGACTCAGTTGTTAAGCGAAAAACTACCAATTGGAACATACAATGTGCTGAATCTTTCTTACTATTTCGCCAACCAAACGACTCTCAACAAAAAACTTTTGAAATTTTTCTAGAACAACTTGATGTTATACGTTCCAACGTTGTCAGTTCTATGCGATCATGTTCTGTGGTAACTGGCAACTCATATTCACATTCCTATGATGAAGTAATACGCTTGCATCTTTTAAATGAGCTGGAGAACAATAAAAAACTTATCAATCAAGTAAAAAAATATGCCACGACCCATATCAGTGGCATCTCAGAAACTCAGGCAACTGAGCAATGCCTTAAGGAAGTGCAAGATTTCTTTGCAAATTGGGATGCTCGCTTAGAAGTTCTACAGCCTATAGCGCGTGTTTTAGAGCCAGTATTTTGCTTTCGACGCAACTTACTATTAGAAACTCAAAGAATAATGCAGCAAGATTTTTCTGCTGGTAATAATCTCATAGAAAAAGTAAATGATAAAATCAATGAGCATTTGGTTAAGTTATGGTTGCGTACTATACACATGAATCGAGAGGCGGGTTGTTTACAACAAGCGCAAATTTCCATTATGAAGGCAGAACAATATCAACCGGTTACTTTGTTTTTAGAAAAGGCTAAGCTTTTGTGGCAAAAGGGTGATCAAAGCAACTGCTTTAAATTGCTAGAGGAAAACATAAAAGTTCTTGAAAATAATTGTGAAGGTGATCTACGCAAACTGGACTCTACAGGTCGTCATCTATATGCAGAATCAAAGTTTTTACAGGCTTCATACAATGCCGAGTCGATGAATATTTGTTCAGAACTTAATTTGCGTTACTTTAAAGAGGCTGTTGTAATTAATCGCACTAGCGAAAAATATTTAGTGCACTATTCCCAGTACATGGAAAAGATCTATGACTCCTTTACCCGCGAGCAAAAAGAATCTGAAAACGGTTGTCGCCTAATTTTGGACATCATGTTACACTATGCTAAATCCCTCAAATATGGAAACTCCAATGTGTATCAGTCACTACCTCGCTTACTCAGCATATGGCTTGATTTTACTTCACAGTTTGCATCAATGGCCGACGCCAATCAACCTTCGGATTCTAGTCAAATACCCAAGATACAATTGTTCAATGAGTTGGCTAAGAAAATGAACGATATGATTAACAATTGTATTAACATGCTGCCAACTTGTATATTTTATACCGCATTCTCGCAACTGCTTTCTCGTATATGCCATCCCTCGCAAGATGTATTTAATAATTTAAAAAATATTTTCATTAAACTCATCGAACATTTTCCCCAACAATCCTTGTGGATGTTATTGCCCATATTCAAATCATGTCATAATTCTCGTATTAAACGCTGTCGTCTTATTTTTACTGATGCACGTCTTAACAAACCCACCTTTCAAAAGCTACTAACAGATTTTAATATGTTGGCTGAACGTTTAATCGAGTTGACGAATAAAGAAGTCACTGTTGATCATCCATATGAGCTGAGTACGTTGGTACGTCAACTTCCTAGACTTTTTGAAGATTCAAATTTTTCGAAAATAATGTTGCCGTTTGAGAAGTACATGCAACCTTCATTTCCTATTACCTCGACCGCCGAGTCTTTAAATTTTAATTTATGTTTGTCGCCTGATAACTCAGTCTCATCAGCGTCCGTACCCAGTAATCCATTTCCCAGTTGCTGTGTTTATTTGCGTGGCATCAGTGAAGAGGTTGTAGTATTAAGGTCGGCTGCTAAGCCTAAGAAAATCACCATTGAGTGCAGTGATGGCATCGCGTACAATGTTATGGTCAAGCCGAAGGACGATTTGCGTAAAGATTTTCGTTTAATGGAGTTTAATGGTTTGGTTAAACGTTATTTGCATCAAGATTCAAAGGTGAGTTATAAAATATTTACACAATATTCTTTTTTAATTTTTACATTTTTCTTATGTTCGTATTCTCTTTTACTCTTAGTACATTTGTTTATATTTTTTCAACAAATTAAATTGTTTTGCTTTCTTTTTATATCCTAAAGGCTCGTCATCGTCGTCTACGCATAAGAACTTACGCAGCCATACCTTTTAACGAGGAATGTGGCTTGGTGGAATGGTTGCCTAACCTTAACTCCTTTAGAGGCATTTGTGTTTCCATGTATCGTATGCGCGGTTTGGGGGTACCAGATCGAGCATTGCGACAATGTGCTTTACCGAAAACTGATCCCATTGAAAAAAAGCGAGCCATGTTCACAGACGTTTTGCTCATACGACATCCACCCATCTTTCATGAATGGTTTAAACAACGATTTCCCTCACCACACAGTTGGTACCAAGCTAGAAGTTCTTATGTCAAAACTGTAGCCGTTATGTCTATGGTCGGTTATATATTAGGTCTGGGTGATCGTCATGGGGAAAATATACTTTTCGATGAAACAAACGGCGATGCGGTACATGTAGATTTTAATTGTCTCTTTAATCAAGGTGAATCGTTTGCCTATCCGGAAATTGTACCTTTTCGCTTAACACACAACATGGTATTTGCTATGGGACCTTTAGGCGTGGAAGGACTTTTTCGCAAATGCTGTGAAATTACCCTGCGTGTGCTCAAGGATGAGTCAAAAACTTTAATGTCCGTCCTTCGGCCATTTGTTTATGATTTAGGTGCTATAAATCGTTTAAAGAGTAAACCATCGTCTGGTTTGGAAATAACCGATCCGAAAGCCATCATTGATGTTAAACGTATAGAAGAAAGATTACAAGGTTATGTAAGTATGATTAATATCTTAACAAAACATATAAAAAATTATTAATCTATTTAAAATTATTTTAGGTTAAACGCACTCTAGGCAACAGTATGCCCTTGTCCACAGAAGGTCAAGTTAATTTTCTTATAAACGAAGCTACAGATATTGATAATTTAGCTTCAATGTATATAGGCTGGGGTTCCTATATATAAATAATACGGTTGTGAACATTATATTGTTATAAATAAAAAAGAAAAAATTGTTGTTAACATAAAAGAACGCTACATCATTATATACAATTCAATTCAACCACCACATACAAATACACAGTACGTTACTTAGACTTTCTACACAGAAGTAAAAAAAACAACATATCTATCTACATTTATATTTAACCTCTTTCTGCACTTTAGGTAAAATTTTACAAACGTGTAATATTTATCGCTCTTTAGATTATAACAAAGACGCGTTTTAGTATAGTGTTCGTTCGTTCGTAAAAAAAAGTATAAAGTGTTCTATTCGGTAACTGGAACTTTTTTTAAATGTTTAATTTTACATTAGAAACAAAATACTCCACTTAACAACAAACTAACAACCAAAACCAACTAATACTCAATAACTTTCAATTTGCGCCAATTACTAACAAAACATAATCTGAAAACAACTTTAAATTAAGAGCACATATACTAACGCTGTGTTTTACATCTGACAATGCAGTCATGTGAAAAATACTACGTGTTAGTTGTTAAAAATATAATAATTGTCTCCAAAACGTAATCCAGACAATAATTATGACCATTAATTTTGAGCAAAATGTCGAACGGTGATTACCTGTTTTGCGCGAACTAAGCTAAAAAAAATGAAAAAAAAAACAAAATCATAAGGCATGTTGATTATTAATCTGCCTTGGTTTTTCCTTTCTGAATTTTTCTTTCATGCACAAAATTTCAAGTTATTGTCATAAAATAAAAAATAAATATACACCTCAGATTACTGTCTAAAGTTACTCTCTGTTAAAAAGTGTGCATGTATCGTTATTGTCATGACAGTATTGTCAGGTGTAAGCAAGTTATTGTCATAAAATAAAAAATAAATATACACCTCAGATTACTGTCTAAAGTTACTCTCTGTTAAAAAGTGTGCATGTATCGTTATTGTCATGACAGTATTGTCAGGTGTAAGCAAGTTATTGTCATAAAATAAAAAATAAATATACACCTCAGATTACTGTCTAAAGTTACTCTCTGTTAAAAAGTGTGCATGTATCGTTATTGTCATGACAGTATTGTCAGGTGTAAGCGCTGGGTAAAGAATTAGTTTCAGCCAAAAAAATTATAAGTTACCGGTTACTTCAAGATTTTTTCAAGTTTTGCACGCCGTTAGGTTTTACGAAGACTGACTAAGGCATTCAATTTGTGGTGGTAAGTTAAAGAAAATACTATTTATTTTTATCAATATAAATTTCGTAATATGTATATGTATGTACATTCCAAATATTGTCTTTAAGCAACCACAAATAAATACATATAATAGAAAAAGTAAATTTTTATACAAGCTGAAATGTGAAAAAAGTGACACGTTTTTGCAATAATTTACGAATAATCATAGTGGAAACATTCGCAATGTAAATGAAAATATATAGGGCCAATTCAAAGTGGTTGCATATCAGTCATATTTGTACTATTTCATATTATTTTATGCATGCATAAAATTTTTGTTAGTAATTTCCATACAAAAAAAATAATATGACTACACATTTGTTTCCTATGTATAAGAAATTGTTTATGTTATACTTTTAACCATACTGTCTCTTAGAAATAATTTCTTCGCTTCTCACCTCTCAGAGAGAATATTTTCTATTTTCTTCTTTCCTGTATACATACAATTTTTAACAGCGTCATCTTTTTGTCTTCTTTCTTGTATTAAATACATTATTTGTTAACAAAAGGTGTTCAAAGTCACTAGTCATATTAATATGAATTATATGACATAGTACAATATGAGAGTCTACTTTGAATTGGCCCATAGTATATGTAACTTTTAAACTACTTATCGCATTTAATTGAGACTAAGACAATAATAACAGAAAAGTGAGGCTTTGTAAAAATAGAAATTACCTTGGAAATTTACCTTGCACCACAGGTGAAGGGTATAAAAACAATTACTTAAAAGCAGAGGAAGAGTATCCCTCTCTGAGCAAAGTGATATCCAAAAACCACCATATAACACTTTTAAAAAAGAAAAACAACTCAAATACAGTATAAATAGTTACATTTACAACTAGATTTCTATCAAATGATAAGACCGCAGAACATGCTTTTTAAAATATTAACAGCAATTTTTATACTTGTAAAACAATACCTACTATTTGCTTACTTTTGTGCAAAACAATATTTTTATGTATGTATGTATGTACATAACTTATATGTACATATGTAGGTTATTTCTGCTTAATAGGCGGTTACTCTTACTCGTTAAAAGTTCCTATACTCTTGAAAAAAAAGTTATCACTAACTACAAAAAGTACCATACAAATTAAAAAAAAAGTACATACCCAGCAAAAAAAATTGGAAGTAGTGCAAATTACATTTACAAGACTTCTAAATCAATTGTGTAAAAGCATTAATTCTAAATGACTTCTTAACTGCAAAATAATTTGTCATAAATGATGTGCTTAAAAATGAATGCAACATCATGCAAAATATCTTAAAGAATTCATGTAAACAAACATATTTAACACATGAAATATCCGATACTTGTCACCAAATATGCATGAGTTCCATGCACTTATCATTAAAATATTCATGTAAACACATGATCGCCAATGACACGCTAATGTTAAAATCACTAGTGTTTTCACCTAAATTAAAGTACTTCATCATCAGTTGAACCCCTGAAAAATCACTTCTTTGTCAAAAATTTTTTTGCTGGGTATTTGCGTTGTCCATAATACTTTCAGTCCCTCTTCGGTAATTTTTAAATTCTAGCTTCAGAAACGTTGAAAATAGAAAAAGTACCATAAAAAGCATCTTTTTGGTGTTTTCCATATCAATATATAAATTCCAAGTTTAAAATGTTTAAATAACTTTGCAACGAAAAATATTTCTATAGACATTATTTAAACTAAGTAAATCTACTCTATTTTGCATAAAAATAATTGTGCTCTAAAAAGTTTTTAACTGTTTTCCGAAATTTTACCCTTTCTACCCTGTTATGAATGTGTTTCAATTTTTACTAAATTACATACTTACATAATTATTATTATTATGTCTGGCGAAATCCCTATTACAAATTTTATGCAAACTGGCGCTGTAATTAGGAATAATACATATTTTTCGTTTTTTCCCCTTTTTGGTACCTTTTTTGTCCTAAAAGTTTCCAAAAATTTCACCTTAATATTCTTATAGGCGATAATAATTATCAAATTAGGGTCCGCCATCTAACGTTTTTTTTCAGCTAGTACTTATTTCGTGAATGATAACACATAGCTAATGTCTGATTTGACAGATAATTAGTTTTATCCTTCCGCTAAACGAATATGGTTGTGTATACGCTTGAACAAAGCAGGGAAATATGCGTTTTCGCTTCGCTACGTGGGCCTGCGATCGACTTACAGAAGATGCCGATTTTGCAAAAAAAAAAAAATCATTTTTTCAGATGAAGCTCATTTTGATCTTGCCGGGTATGTAAACAAGCAAAATTGTCGCATTTAGGGCACAGAAAACCCGCACGCATACATTGAAAAGCCGATACACCCAAAACGAGTCACGTTTTGGTGCGGATTTTGGTCCAGAGGCATAATTGGGCAATTTTTCTTCGAAAATGAGTCAGGAGTGACCGTTACAGTCAATGGCGATCGTTATCGGGCCATGTTGAACGAATTTTTGTTCACAAAAATTTAAGAGGATGATATTATCAACATTTGGTTTCAACAGGACGGCGCTACGTTCCACACAGCCGAAGCTACACTTGATGTTTTGCGCCCTGTTTTTGAAGATCGCATTATCAGCCACAAAGCTGATGTCATTTGGCCACCTCGGAGCTGCGATTTGACACCGTTGGACTATTATTTGTGGGATGCCGTCAAAGGTAAGTGTTTCGCCAACAAGCCAGAGACAATGGACGCTTTGAAGGATAATATTCGTGAAGCCATTGGTGAAATACAGCTGCACACAATTAATAATGTGCTTAAAAATTGGACCGATCGTGTAGGCTACTGCATGGCCAGCCGAGGCAGCCATTTAAATGAAATTATTTTCCATTTTTAACCGAAAGGAAAATTTTTTTCGAAAGTGTGTCATATTGTAGGTTATGATATTTAAGTTACTTCTATGTATCTTATTCAATTTTTGAATTTTTTCTCTTTTTTTATTTGTTTTCTCTACATTCTTGCTAGAATATTATAATCTTTAAATATTTATTTTGTTATTGTTGTGTCTCTGTTTCAGTTTCAATATTCCTGGTAATCAGTTTAATCAGTTGTTAAAGCCTAAACTTGTATTAGTGCAATAGAGCATCAACAAATAATACCCAACTGCACTCCATGCAACTGGCATTGCCACAGCAACAGTCAGCAACAACTAAAACAATAATAAGAACAACGTTAGCAGGAACAGTGGCATGTTTGTTGCTAATGCGGTTAAATGCAATTGTTTCCTTTTAATTTCGTGTTTTTTTGTAGGTTTTTCTGTTGCTGATGTTGGGTCAAATGTGGTTTCTACTCTATATTTTGTTAAATTCGTTTTTTGTTTTTCCTTGCAAAATTTCTCGTTGATTTTTAAAACTGTGACATGCTGATTTTTTTATAACGACGGCATAGACATACAAACATACATACGTACATGTGTACATAGATGTATACATAGCAGTAGCTGGAGCAAAAGTTGCATTAATAGTAAATTTGGATTCGGCATCAACACCAGCAGCTGTTAGTGATGCTCCAGCTTGCTGTTTGTTGATTGTTTATTTTTTTTTAACTTCGGTTAACTTACCAATATAACACCATGTACATACAAAAGCCTAATACTTTTGTTGCGTTTTTATAATCCAAAAAGAAAAAAAGCTAAGAAAAAAAGATTAAGAGTGTTATATTTGGCCGTGCCGAATCTGATATTACGCTTCATCATCATGTACATAGGTATAATGATCACATTGTAGACTTAATTTTATATGACATTTTGATTTGTTTTTCAGACTCCATCTTTGATTTTGAATTTTTACATTGTTAACTGTATTTTACTAGTCAAGCCCTTTTACTAGGGTGATCGATTATTCAACTTTTTTAAGAAACCGGTTTTCAAATAGTTTGAAATTTAGAATTAAAAAAAAAACCGGTTGCTACTTTGAAAATTAAGAAAAAACCGGTTAACCGGTTCGAATATATAAAATATAATATTTAAAGAAAAAATTAAAAAATATTGTTCAAAAAGATTATAATAAAAACAAGTAAGAGCGCTATATTCGGCCGTGCCGAATCTTATATACCCTTCACAACGTGTAGTCATGCAATAACAGTAGTTTGTATCACCATTCCATATGATATACGTACATACATATATAAACACATCCCATTGTAAAATTATAAATTTACGTATGTATGTTAAAAAAAAAAAAATAAAAAAAAAATTAAAAAATTAAAAAAAAAATTTAAAAAAAAAAATTAAAAAAAAAAAAAATTTTTTAAATAATTAAAATATATATAATAAATACAAAACAAAAAAAATATTAAAAAAAAAAAAACTTTAAAAAAAATAATAATAAAAATATAAATAATATATTAAATAAAAAATAAAAAAAAATAAAAAAAAATTTAAAAAAAAAATATAAAAAAAAATTTTTTTTGGCTTAGCTGGGATTCGATGCCACGTTTTCTCTAACCAGTATACACGTTTGTATGTATGTTGTTTTTGTGAAAAAAATATAGAGGTGGTCGTGGGTTTTTGCTCATATCTCAGTTGCTTATGTACCGATGTTTCTGATTTTCAATACCGATCTACTCCCGAATATTTCTGATATTTTAATACCTCACCCGAGTCCAAGCGATGTCGGGGGGCTTCAAAAAGTTGATTTCAACATACACACGGACAGACGGTCAGACGGACAGACTGACAGACTGACAGGGCTTAATCGACTCCCCTATTCATAAGCTTTCAGAAAATATATACTTTATGGGGTCGGAAATCAAAATTGTAGAAATTTCATGAATGACAAACCTATATATACCCTTTTTATACCCTTCACCTGTGGTGCACAAGGGTATATATAGCTTTGTTGAAATCAACTTTTAGAAGCAACTATATGTTCCTCAGATCTGTATATGGTATCAATCTCTTGGAAATATCCAGGAATGAATCGCTATTGAAATTCAGCAGAATCGTCCCATAACTTTCTGAGATATGAGCAAAAAACCACGACCACCTCGTTTTTTTTCACAATTACAACAACAACATACATACATACATGTAAAAAACATACCAAACAAAAAAAATTACAAAAAAAAAAAAATATTAAAAATAAGAAAAAAATAATAAAAAAAACTACAAAAAAAAAATTTTAAAAAAATTTAAAAAAAAATTTAAAAAAATTTTTTAAAAATTTGTCTAAAAAAATTTTTTAAAAAAATTTTTTAAAAATTTGTCTAAAAAAATTTTTTAAAAAAAATTTAAAAAAAAAATAAAAAAAATAATAAAATATAAATAATATCTTCTATCTATATATATAAAAGTGAAACTCTGTGTGTGTGTGTGTGTGTGTGTGTGTGTGTGTGTGTGTGTGTGTTAGCTATAGACTCCGAAACTGTAAAACCGATCGGGCTCAAACTTTGGTAAGTTGTTGTACACATACCAGGGAGTGTTTATGGGTGAAAAAAAGTGGGCGGAGCCACGCCCATAAAAAATTAGTTATCAGTTTTAGCTACTTGCACTTGACCGATTTTTCTGAAACTTTGCACACATATCGAGCTGTCATGACTAAATAATTTCGTTATAAGAAAAGTGGGCGGGGCCACGCCCCTAAAAAAGTTTTAATTTTAAGGTACTTGCACTGGACCGATTTTTCTGAAACTTTGCACACATATTGAGCTATCATGACTTTATAATTTCGTGATTGAAAAAGTGGGCGGGGACACGCCCATAAAAAATTAGTTATCAGTTTTAGCTACTTGCACTGACCGAATTTTCTGAAACTTTGCAAACTGTCATGACTTTACACTTTCGTCATTAGAAAAGTGGGCAGTGCCACGCCCATTAAAAAAAAGGTATCATTTTGAGGTACTTGCACTGGTCCGATTTTTTTGAAACTTTGCACACATATTGAGTTGTTATGACTATACAGTTTCGTATTTAGAAAAGTGGGCAGTGCCACGCCCACAAAAAAATGTATCATTTTGAGGTACTTACACTGGACCGATTTTTCTGAAACTTTGCACAATTATTGAGCTGTCATGACTATACAGTTTTGTAATTAGAAAAGTGGGCAGTGCCACGCTCATAAAGAAAAAGTTATAGTTTTTAGCCTTGCACTTGATATTCGATTAAACTTTAGAATGCGATTAAAATCCATGAAGGGGCGTAGCAACGCGCGCCGAGATTGGCTAGTATTAAATAAAATAAAATTTTTTTGGCTCAGCTGGGATTCGATGCCACATTTATTCTAACGTGTACGTATGCACGTATTTTATATGGGATGAATGGTGATACAAACAATTGTTATTGCATGACTACACGTTGTGAAGGGTATATAAGATTCGGCACGGCCGAATATAGCACTGTTACTTGTTCACTGTGTGAAGGGTATAATTATATCTAAATATGAAATTTTTACAGTTTATATATGTTTGGCTGCACAACAATGCAATAACTGACATGAATGCAGTTGACTAATTTCGTTTTAGTTAAATTTAGTTGAATTTAAGGACAAAAGGTACAAGGTTAAATAAATAAATACAATAAATTAATACATAAATAAATAAGACTTTTTATAAGGCTGTTATAAAATTTTGTATCTCCTGTACGTTTTTTGAATGTTAAATAGATCTTTTAAACTAATATGCACTAACGTATTTTGTTTGAAATGATTTCTGTAATTTGAAATGTTTGAAAATGTTTTAAATTTTATTTTAAAATTTCTTTCTTATACCCCTGACAGACATACAAATATAGGCATAAACTAGTTTGTTCAATGCTTTAGTTGAAATTTAAGTTGACAGACACTCAATGCCATTAATTAAAATTAGGATCTGGAAAGAGAGATTATTGGTTCTTATTTATTGTAACTACACATTTTACCTAAAAGTGATCGATCAGCTAAGTTTATGCTTTAATTACCTTTAACTTTTAACGTTAGGTTTATATCCTATAAAAAAATAATATTTAAGCTTATTTTTCTTATTTTGCATTTGTTTTTTAAACATCTATTTGTTGTTCTTACAATATTATAGTTTTTATTTTCTGATTTTTGGAAACTTTTCGCGTACTCAATATACTATGGTACGATTGGTTACAAAGATATATGAAAATAAACTTAAAAATATAAAAAAACCGGCTTTTTCGGATAGAAAAAACCAGTGTATTCGATATTCGAAAAATCAACATTTAGAAAAAAACCGCCAGCACCGGTTGTAAAACCGAGTCGATCACCCTATTAGATACCCATAATGACAGGGTTAATAACAAAAAATTATCCCCCATTTTGTTTAGGACCTCATCTTCCATTTTACACTTATTTATAGGTAACTCTATTTCTCTGCTGGGGGTTAAAGAGGGTACAAATTAAATAATAATAATAATAAATTTTGTAGAGACGGCTATTGCGGATTTTAACTTTTTCAAAGTGTATTATTATATTGTGCCAGTCAAACCTTTTTGTTTGATACTCAATAGTCTAAAAGCTGGAAAAAAAAGATTTTTGTTTGCAACTTTTACAAAAAAAACCGAAGCAGTTCTACGAGTATTTTGGTGCCTCAACCAGATTTGTTATTTTTTTCTCATGAATTATTTTCCAAGGCTATTGCTTACAATTTGGTGTCACTTGCATGTACAAAAATTATATAGACTCTTCAAAAACTGAATGTATGTGTATTTAAAAAAGTAAATATTCCAAAAAATGTTTGCCTATAAATTAGCGAATTGTCAAAATTTTTTTACGAGTCCCTAGTGGCATATTATATATTTATATTACTTATAAATTAAAATAAAGATGTCTATAGATTTTCCTCGGGCTGAGAAATAATAATTTTTGTAGAAGAAATATGGGGAAAAACAAAGACAGTCGTGTTTGTTTGCTCATATCTCAGCAGGTTATTGGACGATTGTGCTAGATTTTAATAGCGATTCATTTCCGAATTTTAGCAAACAATTAATACCAGAAAATACTTTATGAGGTCGAAAATTAATATTATAAAAATTACAAAAGGACTTACAAAACTACATATACCCCTGGCTCTACATGTGAAGGGTATAACAACGATAAAACAGCAAACATAATGTTGTTTTCAATGCTGTTTCTGCTACCGTTCGGTCACGTTGAAAAAAATTAAAAAAGCAGGGAAAGCTACATACAAAAAATGTCCAAAACGTCTGATTGTTTTTGTCAACACAATCTGCACAAATGCGTCGCAAAATAAAAACAACAGCAACAAGAAAAACATTTAAATGTTAGCTTACAAATTTTCTATCTTTCGGCTTTTATTAAAAAAAAAAGTTTTTAAGGGGGAAAAATGAAACGAAAATCGATTATTTGTCTTTCTGTTTGTTCTTCATGGTAAATAGCGGGTATATTGCTACTGTGTCGTTGCTGCAGTTATTGCTTTTGGAACTACACTACTTAATGAAAACGATGTTGCACATGTTTTCAGTTCATTTACTTTTGGTTTTAAGATAAAATAAAAATAAGAGCTCGTATTCGAATATATTAATGCCCTTCTTTGCAGTAATCGTTACGTTCAAAATGTGTAGAAAATTTAATAGCAAATTTTAAAGTTGCTTCATTTGCCTACACATAGTGGCCCAATTCAAAGTAGACTCTCATATTGTACTATGTCATATAATTCATATTAATATGACTAGTGACTTTGAACACCTTTTGTTAACAAATAATGTATTTAATACAAGAAAGAAGACAAAAAGATGACGCTGTTAAAAATTGTATGTATACAGGAAAGAAGAAAATAGAAAATATTCTCTCTGAGAGGTGAGAAGCGAAGAAATTCTCTCTGAGAGACAGTATGGTTAAAAGTATAACATAAACAATTTCTTATACATAGGGAACAAATGTGTAAAGTCTTATTATTTTCTTTTTATGGAAATTACTAACAAAAATTTTATGCATGCATAAAATAATATGAAATAGTACAAATATGACTGATATTCAACCACTTTGAATTGGCCCAATATCAAATATATTTTATCAAAACATTTAAAACAGGTATTTTTGGATTTTAACCGTACAGTGATATCTGCCGTTATTAGAAACCCTTCTTTTAACATATAAAAGAATATACCTATATTTTATTTTATCAAAACTTTAATTTAAAACTTTATAAAGGTTAAAAAAAAATTTATTGATAATTTTTTCATTTAAAATTTTCAAAAATTAAATATTTAAAATTTTTTTATTTTTATTTTTTATAAAAAATAAATTCTATCAAAATATTGAAAACATAATTGCATTATTTTTTGTTTATAAAAGTTTCTGAAGAATTTTTTTAGAAAAAGTTTTAAAATTATTTATAATTTCAAATTCTCTAAAATTTTTTATTATTTTTAATTTTCTAACAATGAAAAATATATGTAAAATTTATTATTTCTTTTAATTTCTTAATGTATTAGAAAATTTTTGTGTAAATTATCGCAATGGAACGATGCACAGAGGAGTATTTGGCCTGAAAAGCTGACCAAAATTATTAAACGTGTTTTTTGAATTAAAAGTTTTAGTTTTTTGATAGTTTTAGGTGTAGTTTGATATAAAAAGTCTAGTGGCAGATTTTGAAAAAATTACACGGCGCAAAAAAAAAAAAAAAATTATCTACCCTAGAAATAAAAGTACGTGGACTATATGGATTTTGATGCCCTCAATTCAAATCTGTTTTCCGTTTTTCTCTAGAACGTAACGATTTCCTTTTAAGGTTGCCTAAAATATTTTCTCATAATTCGAAAACGGGTTCTCCGATTTTAATAGCAAGAGAATCAAAAGATGCACCGGAAAATTCTGCTTAAACTAACCAAACACATTTCTCTTCTATCTATTACCATTTCGGAGTTATTAAAAATTAAATTGCGGAAAAAAAATTTTTTCCTGCAAAATTCGTCAAATTTTTTGTTTTCAAAATGCCATAAAAAAAATTTAGGAACCAAAAATTTAAATTTTGAAGATTTTTCCAAAAGCCACATTCCTAAGGAATTAAAGATGGTTTAAATAGTAAAACTCAATTAACAAATGTTTATTTTAAAGGTTTAAACTCATTCTTGACAGACTGTATGTACATGCATACATATGATTTACGGTGTAATTAAAAAAAAATTTTTTGAAAATTGTAAGGCTCTTATAGAACAGTATTTTTTATGAAAAAAGGCTTTATTATATTTATTTAATACTTACGGAAAAGTTAAACTAATAAAAATTATTATGTCGTATGTATATCCTTATTAGCTGCATCATCGGTGTCAGGAAGAAGAAGTGCGATGGTTTCTGATGAAAAAGCTTTTTTAATAATCCGTTCTCTTTGCGTACTGCAGCTTATAAAAGGGTAACTGCTCAAAAATAACCTATTCAAGACATCTCGATTTGTATCGCTTCTGCTGAATTTCTTCGAATAATTCGTACGATATAATCGTAAATGCTTATTTCTGGCCTCGCCAGCTTCTTCTGACAATTGGATGGTAGCCTGATACCTGGGTGACCATGTATTTTTTATGTACCTGTATTTATTTTTTGTAAACTTATTTTTGTGCTTAATGCTTTTAATAATTATTCTTATTAGGTGCGTATATTTATTTTCTTTTTAACAAATAATGTTTTTTAGAGCAGGTATATAAAAATATCTTTTATGGGGATGTGTGGGACATTCCCGTATAACTATTATCGATAATAAATAATTTTTCAAATTTATAATTATAGGCAGGTATTAACATTGTGAAGTGTTAAAAGTGCTGTGAATAACAGTTGAAATCAATAATTCAAAATATATAAAAGTTAATGACGATATAAATGTATAAGAAAAAGTGCCTGATGAGCAACAATAGAAGAAATGTAAAAATTTAAAAAAAATCGTCAAAATAATGGCGCAAACTTGCGCAAACTTTTTTTCTTGTTTCTAAATTTAGAGATTCCAAATTTTATTGTGGTATCAAACATAATTCGTAGAGATGCTAACCTCACTTTTAAAAACCTCTTCTTTTTCTTTTTTTGCAAAAAAGGTGAATAATTTTTTTTTTTATTTTTAGCTTTTGAACGAATTGTTTTAACATTAATATTCAACATATTTAATTTTTTTTTTATTTTTTAAATAACTTTTGATAAAACCTTTCAGCGAAAAAAAATATTGTTAAACCTTTATTCGTTTATCCGCAAAAAAATATCATATAAACATCCAGAAACAGAAAAAAACATTTAAATCTCATATAATTTTCTTCACTTTCCTGAATTTAGCAGGGTCTCAGAGCTACAAATCGCAACTAAAAGTCTTAAAAATTTACAATATAATGTAGAATATTGTTGTCTGTCGAGCTGCGTTCTTAGTTTTTAAGATTTCTTAAAATTCAGTTTTGCCTTTTTGGCCAGCTTTTTAGGTCAAATACTCCTCTGTGCGATGTTTCTTATTTTCTACAAGGGTAACATTTAAAAAAAAAAATTATTATTAAATAGCGGATGAATATAGCTAAAGTGATTGATCAAAATAATCGGGCATCTGTTTTTATGTGACCAAACAGTAAGAAAGAGATGGTGAGAGAGAGAGAGGGAAAGAGAGATGGTGAGAAAGAAAGAGAGGAAGGGAGGAGTGTAACAATTAGAACTCTTGTTTAAATATTTGTTGTTTTATTTTTTATTGGACTTACTTCAAAATTAGAGATTGATTTTCTGATTCAGCAATTTTTAGAAATAATATGAAATTTTGTTGGACCAGCAAAGCGTTCCGAGTTCGATTAGTTTTGTAAACTAAGCATTAGTAAATATTTTTTAACAAAAGAAATTTATTTTAAATAGTCTTTAACGAATTATTTTTAAATGATTTTTTTTTAATATTAAGTGATTTACTAAATTATTTGGGACAGAAAAATAAAATAAATAAAAATTGAATAATTTTTGGTTGGGCCCAAGGTATATTTATTCAACAGGTAAATTCAGAGAGAAATTTTTTGTTTATGTTTTTTTTTTATATAAAGTTAGACATTTGCAATAAAAGAGAGAAGAGATAAAATTGTTTTTTTTCTTCTAAGTTTAAAAAAAAGTGAAGAAAAAAATAATCAGCCGACGAAACGAGACTACCTGAAATTTTCCTTGATTGGGGTCTTAAAAAAGTTGTTTTTTGTTTTTATTTTGAATTCTCATTTTGTTTATGAAAAATAAGAAACATTTAAGAATAAGAAACATATAGCATTTTTGACTTATTAAAAAAATTTGGGTAAAGATTTACTGATGATCTGACATACGCATCAGTGAAATGCATATAAAACCAGCTTTAGTCAACAACCAAATCAATTTAATTTTTTTAATATTTTTTACAAAAATTTTTATTTTTCAAATTTTGAATAAATAGAGCATTTTTTTAGTTAGTAATACATATGAATATACTAACAAACAAAACAATACTCACTACTCAACATACTCACCACTTCTGCTCTTTAATAAAATACCCCCATACCTAAACAAGAGCGTTGAGCGTCAAGCGTTGGAGTTTTACATGTGTTTGGTTTATGTTACAATAACAAAATACATGCAAAATTGCAACGCTTGACGCTCAACGCTCTTGTTTAGGTATGGGCCCTATGCAATATCTCCCTGCCTGTACAAAATGAAATACAAAAAAAAAAAAAAAAAAAAAAAAAAACAATCCAATTGGACTTTAAAAAAAAATTAAATTTTAATTTAAGCAATTGCAATAGCCCATTTGACACCTGATATAAATTAACTAAAACAAAATGCTCAATATTGAATTAACCAACACCATTAGAACAAGAAAAAAAAAACTTAAATTCAAATTTAACGGAATTAAAGTGTTAATCAAACACTTTCATCTCATTGAAATGTAGTAAAGTGTAGGCATACATGTCTTTAAGTTTTTGTTGTTCTAAAATTTGTTTAAATTTCCTTTTGGCAAATTCACGATCGGCGAAATTTTCAAAAGTACTGTCGTCGGCAATATCCTTATCAATACTGATAATCGGATAAATGGCGTGATTAGCAAAGAAACCAAATAATTCACGTTTTCTAACCTCATTGCGTATTTGTTGGCGGGAGGGCACCTTTTCGTAATTTAATTCCCTTAAACACTTTTGCAATTCTTCATAGTAAATGTCTATGAAATGTTCACGTTTCTGCTTAAGTAGTTGTACCGGTAGACTAGTGTAGAAGAAATAATTCAAGTCTATACCGGGACTACCCCATATACTCATTTGAAAGTCCACAAATATCACATCTTGGGGTTGTTGTTTGTTGTTTTCGTTGTACTTAAACATCATATTGTTGACCCACATATCACCATGATTTAATACTTGAAATTCTCCGTGTTGTGGCTTCTGCATTTCATTGAGTTTGCAGCGTAAGTTTTTTAAATGGTTTTCCAATTTTTTGACAATTTCATCATAGCCTTTCCAAGTTCTTGCCAAATCAATTAACGCCTGGCAACTGGCTTTGATGAGACAGTAAAAGGTACTACTATCACGTTGTATTGCGCCTTTAGCTAAAATGCCCGAGTTAAAGCCTTTAAATATAGCAGGATCCTAAAGTAGATGAAAAAACGACAAAGATAGAGTTTTTTGTATTTCTATTAAGGTTATTAGTGTTATCTATAACACGAGATATTCTTATACGTTTAAATCTAAGTTTAAAAATTGTTTACATAAAATCCGGTATCTTTAATATTTTAATATTTTTTATAAAAAGTTTTATTCTTGAAGTCTTATATATACTAATATTGCTTTAAATTTCCTTGTATTATTTTATAACATTGTTTACATTTTTTTATAGAAGCAACATACATGCTTATCTGTATTATGTAATTTTCAAACATTCAGGAGCGCGAAACAAAACAATAATTCGAAATTTGAAAATTTTTGTTGTGATATCTCTTAATTTATATCTTATCAAGCTCGCAGATTAATTAAAAACTATGTAATTATAATATTGTATTGTTAACTTTTAACAAAAGATTTTTAATTAATTTTCTAAAATTTTCGGGAAAGCGCCAAAACAAACAATAGTTGGTAATTTTTAATACGTGTTTCTTTCAAAGTATTTTAAATAGAAAGACTTCGCTCAGTGCAAACACAGCTTCTTGAAGATTTCACGTTTTTAATAAAAAAAAAATAATTTTTTTTGTATCTTGACTTAAGTTACTCTGCCAAAAGTCCACAGATATATCGAGCTTAAAAACTTGGGAACAATTTGTTTTTTATTAAAAATTTCCAGCAATCGCACTAGTACAAATGCTTCTATACACTTTAAAAGGTGTGGTGGGATTTTATTTGACCAATACTTCATTATAAGAATTTTAATAATCTTTTCTGAGTTATAAATAACACTATTAAGGTTAACATGTTTTTACATCTAATGGGTCACTTTTCGTTCAGTGAAACTGTGAAATGAAGAGTTTTTGCTAATATCATATGATCTCACAATACATTTTACTACTCAAAAACTTCTTTAAAAGTTTCCCAAAAAAAGAATTGACTCCCCCAGCTTTTTGTAAACAAAACACAATAAAATTCTTTCTTTTGATTAAAGAAAACTGTAATAAAGTCTAGCTGTTTTTTCAAACTCACCTTTTGATTAACCACAATTGAAACACTGTGAAATTGCGCCAAACGTTTTAAAACTAACGTTGCATGGCTTTCATCCATACCTTGTTCTCGAGAAGCTAAACTATAGCCCAAGGATCCTAAATCTTCAAAAACTAAAGTATTTATTGGCTTCTTCAGACACTGATAAAGTCTAAAAGAATAAAACAGTAATAGAAGTTTCTTAACTACTGCTTTCAAACTTACTTGGCTCCAAATTGTCTTCGATCTTTCGTGAAAATTTCCATTATGGGCAAAACATGATAATAAAATATTTTTTCTTTCAAAAACACTTTCATATCCTCTAGAAAATCAATAGATTTTGTTACCGGCATACTTTTAATGATTAACGAGATCGTCCTTTCTTTGTCTGTCTCTTGACTTAAAGTAAACGTTATTAGGACACGATAGATAAGACTACAATAATTATCGCCCGCACAACTGCCCATTTTGATGAAAATTTTTTTAATTTGAGGATTGGCTTCCTGTACAGCATTTTCGATTATTTCTTCGAAAAAATCTAAATTTAAATGTTTTGGTACAATAACGACCGATTTATCATATTGAATTTCCATTGCGAAAATGAATTGCGTTTTCAGTTAGGAACTGTTATTTAAATGAAAAAACTGAAATATATTTTTTTGCCATAATAAAATTGAGTATAATAGCTGTTGACAAACAAAAGAAAATGCATTTCATATTTAGTTTATCGTGTTACAGTGTTAAGATTTTATTTTTGAAATTATTTTCGACTGGATTGTTAAATAATAACTTAATTAAGTGTTATATTGTTAATAAATTCTAAATATAAAGATGCGTGTAAAATTTTATTAATATAAACATAATTTATTTGTTAATGAGTTGCTTGTTGCATGTAAACTTGTTAAGTTAAAAATCATTTGTGTTTGATATTCAAAAATAGTAATTGAGTTGATAAACCAAAAAAAGGGTGTCCCAAAATGAATAAATTTTTTTGATTGCCACATAAAGTACACAGGGCACGGTTAGTAAATCTGACAAATGGTCCTAACAAGTAACCCTTTTTATAACCCTTTTGCATAAAATTTGAGTTAATTTCAATATATAAGGGGTGTTGGCGTTTTTGCATAGACCCTTAAATTCAGATTACTCCCTAAAGAGAGAAATTCATTGGTTTAAGATAACTTTACCTGGAGACCAATTTTGATCAAGAATGCAATTAAAAATATTTAAGGGTTGTATGACACGAGGTGCCATTCTGCAAAAACCAAGTGTTATTCACATCAATTTCTTTCAATTTAGAATTTAAATGAACTTTGTCACGGTAAATAGCACCAGTATTACCTAGTCACTGATTTACCTTCCTTATATTCCTAACTAAAATTTATTTTAATAATGCTTTCGTTCTAAAATCCGGCCCAAAAGTGATACCTTGTCAATATAATGGGTGATTCATCTTGAGGCTTGATTTTCAAAAGGATTTTCTTTTTGATAGATTACGCATGATTTATATCAAACTGCTTTGTAATTTTTGTTCAGTATCGTTTGGACTCACACCACAACAGCGTCTCCCAAATGTTCACTGTATAAGGAAAGTCAGCGACCTGTGAGAAATGTTTTCCCTGTTTTTTAGCGTGAAAGTTTGTTCAGTTATGAAAAACTCTTTTGGCTCAATGGATACGTGAATAAACAAAATCGCCGTATTTGGTGTGATGAGCAAATTAAAAAGTACCAAGAACTATTATAATATCAATTAAAAACAACGCTATGGTTTCTGGGCTGGTGGAATAATTGGTCTATATTTGTTCAAAAATAAGGCAAATCAGCATGGTACCGTCAATGGTAACTATTATCGCACCATGTTAACGGGACTATGTGCTTCTCGAAATTCAAGGGTCTGATCTCGGTGAGCTCTGTTTTAATAAGACGACGCTATGAGCCATACATCACGTGAAACAATGGACTTATTGACCACCTAGATCGTGCGATATCATACCATTGGATTATTTTCTTTGAGTCTGAGGCCTTTAATAATAAGCCACGATTGACGCTTTGAAAGCCAACATTATACTAGTCTCTTTGATCCAACGACTCGCCCAAAATTGTACCTTCCGAATGGACTATCTCAGACGTGTCGAGGCTTTGTTTCATGTCGTTTCATGCTACCTTTTTAAACAGTAAATGCCATAAATTGTACTTTTAACCGATAATAAAAATTCTATACTCACTTTTTAAATTTAGGTTTTATTTTACATCATAAATCACGATGATATTATTACTTTTTTTTCAATGCGGAAATTACGAAGCGATTAAGGTTATTTTTTTTTAAATTCTGCTTTCATTTATTGATATTGAATAAACCTTTTAACAAACTTCCTTTGCGATGCGTGATCATTAGGCTTCAGTTTTTGTGACTATTGAACTTTGTAAGGATAGAGACGCAGGTTTCTTAAAATTTGCAATTCTTGTTCACGACGATTTTTTTTAAAGAAACATTCTCATATTGACATTTAAACGGGGGTTTTCGGACGATCAGTACTAAAAGCATCATCATCTGATTTAGTGTCTTAGATTTTTTTAATTACTTTCTTTGCACTAATTAATGTTAGATCAATATTCAACAACATTTAAATATAGTTAAAAATTTAAAGGCGTTGTTCTCTCTGTAATCAAGGCAAATTGTTTCATCAAGTAGTCCTAATTCGTCCGGTGATAATTTTTCTTCACATATTTTAAACATCAGCTGTTTAAGTTATTTATTTAAAATTTCTAACTTCGCGTATAAAAAACATTCACAAAAAAGTTCTCACTGAATTACGATTACCTAATGATGCGTGGAAAATGCTCTTAACACTCTATTTTTACTAATCCTAAACTGTCAGCGGTTTAAATGATGTCCACACTTTACTGCAAAAAATGCCGGCAAATATAAATCATTATGGGTCATCCGTCTCAAATATATTTCAACTGATCTTTAATTAAATTTAATTGACTCTTATATACTTTAATAAAATTCAAGTTAATTTTTATCAATCAGTGGTCTGTCTATTGAATCTATTGAATCTATAATTTGCTTACTAACAATTGCTGCCTTACGATTGCTAGAATACTGTGCGCTATACGTGCGTTTTAAATTGGTGCTTTTAATATTAACTTGAATACACTATTAAGACAGTGATATGATATTGTTGTTAATAACAATAGAAATTTTAATCGAATATACCCATCTCATCAAACTTTTCCAAAGTATAACGATATGTTGATTCTAAACGTTTCGATTCAAATATCTTTTTAAATTTTTGCTTGGCAAATTCTTCATCATTGAAATTTTCTATATTACTATCCTGTGACATATTTTTGTCTTGACAGATAATAGGCAATATACCATAATTGGCAAAAAATCCGTATAACTGTTTCTTTTGTACTTCATTGAATATATCTTGATATGTTGGTATGTCTGTAATATTCAAGTCGTTCATTGATTCACTTAAGGATTTGTGATATTCTGCGATCAATTCATCCAATTTGTACTTCAAAATATCCAATTCAATGCTGGTATAAAAAAAGTAATTCAAATCGATACCGGGACTATTCCAAACAGACATTTGAAAGTCCACAAAACTTAAATCGGCAAGTTTACGTTGATCGTTGTACCTGAAGAGAATATTATTGACCCACAAGTCGCCATGGTTTAAAACACAAAAGGAGTTTTCTTCAACGGCTCCACTGCGTCTTAGGTTGTTTCTTAGGTTATTGGAGTAATTTTTAATTTTCTCTGTAATTTTCTCAAAACCCGGCCAAGTTTCAATTAAATCAATGAGTGCTATAACATTGTTGCCGAAAAATTTCATAATCATACCATCGTCCTTTTTTAAACCATCTTCGGCTAACATGCCTGCATTAAAACCGCTCTTCAATTCTGGAACCTTTTGAGTGAAGGAAATACAAAAAAAAAAAACAATTAAAAGTCTTTTAATTTCTAAACGGAATTTTTACCTTTGAAAATAGTTTTAATGAGGCTGCATGGAATTTTCCCAATTTGTTCATAACCATAAGACTGTGTTCTAAATCTAAGCCCTTTTCACGTGAAGCCATTTCATATTTGCTTACACTCAAATCTTCAAACACTAAAGTGTTGACAGGTGTTTTTATTGAGTGATATAATCTGCAAAAAAAAAAAAAATCAACATGGTTAATAAGAAAGTTTGTTACTGTTGATTAACACCAGATATTGACATTGTTGAAGTAAGCAAATCAACCAAATTCATTTTAAATTATAAATATTAATGCAAAGCTGTTATTGACTTTAACGGCTGAATTACATTAAATCCGTTATGGGCCATCCGCCGCCAGTTCTAACCGATAGTAAAGTTAAAATACGCTTCTAGACTTTTTCCAATTCGGTACGTCACCTTTAACTCCAAGTACTAAAGTAAGGAAGTGTTTACATACAATGATTAGTTTAACAGCATTCAGCTGACTTTTTACTTTGATATGGCAGATTTTATATCCGTTTACAAAGAATTTACTGTGTCAACCTTTCCGTTGTCACATTAATGTCTTAAAAAGTGGCGACAGATGACGTATGACGGATTCTTTGAGCCACGGCCTAAACGCTTATAAAAGCGTCACTCTAAGTTAAAACAAGTAAAAGTGCTATATTCGGCCGTGCCGAATTTTATATACCCTTCACAACATGTAGTCATGCAATAACAATTGTTTGTATCACCATTCATCTCATATGAAATACGTACATACATTTAAAAAACATACATACATATATAAAAACATCCCACTGCAGAATTATAAATTGAGTTTACAAAATAAAATAAAAAAAAAATTTATTAAAACAAAAAAAAAAAAAAAACAATAACAAAAAATTAAAAAAAAAAAATTTTTTAAAAAATATAAAAAAAATAATAAAAATATAAATAATATATAAAATAATTTTTTTTTTGCTGAGGTGGGATTCGATGCCACGTTTACTCTAACCAGTATATACAGTGCTGTCTGGGTAGAGTGAACTAATTTTTGCAGAGCGATATCACTATACCCAGGTTGTTCACTAAATCCAGGTTGAATTTTTAATTATTTTAAAAACTAATTTATTTATTTTTAATGCATTTATAGGTTATAAATTTTATTTATTTCCACGTAATACTAAAGTTTAAATTTATGACTGGAAAAAATTAAAATTTAACTTTGAGGTACGACCTAAATGGAACATGTGCGCAGACTTAAATAAATAACCACTTCATAGAATGCGTATTTGTGAGAGTAACTTGTCAACTTACTCTAAAAGAATCGTTACTTTACCGTTATTTTATGTTCTCTTTAATTTTTATACACTTTTTCATTGTTTTTCTCCTTTGCCAAACCTTACAACTCACTATAAAGTGTGTTCACTCTATTGAGGTTCATGAGTGTTCACTCTACAGAGTAGTCAATGTAAACATTCTGGTGTTCACTGTAACGAGGTATTCATACCATCGGGAGTTCACTCTATCCATAAGGACTCATAAGGATATAGAAAATATTTATTTATGTGATATGGCCACTAACAAATATTGTAGAAATTACAAACGGTGTAATGAAGTTATATGTATGTATATGTATATAACCTTTGATTTCAACACTACAAAAAAGTATTGCAAGTGTTTTTCTTATTGTCAGTTCAGAAAACAGGCAGACATTTTCGGAAAGATCCCATTATATACAAAACTGCATTTCGTATATTGAAAAATCCAAAAATTTATTTCAACGAAATTGTATTATTAATTCAGTACTAGTGTTATTGTTACACAATATTTGTGTTATTGATCACTTTTATATTTCAAATACTTATTTTTTATTTATTTACTTCAGAAATTTTAAATATGAAAGGAGTAGTTTTTGTTTTTATGTTTTAAATTTTAATAAACTTCTTTTCAGCTGAAAACACTATTTCCTTTCACTCGTAACGAAAATCTTACCTGGGACCAAATTTGACATTATCCATCCACAACACCTCTAATCTGGGCAATACATCGTTGTAAAATATTCTCTCTTTAAGAAAAACATTAAGGTCGACTAAAAAGTCGGCTGCTTCCGTTTGCGGTATACTTTTAATAATAAACGTTATGCAACTATCGTTTGCGGCTTCATTGGTCGATTCGTAGCAAACTTTAACACGATAAATTTGACTGCAATAATTTTCACCCGTGCTACTGCCCATGGAAAAATTAACAGTTTTTAATTGAAAATTACTTTTAAATAAAGCGTTTTCCAAAACATCGGTAAAGAAATCTGAATCCAAATGTTTGGGCTCGATCACAACGTCTTCGGCGTAAGAAAAAGTCATTTTAGAAATTAAGCAAACAAAACACTACTAAATTATAATTTTACTCAATTTGGATTTATTTTTGTTTTCACTTTTAATGGCTTTTTGTTAAAACTTGATTTATTATAAAATGATGTTAAACTTGAAACAGGTTTAAAAATCTATAAAACACTTTTAAGTTTGCAAACATCTTAAATAGCTTGTGTTTCTCTTGATATGTTAGAAAAAAGTGTGTGTTTACAATTGTATTGTTTTTATTACAATAAAATATCTCATTGATACTGATTTCTAGAGAAAACAACCAAAAAAAGAAAAAATAAATAAATAACTGACTGTTATTAATTAAATTCTATTTGTGTTATATTTATATTTTTTTGTTTTTATTTTTTAAAACAAAGTAAAATTCTATTGTTAACCCTTAATTGTCTATGATGTGCAATATTGGAACTTTTTTTAGGGCATTATTAGGTAGATGAAAATTAACTGTTAAAACTATTTGTATCATGATGATTGAAAATTAAAATTTTTTTCTTCGATTATACTAGTAATATGCAGATTAATGCTAGGCGCACAATTGGGACGAACGACGAATTTTTCGTGGCGAATATTTGTCATCAAAAATAAAACACATTTGTGTATATGAATATGCATACAATTGTGGCGTCAGTCTTACGGCGAACGACGAACAAATTGATACAAGGTGACCAATTTTTATTAAATTTGGGTTTACTTCTCAACTTTTTAAGAAAATAAAGTTAGTTTTTACTTTAATAATTGTTTTATTTTTTATTTTAAAACATTTAAAATAAGTATAAAAAAGTTAAGTACAAAAATTTGTTTTTATTTGTGTTTTTGCAAATGTTTAAGTTTATTAAGTGATCTTTTTTTCATATGGTCACACTATTAGCTGTTATACACAAACAAAATTTTTATTATTGTTTAATGCACGTACCCACGACATTCTTTGCAAACGTTTGCTTATACGTAAACAAGTTTTTATTATTACAGAAATTATATTTGTTTTGTTGAGTTTCACAAAAACTTAAATTCTTCGATTATTTTTGTTCTTTCTTTGCACAAACAGTAAACAATTTTATGAACTATAAAAGATGTAACTTTTTCGTCGTTGTTGTGCTTCACACAACGAATTTGCACAACGAATTTTTACCGAAGAGTTCGTCGTGTTGGGCGAAATTCGTCGTTCGCCCCAATTGTGCGCCGAACATTAGTTTGTTGTCAAGTGTTAAGAATTTTAATCCATAATGATCGCCTGTACAAAATGACGTAGAATAATAAATTTATATTTCGATAAAATCTAGCAATAAATAATTTACCCTCTTCAACATTCTTGGTATTGGCATCAAATAAAATGGTTTCATTATTAAATTATAGTAAACTATGAAAAGGTTAAAATCCAAGATGGCGTTCAAAACGAAATAGCGGATATATAGGCCAAATATAGTAATTGAAAATAATCCCCTTGAATATGGGGCTAAAATTAAAAGGCCTGACCATTAGAAATAAGTAAACTATGAAAAAGTTTATAATATCAGCGGAATTCGCTCTTGGTAGCATTTTTGCAATTAGTGCAAATATGTACTAATTTGTTGCTACCAAGCGTGAGTGAATTTTTCATGTGTGTTGCAAACTTATGACAGCAGCTGATTTTTTTTACGTATTTAAGAAACAACAAATCTTTTTTTGAATTAATAAGTTGGATTATGTGTTTTAATATTTTCTAAAAAGAAAGTTAATTAATTTTAAAGAAATTACAATGCCTAAATCAACAGAAAATATATCGTAAGTTTTTTGGTAAAATATGCCATGGATGAAATTGATTTTGTGGAGATTTTAAATCTTGAAAGTAAGTAAATTCTGTTTCTGTTGTGCAAATGTGTGTGACATTACTTTGCACTGGTTTTTTGCTGTGCACATTTGCTCAAGTGATGCAAATTGAGTTTTAATATAATATATAGACCGTGCTAGACTTGCACGGTCTGCACGACTTGCATGGTCTGCAAGGGTAGTTTGCATCGAACAGTGAGTTCCGCTATAGATAATTTCTTTATGCTTTTACATAACTATCAATAGAAAAATGTGGGCTTACTTTTTTCTTTTTTTAGGCAGTTATAGTAAGTTTTTTCTTGTCTTAAAATTAAAATATACTGTGGCAGTTTAAGGGTTAACGCAATACAAATATTTAAATTAATAAAACGTCATATACTGTAATCTATCTTTATGTTATAAAATTAAAAAAAAACACGCAATATTTATTTTTTTAATTAAAAACTATTTAATAATACGGTTTAATTTTTAATAATTTAATGATATAATTACGGTAGTTATAAACAAAAAAAGGCTAACTATAGTCAGGATGATGTATTCTTTTGAACGAATATGACAAATCAAACTTACAGTATGAAGCAAAAATTCATTAAAGCTATAATAAAATGGACAATCAAATTAAAAACAAAAAATTTATTATACTACTACAATATGCTGGCTGGCTTTAGGTGAAAAAAATCTACAAATAACACAACACACTGTAACAATTACAATGTGTTTCCAAAAATATTTAGAATTCAAAATAACTGACGTATGTATTAAGATACAATTGGGTACAATTTCTATTTCTCTGTAAAAAGAGCTAGATAGTAGCTACACACTACATATTGAATTTGTTTTTGTTAAAACGTAAAAAGTTATAAAATTTAATCTCTTTTCTTTTTATACCCTTCACCTGTGGTGTACAAGGTTATATATAGCTTTGTCATTCCGTTTGTAATTTCTACAATTTTAATTTCCGACTCCGTAAAGTATATATTTTCTAAAAGCTTATGAATAGAGGGGTCGATTAAGCCCTGACCGTCTGTCCGTCTGCCCGTGTGTAACATGAAATATAGGTTAAGCTACGATGTGGGATTATACCTATGTACATGATGGTGAAGGGTATTATCAGATTCGGCACGGACGAATATAGCACTCTTACTTGTTTATACATACAATTGTGTCGCATATAAAAATACAATAAATTGTTTCAACCCTCTGATGAGCCAAACGTTGAATACCATGAACTTGCATATTAAGCAAATAAAATTAATAAAGACTTTTATTCTGGCGTACTTACTTTATCTCAAAATGCTAAAACATATTTAGAATTTTGTATACAAAGTCTTAAATAAATGTTTGTCATATAATGCTTAAAATTATGACTAAAAGATATTTCATTTTGATAATTTAACTTTTCCGGTTCTTGTTAAGAATAAATGGTTAAAATTAGCCCACTGTAGCTGCGTCTAAATTCAAACATTCATCTTATAAAAAATATTTTGTAAACCCAACGTTACTTTTTAACAGTGAAACACGCACACTAGAGATGAGCTCGTGTCTAATATTTTACTCACTGACATCAACGAATACAAAAAAAATTGTTTTAATTACAATCATTAATACACTGTTTTTTAAGGCTGCATTGATGATTGATTAGGGAGTGCCACATAATTTCCAAAATCAAAATCTCCAAACACAAAATCCCCAAGAAAAGACAAAAAAACAAATCAAAATCCACAAATACAAAATCCCAAAACACAAAATCCCCAAATACAAAATCCCCACATTTTTTGGAGATAATGTCACAAAATCCCCAAATAAAAAAAAAAATAATAAAAATTCCCAAATTTTTACGATATTACCTAATTTTAATGTATTTTACACAGAAAATGAGGATTTTGTGTTTGGCATTATTTCTGAAATTAAAAATCAAAACAAATTGTACGATAAATTCACAAATATTTAATAGGTATGTCATGAATAGTAATAAACTAAAATATATAACAATAAAGAAAAAAAAATATTTCGTTATAAAAGTAGTTCAGTTCGAAATTAATATTTAACAAGTAAGAGCACTATATTCGGCTGTGCCGAATCTTTTATACCCACCACCAATTTTGTGTACATTTAAAGCACAATATTTATTATTTTGTTAATCGCTATGGAATAATCTCTTTATAATAAAATGTTAATCACTTTCTTTGTAGAGGGCTGTTAAATTTTAAATGCCCATGTTGAAGGTGAACTACAACTAGTCTTTAATTTTGTTTTCTACATTTCACTTGACATTTCTCAATCTCAAACTTACTCAATTTGATCCGTTTAAAGATACGCAAATGAGCAACGCTTTAAAGTTATTCAGGTTTTTTTATAAAAATGGGTGTTTAAATCAAAATGCATTTTGTGCAGTTCGTAATTGTTTTGATCAAGATAATCGTTCAAATTCGTCCACAATCGGGAGAATTGTAAAAAATATTTAAATTTCTGCAAAACAGGCCTGTATAAAATGTTAGAAAATCTGTGAATGCCTTCTTAGTTCGTTGAATGGGAACCATTGCTGTTTTTTGCGATAGTGTGGCAAAAGAGCAGTCAACCTCGACTCATCATCATGCCCAACAATTGAGCATCAACATTGTCATTGAAAATTTGGACCATCAGCTAGAGGAGTGGTGCCTAGGATGGGGGGCCATTTGGCAGATATTTTGTTAAATACATAATTGAACCATACAAATATTATCATTATAAAAAGAAATGATAATAATATCCTAAATAATTTGTGTTTTATTTAAATTCAACATCGGTCCTTAAAATTCAACCACCCTCTATAACTTCGATATGCTACTAAAATGCTTTTGTAAATGTAGTCTTTCAATGAAAGTGGGCGTTAAAGTAGGCGTGTCAATAAAGTTTCTGCTAATAAATACAACTTAGATATTTCAATATAGTCCTTTATTTTCCCAAAAACGATTACATTGATTAGAAGGATATTCGTAGCAAATTTGATCATCATACCTCTAATTTTGGCGGTTTTATGAGCTTTTGAATTTCATTAACAGTAGATAACGTGAAAAGTGGGCGATATAGTAGGCGTGTCAAAGTTATTTTTGCTAATGAGTACAACTTAGATATTTCAATATAGCCCTTTATTATTCCAAAATCTTTATTAATAGAGAAATTATATGAATTTTAGTTAAAACGTTATATGGGAGGTGAGCGTAAAAGTGGGCGTGGCACCTTATTTTTCTGGCACAGTAATGACATTGCCTAGGGGGATATACGTAGCAAATTTTATCATCATACCTCTAATTTTGGCGGTTTTATGAGCTTTTAAATTTCATTAACGGTAGACAACGTGAAAAGTGGGCGTTATAGTAGGCGTGTCAAAGTTGTTTTTGCGAATGAGTGCAACTTAGGTGTTTCAATACAGCCCTTTATTATTCCCAAATCATTATTAATAGAGAAATTATATGAATTTTAGGTAAAACGTTATATGGGAGGTGGGCGTAAAAATGGGCGTGGCACCTTAATTTTCTTGCACAGTAATGACATTGCCTAGGGGGATATACGTAGCGAATTTTATCATCATACCTCTAATTTTGGCGGTTTTATGAGCTTTTAAATTTCATTAACGGTAGATAACGTGAAAAGTGGGCGTTATAGTAGGCGTGTCAAAGTTGTTTTTGCTAATGAGTACAACTTAGGTGTTTCAATATAGCTCTTTGTTATTCCAAAATCTTTATTAATAGAGAAATTATATGAATTTTAGGTAAAACGTTATATGGGAGGTGGGCGTAAAAGTGGGCGTGGCACATTGATTTTCCGTTACAAAAAAGCGTCTCACCAAAAAACAAAGTGTGCAAAATTTCAGAGTCGTACATCCAATTTTGTTGCTTTTATGACGTTTTTGTTTTTAAATATACCGAAAAATACACTGTGCGGTATAAATTTTCGTACATTTTGATCGATAACTCCTCTCCTAATGCATAGATTTTGATAATTTTTTGGGGAGAAATATTGTTTTGACTCGAGAAATATATATTCGAAGTTTCATGACTCTACTTTAATGCGTTTGGACACAATTCCATTTTATTCGGTGTTTGAAGGACACGGTTTTTTCGACCTACTCTTGCTTTACGAGCTATAACTCTCCTTCTAATGTTCCGATTTAGCCCATTTTCAATACCAAACAAACCTTGTCTATAAGAAAGATTCTGGCCAAATTTGAGCCCTCTAGCTTTTTCGGTGCGACCTCTATCGTGCTTTCAACAGACGGACAGACGGACAGACGGACAGACGGACGGACATAGCTAGATCGTCATCAAATCAAACCCTGATTCAAAATATATATACTTTATGGGGTCTAAAATGGATATTTCGATGTGTTACAAACGGAATGACAAAATGAATATACCCCCACCATTTTTTTGGTGGCGGGTATAAAAAAAATATTTGATATATTCACAAGTAT
This sequence comes from Phyto melanocephala, assembly GCA_941918925.1. Classification (NCBI taxonomy): domain Eukaryota; kingdom Metazoa; phylum Arthropoda; class Insecta; order Diptera; family Rhinophoridae; genus Phyto; species Phyto melanocephala. The sequence goes on from OW799234.1 coordinate 51,016,086, forward strand.
ATTCATGACATACCTATTAAATATTTGTGAATTTATCGTACTACTTGTTTTGATTATTAATTTCAGATAATGCCAAACACAAAATCCTCATTTTCTGTGTAAAATACAATAAAATTAGGTTAAAAATCGCGCGCGGCTGCCACAGTATATTTTAATTTTAAGACAAGAAAAAACTTACTATAACTGCCTAAAAAAAGAAAAAAGTAAGCCCACATTTTTCTATTGATAGTTATGTAAAAGCATAAAGAAATTATCTATAGCGGAACTCACTGTTCGATGCAAACTACCCTTGCAGACCATGCAAGTCGTGCAGACCGTGCAAGTCTAGCACGGTCTATATATTATATTAAAACTCAATTTGCATCACTTGAGCAAATGTGCACAGCAAAAAACCAGTGCAAAGTAATGTCACACACATTTGCACAACAGAAACAGAATTTACTTACTTTCAAGATTTAAAATCTCCACAAAATCAATTTCATCCATGGCATATTTTACCAAAAAACTTACGATATATTTTCTGTTGATTTAGGCATTGTAATTTCTTTAAAATTAATTAACTTTCTTTTTAGAAAATATTAAAACACATAATCCAACTTATTAATTCAAAAAAAGATTTGTTGTTTCTTAAATACGTAAAAAAAAATCAGCTGCTGTCATAAGTTTGCAACACACATGAAAAATTCACTCACGCTTGGTAGCAACAAATTAGTACATATTTGCACTAATTGCAAAAATGCTACCAAGAGCGAATTCCGCTGATATTATAAACTTTTTCATAGTTTACTTATTTCTAATGGTCAGGCCTTTTAATTTTAGCCCCATATTCAAGGGGATTATTTTCAATTACTATATTTGGCCTATATATCCGCTATTTCGTTTTGAACGCCATCTTGGATTTTAACCTTTTCATAGTTTACTATAATTTAATAATGAAACCATTTTATTTGATGCCAATACCAAGAATGTTGAAGAGGGTAAATTATTTATTGCTAGATTTTATCGAAATATAAATTTATTATTCTACGTCATTTTGTACAGGCGATCATTATGGATTAAAATTCTTAACACTTGACAACAAACTAATGTTCGGCGCACAATTGGGGCGAACGACGAATTTCGCCCAACACGACGAACTCTTCGGTAAAAATTCGTTGTGCAAATTCGTTGTGTGAAGCACAACAACGACGAAAAAGTTACATCTTTTATAGTTCATAAAATTGTTTACTGTTTGTGCAAAGAAAGAACAAAAATAATCGAAGAATTTAAGTTTTTGTGAAACTCAACAAAACAAATATAATTTCTGTAATAATAAAAACTTGTTTACGTATAAGCAAACGTTTGCAAAGAATGTCGTGGGTACGTGCATTAAACAATAATAAAAATTTTGTTTGTGTATAACAGCTAATAGTGTGACCATATGAAAAAAAGATCACTTAATAAACTTAAACATTTGCAAAAACACAAATAAAAACAAATTTTTGTACTTAACTTTTTTATACTTATTTTAAATGTTTTAAAATAAAAAATAAAACAATTATTAAAGTAAAAACTAACTTTATTTTCTTAAAAAGTTGAGAAGTAAACCCAAATTTAATAAAAATTGGTCACCTTGTATCAATTTGTTCGTCGTTCGCCGTTAGACTGACGCCACAATTGTATGCATATTCATATACACAAATGTGTTTTATTTTTGATGACAAATATTCGCCACGAAAAATTCGTCGTTCGTCCCAATTGTGCGCCTAGCATTAATCTGCATATTACTAGTATAATCGAAGAAAAAAATTTTAATTTTCAATCATCATGATACAAATAGTTTTAACAGTTAATTTTCATCTACCTAATAATGCCCTAAAAAAAGTTCCAATATTGCACATCATAGACAATTAAGGGTTAACAATAGAATTTTACTTTGTTTTAAAAAATAAAAACAAAAAAATATAAATATAACACAAATAGAATTTAATTAATAACAGTCAGTTATTTATTTATTTTTTCTTTTTGTGAATTTATCGTACTACTTGTTTTGATTATTAATTTCAGATAATGCCAAACACAAAATCCTCATTTTCTGTGTAAAATACAATAAAATTAGGTTAAAAATCGCGCGCGGCTTTCAACCTAATTTTAATGTATTTTACACAGAAAATGAGGATTTTGTGTTTGGGGATATTGTGTTTTGTGTTTGGGGATTTTGTGTTTGGGGATTTTGATTTGGGGATTTTGATTTTGGAAATTATGTGGTACACCCGATAACAAAAGGTTTCTCTTCTGTTTTACTTATGTACTTAAAATATCAAATTTCATATAAAAATAAAAATTAAAATTAAAACAAAACTTATTTTTTTTCTGAACTGCGTCTACCTGATGAATTAATGAAAAAAAAAACGTTTAAGGCCCATTTATGCTGATATAAGTAGTACACTTGCATTAGCTCAAGGTCATATTTATGATTGAAACAAACAATTAGTTATGATTTTACGTGATCATAACGCTAGGTCTCCACGTAGCAATTTTCATTGCTAAGCATAAGCAAAAACGTTGTCAGAATAACGGCACTTTATTGCTAAAGTATGGAGAACACGACACAAGTAATTTATTTATAAAATTTAATATTTTTGTTTTAACTTTTATGGTTTTTTTTTGAAATACCTCACTCTAAATCAGGTAAAATTATTTTAATTTTCCCTTTTTTCGGCAAAGAAAAACAAACATTTTAAACAAATTTAAACAATTTTGACAGCGGTCTACACGTCGCAATCTCTATGGACGCAATCAAATTTGACAATTGCGGTAATAAATATTGCAACGTGGAGACCGCTGGTAAACATTTTATGCGGTGCGGCGTTGGCAACACTTTTTTAACTGCCGGTCATTAAAAAATTTATTATCGGTCAGTGATCAATACATTGAATGTAAGCCTATTCGGCTTTAAACTCGTAATTTAAATTTATTTTTATACCCTTCACCTGTGGTGCACAAGGGTATATATAGCTTTGTCATTCCGTTTGTAATTTCTACAATTTTCATTTCCGACCCCATAAAGTATATATTTTCTGAAAGCTTATGAATAGAGGAGTCGATTAAGCCCTGACCGTCTGTCCGTCTGCCCGTCTGTCCGTGTGTTGGTTGAAATCAACTTTTAGAAGCAACTATATGTTCCTCAGATCTGTATATGGTATCAATCTCTTGGAAATATCCAGGAATGAATCGCTATTGAAATTCAGCACAATCGCCCCATAACTTTCTGAGATATGAGCAAAAAACCACGACCACCTCGTTTTTTTTCACAATTACAACAACAATATACATACATACATACATGTAAAAAACATACCAAACAAACAAAATTACAAAAAAAAAAAATACTAAAAAGAAGAAAAAAATAATAAAAAAAATCCAAAAAAAAATTTAAAAAAAAATTAAAAAAAAAATTTTAACAAATTTTTTAAAAAAATTAAAAAAAAATATAAAAAAAATAGTAAAATATAAATAATATATTAAATAAAATAAAATAAATTTTTTTTGGCTCAGCTGGGATTCGATGCCACATTTATTCTAACGTGTACGTATGCACGTATTTTATATTGGATCAATGGTGATACAAACAATTGTTATTGCATGACTACACGTTGTGAAGGGTATATAAGATTCGGCACGGCCGAATATAGCACTGTTACTTGTTTAAAATCATAAAATTTTTAATAGTTAGCTCATACCTTGTTCAATAAATTTTATTTTGTACACTAATTTAATTAATTTGTGTTGCTATACAAAATGCGTGCAGCAAACTTATTTACTTAAAAATTGAAAAGAAATTAAAAAAAAACATTTTCTATAAAAAAATAGTTTAATTTATGTCACGGGTTTTTGCACATTTGCTTTACTATGAGGTCAATTAAGCTAATTTTCAAAACCGGTCTTCACCTGAAAGCAATCAAAAGTTTGGCTGAATTTCATAAAAATCCTACGATTTTATAGAAAAAAAATACACAACGTCACAACTCAAAGTTCCAACATTTCCAGGAGAGGTAAAAAACTGTTGATCGCGCAGAAGCATAATTGCACTGCTTCTACATTTTTCCACTCAAAAAAGATAGTGATGAGAAAGATATGTTTGGAGAAGTTAGAGAGTTAATGTATTGTAAATACACTTCTGTAAAAAGTAAATTTTGAAAAATTTTTAGTTGAGACGTATTGTATTTAGTATGCGATATGTATGTATATTTTTTACTGTTACACAAACAACACCAAATCTATGCATATTCAATATATAATTTATCACCATTGGTTGGGCATAAATATAAAAATTATAAATTTTCGAATTTTAAAAATTTTAACAAGTAATAGTGCTGACAGACACAGGGTTTGTATACGATATTAGTATGGCATACTACACGTGTGTCAACCTAAACTACAATTAAACCATTAAACAAATCGGTTTATGATTAGTTTGTATACAACAAAAACGTAACTTGTATAAATGTGATATACGTACATTCGAACAAACTAGATTATTGATGGTTTATATACTATGAACATGTACATGGTATAAATGTAGTATACATACTATATATACGTATACATAGTATGTAAATCATATGTCTGTCAGGGGTATAACAGAATACTGTCATCAAAAAGCACACACTCATTATCATATTTATTATTATTATTGGGATTCTTTAAAAATTTTATTAATGCTTACAAAGTTACAAACTATTATGAGTAATGAGAGCGCTATTCCGTTTATATTTCAAATTGTGTTACAATTGCATTGAGCAATTTGCAAAATTACAATATTCCTAATTGTTCTAAGCGTTTAATATTAAATTTCAACGTTTCAATTGTTCGTTTATTGCTGGTGAACATTAATTGAATTTTTTGTTCGGCAAATTTTGCATTTTTTAATTTTTCCAATGAATTGTCATGGGAATCGGTGGCAAACATTGACATAAGTGGGAAAAATGCAAATGCAACAAAAAATCCATATGCCTCTTTTTCCTGTATCTCCTGCTGTATTTTTTCTCTACTGTGACACAATTCTGTAGGATATGGCAATGTCGACAGGGTTTCAAGTAGTGTGTCTATATAAGTATCGATTAATTCGGAACGATTGTTCTTTAGGACCTCTAATTGAACGCTAGTGTTAAGGAAATAGTTGACATCAAAACCTAAACTGCCATAGAAACTGAGTTGAAAATCAATCTGTTAATGATAGGAAAAAAATTCAATAAAATTATAATGAATTAAACAGTTAAAAAGGATTTAAAAAGGTTTATTGTTGTTAAATCAATTTTTTTAATATTTATAGCCCCTAAGTAAATTTTGTTTGTGTCACAACAGCTCTTTATAAACACAACCTTAGAATACTTTATACAACTGTGCCAAATCTTAAAAACCCTTCACCAATTTAAACATGTTTTTACACGCAACATCAAAAAAGTTAAGGCAGGGTATGTTCATTTTGTTTTGCTTCTTTGACACTGAAATTGCATAAAGTATATATATTTGTATATCATTTGAAGACGAACTAGCAATGTTTCTCTGCCCGTCTGTTGAAAGCACAATATAGCTTAAATATATGAACTAAAAGTTTGTGTATAGTTGTATAAAATATAGGTCAAAGCCTATCAAAAATTGTCTGGTATAGCGTTTTCTTTAGCTTGTTTTTAATTTAAAACCGAGAAAAATACTTGTACGATGCTTAATTGTCGCGCTATTTGTGATGTAAAAATTATTATTTATTGCACACCTCTCATATAAGGCGTATTCCTGAATTAGTTAGTAGCAATAAGTGTATAACACAGTTACTTTTGCGCCCTAAAATTTAAAATTTTAACGGATGGAAAATAAGTATGAGTCGCCAACACCTATAGAAAGCTGGTTCTTTCTTTTAAACTTGTTACACATCGGTTACTATAAGTATATTGTAAAGCGTTTTGCAATTTGAAGCTCTGAACTTTGAGAGATAATTGCGACTATATTATTAAAGCTGCATCTGCAGAATTGGTTGCAATTTATTTTGTTAAGACTTCACCTCGCTAGCAAGAACTCGACCTTTCGCAAACCAGAATTTGGAAAATTTGGCATCATGATTTGTTTCTATATCCGTACAAAATTTAGCTGATACATGAGCTGAAGATTGACGACCAGAGACAACGTCAAGTGCTTGTTGAATGGAGCAGTGGGAAACTGACCGTAAAAGTTAAGAAAATATCATTTTCAGCGACGAGTCCCATTTTTAGATGAATTTTCAAAATTGGAACGACAATTATCCACTTGAGATCCAAGATCGTTCTATTCATCATAAAAAAGTCAATGCTTTGTATGGATTTCATACTGTCGACTGCATTGCTGCATATTTCTTCAAAACTATATTAATCAAATCGTCACCGTCAACGTCGAGCGTTATAAATCGATGACAGCTAACTTCGTTTTCTCAATGACACCAACGATATGGGGTTGTAAAAGTACGGTGCTACGTGCCACGATGCTCATGTCACATTGGACATACTGCAAAGGCGATTTAAGGTGATATGAACTGTCCAAGTAGATTGTGCGATTTGGCACAATCGGACTGGGGTTTCTCAAGTTTAAGGACTATGCTATTAAGTCACAAGCAACACCGGCCCACGAAGCCAACATTACCATAAAATTCAATGAGAGACTTTGTTTTATTTAAATTTAAAGATGGGAAGCGCTTAATGCTAGGAACACAACTACGACGAAGAACGATTTTTTGGCCGCGAATATTCGCCGTACGCGGTGAACTCTGCAATAGATTTGTATTTTTTACTTCAGCGAACGAGAAACAAAAAGTAAAAGTTTTTTTTTAGTAAAAAAAGTTACTTTTTATACAAAATTCGTTGTTCGTTCTTATTGTGTAACTGGCATAATAGAAGACTTGTCACAATATTCGTAATGGGTATAAAAATTACTACCGAATGCAGTACTTATACTTGTTTTCATATGAAACGGCATTTATAAACCGATTTATCTATAGTCCAATAGAGAATGTTTAACATTTTTTTATTTTTAATGATTTTAATAAAACATAAAGTGTGGACATTATTTTTTTCGCGTAACGAACATGTAATCAGTTGTTTTCTTTGATAGAAAAATCAGCCACATATATCTGCTGAAAGACTAGTAGACGTTTTTAAATATTATCTATAATACTTACAAAGCTTACTTCTATGGGTGTACCATTTTTCTCAGATCTATAGCGAAACATTAAATTATTTACCCACAAATCTCCATGATTTAAAACATTCACCTGTCCTTTCAAAGGATATACGGACTTTAAAACTCTTTCGGTAAAATAAGCATAATATTGTTCTAATTTCCTAATTGTGACAATTTTAATATCGGCATCCTGTTTCAGAATTTCAATTAGTTTTAGAAGCTGACCAGCAAACAATGCCTTAAATGACTCAGATTTACAAGAATCCATATTTAACAAGCCAAAAGGATAACGTTGTAAGATATTGGTAGATAAATTATCATCCTGAAATTCAAAATTCAATTCAATGTAGATTTTTAAATGTGGGAGTATAACATTGTTAAAAGTAAATAGTCTTACCCGTTCTATTAAGTTCAATGACAAGGCATGATACTGAGCCAGTTTTTGTAAGACCATGACAGAATGTATTTTATCCAGACCAAGCTGGCGACTTTGTAGCTTAAAACCCAAAGGTGTTAGATTTTGAAATATCAATGTTTCCACGGGTTTGGAAATATTGTGGAAAAATCTATATATTTGTTAAATTTATTTACCTAAACTGATTTTTGGTTTATCTTACCTTGGTCCCAATATATATTCATTTTCCTTAATCCTCATTAGTGTTTCCATTTTGGGTAAAATATTTTTATAAAAATACAGTTCTCTATTATAAATGTGTAAATTTTTTAACACGACCTGTTTGTGTTTTGGCATGCTTTTGACAATAACATTTTCCTGCTGCTCTTTTTCGCCATCTAATAACTGATATTTGACTTTGATTTGATAAATATCACTGCAATAATTTTCACCCGATCCCACAACCAAATTTGAAATTTTATATTCATTTATTTTTACTTCATTGCAACACAAGTAGTTCTCCAAAGCAGCTTGTATTAATTCTTCGTTGAGATGTTCTGGGAATTGAGTTTCAAGTTTGTCCATGATAATTTTCAGTTTAAAATCTGAATGAAAACTGAAAGTTTTTATGGAATTAATGTGTATTTATTGTAACTGTTGTTGTCCATTAATGTGTCGGTTTCTATTTGTGTGCAGAGAGGGAGGGTAAATTCAATTGGCTGTAATCATTGTAATAACATTTTGCTTTGATTTTACTAATTGTGTACATAGTCATAGGGCAAATTGATTGACTTGGGCTGTCTTATGTTTGCTTTTGTTTTATATTTATAAAATAATATACCGATATTATTAAACGCGTTTGATTGGGCTGAAGTAATCTGGACGTTATTTTTTTAATACGTGCAAAAAGTTGAAATTAAAATAAGTATAGAAAATAGAAATGTTTGGCTTGAAAAAAAAAACTTTAAAATAGTACAGAAATGAGCCGTCGACTTATTGTGGTCCGATAAGTAAACTGTGCGACTAAGTGACTGTCTTTACAAAATTTGGTGTTTTTAGAAATTTGACTTGCGAACTTTCTTTGCTTCTTGTATACAGATTTTAATTTCGCACGCTATATTATAGTAAGTCAAAAATTAATTTAATCAAAAAAAGCACATGGCTTGGTGGAGGGATTATATAGACCGGTTAATACCAACAATAAGTTGTGACAACAACAAAGCTTTCGTTACCATCACACTTTAGTATTGAAAATTTATTAAATTGGCTAATTTAGAAACATGATTTTGACATACAGTCCAACTTCCCTATATTGAGTCTGAATGCTAGCAGTTATGACTTCTTTATATAGAATCCACACTTCTATTTCTCTTCGACTTCCACAAACTTCTAATACATTTTCGTTTACTGAATACTGGCAAGTGCTTTAAATGATGATGTAATAATGGGACCTTAATCTCCTTATTATATTTTATTTTTTAAAAATTTCGCTCATTTTAAAGAAACATTAACTGTACAGGAATTAAAAAGGAAATTGATTTAAAAACACTAAAATTAAAACAAAAAATTCCTATTTTTAAAATCAATTCATTATAACGAGATTTTTTTGTTTACTCTAGAGAAGTTCGACAGTACTTGATTTATTAGTGTAGAATTATTTTCGTTTATATCTTTTTTTGACGAATTTAAAATTGATAATTCTAAAATTATTTAAATTTTTTACTAAATTCAACAAATAAGTTTTAGTGATAACTTGTTTAATAGTACTTAGTGCGATATATACAACGACTCTACCTCCATATAAATGTTTATAGAATGGTGTATAATTGTATTTATAGAACCGATATCGTATAGCTGGTGCCAACATAAACATAAAATAAAAAAATTATAGATTTTTATACCCACATAAATAAGAATAAGTCTTATTAGATTTCTAATAACAGACGTAAAAAAACTGCCACGTTCTTAAAACGAACTTGTAGTAGTATTAGTCGTCAAGAGAAGACAAATTAATTCCTCAGTTAGTCTGAATTCATCCGCCTATTACATTTTCTTCACTTATTTCATATTTCAGCTGTCAAAGTCGATAAATAAAACATATTTCTCTCTCGCTTCACTCATTTGTTTCAAATGTACTTCCTAACACATTTAAAATAAATTGTAAGCATTTAAGATTATTCAAAAATATAATTGTTTCAGTCGTCCAATATTGGCGAAGTTTATTTTTATTAGTGCAAGAAATTAATTTTTTTTTAACAACATAATTACATACACATATATTCATGCATCTCACTACTCTATATTATCTAAAGTCCTTATTTTAAATTGAAAAATTGTTTAAATCCTTAAATTCAAAATTCATCTAAAACACCCAATTCCTCGAAACGTTTAAGACTATATTTCAAATGACTGGATAATTTTTCTCTAGCAAATATGGTTTCAAGTTGTTTAATTTTATATTCCTCATTAGTTAGGGCTTCAATGCTAGAATCGCCGGAAAGATCTTTGGGCATTGTTACCATCGGTAAAAAACCAAAAGTAGCAAATAAACCGTATAACTCTCGAGATTTTATTTCATATTTCAAGTCATCTAAAGAGGGTATACTTTCAAAGCGCATATATTCCAAGGAGTCGGAAAAACGTTCATAGTAAATGTCTATTAATTCATCACGTTTCGTCCTCAGAATATCAAATTCAATGCTGGTGTTAAAGAAGAAATTCAAATCACAACCGGGACTACCAAAAAAACTGAACTGAAAGTCAACCTGTAAAAAAAAATTATTTTAAAGTTATAAGGACTTTGCTTAAGTTTCTTACAAATATTGCGCTGGTAGGCGTGTTGGGCTCATTCTCATTTTCATAGGCGTACATAAAATTATTGGTCCACATATCACCATGATTAAGTACTACAAAACGATCACCTTCTTTAGCTTTAGCCAGTTTGTATGTGATCTCTTTGAAGTTTTCGTAATATTTTTGCAATTTATACGAGATATTTTCATAACCGGACCAACAGCTGGATGATTTAACTAATTGTTCTAAGTAGCCACCAAAAATTTTAAGGTACGTATCGGTTTTTAAAACAGTCTCCTCACACAACATACCCTTTTGAAGACGTGTCGTTATGATGGGATCCTGAAAAATAAAACGAAATAGGAAAGGAGCTATGAGTATTATGTATTACTTTTTGCTAACATATGATTTTTATAAATGTTCTCTAATAATATATTTCTTAACGTCTATTCAGTCTATTATATAAACATTTTATTAAAATGATAGTTAGAGCAAAAAATACTAACCACCATTGTGAATAAGAAGTGAAATTTTTGCTTCCATGAAATTCTCATTTACCTCAAAGTTATGATTTAACAAAACAACTTCACTCAATGTTTAATGTTTTTCTGAAGATAACACTATTTATATATTTAAGATAATGTCACATTTAGCATATACATATTTAACAAAACAAGTGACAGTGCTACATTCGGCCGTACTGAATCTGATTTCAGATTTTATATTATACGCAATTTTCTTTATTATTTCCGACGTCATCTTTGATTTTGAATTTTTACATAGTTAATTGTATAACTGGTCAAACCGTGTTATTTGACACCAATATTGTGGGGATTTTAATTTTTTATAGTGTATTTTATTGTGCTAGTCATTCGATATTTATTGACTCTCTCGGTAACATAGAAACTGAAAAAAACATAGAAGCAGTTGTATTTTAGTGATAATGTCTCAGTTAGGTTCAAGCTAATTTGTTAGTTTTCCTAAGAAACCATTGCTGAGACCACAGCTTATACAGCTGGTGTCTTTAACGTGTCCAAAAATTATTTAGGATCTTAAAAAATTTAAAATCTATTTTAAAATAATATATATTTTTTTCAAATAATTTTTACCTATAACTTTGCCGATTAGAGACCGATATGTCAAAAATTTTTTTACGCAAGCATATACATATATCTATAACCCTGCATTTACACATGAAAGTGATTTCATGAAATTTCTGTATACGTATTATAAATAAAAATTTCTATGAAATAGACTACTTTCAAGTAAATTTCTTGTGCGTTTACACAGGAAAGTGAAATTTAATTGTAAAAATGTCGTCGAAGCGAAGAGTCGCAATAATTGCTATACATTTTACATTGATGCGCTTAATTTGCCTCCATTTTTTTACTACCTTTAGAGTTAGCAAAAATATTTCATATACAAATTTAAAAGGCAATCGTAGAAAAAACAAATTGATGTTCATTTTTAATAAAATTATTGTATTAAAATTACATCAATATTATTCTTTATGTATATTTGAAGAATAGATATTGTAAATCTTTTCATATATACAAAAATAAGTTGTATTTACAATTATTAATTTGCCACAATCCTGTAAATTTGTGTAAGCTTTATTGCTAGGCAACAGTGTTTACCATTTGTCACTTTATTTTCTTGAAAACGTCAAAATTTACTTTCTTGAAAAAATCGTTGAAATCTGAGTGGAAAGTAAAATATATGTAAGTGTGTTAGTGAAGAAGTGTGAGTGTATTGCGAATTTCATGAAATTATTTTCATGTGTAAATGCTGGATAAACGACGCTTATTTGATCAAATATTTGCCAAATCTGAATTTATAATACAAAGTTTTCTTACCTTTTTTGCCAATACCATCGATGCAGCATGAAATTTTGCCAACTGTTGCAAAATTAATACGGAATGATTCCAATCTAAACCATTCTGACGAGAAGCCACTGTAAAACCCTCCACTTTAAGATCATTAAAAACAATTGTTTGTACCGGCGATTTAGTAGCATAAAAACAACTGAAATTAATAAACAAAAATGTTTCAAATAATTTACATTTCAAGCACTTTAAAATAAATTACTTTGCTCCAAATTTATCGCCATTACTTAAAATGGCTAAACGGGGCAAAACATCCATATACGTTAATTTTTCCTTAATAAATACGCCCACATCTTCTAGAAATTGAGTTTCTGGTGTTAATGGCATAGTTTTGACAATCAAAGATATTTGTTGTTTTTTCAGAGACTCATCATTGTCACATAATGTATCGTAATCGATTAAAACCCGATAAATACTAGAACAATAATTGTCACCAGGATTACTGCCCCAGGTGAAATTAATTTCATGAATATTCACTTTCACTTCACGCAGACCCTCTTCCAGGGCATTACCGAAAAATACTTCATTCAAATATTCCGGTACAAATATGTTATTACTGTTCTTTATTATCATTTTTAATTTTGATTTTTTTTTATATTTTTAGTTTTTATAACTAAGTACTAAGTAAAATTTAAAACCAGTAAATATGTGCGGACAGCGTTTTAAATTTCGTCTATTTAACTTATAGATAGAATTCGAATTTAAAAAGATGTTACCAAAACTCATGTGTTTTAATACTGAATATTATTACCGTATGCACATATGTTTGTTATGAACGTGCAAATGTGGGTGTGTAAGAGTTATACGAGTATTGAGTTAAACCAGTGTTACCGTATAAACTTCTAGAAATGCAAATAAATATTAAGACGAAAATAGCAATTTAAAGCGAATAAATTTCCTACACGCCAGACATAAAATTATCAAAATTTTGTATTTGTTTAAAAATAATTAAATTTGTTACTAACTGAGGATGTCCGAAAATATAGCAGACGTCAAGCTGATAATTTTATTAAAGTTTTAGCTCGTTTCATTTTACAGTTTAATTTCTGTTATATTTTTTGCCAATAGTAAAATTTAAATGTTTGCTAACACAAAAATAAGTAGATATTAAAAGTCTTTTATGGCCATGTTTTTTTTTAGGGGTGCCACTTAAACTTTCAAACAGAATGCCGACGTAACGTAATTTTTTAAGCAAATTGTTATTTAAAATACTTCACACAGTTCAATCGTGAGAGAGAATACATTTAATTTTTTTTAGCAGCTTTGTCAATTTTAAAATGTCAGAAATTACTAAGCCCGAGCATAAAACACGTGTTTTTTTTAGTTTTTAATTTTTTTTATTTCATAAAATTAAAAAATTTTCCTTAAATTTCTTTAAATTAATTTTTAAAGAATTCACAGCTGCAACTAAGTATTTGGATGCAAAAATAAAAAAAAAAATTTTTTCAGTTATTTTTTTAATGTACAACAACAAAACTGAAGTTCGGGTGCTATCGATAATGGACCTATAAGTCTGTAGATTTCAAACAACACTGTTTGTATTTCAAAGTATGATGATATCAATAAAAACATTGCTAAAAATATATACTGCATACGATCTTCATAACAGAAGCGTTATCTACTTATTAATCCTTATCATTTTTCTAATAATTTTAATATTTTTTTTGGACTCACAACCTAGGCATATTTATTTATATTAATCAAGTAATAGCAGTTCGGAGAGAATATTTTTGTTTAGAATAAATGTTAGAAGAGAAAAAAATGTTTTTTATCTATAGCTTAAGACAGCTGAGGTTTTAAATAAGTGAAGAAAGAAATCAGCTGATGAATCAAGACTATCTGATGAATAAATTTGCTTTGCTTACAACTTTTTATCACAACAATGAGTAAAATTTGAAATTTGTTTTACTCATACTTGTGCCACATATAAAAAGCACTAAGAAATTAAAAAAAGCAACAATCACTGACCTGAAAATTGTCCGCAACGAACAAACATTTTTAAAAGCCCAAAAAAAAAAAAACAGTTCTAAAAGCACTCAGTTATTAAAGCTGATATTCGAAGCGTACCATCTTATGCTGTTTTTTTAAGAGACTTACATACTCGCTAAACAATAAAAACAAAATATAATTAAGCAATAAAATGAGAACATTTAACTTTTCTGCATTCATATTTTTTCGGCTGGCATTTTTAGATGCAATTTTGTTTGATCATTCAGTTTTTGGATTTTAAAAACTTCCAACTATTAAATTGTACATTGGGACATTAAGCCTATACCTATGTAAAAAAAAAACTCTTGTTTAAATAATATTTTCAGCGATGGATATATTTTTAGATAACTTAGGTTTGTAAAGGAAAAAAATTGCCTCCTTTTCTACACAAAGACTGCATACACTTGCAAGTATAGAGCTAGTGGAGAATTAACTCTGAACACGCGCATGTTAATAGTTTATCATTAGCTTAGTAGACTATATATAAAACTTTATAAATTAAGTTAAATTATTAAGTAGAAAAAGATAAAATCTTAAACTCTTTGCAATTGATATATAAGAAAAATATGTAAATGGCTTATTATACAAAAAAATAATTAAAATTACAAAAAATTTTACGTGAGTGACGTCTTTTGCCTTTTTTGGTTTTTAATGGTGGAAGATAACATTTTGAACACAACTGCATTCTCAGCTTGACAACTTTGTATGAAAAATAAAATAAAAGCTGTTTCGAAAACCTCGTAAGCGTCATACCATCATCATGACATCTTCATGCAAAACTGAATGGTTTTGATATTCAAAGTTCTAAATGTTTAAGTCTTACCCACCAATTGTTTTTGTTTTTAAGATGAAACAAGTAAGAGTAATAAAACCGTTCACCAAATTTTACATAGGTATAGTGATCACAGCGTGACTTTGCCCAGATTTCAGATTTAATGTTATACGCCATTTTGCTTTATTATTTCCAATGCCACATTTGATTTTAAAATTTTGAATTTTTTTTTCTTTTACGAACCCGTCGAAAAAATACGAAATAATGTTATGTATGTATGTATTTATAATTTAAAAAAATATATATGTAGTATGTATGTATATAAAATTTTTTTTGCCCACTAGACTACGAACATTAATTTGTGTTTTGTATTTGTTTGCAGATTTAATTAAAAATGATTTAAGGAATGCATATTTACTTACAGTTATATGTATGTACAGTCGGGTCTGGATATAGTAAACTAATTTTTGCAAGGCTTGTTTATAGTATCCATGTTGTTCTCTATATCAAGGTTGAAATTTTTGTTCAAAAACTCGTTTTATTTACTAAAAATACATACATGTAAATGCAATAGCTGATTAGAAATAATTTTTACAAAAAAGAAAATATATCTACATATGTATTTAAGTTTAATAAAAGAATTGTTGAAGTTGTTTTCAAAATTTTATTCACTATTAGAGTTTTTCACTATTTCGAGTGCTCCATGCAAAAATTTTGGTGTTCACTATATGGAGGTGTTCACTATATCGGGTGTTCACTATATCTAGACACGTCTGTATGCATAGGTATATGTACATAACTTATGCATGTATGAAACTTAATAAAAAAACAAAAATGATAAAATATGTAGGTATAATTTAAATTTTAATTTTTTTATAATGCGTTATATTATTTTATTAATATGACATACATACATACCTACATACATAAATACACATGTATATGTTTCATTATCTTTAAAATGATTTTATCTGATTAAAAACATCCCATTGTAAAATTATAACTTAAGTAAAAAAAATGTACAAAAAAATTAAAAGAAATAATTAGTTTTGAACCTACGTTCATTCAGTTTGTATGAATGTGTTTTTCATCATGTTTCAGTTGTTTATTGACAGATTTTTCTAGTTTTCAATACCAAATATTTTCTGATATTTTAATACCACACACGGGTCTGAGCGATGTTGGGGGACTTAAGAATATTTATTTTAACATACACTCGGACAGACATTGCTCAATCGACTTCTTTTATAGTTATAAGCTTTCAGAATGTATATTTTATGGGGTCGTAAATGAATATTGTAGAAATTTTACACGGTATGACAAACGTATATACACCCTTACACACTCTGTGAAGGGTACCAGTTTTTGACCGGCGACAGGCTCTCAAAGTCAGCTACTTCGGTAAATCTTTCTTTTCCGACAATCTTATAAAGCGATGACTCTGACGCACAAAACATAAATACTACGTTGCCTTAAAGCTTTAAAGCTGATTGCTAGTACTTGCACGCTTATCGAAAGAAAGAAAGAAATCCTGTTTCAATAGGTTTTTTTTCTGTTAATAGAAAACTCTTACAAGTTTGACTTTATAGAACACAATTGGTTTGTGTTATACGAAGATGGCATGTCCTATAAATGGAATTTTTTAAATTAATTTGTTTTGTCTTCCCATAAAAAATATGTTGATCTACATAAATCTTTGCCTCCACTTTACAAAAGCTCCATTGGCATTAAAAAGTCAAAATATGTATATTAAACTATCTTAAATCAACTTAAAAAAATGCTGTTTTGCAGAACTGTTTTAAAATGTTGGTAGATAGAGCGTTTATCAAAATATGAGCACCTAAAAAGGCATAAAACTTTGCAAAATTGTTCTTAATTAATTGTAATTTTCTAGAAAAAGTATTTTAGGTACGCAGTTTGACAGGGTCGAATTTAAACGTTTATCAGGTTGCCTTTGATTTCATATACAACATGATTTTTACCTTGGAAAGGACAAAGGTCCATAAGTCGGAAGGCTATATCTCTGAAAGCGGTCTTTCTAAAAATTTAAAAATAATTTTTTTTAAAGACGGCTTGCTTCTCTATAGCTCTAAAAAATTTCAAAGTTGGACGATTTTTGAATCCAGAAATATAAATCAAATTGTGAAAGGAGATATTTTCCACCATTACAAAAATGATGTGGAGTATATTCATTTTGTATATTTTATGACCCATTATCCCAGCCTTCATTGCTTTTTTTTTAAAGGATAAACATTTTCTTTAAACATATAAAAATAAATTTTGATTTACACGCAGAAATTTGTGTATTTTAATTTTACAAAAAACTCGTAAGCGATAATATTTGCAAAAAAAACACGTATTTGGCTACAATTACTAGTAAGTAATAGATCTTTTTTAAAAAATGTTTCTACACCTTTCAGAGAGACGCAAAAACATGTTTTGTAAGAGAAAATTTATATCACAACCCATGTTGAAAACTTATTGAGTTTTTACAGTTTTCTGAAAAAATTAGTTGTTGTCGCTTACGTGGTCTAAGAAGAAAGTCGAAGATGTGTGAAATAACAGACAGCAGTTCGCACTTTCAAAAAATACTGTATGAAATTAATATGAGTCAGCGACATTATTTTCGAAATAAACGTTAGTGAAGTCTTCATTATTGAACGATAGCGCTACATGTTGAAAGTAAACAATTTGTTTCGTTAAAATTGAACAATATAGCCGTAGGCGACAAGCTTGTAGTACACGAAATGTGAAAAGCCCCATACGCATGTATGACGTCATCATAAGGCATAAATGTATCAGCTTCGGCCACATGGTTTTATTTACATTTTCAGACTAAAATACATTTAAAAAATTTTTTACCTACATGTGCATGTAGGTTTTTACATTTCGTGTACTATAGGCTTTAATAAGTGAAGATTGTACGATTCAGCCTCTCTGGTTTCATCTTATCACAGGTATATACCAATAAGTGTTGATACTGATAATTGAATTTAACATAATTTAGATCATAACCTAAATTAAATTGAATATATGACACAAAATCCTTGAGGAATATACTTTATTATTATTTCAAATAAAATATAAAAATCCTAAACAGCGGACGTGTTATGCAGCTTATGCAGTGTTAATATATATTATTGAATGTCTGGAAAATTAAATCAAAATAAGTCCATAAGTATCAATTACTTTCTAAAAACTGTGCAAGGCCTAGCAAAAAATTAAAGAATACAATACTTAGTATAGCGTATATGTTAATTTGTGTAAATACTTGAAAGATAATTTTTTTTATTTAAGTATAACTCACAGATTTTATAGAATAGTGAAAGTTCAGTGTTATACTTACAAAAAAAAAAAAATAGTGTCAATGCAAAAAAATTAACTTTAAAAACAAGTAAGAGTGCTATATTCGGCCGTGCCGAATCTGATAATACCCTTCACCATCATGTACATAGGTATAATCCCACATCGTAGCTTAAACTACATGTATTTCATGTTATGCGCCATTTTTTCTTACTATTTTCGACGCCATCCTTGATTTTGAGTTTTTATGCAGTTAACTGTATTCTACTAGTCAAGCCCTTTCATTTGATACCCATATTGATGGGGTTAAAACAATTTTTTCCGTCATTTTGTGTAAGACGCCATCTTGGATTTAAATTTTTTGTATAATTTGCTGTATTCTACTGGTTAAGCACTTTCATTTGATGCCAATATAGAGAAGGTTCAAGAAGTTACATCTTAAAATACCAGATTTGACCCATATATAAATTTATTATCCGCCTTTTTGTAATGGCGGCCAAAATGAATTTTAATTTTTTTAGAGTGCCTTATATTGCGCTAGTCAAGTCCTTTCAGATGATACCACTATTGACTCTCTCGGCTGTATGGAAGTTGAAAAAAATTGATTTTCTTTTGTAAATTTTTGGAATATAAATATTTTTAAAAAAACTTTGCCTATAACTTTACCGATTACAGCCCGCTTTATCCAAAATTGCTCACGAATATCTCTAGAGGCATATTATATCTACAAATATTAGCAAAGGTGAAATGGGAAAAAACAGAGGCAGTCGTGTTTATTTTTCATTCCCGGATATTTCCAAGAGATTGATATCATACACAGATCTGAGGAATACGTGGTTGCTTCTAAAAGTTGATTTCACCCAACACACCGACAGACGGTCAGGGCTTAATCGACTCCTCTATTCATAAGCTTTCAGAAAATATATATTTTATGGGGTCGGAAATAAAAATTTTAGAAATTACAAACGGAATGACAAAGGTATACATATACACCCTTGTGCACCACAGGTGAATTTTTTTTTGCGATCGGCTAAGAATCTGCTAAGCCGAGTCGTCTGTAATATTTGTAAGCCGTCCCTCCGATATTCGTTAAAATGATCTGTAATCAAAAATTTAGCAAAATCAATTTAAGTTTAAAATATCACATTTAGTTATGAAGGTTCGTTCACAACAGTCATATTTTTGTATGTTTTTATTTTAGAACATTTGAATTTAAAACACCTTGTGAATACAGTAAACATAAACTTTCATATACGGCAACACCGAATTATAAGTAATATTATAATACAAATCTTTTTTCGTTCGGAAAACATACATATGTTTCTTGGAATGAATTTAATTATAAAAAATTTTAATTTGTTTGTAACTTCGGCAATTAAGTCCTAACTATAACTATATTTTTAGTATTTTATAATTAAAATATCGGGTAATATACAACCAAATGCTTTAGTTAATGTGTCAATATTTTGACAAAGAAATAAAACAAAATTATATTTCCCACGCACACACATTTCACCATACAAATATATACATTAGTTTTATGCCTATTGATAATAAAACAAGTAAGAGCACTATATTCGGCTGTGCCGAATCTTTCATACCCACCACCAATTTTGTGTACATTTAAAGCACAATATTTATTATTTTGTTAATCATTATGGAATAATCTCTTTATAATAAAATATGTATCACTGCCTTTGTAGAGGGTGGTTAAATTTTAAGGGCCCATGTTGAAGGTGAACCACACCTAAACTTCAACTTTTTTCTTGCATTTCATTTGACATTTCTCAATCTCAGACTAACTCAATTTGAACCGTGGAAAGATACGCAATCGAGCAACGCTTTTAAATATTAAAGATTTTTATAAAAATGGGCGTTCAAATCAAAATGCATTTTGTGCACTTCGTGATTCTTTTGCTCAACATAGTCGTTCAAATTCGTCCACAATCGTGAGAATTGTAAAAAATATTTAAATGTCTGCAAAGCAGGTCTGTATGAAATGTGAAAACATCTGTGAATACAATCTTAGTTCGTTAAATGGGAAACATTGCTGTTTTTCACGATAACGTGGCAAAAGAGCAGGCAACCTCGACTCATCATCGTGCCCAACAATTGAGCATCAACAGTGTCATTGAAAATATGGACTATCGGATCGAGGTGTGCCGCCTAGGTTGGGGGGGGGGCCATTTGGCCGATATTTTGTTCCATACATAATTGAAGCATACAAATATTATCATTATAAAAATAAATGATAATAATTTCATAATAATTTTATTCAAAATCAACATAGTCCCTTAAAATTAAACCACCCATTATAACTTCGGTATGCTAGTAAAATGTTTTCGTAAATTTAGTCTTTCAATGAAAGTGGCCGTTAAAATACGCGTCTCAATAAAGTTTCTGCTAATAAACATAACTTAGATATTTCAATATAGTCCTTTAGTATTCCAAAATCTTTATTCATATAGAATTTACATGAATTTAAGAGGAAAGTTTTATCTACGAAATAGTGCTAATTTGGGGGGGTGCTTTAATACCATGTGAGATAAGGCCATGATGACTTTATCTCTCATTCAATAGGGAGATAAAGCCTTTTTCCTTTTTAAATTTGAATGGGAGGTAAAGCCATCATGGCCTTATCTCACATTAGCAATATAAGAAAATGGCTTTATTTGTCATTTCAGTTTTGAAGAACTTTTGCATTTTACATTGATTAATAGTTTTCTTATTTTTATAATTAAGAGGTAATAATAATAAAAAAGTAAAATTCGAAAGGAAAAATCAATACTTTTCTTATTTTTATAATTAATTATTTTTTATTCTTGAGACGCACGCAGGAAAACTTTATTCAGCGAAGCCACCTGCCGCGTCCAACTGGAAGAGAAAACCCGTAAGCACGGCCGCAGGCCGCCACGCGGCAAAACTTTAGTATGCGAGGCCAGATTTCAATACTTAACTTTACTGTTTCCGGGAAAAGACATTTTTATATTGTTGTGACGCACGCAGGAAAACTTTATTCAGCGAAGCTTCGCATACTAAAGTTTTTCCGCTTGGCGGCCTACGGCCGTGCTAACGGGTTTTCTCCTTCAGTTGAACGCGGCAGGTGGCTTCGCTGAATAAAGTTTTCCTGCGTGCGTCACAAGAATAAAAAAATGTCTTTTCCCGGAAACACTAAAGTAAAGTATTGAAATCTGGCCTCACATACTAAAGTTTTCCGCGTGGCGGCCTGCGGCCGTGCTTACGGGTTTTCTCTTCCAGTTGGACGCGGCAGGTGGCTTCGCTGAATAAAGTTTTCCTGCGTTCGTCACAAGAATAAAACTTAATTAATTATAAAAATAATTATAACAATATTCTGAAAAAATATGGCTTTATCTCTCATTTGCGAAAAAAAATATGGCTTTATCTCTCATTTCGCAAAATTTTAAATATGGCCTTACCTCTCAATGATTGGGCAATAAGGGAATTTAGGAAAATTTTGACCTAAGTAAAAAAAAATTATCTCTAAACATTATAAACAATTTATTTTCATGTACTAATGGCTAACAAATTTTAAAATTATACAAAACTTATTTCGTTTGAAAATCTTTTAAAAGCAAAATGTTATAGAAGTTTAAAAATCAAAATCTTACTAATAAATTTCCCGTGTTAGAAAAATGCAGAGAATGTATATTTTAAATCACCCTGTGGACCTTAAAATTTAACCACCCTTTACAAAAGAATAGATAGATAAAAATATAATCTGACTAAAAAATGTATTTTAAATATTCAAATACATATTTTAAATCTACTTATGCACATTTTTTTTATATTTTTAAATCTATAACCTCATAAAACTGTGGGAACAAATATGTATGTTTAGAGTTGGGCACAAATTGTTACTCTAGCTAATTTTTTGTCAACAACCTCGGTCATTTTCGTTTTCACGAACCCTCATTAAAAATCCCTTGTGGAATGAAAAAGGTTGTTAGCATGCCATCTAGTAGTTGCTAGTAGAGTCATCTATCTTATCATCTTTATCTTATATTTAGCTACAGTACAATAAATGGCGCAGTGTAAGATGAATAAATGCTAATATATATGACTAATATATTTTTATAAAAATTTAAAGAAAAAAGTGTGCGCGGCACACCTATTTTCCGTTATAACGAAGACTTTGACCAAAAAGCCATGTTTGCAAAATTTCAGAATCGTACATATAGTTTTGTCAGTTTTATTACGTTTTAAATTTGAAATATACACTGTGCGGTATAAATTTTCGTACATTTTTATCTATAACTCTTTTCCTAATTCATAGATTTAGGCGATTTTCAGGGAAAAATATTCTTTTGACTCGATAAATATATATTTGAAGTTTCATTACTCTACGTTTATGCGTCTGGACACAATTCAATTTTATTCGATGTGCGAAGTACACGGTTTTTTCGACCTACTCTTGCTTTACGAGCTATAACTCTCTTCCTAATATTCCGATTTAGCCCATTTTATACCAAACAAACCTTGTCTATAAGAAAGATTCTGGCAAAATTTGAGCCACCTAGCTTTTTCGGTGCGACCTTTATCGTGCTTTCAACAGACGGACAGACGGACGGACATAGCTAGATCGTCATAAAATCAAACCCCGATTCAGAATATATATACTTTATGGGGTCTAAAATGGATATTTCGATGTGTTACAAACGGAATGACAAAATTAATATACCCCCACCATTTTTTTGCTGGCGGGTATACAAATATCGGTCTATGTCTATTACTTTTTATGTCTAAATACCGATTTTATTAATTTCAATTTATCGATATTTTGTGAACGTTCAATGCATTAAATATTTTTTAAATCTAAATTATTTGTTTGCGTTTGCTTTTGTTTGTCAATAATTTCGCAACTTCCTTATTAAATATAATAATAAATTTTGTTTTTAACAACAACAACAACAACGCAGAGGTCAGCTGTTTTCCATATCATACTTTAGCTATAAGAAACAATACTTACGACAACAAAGCTGTAGCAGTTTCCGAGTTAACTTAGTTTTCATGATTTGTCCGTTAGTTTTCTTTCTTGTAACAAGCGCATCTTTTGATTAATTCAATTTCATTTTTAATTAAATTTATTAAATTAAACTTACGTGAAGTACGGTTTCGGGCTTAAATCAAGCTAATAATTCTTAAAAGTAAACTTTTTTCGGCTTAGCTATTCCTAAAATTAAGAAATTCTCAATTGAGACATTCATTCTTAAATCAAGAATTTTGGTTTAAAAAAATCCGTACTTACCGTACTTCTGACACCGATACGTATTGATTTAAGTACGGATTACTTGATTTGTTTTTTGAATATACTAACTAAAGGTATGTTATTTTTGTTATTATTTTTTAAATTATGTTCAGTAATGAAGATAAACAGTCAGCTGTTCAATTAATATTTTAGGATTGCTGGATATTTGCCCAAAACTTTATCGGTTTAATTGGTTTATCAAGTATAAGTAGATGTTGACGTATATTGGAAACAGAATCAGAGCAAATTGGTGACGACAGAGTTACAATTATATCGGTCAAGTGAACCCCCCATACTGGATCGGCAAGCTCCCAATTTTTTTATTAACACTCTTAATCATAATGTTGCTTTTAAGTTCTTGAACTGTTGTGGGATTATTTCTGTAAGTCTTCGATTTCAAATAACCCCACCAAAGATAGTCTAAAGGTGTCAAATGATACGATTTTGGTGGTACGAGAAATGAAGGGATTTTTGAACTTTTCTTTCAAAATATCGATTGCTTCTCTTGATGTGGGGCACGTGGCACCATCTTGTCCACATATATTTTCAACATCTAATTTATCTATTTTCCGCCATAAAAAGCTTTGGATTAACTCCCTGTCGCGATATTCATTGATCTATGATACCTCAAATTTGGACACTCTATATGACTTGGTGCCCGTTAACTGAGAGTTACAAATGTATTTGTGTGAGTATGTGTATTTTCCAATTCAATTACTATATTACATAAATATTTTTATAAACGATTAAATAAATAAGCCGGGCAGTAATTTATAGATATAGGTACCTGTATCGTTTGAATATTTTTCTTATATAGATACTAGGGTGATCGGTTATTCGACATTTTTAAGAAACCGGTTTTCAAATAGTTTGAAATTTAAAAAAAAAAACGGTTGCTCTTTTAAAAATTAAAAAAAAACCGGTTAACCGGTCGAATACATAAAATATAATTTTTTCTTATACCCATGACAGAGATACATATATAGGTATAAACTAGTTTGTTCTATGGCTTAATTGCATTTTAAGTTGACACACATTTAATGGCATTATTATAAAATGCCGTTCTTTAAAATAAAGATGTTAAAGGACAGACACTTTGTACCTAAAAGTGATAGAAAAGTTAAGTTTATGCTTCAATTACCTTGAAATTTTAAGGTTAGGTTGATAAATTTAAAAATGCCATTGTTTCTCTACAAGAAACAAAATATGGCAACTAAATTGTGATTTATATTGTTCTTTCTACTTCGACCTTTCTAATTTTTTTTGTTTTAAGTTTTAATTTTCTAATATTAGTGACTCAAAACTGTAAATAAATCATCAAAAATGTTATTTCGTTTTGTTAAATTTGTTAAGAACTAAATTAATTTGTTAAAAGTAATCGGTTTTGCTCTGGTACCGTCATATTAAAAAAAAACTTTGTTACAAGGAGTTTGTCATAATAAAAAATATTAAAAGCTCACTTCACTGCTCACGGTAATCCAAATTACCTTTTATTAACATTAACTTTATAGGCAAGTTGTAATAATGACCCTTTGTGTGCCAAATTATTTTAGTATACAAGTCATATGTTATCAGAGATATTAGTTAAGCTATAGTCTTTAGTACAAGTCGCTAGATTTCGTAGAAGCAGAATATTATGAATATCGAAAATGAGATCAAAAAGTATTGCAAAGTAGAATAATTGTGTCCAAAAACTTAACTGAACAGCTGATCATCACAGCAAATTATAAGCGCAATAACGTATAAAATACCTGCACTTCATTTTAAACAAATAATATTTAAGTCTTATTATTTCTTTCTTATTTTACATTTGTTTTTGAAACACCATAAAAATTTCTTACAATATTATGAAAGAGTATTTAATAAATTTTCTGTTTAAAGTTTTCCTGCGTGCGTCACAAGAATAAAAAAATGTCTTTTCCCGGAAACACTAAAGTAAAGTATTGAAATCTGGCCTCACATACTAAAGTTTTCCGCGTGGCGGCCTGCGGCCGTGCTTACGGGTTTTCTCTTCCAGTTGGACGCGGCAGGTGGCTTCGCTGAATAAAGTTTTCCTGCGTTCGTCACAAGAATAAAACTTAATTAATTATAAAAATAATTATAACAATATTCTGAAAAAATATGGCTTTATCTCTCATTTGCGAAAAAAAATATGGCTTTATCTCTCATTTCGCAAAATTTTAAATATGGCCTTACCTCTCAATGATTGGGCAATAAGGGAATTTAGGAAAATTTTGACCTAAGTAAAAAAAATTATCTCTAAACATTATAAACAATTTATTTTCATGTACTAATGGCTAACAAATTTTAAAATTATACAAAACTTATTTCGTTTGAAAATCTTTTAAAAGCAAAATGTTATAGAAGTTTAAAAATCAAAATCTTACTAATAAATTTCCCGTGTTAGAAAAATGCAGAGAATGTATATTTTAAATCACCCTGTGGACCTTAAAATTTAACCACCCTTTACAAAAGAATAGATAGATAAAAATATAATCTGACTAAAAAATGTATTTTAAATATTCAAATACATATTTTAAATCTACTTATGCACATTTTTTTTATATTTTTAAATCTATAACCTCATAAAACTGTGGGAACAAATATGTATGTTTAGAGTTGGGCACAAATTGTTACTCTAGCTAATTTTTTGTCAACAACCTCGGTCATTTTCGTTTTCACGAACCCTCATTAAAAATCCCTTGTGGAATGAAAAAGGTTGTTAGCATGCCATCTAGTAGTTGCTAGTAGAGTCATCTATCTTATCATCTTTATCTTATATTTAGCTACAGTACAATAAATGGCGCAGTGTAAGATGAATAAATGCTAATATATATGACTAATATATTTTTATAAAAATTTAAAGAAAAAAGTGTGCGCGGCACACCTCTTTTCCGTTATAACGAAGACTTTGACCAAAAAGCCATGTTTGCAAAATTTCAGAATCGTACATATAGTTTTGTCAGTTTTATTACGTTTTAAATTTGAAATATACACTGTGCGGTATAAATTTTCGTACATTTTTATCTATAACTCTTTTCCTAATTCATAGATTTAGGCGATTTTCAGGGAAAAATATTCTTTTGACTCGATAAATATATATTTAAAGTTTCATTACTCTACGTTTATGCGTCTGGACACAATTCAATTTTATTCGATGTGCGAAGTACACGGTTTTTTCGACCTACTCTTGCTTTACGAGCTATAACTCTCTTCCTAATATTCCGATTTAGCCCATTTTATACCAAACAAACCTTGTCTATAAGAAAGATTCTGGCAAAATTTGAGCCACCTAGCTTTTTCGGTGCGACCTTTATCGTGCTTTCAACAGACGGACAGACGGACGGACATAGCTAGATCGTCATAAAATCAAACCCCGATTCAGAATATATATACTTTATGGGGTCTAAAATGGATATTTCGATGTGTTACAAACGGAATGACAAAATTAATATACCCCCACCATTTTTTTGCTGGCGGGTATACAAATATCGGTCTATGGGTATTACTTTTTATGTCTAAATACCGATTTTATTAATTTCAATTTATCGATATTTTGTGAACGTTCAATGCATTAAATATTTTTTAAATCTAAATTATTTGTTTGCGTTTGCTTTTGTTTGTCAATAATTTCGCAACTTCCTTATTAAATATAATAATAGATTTTGTTTTTAACAACAACAACAACAACGCAGAGGTCAGCTGTTTTCCATATCATACTTTAGCTATAAGAAACAATACTTACGACAACAAAGCTGTAGCAGTTTCCGAGTTAACTTAGTTTTCATGATTTGTCCGTTAGTTTTCTTTCTTGTAACAAGCGCATCTTTTGATTAATTCAATTTCATTTTTAATTAAATTTATTAAATTAAACTTACGTGAAGTACGGTTTCGGGCTTAAATCAAGCTAATAATTCTTAAAAGTAAACTTTTTTCGGCTTAGCTATTCCTAAAATTAAGAAATTCTCAATTGAGACATTCATTCTTAAATCAAGAATTTTGGTTTAAAAAAATCCGTACTTACCGTACTTCTGACACCGATACGTATTGATTTAAGTACGGATTACTTGATTTGTTTTTTGAATATACTAACTAAAGGTATGTTATTTTTGTTATTATTTTTTAAATTATGTTCAGTAATGAAGATAAACAGTCAGCTGTTCAATTAATATTTTAGGATTGCTGGATATTTGCCCAAAACTTTATCGGTTTAATTGGTTTATCAAGTATAAGTAGATGTTGACGTATATTGGAAACAGAATCAGAGCAAATTGGTGACGACAGAGTTACAATTATATCGGTCAAGTGAACCCCCCATACTGGATCGGCAAGCTCCCAATTTTTTTATTAACACTCTTAATCATAATGTTGCTTTTAAGTTCTTGAACTGTTGTGGGATTATTTCTGTAAGTCTTCGATTTCAAATAACCCCACCAAAGATAGTCTAAAGGTGTCAAATGATACGATTTTGGTGGTACGAGAAATGAAGGGATTTTTGAACTTTTCTTTCAAAATATCGATTGCTTCTCTTGATGTGGGGCACGTGGCACCATCTTGTCCACATATATTTTCAACATCTAATTTATCTATTTTCCGCCATAAAAAGCTTTGGATTAACTCCCTGTCGCGATATTCATTGATCTATGATACCTCAAATTTGGACACTCTATATGACTTGGTGCCCGTTAACTGAGAGTTACAAATGTATTTGTGTGAGTATGTGTATTTTCCAATTCAATTACTATATTACATAAATATTTTTATAAACGATTAAATAAATAAGCCGGGCAGTAATTTATAGATATAGGTACCTGTATCGTTTGAATATTTTTCTTATATAGATACTAGGGTGATCGGTTATTCGACATTTTTAAGAAACCGGTTTTCAAATAGTTTGAAATTTAAAAAAAAAAAACGGTTGCTCTTTTAAAAATTAAAAAAAAACCGGTTAACCGGTCGAATACATAAAATATAATTTTTTCTTATACCCATGACAGAGATACATATATAGGTATAAACTAGTTTGTTCTATGGTTTAATTGCATTTTAAGTTGACACAAATTTAATGGCATTATTATAAAATGCCGTTCTTTAAAATAAAGATGTTAAAGGACAGACACTTTGTACCTAAAAGTGATAGAAAAGTTAAGTTTATGCTTCAATTACCTTGAAATTTTAAGGTTAGGTTGATAAATTTAAAAATGCCATTGTTTCTCTACAAGAAACAAAATATGGCAACTAAATTGTGATTTATATTGTTCTTTCTACTTCGACCTTTCTAATTTTGTTTGTTTTAAGTTTTAATTTTCTAATATTAGTGACTCAAAACTGTAAATAAATCATCAAAAATGTTATTTCGTTTTGTTAAATTTGTTAAGAACTAAATTAATTTGTTAAAAGTAATCGGTTTTGCTCTGGTACCGTCATATTAAAAAAAAACTTTGTTACAAGGAGTTTGTCATAATAAAAAATATTAAAAGCTCACTTCACTGCTCACGGTAATCCAAATTACCTTTTATTAACATTAACTTTATAGGCAAGTTGTAATAATGACCCTTTGTGTGCCAAATTATTTTAGTATACAAGTCATATGTTATCAGAGATATTAGTTAAGCTATAGTCTTTAGTACAAGTCGCTAGATTTCGTAGAAGCAGAATATTATGAATATCGAAAATGAGATCAAAAAGTATTGCAAAGTAGAATAATTGTGTCCAAAAACTTAACTGAACAGCTGATCATCACAGCAAATTATAAGCGCAATAACGTATAAAATACCTGCACTTCATTTTAAACAAATAATATTTAAGTCTTATTATTTCTTTCTTATTTTACATTTGTTTTTGAAACACCATAAAAATTTCTTACAATATTATGAAAGAGTATTTAATAAATTTTCTGTTTTTTTGGAAATTTTTTGAGTAATTAATATACTACGGTACGTTTGGTTACAAAGATAAATGAACATACAACTAAAAATGAAAAAAACCGGTTTCTGTGAGTAAAAAACCGGTGTATTCGACATTCGAAAAATTAACATTTGCAAAAAATCGCCAGCTAAAAGAGCAAAAAACCGGGTTTTCCACCGGTTGTAAAACCGAATCGATCACCCTAATACATACGTACATCTGTTAATGTTACATTTTGAAATTTTATTTAAATTGTAACAAAAGAAATAAGAGGAATAAATTAATCAGTAAAACCTCGATAATTCGGATAATTAAGGTCCTTTATCCGGATTACTGTACGTGTAATATGAAAATACAATCATTTCGAGTTATAAGTATGCTATGCAATGATAATTGACAAACAGTTTAATTATTATTAAACAGTTTAATGTTTATCTACCGAAACGACTTATATTTACAACTTAGGTAGTTTTGGTATTAAAAAATAAAACTATAGTTTTTAGACCCTCTAAACGGCACTGTAGTTGCATTATTTAATGTACAAATATTTATTAAAATATCACTCAAATGGCAAATAAAACTTTACAAAATTTTTGGGATTTTAGTTTTACGTGTCTATTACTATTATTTCAAAACCGCTTAAATTTTTCAAGCCACAGAACATATTTATCTCATTTTAAAGATACCATCGTCAATTTTTTCATTAATAAATAAACATTTGCAATTTAAGAATATAATAATTATTTATATATAATGTAATAATAACATAAACAATTATTATTTATTTATTATTTGAAGAAATTAGCTTAATACATATTTGCTTTGAACCCAAAAAAAAAATTACGTCGAATATATGCGTAGTGTGAATTTTGCTTTAAAACTATTTCCCAAATATGAAGGTCAATTAAATGTTGTATTATATTTACAAACATTTAAGATAACAAATCTTTAACTAACTTCTTTTTAGGTTTCACACATAAAGTGATAAAAGAACAAAGTTAAATGTAATATTTTAAGCATTAAGACAGCTTCTGGGGTTCTAATTGTATTTTTCTTAGCATTGCGAACAACAAAATAAATGTAAATACTATTTTACAAATAATGTTGAAACATTTGGAAACAGTTTCTATTTAAATAAAATCATACAAATGATAATTATAAACAAGTAAGAAAAAATTCAAATCAACTGAGAAAACCTTAAAGTTTTGAGCCAGACTTATGTACATAGTTGACAATAGGAAACTATTTAAACAGATGTCTTTTCTTTTTCCTTCTTATACACAAAATACAAAATGTATATAAAATTGAATAAAATTTATTACATTGTCAAATTACTAAAACAGTCAATATTAACAAGTAAAGATAAAAAGTTGTTTAAATCTTCCGAACTTCTTAATCTCAAAATGTTTAAAGTTTTAATAGTCTGCTATTTAGCTTTGCTAAAATTGTCTTTGGCTTGGCCTGAAAGGCAAACACGTATTGTGGGCGGCTTACCTACCAACATCAGCCAGGTACCCTACATAGTACAACTGTGGTATTACAATAGATTTTGCTGTAGCGGAACTTTAGTCTCAGAATCTTTTGTTGTCACAGCAGCCCATTGTGTTAAAGACCGGCGAATAAGATATTTAACCATAATAGCTGGAGCAACTTATCTCTATCAACGTGGAAAAATGTCTGAAATTGACCAAATCGTTTTACCTAAATTGTACATTCAACCGAAAAACGGTTTTGATGTGGCCGTTCTGAAATTACGTTCTCCAGTTAAAGGCGATGGTATAAGACCAATTGAATTGTGCACTAAGGCTTGGAAGCCGGGTGCTGCTGTGCACGTATCTGGCTGGGGTCAATTGAATGAAAAACTAACTAAACTTCCTAAACAGTTGAGAACAGTAACAGTCAAAGTTATACAAAAGTCTACATGTTCGTACATGTATCGTCGTTACGCTAAATTAACAAATTCAATGTTCTGTGCTTCTGTTATTGGTCAAAAAGGTGCTTGTTTCGGTGACTCAGGTGGTCCTGCTATTATAAATGGTCAATTTTGTGGTATGGTATCGTACGGCAGAGGTTGTTCTAAACGTGGTTTTCCAAACGTCTACACTAATATATTGGCGATGCATAAATTCATAAAAGGTGCCATGAGATGATGTCCTTTAGAAGTTGCATTTAGCGTTTCCTAACTTAATTGTAGCAAAAATAAAAATAAAGTTATAAATTCAATTGCAATAACATTGAAAATTGTTCTATTTCTTTCTTCAATATGACCAAAAACGTTTTTAAACATTAATGCAATAAATTCTTCTGTTAAATAATGCCAATTACTTTGACATTCCAAAAAATTTTCCGTATATTATTTCATTTTAGAAATGTTCGATTTGAAAAAACCTTTTATTTTTCATATATAAATACGGGGTGAGCAGAAAGTCACCATGTGGTTTCAAAAATTAAAAAACTTTTCCTTCACGTCAGAGTGTAAAATTGAGAGTGGTAGTTTTTTACTTTTCCGAATTTTACTAACTTAATTATTTCATATTCAAACTTTTGACCAACCCGGTATATTTCTTTTTCAGATTATATAAATAAAACATGGATAATAAATAATGAAGAGATTCAGAACTGAACAAAGAAACAGAATAAAAGAATTTTATTACCTAAATCAGCGATAATTTATTTTAACGCTACGAGTATATCGTCGACATTTTAACGTCAAAATTTCTCCCTTTAAAGCAATGATGCGTTACTTTGTTTGTCTTTACCACCAAAACGGCAAACTAAAAGATTTGCCTCAAATCGTTTAATTCGCACTGAAGAAATTATTTACTGTGTAAAGCAAAGTGCTCAGCTAGGAATGACTTGTGCATGGGCGTAACTAGACAATTTTGGTGGAATCGTGGTGGCTGGTGCAATGCACCCGCAGAATTTAAAAATATATTTACTATTTACAATTAGTATACATAAATTAATTATTAACTAAGTTTTGAATTTTGCAAAAAGAGAAAAGATTATTATTGTTTTTGCCAATCCCAGAAAAATTTGTATCTACGTCAATTGGCTCGTATGTCACTACAGCGCATAAAAAAAATAACTGTTTTCCCATATAAGGAGTAATTTAAGTAAGCAGAAAATCGGTATTCTATAAGGTGTACAGTATGGTGTGGCATTATATCTGAAAAAGACACTGGGCTTTACTTTTTCAAAAAATCCTTGAACTCAAGGTCAACATTGTTTCAGAAATTGATACAGTCACAAATTTTAAAAGATGTTATCGAACTAAAAACGGACATTCTTTAAGCGACATTATTTTCCATACTTAGTGAAAAAAATTCCAATTTGTACATTTTACAATCTGAAAAAAAATATATATACAAACTATAAAGTTATTAAATTTGTTAACCATATGTTGACTTTTGGCCCACCCTGTAGAACATACAAATCTATAGGACATCGCGACTTCCAAATAATTTTTGTTAGTAATTTTGATGTTGCAGGTGTGTTAAAATTTAATAACAGTGATATTTGTAATAATGTTCCAATTTTTATACCACTGGTGAAGGTGCTTTGTCATTCCGTTTGTAATTTCTACAATTTTCCGACCCCATAAAGTATATATTTTCTGAAAGCTTATGAATAGAGGAGTCGATTAAGCCCTGACCGTCTGCCCGTCTGTTCGTGTGTTGGTTGAAATCAACTTTTAGAAGCAACCATATGTTCCTCAGATCTGTGTATGATATCAATCTCTTGGAAATATCCAGGAATTAATCGCTATTGAAATTCAGCACAATCGCCCCATGACTTTTTGAGATATGAGCAAAAAACCACGACCACCTCGCTTTTTTACACAATTACAACAACAACATACATACATACATTTAAAAAACATACAAAAAAAAAAAAAAAAATACAAAAACACATTGAAAATAAAAAAAAAATAATAAAAAAAAATTAAAAAAAAAATTAAAAAAAAATTAAAAATTTTTTTTTAAAAAAATTAAAAAAAAAAATATGAAATATAAATAATATATTAAATAAAATAATTTTTTTTGGCTCAGCTGGGATTCGATGCCACATTTATTCTAAACAGTATATACATATGTACGTATTTGATATGAGATGAATGGTGATACAAACAATTGTTATTGCATGACTACACGTTGTGAAGGGTATATAAGATTCGGCACGGCCGAATATAGCACTGTTACTTGTTTTTTATGAAAACCTTTTTTAGGGCTAATTTATATTATTAACCGCTATTCGTAAAACAAACCAAACACATTAACAAAAGTGTCTCAATAAATTTTGACGTAAACGGTTTTGTTTGTAGTTCCGGCAATTAATTTGTAGTCATGATATCTTAAGTAAATTATAGTTGTAGACATATTTAAATATAAACGCACACTTTAGTACATGCTTCACTCGGTTGTTTTTAAACAAGTGCCTTCATTATTTGTATTTCTCATGTTTGCTTATATATAAATATGTACTTATGTTTTTAAATACTTAATATATTTATGTTTAACGTAACAAATATAATTAATACTGTTACTGTTAAAATTTTAGCTGACTAAACGAAGTGGTTTAAACAATACCCCTACATTATTTCAATTATATATTTGTTTCTTACTTTTAATCGAATGTGTCGGTAATTATTATACCCGCCACCAAAAAAATGGTGGGGATATATTCATTTTGTCATTCCGTTTGTAACACATCGAAATATTCATTTTAGACCCCATAAAGTATATATATTCTGAATCGGGGCTTGATTTTATGACGATCAAGCTATGTCCGTCCGTCACAGAAAAAGCTAGGGGGCTCAAATTTTGCCAGAATCTTTCTAATACACAAGGGGCTATATCGGAATATTAGGAAGAGAGTTATAGCTCGTAACGCAAGAGTAGGTCGAAGAAACCGTGTCCTTCCAACGTCAAATAAAATGGAATTATATCTAAACGCATTAACGTAGAGTCATGTTGAATATGTATTTCTTGAGTAAAAACAATATTTGTCCCCGAAAATTGCTCAGATCCATGCATGAGAAAAGGAGTTATAGATCAAAATGTACGAAAGTTTATACCGCAAAGTGTATTTTTCGGTATATTTAAAAACAAAAACGTCATAAAACCAGCAAAACTAGATGTACGATTCTGAAATTTTGCAGGAATTGCTTTTTGGTCAAACGCCTTCTTATACCAGAAAATAAATGTGACACACCCACTTTTACGCCCACCTCCCATATAACGTTTTATCTCAAATTTATATAATTTCTCTATGAATAATGATTTTGGAAGAATAAAGGACTATATATAAATATCTTAGTTTTATTTATTAGCAGAAACAACTTCGACATGCCTACTATAACGCCCACTTAACACGACACTGTTAATCAAATTTAAAAGCTCATAAAAAAGACAAAATTAGAGGTATGATGATGAAATATATCCTTCTAGTCAATCCCATTGAAAATTTAGGTGGCACGCCCACAAAGTTTTTATAAGAATAAAGGACTATATTAATATATCTCAGTTTTATTTATTAGCAAAAACTATATTGACACGCCTACTTTACCGCCCACTTTCATTGAAAGACTAAATTTACGAAAACATTTTTTCGATATCCTAGAAGTTATACAAGGAAAGTTATACATATTTTAGTATAAAGAGATTATTCTATAGCGATTACTGTTAAAAACAAAATGATACATTTTGTGCTATAAATAGGGCTTTTCCCGGGAATTTGTGTTATTTAATCTTCCCGATTTCGCGGGATTATTTTTCGGAATCCCGCGAAATGAAAAAGGTTGCTACGATTCGAAAGCAGATGTTTGTATTAGATCATTTTTGAACATGATTGAAATGTTGTGAGTATCACAACCAACAAAAAAGCTTTCATTACCATCAGACTGATGGTTTAAAGCAAGAATAAAAAAATGTGATAATTGAAAAGAATAACTAAAAGGGGGGAAAAGCTTAAAGGCAGAATTAGTCTTTACTTTCTGTTCCGTGCCGAATCAGCTGACTTCATTCTGTTAAATAGAAAATGTGTACAAGTCGTTAGTTGTTCTGTTACTTTCCGTGCCGTTGCGGACGAACCTGTAGAAAATAGAATTCAACGTTAAGTGACGGCCATTGAGAGAGAAACAGCTAATATTTAGATGCCTATATTTTAAAGGTGGCTGCAACATAGAGACTCTGTTTGCTTATAGATGAAATCTGACACAACAAATTTTTTTTATGCACAGACCTTGACGATAAAAATAAACAAAAAATATAATAAGCTTGTTTTTGTAAGATTGCCTTGTAAATTAAGGCAGATGATTTTTTACAGAAGAAGTAACCACAAAAATTAAAAAACAGAACG
Organism: Phyto melanocephala; assembly: GCA_941918925.1. Classification (NCBI taxonomy): domain Eukaryota; kingdom Metazoa; phylum Arthropoda; class Insecta; order Diptera; family Rhinophoridae; genus Phyto; species Phyto melanocephala. Next base: position 51,051,944 of record OW799234.1, read on the forward strand.
GCACGTCACAGAACGACAACAGAAAGTAATGACTAATGAAGCCTTAAGTTTGGTAAATTTCGTTCTCACTCACTGCAGCAAAAATATGAATTTGTATGTGAAGTTTAATTTACAAAATCAATTTTCATATAAACTTGTGAGTTAAATAGATGATATTTACATGCAACACTAAGACATTCCGATCAAAGAGTGCTGATGATGAAACCGTAGCTGGTTTCGAAAATGCATTCCACTCGGCTGGTGTCGGGATTAAAACTTACTTTTCCAACATATTCTTTCATTATCACAATTAAAAAAAAAAATTGATTTCTTCATTTAATGATTAGAAATTTAGTATTAAAAATGAACTTAAGCCAAAATAAAAATAATAAAGTCTTTAAAACAGTTAAAGTTCAACAATAAAATAAAAATTAACATTTCTTTTTCACAAAAATTTTCTCTTCTAGATTTTTTTTAACTTTGCATTTAAAAATATTTTTACACATAATTTGATATACTTATTGAGGTAAAGTGTTAAAAGATTAAAAAAAATCATCCCACGTTACCAATAATTAAAAATTTCTACAGAGAAAGAGTTAAAATTTTTGAGGGAAGTGGTCAAAAAATTCAAAATATTGTATATTTGTGAAATGCACTTTTAACTATTCGTCCAACATCAACAGAAAATCAGAAATAGACTTTGAGCATATTAAAAGATTATTTTCTAAGTCTTTAAAAATTTTTACGTTAGATTTTTTTAATTATACATTTACATGTTTTTGAAATTGAATTCTAATGATTTAATGATCTCATAGCTGAATTACCTGTATTTTTGTTTTTTGTGTTCATATTTGATCTCGTAACTAGAGAAAAATATTTTTTTTAAATAAAAAATATTTTTGCTCAATTTATATTTTAAATTCAAGTTTCTTTATTAATTTTTATAGTTTTGAAGTTTTTCTTTTACATTATAAACTATTTTATGCTTTTTAATAAAAAGTTTTTTATTAACTAAAAACAAATTTACTTTTTATTTGTTTTACTGCGGAATACCGAAAAAATTATTTGATTGTATATTACCAGCAGTGTTGCCGATTTAGCTATTTTATGGCTAGATTTAGCCATTTTTGAACACGCTTAGCTAGGAAAATCTGCGTTTAGCTATAAGCCATTTTTTTAGCCATTCCTAGATATTTGTTAGTCTTTTTTTTTTTTTAGCCATTTTTAGGTTTTAAGTTTTGTTGTTGTTTCTTTCCTAAATAGTGAAAAACGTTTCTATAAAACAATGATTTTTTAACTACTAAAAGTTGCATCGATAGGAACCTCTTTAAAATAGTACATAAATAAACAAACAAACAAACAATCAATCAGTGAAAAAATCAACCAATAATGTGTATTTAATAAAATAAATAAGAAAAGAAATTTGAGAAAAATAAACAAAATATTCCCAGAAGCTTATGAGGAAGTTATCTCACCGAAAATTAAAAGAATAGATTACAGAAGTTAAAAAGTTTTTGTAAATATTGTAAATGTGAAATTAATGAAAAACACATAAATGGTATTGGATATACATTTATATTATTGAGACCAAGCCTTTACCTTTTAATCCAATGAATTTAAAGCTACAACAGCAGGAGAATACATTAGCCAAGTAAAAGGTTTTTCAATAAGAGTAATTGATTTCTAATAAAAAACACACTTATTGTTAAGAAAATTTAAAAGTTTTTTATTTAATGTTAAGACAATCGATACAATTAAGTTATAAATAAAATGTCATTCAAATGGCCTCCACGATTTCTTCTGTAGGAACGAATTCGATGAACGCAATTTTCGAGCATTTTTTCCACTAACTCAAGTCGTATGTCATGTATGACACGTTCAATATTGACTTATAAAGATTGTAGAGAGTTTGTTTGGTTTATTTCGAAAGACGAATATATTATTTTTTCTATATTCTTTTTTTAAGATACGACTTAAAAAGTATTGATAAATGTTTTTATCAATATGAAGTAGCACATAATTATCTTAAATTGATAGGATCTAAAGAAAGTTAATATGACAATGACAATAATAGCGAGCTAGATGCTGATGATAATTGGTCCTTTTGACACCATTATAACAATTCTTTTACTTTATAACTAGTCAAAGATGTATTGAGTATATTACAAACGGTCTTAGATTTTATTATTTTTCTTTTAAAACAAATTTTACTTTTTTTTTTATTCAAATATTGAAAACTTTCTATTTGAAATATTTAGCCATTTTTTAGTTTTTTTTTTAGCTAAATTTTAGCTATTTTTTCCAGAATTTTGGCCATTTTTGCTAATCAAGTTCTGGCATCACTGATTACCAGCGTTGTCATCTCGGTGATTTTAGCATTGTTCTTAGTGCTTTTAGGTTTTTTTGCTTGAAAAATTCTGAAGTCAGTGCTCGGAGCTTTTTTTAATTTTTAGTGCTTTTCTTCTTTTTTCACCAAATGCCTATTTCAAAGTAATTTTTTAAATGAAAACAATTTACGTTAGGTTAATTTAAGATACAAAACAGAAAAATATTTACTCATTACTAAATGATATAAAGTTAAAAGTATAGAAAATATATTAAAACAATTTACTAAAATGACAAGTACAGAGCACAATGTTTTTGTTATTAAGAAATAGTTATAAATAGATTATATATTTTACATTCTTTATTGTAATTTAATTCCAATACTCATTTCTTGATATCCTGTATGGTTTATGTGACATAAAGCAACACTTTTAAATATAAAAAATATAAAAATTTACATCTCACTATTAAACGTATTTTTTAGTTTGTACTAGCCAAACCCGGCGCGCGTTGCTTCGCCCTTTAATGAATCGAAATGCATTCTGAATTTTAATTGAATATCAAGTGCGAAAACCTAAAAATTATAATTTTTTTATGGGCGTGGCATTGCCCACTTTTCTAATCACGAAATTATAAAGTCATAACAGCTCAATATGTGTGCAAAGTTTCAACAGAATCGGACCAGTGCACGTACCTCAAAATTATAATTGTTTTTATGGGCGTGGTCCTGCCCACTTTTCTAATCATGAAATTGTAAAGTCATAACAGCTCAATATGTGTGCAAAGTTTCAGAATAATCGGTCCAGTGCAAGTACCTCAAAATGATACCTATTTTTTATGGGCGTGGCACTGCCCACTTTTCTAATCATGCAATTATTTAGTCATGATAGCTCGATATGTGTGCAAAGTTTCAGAAAAATCGGTCTGGTGCAAGTACCTCAATATTATAACCTTTTTTTATGGGCGTGGCCCCGCCCACTTTTTTAATTACGAAATTATAAAATCATAACAGCTTAATATGTGTGCAAAGTTTCAGAAAAATCGGTCTAGTGCAAGTACCTTAAAATTAAAATTTTTTTAGGGGCGTGGCCCCGCCCACTTTTCTTATCACGAAATTATTTAGTCATTACAGCTCGAAATGTGTGCAAAGTTTCAGAAAAATCCGTCAAGTGCAAGTAGCTAAAACTGATAACTAATTTTTTATGGGCGTGGCCCCGCCCACTTTTTTTACCCATAAACACTCCCTGGTATATGTACAACAACTTACCAAAGTTTGAGCCCGATCGGTTTTACAGTTTCGGAGTCTATAGCTAACACACACACACACACACACACAGAGTTTCACTTTTATATATATAGATAGAGATGCATTAAAACGAAAAGAAAAAATAAATAAATTTGTATGCAAAAACTTTTAATTTTACACTTTTACAGAGATACATTTGATACCCTGATGAGGAAAATATTTGCATTGGTAGCAATTTTCATATTCTAGCATCATAATTACTAATTCAAAGGGTTTTTTGGCTTGATGATATTAATAGTAGAACAGACTTATAGATCGACTATCGATAGCTATATAACTTCAGTTTCGTTGCCAGTGGCTTCTTTAAGCTGTCAATTTTTCTGTAAAATTGTGATTACTTTTAAAAAATGTATTATTAAAAAATTTTTTTTTAAATTTATCTGCTCCTTATGCTTTTAATAGGAGAAATGAGAATTTATATTTTTATATGGAAACTTAAAACTTTATGAAATAGAGAGAATCAAAAGAAAACAATTCTAAACTCGGTTATTGTTTTTTAAATTACGGGCTTCTTTTCTTAGTTTAGGTGGTCTTTAAAATTTCAAAATTGACTACGCTGTATATTACCGATTGCTGTGAAAACTTTTTTATCAATAGAAACGGTTTATTCTGAAAGTTCTATAGAAAAAAATGTTTAAAAGCTTTCTGCAACACCAAGTTACAACAACATTATACTAATGAATAATCTACCGAAACGTTTCCATAAGAAGTTAATTTAAATGTTTTGGGTTTAATAGTTTTAAATTATGTTGCAAAAAATTTTTGTTTTATAACTTTATGAAGTTTAAAATAAATATCTATACTTTTACTGCCGTATTCATAAAAAATATTTTAGGTTTATTGAAGGCTTATTTACAAAATTTCTCTACAACATTTGTATGAATACGGCAGTAAAAGTATAGGGGCCGTATTCATACAAAATTTTTTTAGGTTTATTAAAGCCTTATTTGACCAATGTTGTAGAGAAATTTGTCAAATAAGCCTTCAATAAAACTAAAATATTTTTTTTATGAATACTGAAGTTTAAAAAGAAAACTTAATAAATATAATTTAAATAATAAATAAAAACAAATAATTCAATTGTTGTAAGTACATGACTGATTTGATTAATTTTCAATAGCAAACTGCAATAAGCAACTATTAAATATTGAAATGAATTTTATTTAAATTATTTAGTTCAATAGTTGGATGTATGTAAGAACGTTTTTTCACTGACAAGCAGACAAAAAAAATTAGTTTAATTTATTTGAAACAAGTAAAAATGTTATATTCGGCAGTACCAAATCTGATAATACTCTTCACCATAATGTACAAAGGTAAATCTAGATATATGTAAACCTAGATATCAGAATTAAGGTTATACGACATTTTGTTTTATTACTTTCGACGCCATCTTTAATTTTGACTGCATTCTACTGGATAAGCTCTTTTATTTGATTACAATATTGTGGGGGTTGTCGGTTGTCTTGAAGTTGAAAAAGTTCGATTTTTGTTTAAAAATTTTAAGGAAAACTAAAAGGCAGTTGTATTTTGGTGCTTTTATCTCAGTTAGTATCACGTCGATTTTTTAGTTTTTCTCTGGAACAATTTTCGAAACTACGGCTTATAATTTCGTGTTTGAGGCCACATTTTTGTTAATCATTTTAAAATTATTATGAAAGATAATAAAACTTATGTACAATATATACGAATTCCATATTAATGAGAAGGAAATTGTTTACAAATTTAACCGCTAAATTATTGATATCAAATGAAAAGACTTGGCTAGCAGAATACAGTAAACTATGAAAAAGTTAAAGTTTAAGATTGCGTCCTTAACAAAATGGCGGATATTTTTTTCTCAACTCCATCAATATGAGTATCAAATAAAAGGGGTTGACTACTAAAATACAGTTAACTATGTAAAAAACGAGGCTAAGCTACTTACTCTTTGGTACAAGATGGTGAATAATATTACCAGATTCCAGATGTTATTTTTTTTAAAGTGGTTCCTCAATGTGACCCTAAATTGCGTAACAGAAAGTCGACTTGCCTATTATTATATTAGATGTAGAAAATTATCTTCAAAATACATTGCTGAATTGTTATACTCGTGCAAATATCCATCTGATTTATCTCCTCGGTCACCACTGATTTGCGTAGAGTGTATAAAAAATTGTTAAAGGGGTTTAATACTAAACAGCTGTTCGAGCCAAAATTATGAGAAACAATGTATTTGGTTATGGGTGACTGTCGCCATAAACATAGAAACCAATTGAATTTTTGTTTCTTATGGTTATGGCATTATGGTTGTGTCACGTCTACATTGAGCTTAAAGCTTAAACATTTTAAGTCTATCAGTTATAAGTAGCTACATAATGATTGTATAGTCAAATTTATGTACGTTGTTCTTTGGGACCATTTTTATTTGGCTAAAATAAATAATTAAAAAAGATTATAATTATTAGTGTAATTGTCTGGAGCAGTGTTGCCGCCGACCAACTTTTTTTCGCAGTGAAATCGACAAAAAACAACGCAGTGAAGCGCAGTTACGAGAAATAAAAAAATGCCGTTTTCGTTTGGACAAAAAAAGGAAATTTTTTAACTTTTTTAACACTTTTTTGCCCTTTTTTTAAGAATTACTTTATTTTTATTTTTTATAGTTAATTTTATCTCAACTACTCAACAGAAATAGAAAAAAATTATTAGTTTTGATTGTCAACAACAGTGCAATACAATATAAAAATTAATTAAATGGACTGAAAAGCAAATATTTTTTTCACGAAATAGTTTGTTTATGTTTTTCTAACGGGATTTTTGACATTTTAATTCAAGATCTAATCAGTCAACTGCAACGTAACGTAATAGCAGAAAATGTTGCCATCTAGCTGCTATATTTTTAACAGGGTGACAATTCTATCTCGTTGTGTTATAGCCTTTACAGACTTAAGTGTTAAACACGTTTGAGGCAAATCATGTTAAGGCGTTGTTGATCAAAAAAAGAGGAAAACTACCAAAAACTGAAAAACGCAGTGATATTAAAATAAACGCAGTTACGCAGTGACGACGGGCAAATCGCAGTGAAAACGGCAACACTGGTCTGGAGTCTTAAAAGGGAATCAGAATTGCAACCTTGAATATGCAATTCCAGTAGAATACATGGCTAATCCATTTTTATGGAGAACCCATGTAACAACCATAATAGAGTTTATAAAATCAAAATCAGTTTTGTTATTACAATAAGGTTACAAACAAAAATGAAATTTCTTGAACAAAACTTAATCAATACAATTCTTTATAAACAACTAAATAATATAACCATCATAAAATACTGTTCCTTGTTTTCACAATATTCTTAACTTATTTCTCTCTACATTTCTACATCAAATTATTGTATTGCTTGGAATGCTTTTAGCTCTATTCCGGGTATAGCAAAATGCACCCAAACAATAAACATCTATTTATTAACTAATAAGTTGTTATTGTTTCTAATAACTTTTTTAATTGATAAATGCATTTCTTTATCTAGTCATTTTATTTTCAATTGTTTGAGGTACTCTACAGTATGACTTAATTAAACAGTGTTTTATTTTTCGATCATTAATTGGCAACTATTGGGATTTTTAATATAACAAAGCAAACATTTATCTTTAAAATTTTAACAAATGTTAAAAAATAATAATTAATTTTATTTTGTCAAATATTTTGATGAGAATAGCTTGTTTAACTATACATCCAAATAGATTATCATCTTTTCTATATTTGTTTTTTTTTATTATATACATACAGGCTGCAGCTAGAGTAACTATATGATTTGTTTTTATACCCTTCACCTGTGGTGCACAAGGGTATATATAGCTTTGTCATTCCGTTTGTAATTTCTACAATTTTCATTTCCGACCCCATAAAGTATATATTTTCTGAAAGCTTATGAATAGAGGAGTCGATTAAGACCTGCCCGTCTGCCCGTCTGTCCGTGTGTTGGTTGAAATCAACTTTTAGAAGCAACTATATGTTCCTCAGATCTCTATATGGTATTAATCCAATCGCTCCATAACTTTCTGCGATATGAGCAAAAAACCACGACCAACTTCCTTTTTTTCACAATTACAACAACAACCTACATACATACTGGTTAAAGTAAACGTCGCATCGAATTCCAGCTGAACCAAAGAAATTTTATTTTATTCAATATATTATTTATATTTTATTATTTTTTTTATATTTTTTTTAAATATTTTTTTTCATTTTTTTTGTAATATTTTGGATTTTTTTTGTATGTTTTTTACATGTATGTACGTATTGCATGACTACACGTTGTGAAGGGTTTATAAGATTCTGCACGGCCAAATATAGCACTCTTACTTGTTTTTACATTAATTATGAACAATAATGTCAGTTAAATGAGAAACGTTTTTTCTAAGGCAAGATTTTGCTCTTTTTATAGCAGTATCCATAACCTTGTGGTTATAGAAAAATTTTTGTGCAGTCAAATCATGCGACCATGGTGGCCATCTTAAATCGCCGTTTTTAGAAATTATCTGATTCGGAAATTCCCAGCGCAATGCAAATTCCCCAGGATTTACTTTTAGACTAGTTGAATTTTGTAAGGGAATAGGTGCATATTGTGCTTCAAAATTCGCGAAGAGTGCGGTTAGAAAGCTGCAGATCGTCTTCTCGTTGATGTCTCCGGATTTTCTGCGACACTCTGTCTTTTAGCATTAATATTTTTAGCCAACCTGCCATCTGCCCGTACGTCTAGAATTTCCCACAGTCCCAAATTCAGCAAAATTATCCACCATCGAACGAATTGTTTGGCCCGTTTGAATAGTTCTTATACCATAAAATATTATGTATGCACGTTGAATGATTATCGAATGATTATTTTCAAGGAATAGTATTTTGCTCAATTGTATAGCATTTAATTTTTATATATTCTCCCTATCCTCATATAGTTACTTTAACCGCACCCTAAACATTTTAATTTATTTTTTAAAATGTTAAATCCAGACTCATTTATTCCAAAGTGTATTAAGATAATGTGATACGGCTTATACCAGCAGATATGCTTTCAGTTTAATTTATTATTTATTCTATTTTATTTCTCCATAGTCCATTTAAAATATTTTTTCCCCTATATGTGTTTACATTTGGAAATATCTATAGTAGCGCATCAATGAGATTCGTTTCAAACATTACAAACTTGAGATTAGTGTATCTCAATTGTATTTCTAATTAATCCACCAAAAACAATGTAGCATTAAAAACTTATCGCCAATTATTTTATGTTTTGTAATTAAATTAGTTTTTATACCCTATACAAACGTACATGAAGAGGGTATTATGCAATTGTGTTTATATTTATAAAAAAAATAAAAAAATAAAAAAAAGTTCCACACCTTCTTCTCGCAATAATATCTCAGCACAAATATTTTTATATTTTATTTATTGTGTTCTAGGGTGACTTATGGTTAGGCATGACCTACTTTGTCTTTTGTACTTGTTTGTTCTGCTTTAGTCGCAACAATGTTTTGTTATTTCAAATGTAAGGTTAGTTATTATTTCTTTTATTTTAAGTAAACTCAAATAATATTTCCTAATGAAATTTAAATTAGTGGGACTTACACTAATTAGTGTTGTCATTCTTCACAACAAATTTGTTTTGTCAAACTTTTAATTACTTTTAACGTATTTAAATAAATTAAATGTGAAAAAACACATTTGTTAATAAATCACAAAGAATGTGTATGTACTTTTTAATCAGAATGTACAAAAGTTTGTTTTTGTATGTAAACAATTTTAATTAATTTGATGTTTATGGGTTATTTTTAATGTTCGATATATTTAAAATTTTGATAAAAAAGTTTCTTAAATTTTGTTTTCTTAGTAAAAATATGTTAAATATGTTATTAAAAAAATTCCCTTAAGTCTTAAGTAATTGTTTATTTATTTAGAAAAACAAGTAAGAGCGCTATATTCGGCCGTGCCGAATCTTATATACCCTTCACAACGTGTAATAACAGTAGTATGTATCACCATTCATCTCATATGAAATACGTACATACATATATAAAAACATCCCATTGTAAAATTATAAATTTACGTAAGTTTGTATGTATGTATGTTAAAAAAAAAAAATTTAAAAAAAAATAATTAATATAAATAATGAATATAAAACCAAAAAAAATAAATAAAAAAAAATTTAAAAACAAAAAAAAAATTAAAAAAAAAATAATAATAAAAATATAAATAATATATAAAAAAAAATAAAAACAAAAAAAAATTAGGAAAAAAATAAAAAAATAAAAAATTAAAAAAAAATTTTTTTGGCTCAGCTGGGATTCGAGGCCATGCTTACTCTAAGCAGTATACATGTTTGTATGTATGTATGTTTTTGTTGTAATGTTGTTTTTGTGAAAAAAAAATGGAGGTGGTCGTGGTTTTTTGCTCATATCTCAGTTGTTTATGTACCGATGTTTCTGATTTTCAATACCGATCTACTCCCGAATATTTATGATATTTTAATACCTCACCCTGGTCCAGGCGATATCGGGGGGCTTCAAAAAGCTGATTTCAACATACACACGAACAGACGGACAAACTGGCAGAGCTTAATCGACTCCCCTATTCATAAGCTTTCAGAAAATATATACCTTATGGGGTCGGAAATCAAAATTGTAGAAATTTCACACGGAATGACAAACCTATATATACCATTTTTCACTGTGTGAAGGGTATAATAATATTTGGTAACATATACGAACTGCCTGAAACATATCGAGCATCAATCACTAGTGAAGATAATGTAACTAGCATAAATCGTCGCTGCCCTGACAAAATCAGTTATGTGAAAATTTTTTAAAGGTTTTTTATTGTTCTATTTTGTAGCTTTATTGTTCGTACATCTATTCACCAAACCGTTTAAGGATATCTTGATTGGTTCAAAAGTAAACAATAGTCAGTATGAGTAAGTTTAATACTATAAAGTAAAAATATGCTCTCCTGAAAACTCAGTAAAAAACACATAACAGAATTTGTTAGAGCAGCGACGACATGTATTTCGAAATTGACTTTTTGATGAAGAGCTATTCTTCAGCCTCCAATTCTACGTCTGTTAAAATATTAAATCAAAGGAAATAATATTTACAGAAATACAAGCCATTAAGTTTTTACGTAAACGACACTCACTTTTTCGTGTGACTGTACAAATAACGCTCATGTAAATGTAATAAAAATTAAAAAAATTAACCGCGTTGAAAAAAAACTTACTGCCACAAACTCATTCACATATAAAGCCAAATTGACAAAATCATTTGTAAATTCTTACTATCAAAACTTATCCAAATATTTTATACAAACTGTTCTGAAAAAATTCCGAATGAAAAATTAAAACATTTCAACGCATCGTTTGACATGTAAATTGGAGTTTGACTGCAGTGAAAATTCGACTTAAATTTTAGTTTCTTTTGTGAATAACTTTTATTTCCAAATTTATCCAATATATTGAATGAGGTTCTTAAAATAAGTGTTGAAATTAGAAAAATAAAATTAAAAATAAAAAAAGAAAAGTTAAAAATCTCTCTAACCTAACCTAACCTAAAAATCTCTCATTTAAATTTTTTTTCTGTGTGTTACTTTATTTTTACGGTCAAAGGTAAAAAAGTGACAGACATAATTAACGTAACTCATAAATAAAATTCTACATGGATAACTGAAGTAAAACTTATCTTTAAGTTGAATAAGATCTTTGGCAAACTAAATTTATTTAAAAAAATGCTGAACAAATTGAAACAAAAGTAAAAAACCCTTGTTCTGTTAAATTTTTGTGTGCGTTACGTTATATAAGCGGTTAAGTAACCAATAATTTAAAATCATTTTTTTATTAATTCTGATATTATTTTTACTTATACTGTAAAATGATTAAAATATGATATATCGTCATTATTATTTAATATCTTATCTTCAATATAAAGTATATTTTAATCTAAGTCATTTTCTATTTGAAAATAGATTTTAAAAAGAATTTACAAAAAGTGAGAGTATATGAAATTATTATTTTTTTTATCTATTTTAGTATAAATATACTATAGTTTAAGATTTTTTTTGTTTAATCATATTTCTCATTCGTTGGAATAATTATTGCAATTGGTATTTGCAAAGAACGTAAATATGATTAGATTATATCAAGTCATTTTGTTGGCATTTAAATTATATGCAGCTATTAAATTTAAATATATGAATAAATACTTTTTTAAACAATACCTTAACAACGTTTATTAAGTGTGCAATGCATAAAATGTTATTATATTATCTTAATGCTATTGTCAAAAGAAAAAAAAATTACTGAATCTCAATTGCATATACACGGAAAAAAATTAATTTGTTAATTGAAATATTATTTTTTTATTGAAAAGTGGCCATTTTTATACCCGCCACCAAAAAAATGGTGGGGGTATATTCATTTTGTCATTCCGTTTGTAACACATCGAAATATCCATTTTAGACCCCATAAAGTATATATATTCTGAATCAGGGTTTGATTTGATGACGATCTAGCTATGTCCGTCCGTCTGTCCGTCTGTTGAAAGCACGATAGAGGTCGCACCGAAAAAGCTAGGAGGCTCAAATTTTGCCAGAATCTTTCTTATAGACAAGGTTTGTTTGGTATTGAAAATGGGCTATATCGGAATATTAGGAAGTGAGTTATAGCTCGGAATGCAAGAGTAGGTCGAAAAAACCGTGTCCTACGAACATCGAATAAAATGGTATTGTGTCCAAACGGATTAACGTACAGTCATGAAACTTCGGATATATATTTCTCGAGTCAAAACAATATTTCTTACCAAAAATTACTTAAATGTAATCATTAGGAAAGGAGTTATCGATCAAAATGTACGAAAATTTATACCGCACAGTGTATTTTTCGGTATATTTAAAAACAAAAACGTCATAAAAGCAACAAAATTGGATGTACGACTCTGAAATTTTGCACACTGTGTTTTTTGGTAAGGCGCTTTTTTGTAACGGAAAATCAATATGCCACGCCCACTTTTACGCCCGCCTCCCATATAACGTTTAAACTAAAATGCATAAAATTTCTCTATTAATAAAGATTTTGGAATAATAAAGGCCTATATTGAAATACCTCAGTTGTACTCATTCGCAAAAATAACTTTGACACGCCTACTATAACGCCCACTTTTCACGTTATCTACCGTTAATGAAATTTAAAAGCTCATAAAACCGCTAAAATTAGAGGTATGATGATAAATTTTGCTACGTCTATCCCACTAGGCAATTTCAATACTATGCCAAAAAATTAAGGTGCCACGCCCACTTTTACGCCCACCTCCCATATAACGTTTTAACTAAAATTCATATAATTTCTCTATTAAAAAAGATTTTGGAATAATAAAAGGCTATATTGAAACATCTAAAATGTACTAATTCGCAAAAATAACTTTGACACGCCTACTATAACGCCCACTTTTCACGTTATCTACCGTTAATGAAATTTCAAAGCTCATAAAACCGCCAAAATTTGATGTATGATGATCAAATTTGCTACGTATATCCCCCTAGGCAGTGTCATTATTGTACAAAAAAATTAAGGTGCCACGCCCACTTTTACGCCCACTTCCCATATAACGCTTTACCTAAAATTCATATAATTTCTCTATTAATAAAGATTTTGGAATAATAAAAGGCTATATTAAAACATCTAAAATGTACTCATGCGCAAAAATAACTTTGACACGCCTACTATAACGCCCACTTTTCACGTTATCTACCGTGAATGAAATGATAAAGCTCATAAAACCGACAAAATTAGAGGTATGATGAGGAAATTTACTACATATATCCTTCTAGTCAATGTAGTTGTTGTGCCAAAAAGTTTAGGTGACACGCCCACTATAACGCCTACCTCCCATATAACGGTTTATCTTAAATTCATGTAATTTCTCTAATGACAAAGTTTTTGGGAAAATAAAGGACTATATTGAAATGTCTAAGTTGTATTTATTAGCAGAAACTTTAATGACACGCCTACTTTAACGCCCACTTTCATTGAAAGACTACATTTATAAAAGCATTTTAGTAGAATATCGAAGTTATAAAGGGTGGTTAAATTTTAAGGGCTGATGTTGAATTTAAATAAAAAACAAATTATTTAGGAAATTATTATTATTGCTTTTTGTAATGATAATATTTGTACGGTTAAATTATGTATTTAACAAAATATCGGCCAAATGCCCCCCCCCATCCTTGGCACCACTCCTCTATCTGATGGTCCAAATTTTCAATGACAATGTTGATGCTCAATTGTTGGGCACGATGATGAGTCGAGGTTGACTGCTCTTTTGCCACACTATCGCAGAAAACAGCAATGGTTCCCATTCAACGAACTAAGAAGGCATTCACAGATTTTCTAACATTTTATACAGACCTGTTTTGCAGAAATTTAAATATTTTTTAGAATTTTCCCGATTGTGGATGAATTTGAATGATTATGTTGATCAAAAGAATTACAAAGTGCACAAAATGCATTTTGATTTGAACGCCCATTTTCATAAGAAACCTAAATAACTTTAAAGCGTTGCTCATTTGCGTATCTTTCCACGGATCAAATTGAGTAAGTTTGAGATTGAGAAATGTCAAATGAAATGCAGAAAACAAATTTAAGGTCTAGTTGTAGTTCACCTTCGACATGGGCCCTAAAAATTTAACCACCCTCTACAAAGAAAGTGATACATATTTTATTATAAAAAGATTATTCCATAATGAGTGACAAAATAATAAATATTGTGCTTTAAATGTACACAAAATTGGTGGTGGGTATAAAAGATTCGGCACAGCCGAATATAGTGCTCTTACTTGTTATATTTTAAAACAAGTTTTTTTAATAATTCTAAATCAGCGTTTGAACCGCACAAAACAATACATTTTTCCTAATAGGTCTGTTGCGAGTTGGTCTTACTTCATATTCGGAAATTTTATTTATTAACAAACCCGTTAAACCCAAAATGGGCTTTATCGCTGAACATTATTTTGCGATCGGTCAAATCGACAGCTGGTCCTTAAAGAACATTTTTATAATTTGGTGCCGTATAAAGATCATAAATGTCAAAAACACAGCACAGTTTGACAGCTAACTCTTTTGTTAGTTCTATCTGGCTGAAAATTTTAAATGAAAAAAAACACCTTCACAAAAAAACTATTAAATAATTTTTTTTTTCAATTAATTTTAAACAATATATATTTTTTATAAATTATTGTTTCAGTTGGTCATAAATTCTCTTGGCTATCAGCTAATATTACAAATATTTATAAATATTTTTACTATCGTATTAAGTTTTAGTTAGTTTTTCTACGTTGTCCAAACAAACAAGAGGTTTATTCTTTTGTTCCTTTTATACCCTAGATCACTTTAAGTTGAAAGCATGTTTTATGTTAATGCTAAAATTGTAACGCAACAAGTCACCTTAATGCTTACGACATTTTGTGTTCCGAGACGAATCCTGTTAATTACATCTTTTCCCGGATTTAGACAACATTTTTATAATTTTTCTTTAAGTTAGATAAGTAAGTAACCGGATTTTATGATGGTCGAATTCTACGGAGGTCGGTCAATAAATCAGTGTCATCAATTTCTAAATAAAGATCATTTTCCATTTTTGTATTTAGATCATATCTAATAATCTTATTTATACATACATATTCATATATATATCAAAAAATTTTTGTATTTCTTTAATTTTAAAAAAGGTATTAGAATGTAGCATTTATTTTTGTATAAGTAGGCAAGTATGTTTCAAACAAACTATGTGATATTTAACTAAAATCGATACACAAATTTAAATTTTATTTACAATTAGCTGAAGTTATTTTATGTTTTTCTCAAATAACACAATGTTACATGTTACTAAATTTACGTAGATGTACGTATTTATTATAAACAAGTAAAAGTGCTATATTAGGCCGTGCCGAATCTTACATACCCTTCACAACGTGTAGTCATGCAATAACAATTGTTTGTATCACCATTCATCTCAAATGAAATACGTACATACATATACATATACAAAACAACCCATTGCAGAATTATAAATTTAGTTTACGTATGTTTCCAAAAAAAAAAAATTAACAAAAAAAAAATTAAAAAATAAATGTATTAAAACAAAAAAAAAAACAATAAAAAAAAAATAATAAAAATATAAATAATATATATAAAATACCAAAATAAAATAAAAATTTTTTTTTTTTGGCTCAGCTATAATGTATGTTGTTGTTGTAATTGTGAAAAAAAACGAGGTGGTCGTGGTTTTTGCTCATATCTCAAAAAGTTATGGGGCGATTGTGCTGAATTTCAATAGCGTCCAGGATATTTCCAAAAGATTGATACTATACTCAGATCTGAGGAACAGACGGACAGACGGACAGACTGACAGACGGTCAGGGCTTAATCGACTCCTCTATTCATAAGCTTTCAGCTTTATGGGGTCGGAAATGAAAATTGTAGAAATTACAAACGGAATGACAACGCTATATGTACCCTTGTGCACCACAGGTGAAAGGTATATAAATCTGTGGAAAACCTAAAAAATAACTTTTTACTTTGCTTTTATATTTGAAAAATCCGTTAAAAAATATTAAATAGTAAATAGTTTTGGTCTTAGTTCAGTTGCTATCTTTACTAGTATGCAATTTTATTTTGTCTATTTAGAAGATCTGTTTTAAATTTTGATTACAGAATTACACACACAAATATTTAAACATACAAACAAAAAAATAAACTTTATCTATTTATAATATTAGTATAGATGAGTTGCGGTATAGGGTATAATAAAGTTGGGCTTGATCGTCTTTATTTTTTTTTAATATTTTTAAAATAAACAGTCATGTAGTTGCCTGAAGTATTTCCACTTTTAAACATTATTTGAATTATCTTTGGATTTGCAGAGGTACAAGTATGTTTGTGTGTGTTTATAGTTATGTTTTTGTTGTGTGGAAAATAAAACCGCTAATAGTTAAAATAAATTTGGAATTTTTCCAAAAATTATGTAAAATATTCCTTCTTTTTTGCTGTTGTTTGTGTGAAAGTAACATATTTTTATACTCACATTCATTTTATGTATTCTAGTGTGGGATTGTGTTTTTTTTAACCGTAACTATGGTTTAGTAGAAATTTATCATAAAATATTTTATAAAATTAGTTTTAAATATGATCTAGTAGACGTAGTTTAAATATATATTAACAAAAACAAGGTGACCGCAGCCGAGTGTAATTATCCACCGCAGGATAAAAAAAAGCTCTCAAAAAAAGAAATAAAAAGAAACGCCTTAAAAATTCAACTTAAACCCCATTTGATGTAATATCTAATTTCATTAATGAATTTGATAAGTGAAGCTTATAAAACTTTTTCTTTGTGAAATTCAGTGTATTTGTTATTGTTTTTATGTACAACATTTTATGTTATAAAATATTATATTTATGTGGTATGCCACAATATGTTTCTAACATAAAATAAATTTACTTACACATCCCCAATGGCTAAACCGCATTCTTTACCTGAATGTTACAATTCTAGCACTCAAAGCGGCAAAAATGGTGGAGGCAAACAAAAAAAACATAGATCTCTGACTGACATTTGGAATTCATAATAGTTTTACTGCATAACCTGAAACGAAATTCAAACAAATAAATATATACAAAAATGTGCTGTATAAACACACACAGCCATTAAGAAGGTCAAATCCTTAAAACAGCGTAGTTTCGTAGGGCCCTTAATTCCTGTAAGTAATCATACTTTTTTTTTAATGGTTTGCTGTTATTATCAGAAAATGCCTTAATTGATTTATACTATAAATCTGTGGCTTGGAGCTAAAAAGGGGAATGTCAAAATATTTACTTTTGAGAAAATTGGAATTGAACTTTAACTTTTATAGATGCTTTCATAGTGACATTGGCCAGCATTTTATTTATGAAGCTGTTCTGGGTTAAGTATGAATTTAGCTGTTTTACCATAATGAAATAGAGCAAGGAAACAAATCTAATGCAATGATTAACTCAAAAGAGCATGAAAGTGACATTGGCCCTTTTAACTCCAAGCCACAGAAATATAGTTTAAATCAATGCATACATATTCATACAAGTAACTTCGTCGCAACAGCCGATCGGGAAGCAAAATGTAAACATTTTTAAATTCGGCCTGATTTTTATTTATTTATACAGGGATGGGAAATAAAATTTTCATTTCAGTATAAAATAATTTTATTAAATGTGCTGTTTTTACACCGTTAATCAAGGGTTTTACAATTACATATAATTTTTTAATTAAAAAAAAAACCTAATGACTTTTCCATCCCTGATGTATAAATTCACCTTGACATAAAACATCTAAAGAGTTGCTTTGTTGTATTGTATTCGCCGTTGAATATAAATACCTGTATGAACAAGCCTTGGTTTATATAGTAGAACTTATAAGATTGACCGCTCTCGTTTATGGTGTAATTATATAAGGTGATGGAAATTTGGGAAGGATTTTTTGATATAATTTTTTTTAGTATAAAACTTGATAATTGTAAATTACAGGAGAAGAGAGAGAATGTGTGAAATTGTGACATATGAAAAGTTTCAGCTGATAATCAACTCATAAATTGAGGCTACCAAGTCAAGATTTTATGTGTTGTTAAAATACTGGTTCTAAATAATTGTCAGAGAAGGCCTTTCCTTTTTTTCCTGCCATGTACCTCTATGTTTATGGCTGCTACAGACACAAACGTCTGTGTGGGAATAACTTTTATTTAAAATATACAATCGCATAATAACACACTCAAACACACACTTTTAAGCTTTCCAAGTTGCTACAGGAAAAATGTTACATATTTTTACTATACTTCCGTGTATATCATTTTATTTTGAAATTACGTATGTATATAGATATATGTATACATATGTATGTATTGATATATACAAATTTATATACTTATTTTTATACACATGCATATATATTTCACCGCAATATAAATATTTTTGTTATACATACATACATACATACGTTTTTATTTTATTTTATGTATATGTAGCTTTTTTGTTTATTCTAATTTTGATTCTGTGCTTTTTTACGAAAAAATTTTAAAATAAAAGTAACAAACCCAATAAAGCACGAACTAATCTAAACACAGTTCAGGTCATAAAAATAGCATAACAAATTATATACAGTATACAAAAGCCAAGAAGTTTTGCATATTTTTAGGTGTTAGTTGAAATAAAATTTATCAAGCCTAAATATATCATAAGAAGCTTATTACATACATATTATTTAAAGCTGTTAAAAATAAAGAAATGCTGTAGGAAATGCTTACATAAAATTTCCTCTAGGTTCTCTATTTACATTAAATCTTTAAGGCATTTTATATTTCATTTATTAAAATGAATGGAAAAATTTTCGTTAAATAAACGCTAAATAGAATGTTTATAAATGTTTTCGACCTCAAAGATTTTTTAATCAACCTTTGTTTAAACGTTAAATAAATGAGGTATTTTTGTTAATCAAGCCAGTCGAACTTTTGGCTATTAAAATTTTAGCGATATTATTATGTGGTTTCTTAATGCACAATTTTTTTAAATAAATTAAGAAATTTCCAATCTTGTGATTGAATGTCTATCCAAACTAAAATATTAATAAAAAATGTTTATTAAATACTTTTATATTTATAGTTTCGCTTTATTTTAATTAACAATGTTGTATTTATCCTAATAATTTAATAAATATAAGTTTATATGTTTGGATCTTTGTTACTTAATCATGCAGAAACGGATTAACGGAACCAAATGAAATTTGGCAAACTGAGAGATTATAACATAGTTTAACACATAGGCATTTTATCCCGATAATTATGCATCCGAGGTCTCGGGCATACGATAGATATTTACACAATTCGCAACTCATTATAGGAGTTTATTTTAAAGGAACTTGACTTCAAAATATTGAAACAAAACGAAGATGGTTTTAACTTTTCTATCACTGATGTATTTATACAATGCATTTAAACAATATACAATGTTGTACGAAAGATAAACTCGAACAATAAGTTAGAAATTGGTGAATTTTCTAACTTAAACATTAGTTTGATCTAAACACCTTAATATCTTATAACTATCAAATTTGTCCATTCAGATACTTATGTATGTGACCACACCTTGTATAAATGTACTTTTGATTCGATCAAGAAGCATATATTTAAAGCATTATTTATTAAAAAGGCTTAATATCACATGATTTGCTTATATATAAATTTGTTATTCCGTTTGTAATTTGTACAGGATTCATCTGCGATATAGATTTATATAAGTCCATTTGTCCGTCTGTGTGTGCGTTAAAATAAAATTGTTTAAACCCCCAATTATTCTACGAACTCGCATGTAGTATAAATTTATTAAAAGTGCTTTTGAAACTGTTGGTATTGAAATCCTGCATAATCGCCCCATATTTATTCTTCAGTATTCTTAATTTATTTACACGTTTGTTAGTATTTGTGGATATAATGTGCCTCTTGGTATATTCGTAAAAAAATTTGGAAAAATCGGTCACGGAAAAGTTACAGGAAAAATTGTTTAGAAAAATTATATGTTTTTTAAATAAATCAAGGTTCCAGATCCTACATACAATTAAGATTAAACTAAAACACTGAATTACAAGCGATAGTCTCGAAAATTATTCATAAAAAAGGAAGTGATCGATTTTAAACTAATTTAGAAATAAACGTAAAATTAAAACGGCTTTAATTTTGGTTCTAAAATTTTCCGCATTTAGACAACCCTCATAGTCAATATGGATTTCAAATCATATGGCTGGACTAGCGGAATCTAACTCATTATAAAAAATTCTAAAGCCCCTGATGGTCAATACTACAAAATGGTGTACATTAAATTTATATATGGGTCAAGTCTAGTATTTGAATATTTATCCGTTTTTAACCTCGTAAATATTGGTATCGAATGAAAGGACTTTACCGAAAGTATACAGTAATACAGCAGTATAGTTAACCGTAAAAAGTTAAGATTTAAGATGGCGCCCTAAAAAAATGACTGATATTTGCTTCAAATGTAGTAAATACACCTTTGTCAGCTTTAACCCCCGCAATATTTGTATAAAATGAAAGGGCTTGGATTTTACTATTTTTAATTTTAGTAAAACTATGAAGGACAGTAAAATACAAGATGGTGTCTAAAACAAAATTGAGGAAAAGTATTTTTCTAAACCTAATCAATATGGGTATCACATGAAAGAGCTTAACTAGTAGAATACAGTCCACTTTGTTAAAATTCAAAATCAAAGATAGGGTCGAAAATAATAAAGCAATATGACGCATAACGTTAAATCTGAAATCTAGCCTATGCTACATTATGATTTTTTTAAATATAAACTTTTGTTTATCTACTTTAAATAAACTGAGATTCCTTTTATTGCAAATAGTAACCAGCACTCTTGAAATTCACATTATTTAAGGTTTTTTTTTTTATTATTAATTATTATATAATCATATTTATAATAACAATAGTTTATTTGATATTTCACTATTATTAAATTCAGCTTGATATAAACTGACGTGCCACAACTACTACTTACTGTAGTTTCTTTATGTTTATACCATAATACCGGATCGAGAATTTTCTAAACGATGTAAATTATAGAAGTAGCTGTTTTTAAAACATCATGACTAAATTACACAAATGAAAAAAGAAATTTATATGTAAATAAAATTCATGTTAAGTAAAATCTTAACTGATTCGGTAAAAATATAGATTTTTAAAAACTAATTTTTCTTTGCTATTTTTACCAAACATACTGTGGAAATGAGTGGCATTGAGTAAATAACTCTAATTGAAATGTATTTATTTCAATTTTTAAAACATGTAGCATAACAAAAAACTTAAATAAAACGAAATATAAACTGAGCATAAAAAGAAGC
Source organism: Phyto melanocephala (assembly GCA_941918925.1). Lineage (NCBI taxonomy): Eukaryota > Metazoa > Arthropoda > Insecta > Diptera > Rhinophoridae > Phyto > Phyto melanocephala. The sequence goes on from OW799234.1 coordinate 51,073,509, forward strand.
GAATTGAAAAAAAAATCATAAAAAAAATTGATGCATTGAATTATTTGTAGAATTTTCGTTTTGTCGTTTCCTTATAAATGGTTCAAAACAATTAAATGGCCCCTAAAATTGTTGTACGAATATGTACATTTCATTGAAATATTTATTCAAGTCGGTTGTCTTCATCTTATTGCTCATTTTGTTTTATTTATTTTTATTTTTTACAACCATGTTTAAACACAATAACAATAATACAGAATTTAGTCTTTTCTTGACCAACAGAAAAAAGTGAATTCTGAGAAACCCACCAGTGTGTAAATATTTCGGCTTCGCAAAGTTTATTTTTTTGACATCTACTTAGCAATCATTACCAAAAAAGAAAAATTTTTTCGTTTCTCAATTATTTGGGAATTTGTGTGCTGGCATACATCAATCCATCCATCCATCCAACCATCCATCCAATCATTCATAGCATGTAGTGCTACTACGCATGCACACAATAGCATCAGTTTTGGTTTGGTAAAATCCACTCATACATCATTAAACTATTTTAAATGGTATTTGGTTTATGTCATTTTTGGCATCCTGTATTTTTTTTGTTTAACTGTGGATTTTTATTTCCTTTGCAACTGATATCAAATAAAGAAATCAAAATTATATAATTTCGAAGAAATATAGACATGATAAAATGTTCTCAATTATACATAAATATCCATTTCAAATTAATTTTTAATAACAATATTGGATGTAGTTATTAGTTTGTGCCCATCGTTTCAGTTTTTATAAGATAAATACTTTATTCATTCAGTCATTATTTAAAAATTTTTCATAAATTTTTAAATTCATGAAAATTAAATAAATTTTATTTACTTAATTTATTATTTTTTTGTTATATTTTGGATAATTATCAATATATTTATACCCGCCACCAAAAAAATGGTGGGGGTATATTCATTTTGTCATTCCGTTTGTAACACATCGAAATATCCATTTTAGACCCCATAAAGTATATATATTCTGAATCGGGGTTTGATTTTATGACGATCTAGCTATGTCCGTCCGTCTGTCCGTCTGTTGAAAGCACGATAGAGGTCGCACCGAAAAAGCTAGGGGGCTCACATTTTGCCAGAATCTTTCTTATAGACAAGGTTTGTTTGGTATTGAAAATGGGCTAAATCGGAATATTAGGAAGAGAGTTATAGCTCGAAAAGCAAGAGTAGGTCGAAAAAACCGTGTCCTTCGAACATCGAATAAAATGGAACTGTGTCCAAACGCCTTAACGTAGACTCATGAAACTTCGAATATATATTTCCTGGGTAAAGACAATATTTTCCCCCGAAAATTGTCTAAATCTATGCATTAGGAGAGGAGTTATCGATCAAAATGTACGAAAATTTATACCGCACAGTGTATTTTTCGGTATATTTAAAAACAAAAACGTCATAAAAGCAACAAAATTGGATGTACGACTCTGAAATTTTGCACACTTTGCTTTTTGGTGACACGCTTTCTTGTAACGGCAAATCAATGTGCCACGCCCACTTTTACGCCCACCTTCCATATAACGTTTTAACTAAAATTCATATAATTTCTCTATTAATAAAGATTTTGGAATAATAAAGGCCTATATTGAAAAACCTCAGTTGTATTCATTCGCAAAAATAACTTTGACACGCCTACTATAACGCCCACTTTTCACGTTATCTACCGTTAATGAATTTTAAAAGCTCATAAAACCGCTAAAATTAGAGGTATGATGATAAATTTTGCTACGTCTATCCCCCTAGGCAATTTCATTACTATGCCAAAAAATTAAGATGCCACGCCCACTTTTACGCCCACCCCCCATATAACGTTTTACCTAAAATTCATATAATTTCTCTATTAATAAAGATTTTGGAATAATAAAGGACTATATTGAAACACCTCAGTTGTACTCATTCGCACAAATAACTTTGACACGCCTACTATAACGCCCACTTTCACTTTTGAATTGTGTCCAGACGCATAAACGTAGAGTCAGGAATATATATTTATCGAGTCAAAAGAATATTTTTCCCTGAAAATCGCTTAAATCTATGAATTAGGAAAAGAGTTATAGATAAAAATGTACGAAAATGTATACCGCACAGTGTATATTTCAAATTCTGAAATTTTGCAAACATGGCTTTTTGGTCAAAGTCTTCGTTATAACGGAAAATAGATGTGCCACGCACACTTTTTTCCTAAAAATTTTATAAAAATATATAAGTCATATATGTTAGCATTTATTCATCTTACACTGCGACATTTATTGTACTGTTGCTAAATATAAGATAAAGATGATAAGATAGATGACTCTACTAGCAACTACTAGATGGCATGCTAACAATTTATGCTTATGTTCTCCTGAAGTTATGCTCTATTAAAAATGGGAATTTAGGAAAATTTTGACCTAAGTCAAAAAAAATTATCTCTAAACATTATAAACAATTTATTTTCATGTACTAGTGGCTAACAAATTTTAAAATTATACAAAACTTATTTCGTTTGAAAATCTTTTAAAAGCAAAATGTTATAGAAGTTTAAAAATCAAAATCTTACTAATAAATTTCCCGTTTTAGAAAAATGCAGAGAATGTATATTTAAAATCAGCCTGTGGCCCTTAAAATTTAACTTTCTTCCTCTTAAATTCATGTAAATACTCTATGAATAAAGATTTTGGAATACTAAAGGACTATATTGTAATATCTAAGTTATATTTATTAGCAGAAACTTTATTGACACGCGTATTTTAACGGCCACTTTCATTGAAAGACTAAATTTACGAAAACATTTTACTAGCATACCGAAGTTATAATGGGTGGTTTAATTTTAAGGGACTATGTTGATTTTGAATAAAATTATTATGAAATTATTATCATTTATTTTTATAATGATAATATTTGTATGCTTCAATTATGTATGGAACAAAATATCGGCCAAATGGCCCCCCAACCTAGGCGGCACACCACGATCCGATAGTCCAAATTTTCAATGACACTGTTGATGCTCGATTGTTGGGTACGATGATGAGTCGAGGTTGCTTGCTCTTTTGCCACGTCATCGTGAAAAACAGCAATGTTTCCCATTCAACGAACTAAGATGGCATTCACAGATGTTTTCACATTTCCTACAGACCTGCTTTGCAGACATTTAAATATTTTTTACAATTCTCACGATTGTGGACGAATTCGAACGATTATGTTGACCAAAAGAATCACGAAGTGCACAAAATTAATTTTGATTTGAACGCCCATTTTTATATAAATCTTTAATATTTAAAAGCGTTGCTCGATTGCGTATCTTTCCACGGTTCAAATTGAGTTAGTCTGAGATTGAGAAATGTCAAATGAAATAGTTGAAGGTTAGATGTGGTTCACCTTAAACATGGGCCCTTAAAATTTAACCACCCTCTACAAAGAAAGTGATACATATTTTATTATAAAGAGATTATTCTATAGCGATTAACAAAATAATAAATATTGTGCTTTAAATGTACACAAAATTGGTGGTGGGTATGAAAGATTCGGCACAGCCGAATATAGTGCTCTTACTTGTTTTATTTTGAGGATAATTTAAAATATTTATAAAAAAAAACTTTTTATTAATTTTTGTTACATTTGTACTTTTTATAAACGTTTCCTTTAAATACTCTGGGATTCTAGAAAAACTAGAAATGTACGTTATTAAAATTAGGGAATGAGTAAGAAAAAATTTATTCTCGAATTAAGTTAAATAAGACTTAAACCGTTTAATTTACAAAATTCTCAAAAATACGTAAATTTATTCAAATATTATGCAAATGCTTTAAACATTAAAACATTGGCATATTACTCGGTATTTCTAATTGTATCCACTTCTTTCTAAAATCCTCCCATTAAAGCTTTTATAGTTACCTTCGTTACCCCTTTGGACGAGGCGGTACTTTATTACGTATAAATTCACTCATGTTCTGGGATACCTTTTCTATGTTTCATTTTTTTAAGAGCCTAATATCTTTCCACAGGCCAAAGCCGTGGATAGTTGTGTGGATTTGACACTTTATTAATTTTCAACACGATAAAACAAACGTATACAGAGTTTTTTTTAGTATTTCAGTTATTGCGTGATATACACGCAACGAATTCTGTTGTTTTACTACCAGCTGTGCTGTTTGACTATTTATAGTGACAGTTCCATCTTATAAATAAAACTAAAATGATGTGCCACATTTGGACACCCTTTATTTATATTAAATGTTAAATGTATGCTTAAGATATTTAATATTTGTATTTCTGTTTAGTTAACTACGAAAAGCGTTGACAAAAATGAGCTTAATCCTTGCCAAAAATTCAGTATTATCTCCAAGGTGTTAAAAAAAAAGATTTTCATTAAAAAATGTTTTCGAAAATCCAAACAAAATAAAATTTTAGCGCTTCTTAGAACGTTTTGAGATAATGTCCAGCACTTGTTGCTAGAGATTGCTGTACACACAAGTATATTCGGATAATTATCAGAATTTGCGAGTACAAAAATTTCTGAACTTCCCTCATATTCTCTCTAGCTATGTATCTTACCTTCAAGATCGAGAGTTTGTAAACTATAATTTGAATGTATTGCAGCTGTGTTAACATTGAAATATCAGTTTTTCATTTAAATGTAACAGCCTGCGGTAATTATAATTAAAAATTAAAACGTAACAATATTATTACAGTTTTAGTTTAAGTTAAAATTTATCAAAATAAAATTTCTGTATTTAAGCACCCAAAAAAGTTTAAAGGAAAAATCAATAATATTTTTCAAACTAAACTAAAATTTAAACATGTAAGATCTGCATAAGCAATGTGTAGGATAAATAATTAATACCTAAGGTATGCAACACATGATATAAAATTTCCGCTGTGTATTACTATTAACCAATTAGAAATGTTAAATGCATGAAAAACAATCTTAATCAAACTAAAACTGTCATAATATTGTTACGTTTATAAAGATTGGTTTATTTCTTTTAAATACACCGGGGCTTCCTTTGTATTGCAAATAATAACACTTGGAATTCGTTATTAAATTAAGAGCACTTTATTTATTTAATTTTTTTTTCGTGTGTAAATTAACTTACGCATTTATATTACTTATTGTTATACACCTTATTATTATCAAACTCAATTTGATACACACCGTACAATCTCTACTGTAATACTGTAATATTAGCTGTGTTGTTTGACTATGTATAGTAACATAGTAATGGTCTGTAACATTCCACAAAGTTCTCCCATGTACATACTAGTACATTCTGATAAATTATAAGAAAGCCGTTACATTTAAATTAAGACGTAATGTTAATGCCTTAATGTATGCCGCACATAAAAACACAATCAAAGTAAATGTTAAATGTACATAAACTATTACAATTAAAACTAATTTAGTCTTTGACAATCGTATCACGACTGACTTTTTATTTTTGTATCGTTATTGTTTACAAGTTTTTCTTATATTCTGTTGCATGTTTGTAATAAAGTATAAATAGTACAATTAGGATGTGCTTACACTAATATATTTTTGCAATTATAAACTATGATATTTTATAAAAAGCCTTAAAACTAAAGTACATTTAAAAAATAAATAATATAAATACTTCATGATGAATAACTTAATAATAAAATATTTTTAGCTTACACTATGCCTACAACTCGGCCGTCCCGATTTCTAGGATCACCCGACACTAGCCGATTTATCGAATCTAACTTATCGCCCTATTAGGGTCATGATTTCCCCTTCGAGTCAACATACTACGAGTCGTTACCCCTGTTATCTGTCCCTTATCCTGACCACTATTCATTCCCAACTCACTATCGTCGTCTTCACTGTCCGAGGCTTGTTTATCAGAATCCTCACCAAGAAGAATCTGCTCATTTCCCCATTGAAGCCATGGCTTCATGTTCTGAGCTGCTCATATTCCGTCATATGGTCTCTGTGACCGCTAAAAACCTTCAATATCCCTAACACAATATCTGTCATTATCTAGCACTCTGGATATTCTATAATGGCCCTTAAACTTTGGCAACAATTTACTTGACACGCCCACTGTAGAATCAAAATTTCGAATCATCACATAATCCCCTTCCCTATATAACCTCGCACTTTGCCGTTTTCCGTCCTCATAAGATTTGTTATACTCTTGAACCCGTTTCTGTACTTGTTGGACATTCCTTCTAATTTCATCCAACCCTCTGTCAGTGTACCCTTGTTGGCCATTCACTACATTCTCCTTTAGACCATCCACTAGTTTCCCTTTTTGATAATACTTCTGTGAACAGTATTATTCATGGCATGTTTCACATCCAATAGCACCCTATCCCACGGTCTGCATTTTCCCTGATTCATTTACTTACTAATTATTGGTCCTAAATCCCCGTTAATTCTTTCTATCTGACCATTTGCCTATGGAGATCCTGTTGCGATTGTGACGTGAATAATATTGTTGTTCCTTAAAAAACTCCTCAAACCCCCCTGACGTAAAACAAGATCCCCTATCTGAAACAATGTGACTTGACCTACTATAGGCTCTAAAATAATCATTCAATGCATCTATTGCCTCGTTAGACCTAGTTGTCTTAGTCGGGTATAACCTCACGAATTTCGTACATGCGTCCACTACCACCAAAACATGCTTCCTAACAGAATCCTTACACACAATTGGCCCATAATTGTCCACGCGTACTACCTGAACTTAGCTGCGAATACTATACACTTCAGACAATTTGCTTAACTTAATAATTAAATATAATATAACTTAAACTTCTGTAAATTAAACTAATATCATGTAATAATATCTTGTAAATTAAACTATTTGAATTAAAATCTGTAACAATATTTTATTTTGTATTATACTAGCAGACCCGGCGAACTTCCCCTCGCCCCATTCAATTGTATTTCAATTGATTGTAATGCTTTTACGTGAATGCGTGATTTAACAATACACAAAACTCATATAAATAGCAACAAGAAAAATAGCACATTTACTGTAGAAAATTACAATGCCAATATGACACCGTTGTCATACGATTTGTCATTTTTCCATATTTTGTTAAAAATTATATACTATCTCACGTTTAAAGGTATCCTATATAAGAACCCAAGCTATCAAGAAACCTCTATACCAAATTTTATTAAAACCCCTTTAGTATAAAACTTTTGAGCTAATCGAGTTTAGAAAAGCATATAGAAAGACAAACAGACAGACAGACAAAAAATTTAAAATGTGGTTATTTAAATTCTACATCGTTGACAATCAACATTAAAAACAAGAGTTAAAAACTAACATTTCATCTCAATAGTTTTGTTTAAAAAATGTAAAAAAAATTATAAAAATATGGCAACACTGTTGAGAGATTAAAGCTGAAAGTCCATACCATGCGTTCTTGCGTTTTATACCTCATATGCTTTCTGCATTTGAAGTTACATTTCACGCTTTTTGCGCATTAACTAACACAAGTTGAGAGATGGCACTTATTATCTAAATGTCATCGATAATCAAAATGCAAAATTGTTTCATAAACAAATTTTTTAAATAAATAAGTTTTGTTCTTGACAAAAAGTTTATACTTCATTGCAAAAGCATTTCCTTCTTTTTAAAACTTTTTTTATAAAAAACAAGTAAGAGCGCTATATTCGGCCGTGCCGAATCTTATATACCCTTCACAACCATTCATCCCATATGAAATACGTACATACATATAAAAACATACATATATAAAAACGTCCCATTGTAAAATTATAAATTCACGTATGTATGTTAAAAAAAAAAAAAAAAAAAAAAAATTAAAAAAAATTAAAAAAAATTTAAAAAAAAATTTAAAAAAAAAATTTAAAAAAAAAAATTAAAAAAAAATTATTATGTATATAATATATATAAAACAAAAAAAATTAAAAAAAAAAATTTTATAAAAAAATAATAATAAAAATATAAATAATATATTAAATAAAAAATAAAAAAAAAATAAAAAAAAAAACTAAAAAAAAAATTTGTTTGGCTCAGCTGGGATTCGATGCCACGTTTTCTCTAACCAGTATACACGTTTGTATGTATGTATGTTGTTGTTGTAATGTTGTTTTTGTGAAAAAAAAATCGAGGTGGTCGTGGGTTTTTGCTCATATCTCAGTTGTTTATGTACCGATGTTTCTGATTTTCAATACCGATCTACTACCGAATATTTCTGATATTCTAATACCTTACCCGGGTCCAACCTATGTCGGGGGGCTTCAAAAACTTGATTTCAACATACACACGGACAGACGGTCAGACGGACACACTGACAGAGCTTAATCGACTCCCCTATTCATAAGCTTTCAGAATATATATACTTTATGGGGTCGGAAATGAAAATTGTAGAAATTTCACACGGAATGACAAACCTATATATGTATACCCTTTTTCACTGTATGAAGGGTATAAATATAAGCAAATAAATGCACAATACAAACATAGTTATCGATAAAACTAAAACTATAATATAATATTTGTCATCTATGGCATGCAAACTCAGTTGAGTTGTTCTCTCGCCGCTCATGACGATTAAAAGTAGAAAGTATCTACTTTATTTAAAAAAAAGAAAAATAAGAAAAAAAATACATAATTATTTAAAGAACTTCTTATTGACGTTTGTTTTTACGATTTCTTTAAACTTTTTTCAATTGCTATCTCTTTAGGCTCACGTAAAATTAATATCTTAGAACATAAATCATTGTAAACAAAATGATATATATGCCTGAGGTGTGTATCAAGACTACAACGGTTGCCTGACTACTCCCCCTATGTATTGAAATTAGTTTTACGAATTTTTTGTAAATTATTTTTTTTTTTTGTTCGCTACATCGAGTACCAAATTGGATTTTCGTTAATTCGTTATACCCAGTACCTAAAGTAAAACTTTTGCCTGTTCGTTAATTCAGGAAATCACTGTATATACTCTGGTTGTTTCAATAAGCTTGAATATATTTTTTTAATAAATTGAAATAATAGAATAAATGCGTTGAGATTAAATTTCAGTGACAACATTACCAACTTCATCGTTAGCACACAAATGTCCTTTACGAACTCGTTATCAAGAATTTTAACTATAAAGGTCTTCAATATATTTTTTCAGTTCATCAGTCGTGTAAAAATGTAAAAAATATAAGAAAAAAATTTTTTTTTAATTTTACATTGAGTAAATTATATGTAAATAATTAAAATTGGGTTTTAATAATTGTCTAACCTAACAATACTTAGTGAATTTACATAATGTAAACAATTAAATTTTTTGAGACTTTTAGAAAAAGTTTTAAAATTTTTTTAATTTATTCACAAACATTTTTTTAATTTTTTTGTTTAGTTTTAACACCTTGAGCAGCAAGAGCCATATGAAAGAAATTAAGTGTAAGTGATTAATTAAAGCAACAATTAATTAAAGTCAACGTATAACGACATCTATCGTATTTTGGCTGAGAACTTTATATTTTTTCATTAAGAAATAATTTCACACAAAATTTCATAGAAAAACTCGATATTCGATGTGTGCAATTTTCCGACTTTTCCGGAGGGATTTTCCTTGAAAATACGAACACTGACAACATTTTTTTACTGTAATCGGCCCAGCCGTTTTCATTTTATGAATTACTTTACATTTTTTATACCATTTTTATATATGTATATAGATTTAACTAGTAACTACTAGTAAGGTCACCAAGCGACCGAAATTTTAACGTAAACTTTTAGTTAGGGAGATAGACAAGATTTTTTTGATTGGTTTTTTAAGTTGTGCTAAATATATATATATATATCCGTGATTAAAGAGTTTTTTAATTATAATTACAAAAAAGTATTTTTTTTTAATAATTAAAAATATAAATAAATATAAGATTATAAACATTTTATTATAATAACTAAAACGATTCGATAATTTTTATTGTAAATCATTTATTCCGGCTTAAGTTAATTTTTCTCTTTTTAAACTTTATTAAAACAGTTTTAGAAAATACATTGTTAAAATTTTTAAGAATGTTTTTTATTCTTGTGTATAGTTGACCTGTTGTTTATGTTGTTTTATTATTTCCCCCTGATGATGGTCAGAGATTTTGACCGAAATATAGGAGAAATATAAAAATAAATAAATAAAAATAAAATTAAAGTTTTTGAATTTTATTTATTATTTATATAATGACCTCAAGCCGAAATAATAAAACAACATTTTTAAGAACGTTACAAAACTATTCCGATATTAGCCGAGTGGAATGCAGTTTCGAAACCAGCTAATATTTTATCATCAGCATTCTTTACCGGCAAACTCATACGTAATTTGAAACAAAAATTTATGTTAGAATTTAATGAAAATAAATTTCTTATCAAACAACATTTTCTTCATGTTCATGATTTTTCATATTCTTAATACATTTTTGTTAATTTTTCGGCTGGCAGTGTAAAATTTTTGTATTTTTATTTTTCATTTATAAATCTATCAAGGTGATAGACGTGAATTCCTAAATGTCGTAAACACTGTGGCATTATAAGTTAATATTTATTCGAATTTTTTATTCTTAAATTTTTATTTTAAATCATTTATTCTGGCTTAAGTTATTTTTCTCAATATTTCAATATCTATAGATATTGCCCACATACAGACATGTTGATATAATCAATAACTTTTCTACAAAAAAAAAAAATAAATAAATAGTGTAATAACCTATTTATGTTGCAAGTATGTGGCTAAAACCATAAATTGTTTTATTCTAATATTTGCCAGTAAAACTTTCCCCTTTCGTACATCGTTTGACCAACACACGAACATTGACTAAGACTTTATATCTAGGTTTATGATAAAGCCAAATACTATTAAATAAAATAAAACGAAAGATTGGCTTGGTTTAGTTCAAATAAGAAGGAGTGAGTACTAACCAAACCCTTAAATAAAACATTCCACGTTAAGCATTTAAACCCTTCTTTTCTTTAATACCAACAACTATTCGAAAGTGTACTTATGCCCTGCAGTTACAATAAAAAAAAATACAAATGACAATCATAAAAAATCTTGATTACATAAATCTTGCAAAGTTAATAAATATGTACAAGAGAATTTGTAAGTTAATTTTATTGTCTTTACTGTTCAACATATTGGTAATAGAATTAACTGCAGGGTTTACTTTTATATTTTTATATACCACACAATCTGGTATAGTGTTTAAGTATTCTAAAGGTAAGAAAAAACAAATTGATTACCTATATAGACGTTTACCTATTTGCAACAAAATGGTATATGAAAACTTCAATGTTAACTTTATTTATTGCACATGATTTACACTAGATACAAATAAGACTAGTGGCTTCAGTAAACAGATTTAAAACAACATGACAGTTGAACTTACCCAAATTACTTTTGATTTAAAATGTTTATACTTATGTATATGGGTTCGTAATTTAACTAAGAAACTTATCCAGAAAAATTAAACATGACCAAGAAATGATTTTACCATTTGTATATAAACTAGCTGAACCCTAACCGAGTTGCTGGTCCCGCAAATTTTGTTTGTTATGCTATTCCTAAAAATTTAATCCACTAAACTCTAAAAACTGAATTTACAACAGAAAAAAAAACGATAAACATTAAAGGAAGCTTAAATTGTTATGTTCTCTCTGCATTGTTCTTTATGCCCATACAAATAAAGCACGCTTTACAAAAACAATTTGTATAAAAAAAATTTAAGTTTTTTTTTATTTTTTGTCTTATGAGTTGCTTATGTGTTAGTAGCGAATTTACACGCTTATAACTCCTAAAGTACTGTAACGATTTTAGCAGCACCATGATTCTGCACATTTGCAGGAAAATTGCTTTTAATTTTTTTTGTATTAATAAAGGGCTGCACAAGGGTAAGAAAAATTGTTTACAAGCAATGTCATTAGATTTTAAATAGTGTGCAAATATTATTTTCTCATTATTTATTTATTTATTTATTTATGCAAAAATATGTGTTTTGCTTAACGAAAAATATTAAAGAATAGAACAAGACTGACAACAAGACTGAGAACAACGTTAGAATAAAAAAAAGCAGCTGAAGCAGAACAAAGATAAAATAGAACAAACAAACTGAACTAGAAGATTCGGAACATGTTTAAATGTTTTGATAGTAAAACTAGACCGCAAAAAAAAACTAGCAAAGAGACTTTAAAGCTTAATTATGTAATTAAATGATTACACATGTGTTAAAAATCGATTATTAGAAAGTGTTTTCTCTATAAACTGCCCTAAATGTAATTATTTAGTAACACTGATGTTCAATATTTTTTACGTTTTTTTGTATGTGTTCTACTGTATTCGATGTTTATCTTATGATTTAACGTTTCTTTATTTTATTGGCGTATTATGTTTTGATATTCTACTGTGTTTGAAAGCACAAACACCCATAAAGCTGTGCAAAATAACGTTTCGAGTGTTGATAAGTTCATTTAAGTGTGAACAATGTTTTGTTATTTATGTTTACACTAATATATAGTTATTGGTAGTAGACTAAAATACAATACATAACTCTTAGAGTATTTTACGCAGCTCCTTATCATTAAAATCCTATGCATAATTCAAGCGTTAACTTTGTCACAATAATTCGACTTGCTTATTAATATAGCTATGTATAAGATATAAATTGCACTCCATTTAAATATGTGCGGAGAACTCATGGATGTTAAGTAAAGATTTTTTTTAAAGCAACTTACATATTTTCTAGGAGATCTACGAACAGCTGAGAGACAGTATATACAAAAGCTACATTCTTTAAACTTCTTTTTAAATTTTTTTTACAATTGAAACAGCTACTTCTGCTCCTAGTGTGAACAAATCACACTAATATTAAAGTTGTTATAAATGTTTATATTACTTGAATCCTTAAAAGAAATCAAACTTCTTGGTGGTTAAATTTGTGTTACATATGGCTATTATGTGTTTATGTGCTTAAGAAATTCATGTGCTTTATTATTTTTCTGTTTGTTTGTTAGTTTGTTTGTTAGTTTGTATTCTAATAAAATGAAGAAGGTGTTTCTGTTTAACTTTTTATGTCCGCCCGTCCTTGATTATCTATCTACTTGGCTGGTTGGTTGGGTATAAAAAAGTTTTCTTTTATTTTTGATTTTGAACAAACTTCATTCACTCATTATTGTTTATCTTACCCTCTTACTTACAAAACAAACGTTATGACCATTATTTAGTGCGGTTAAACTTTATAAAAAGTTTTTTTTTTAAACATTTCACCTTTAATAACAATCCCCTGAAAACCTACTCCACCCACATGAATTGATGAGCTGCTTCTGTCTTTAAGCTAAAAATACATACCCCTTATACTTGCAAAAACTTGAAAAAAAAAAGAAAACACCCTTTTAGTAATACCATGTGTATGTTGCAGTGTAATACAAAATACATAAATCTACTTTTGATACTTCACGAAATTAAGTTTAGTTTTATGCGGTCAAATAAAATGGAAATTTTAACACCAGTTATTTATTAACTCAACCTTGTTTTGTTTTTGCAGAAAAATATTAAACTTTAATTTTTTGAGATTTAAGGTAATTAAAGTAAGAAACGAAAACAAACAAAAAACAACACAAGTTTTTAACTCACAATCATTTGTATAAACATTCTTAATATACATTGAAACTTTTTGTTTTATTATTTTTAATAAAACAACTTTGAACTACATCTGCTGATTATGCGAGTGCTAAATTGCGGCCTCCTGCCTGATTGATCCTTTTTGAATTTGTTATATAAAAGTTGGCCGCATTAAGGCTTTCTATAGTTTTATATTCTATGAATTATTTTACTTTTTTTTTTGTTTTTCTTTCTTTCAAATGCTGGTCACTTAATTCTACCTTCAGTTTAGTGGTTCATAAATTATTAGTTTTTCGTTAAAACAAATTAAAAAGTATAAAAGAAAAACCGCTAGCAGCAGCAAAACCAAAAATCTGCTTACGTTAATATGCTGCAAAAAAAATAATAAAAAAGCGAAAAATCCTTTTGACTTTGGCTTGAAGTTAACTACGAGAGAGTAGTTTTTCTGAAAATAAATGAAAAACTTTTATGCCAAAGGCAAAGTATTTAGAAATCATGGCTTATTCATGAACTACAAAACTAACGCACTTTTACTAACAACTTTACACAAACCTTGTTTCTACAGAAAATTTACTAAAAATAATAATAACAGCAAACATAAAATAAAGTTTATATTTACAAGTAACTGTGAGAAACAAAAACTTTAATGGTTGGTACTTTTTTTTTTCTTGTACTGAAACTTGCTTCTACTAACAAGCTACAGAAGTACGAGCCAAAATACTGAATTAGAGTGTTTTACATAAACCGTCTTAATTTATACGAAAAGTTATGGAAATTATGTAAAGCAGACACGAGGTGCATTTAAATAAACTAAATTAATGTTTACCTTTTTGCCAAAATATGTTAGTGTTTATTCGTATTAATAAATAAAAAAAAAAAAAAAATGGCAAAATGAGTTTAAAAAAAAATTAAACGTTTATATTAACTATGAATGATGAAGGTTATAAATATTGGTGTTTGCAGCTTATTTTTCGTCTTTTCAAAAGCATTTGATTTTGTTGATCATAAAATTATTACTGAGAAACTTTTGTATCATGGATTCGATAGACAAGCTTAAGCTTTATTACAAGTTTAACTCACAAACAGAAAGTTGAAGTTGAATCACAAAAGTTTGGTTGGAGTTATTAAGTATGAAAGGTAGGGTATCAGTCCCATCACTATTTAGTATTTATTTTGCAGTTTAAGAAAAACTGATTATGATTACAGACAATAAACTATATGTTTTTTTACCCATAAATAAGTGAAACTTCTCTAAACGCTCATATGGAATATGATGCAGCCATGATAATGGAGTATACGATTAAGATTTAGACCTTATATGTTTTATGGTCAAAACTTCTGTATTTTTGTGGATGGTAAATTTTTGCATGATGTCTTCTCAGTAAAATATTTTGGTGCACACCTATAAAGTAACCAATCGTGGGATATGTCAACATTTCTTCCGCTACCAGTCACTTAAACTATTAGGATATTGTGTACTCGTGGAATAAAAGCAAAGAGCTGAAATCGCTTCAGAGATCTCAGAATAAAACACTGAAAACTGTATTTAATCTTTCGTTGTTGTTCATATAAAGATATAACCACCATCCAGTATAAAGGCATATGCTTATAAATCTATTCACAATATTGGTCATCTCGCTATTCTATTCTTAAGAAATCAATATGTCTCTAATGAAAGAAACGCTAATAATCATATGGGTAGCTTGAAATATAACAAGTTACTGGAAGCAATATCCAAAGAATTTCAGGTCTTAAAAATATACTACAGCATATTTATTTAAAAATGCTTTTATTGTAACAATGGTTATTATATTAACTTCATCTAAAAAAAATTTTGTTTGCTCCTTTTAAAGGCCCGGTGGACTAGTCATTAGTGTGCTGGTCTGCTTGTCTGCGGGTTCGATTCCCGCCCGAGACTCTGGACTGGACTGCTTCTCCTTCTCTTCGTTTCTATGTATAATATTCTTTCTATTCTATTCAGGTATCACAAAGGGATCAATATAGTGGACCCAAGTGCACGTTCTACCTACCTACGTACCTATCTAAACTTGTATAATGTATGGTACATACATACATATAATGTATAGTACATAAGAATTTTTTTATTTGTTTTTATTTTAAAATTACTTTGCCAACTGGCCTTAATAATGTCCTATTAATTATTATTAAATTACCTAAACAAAGACCGTCTTACTCAGTCTTTAGTAGTTTGTTAACCATGTAAGCCATTCAAAAGCAAAAGGTTGTCTAACATTTTAGGGCAAATAATTCGTAATGAACAAACAGGCATGCAACTCGACAACTCCTTCTTTATTTATGTCAATAGCTTAAGTATAATTGCAAAACAGTCAGTCGAATGGCGACTACTCTTATATCATATTTTTGTGGACTATGGTAGAAATCATGCGATACTTTTCTCTACTCCGAAATATACATAATTTTATACTTATACCCTTTGCACAGTTTCTACAATATTGCTTTTATTGTAGTTTTAGGCAATTACATGGTGGAACTGTGATTAAAAGTTATTTAGGAAATCGATAATTTGAACTTTTTATTTAAACTTAAAAAAAGAAAATTATTGCCAATATGTTTGTCGGTAATGGATCCATTTAACCAAGATCTTCCGCAAATATTGACAAAAGAATATATTTCATATACACGTAAGAAACGTTTCAAGAAGTTCCATAGAAACTGCAAAAGCCGACTATGTTTTAATAAAAAAACAGAGGCAATTGTGTTCTTTCGCTCAAATCTCAGCTCGTAACATGCTCAAATAACTTATTTTCAATAGCGAAATTCTCGAAAGTATTTCTGATAAATTGATACCTCATAAATGTCTGCATATGGGCATACGGACTAAATTAATCCCATACCACCATACCATACATATATACCTTATAGGGTCTCAAATAGACATTGTAGAACTAATAAATGTATTGACTAACTTATATGTACCCTTTACACTCCCGGATCTTCTGATTTTCTTATTAAGTGTTGTTATCGACAACATTATAGAAAAATGTTGCTTCTAGCTCCTGTGCTTCAGTAATATTAATGACTGACTAGAGGCGACATATGCCTGCTAGTTTAGTTTATCAATTAGGTAGGATGCAGTCTTTGCTAAACAACATGCAAGCTAAAAACGCTAGGTTAAAGCTGATAACCAAAAAAATTCTAAAAATTTTTTAATATAGCATCAATAGACCGAAAACGTCAAATCTGTCGAAGCTGTATGTTATCAAGAAAGTGAAGCTTAACATGTGTGAGTAACAACTGTGTAAAAGCAAAAGCTATAAGTTGATGTCTACGCCACATTTATTTTGTATATTGTACACAACCAGTACTCGTAAAAATCCCTGTACTTTGACTCCTTTACTACATTTTGAATAATATTAAAATACGTGGTGGTGGTGTTTTAATTGCTGTTTCCTGTTTGTATCCTTCTGAACAGTTATTATTTGTAAATTCATCTGATATTGAATTTATCGCTGTTGTAATACAAATTCAAAATATATCGCTCTTTATTACCTGCTCATATATACCTCCAAACTCTGATCCACAACTTTATGGTGAACATGTTTTGTTAATAAAATCCGTTGCAGATAAAGTAAAGTCAGCTGATTTTTTGATGATTTTTGGTGATTTTAATATTCCGACTGCATCCTGGATTATATCAGATGATACAGATTTCTTTGTACCGATTACATCACATGATTGGAGTCAAGATTTTTTCAATAGTCTGACTAATTTAAGTGTCTTTCAAATAAATAAAATTTTTAATAACAACAACCGGTATTTGGATCTCGTATTTGTAAATAATCCCCCTCTATTCGACGTATCTAGGACTAACCCCTTATTTATTCCTGAGGACCTACACCATCCTAAATTGTTAATTTCTACACCATTGCCTCAAAAGGAAACTGTTCACACTGTATCTGAGTCGCTCTGTTTTAAACGTACGAACTACCAAATGTTAAATAACTTGTTACATAATATTAACTGGTTTAAAATTCTTGCTTTTTCTTATAATGGTAGTAATTTTGATCAAATCCTGTTGAAATTTTGCTCAGTTCTCTTCAGTTGTTTATCAGCAAGCACCCCATTGTTAAAAAAGGTAACATCAAATCGTCCTCCATGGTATTCCCGTACTTTAACCTGGTTAAAAAATCGTAAAAACCGTTTATATAAAAAGTTCATGAAGAGCAAAACCCTTATTGATCGTAGCTATTATCTAATAGCTCAAAGCCGTTATATTTTTGAAAACAAAAAATGTTATGCATCGTATATAAACAAAATGAAATTTTACTTTAAAAAGAATCCAAAAATGTTTTATAATTTTGTCAACTCCAAACGTAGAGTTTCAACGTATCCAACTACTATGAAAATGAATAATGTTGTTTATTCTAATAATGCAGATATTGCCAATTCTTTTGCTGATTTCTTCGCCTCTACTTTTTCTGCAAAAACGTTCCATAGTTCAATTTATCCTTAAGATATTACTTCGTCTTCATCAATTAATATATCATCTTTAGATGTCGATACTGTCTTAAAAAGCCTGAGAAGTATAAAAAATTGTTATAAACCTGGTCCTGATGGTATTCCTAGCTGCATATTAAAGAATTGTGCCGACGTTTTGGCTATTCCTATCACTCATCTGTTTAACAGTTCATTGAAATTTGGTATATTTCCTAAATGTTGAAAAGATTCATTTATCATCCCCCTTCATAAATCTGGTAGCCGTAGTGATGTTACTAATTATAGAGCAATAGCTAAACTTAACTCGATTCCTAAACTGTTTGAGAAAATATTAACGGACATCCTAACTACCCAAATATCAACAATTCTTTCTCCAGCACAACATGGTTTTTGTAAAGGTAGATCTACATCCACAAACCTAATGGAACTGACGTCCTTCATCAATACAGGATTTTGTAATGGTAACCAAACTGATGTAGTTTATACTGATTTCAGTAAAGCCTTCGATAAGGTAAACCATGATTTATTGTTAGTGAAGCTCAAAAAATTAGGGTTTCCGGTTAACCTTTTAAAATGGATTAGTTCTTATTTAAAGGATCGGAGACAATGTGTTTTTTATAATGATTGTATATCAAAACATATTGAAGTAACTTCCGGAGTTCCTCAGGGAAGTCACCTCGGCCCCATCTTATTTTTATTGCTTATAAATGATCTTCCAAAGGCTATTCAATACAGCAATATTTTAATGTTTGCTGATGATGTTAAACTTTATTCATGGATTAGAACTGTTGACGACAGTTTTTGGATCTTGGAATTCTCTTTGATGTAAAAATTAATTTCAACTCACATATGAGGAGCCGCAGAACAAAAGGTGCTTTTTCGTTCATTTCAAATTTTTGGGAAATCGAGAATTATTTTTTTCGCCCCTTTAAAAAACTGCAAGAACATGAAAATGCTTACAAGATTTTTACTTATCTACAGATGCATCTAACTGTCGTAAGTCACCCGATTAAATATTAAGGATGTTTGATATAACTCCATTTTTATTTCGGAAAAAGCACCTTTTGTTAGGAATAAAGTAAAACCACTTTTCTTTAAAAAAAAGTAAAAAAGCACGTTTTGATAATAGAAGGAAAAAGTACATTTTGTAATGCGAATACACATATATGACGATAAAATTTTGACTGAATGTGGTTAAACCTGATCTAATAAAAAAATAATAAAAAATGTTAAGCTAAGTATATTATTTTTGTCGTTTTATTGAATAAAATTGCAACTTAAACATTTCTTTATTAGCCTTTAGTTAAAATACGTATAAAATTTGTTAAATAGTTAAACTCTTGTTCCAACATCTTCTTCTAGGCAAGAACGTCCAACATTTTCGTTTATTGAATCCTCCATACCTTTATCCTGGTTATACAAAATGTCCTTGTACCAAAATAATGACTGATTTTCACTCCAGTCTTTACCAAACTGTTTTATTAAAAGACTTTCCACAAAGACTTTAACATCTGATTAATTTTACTTTAACTGTAGTTTGGTTTGATCATTAAAGCAAAAAGTGAAACTACACAAAGATTATGGGAAAAGAACCTTTTGTTAAAAAATAAACAAAAAAGCACCTTTTGATAAAAAATAATCAAAAAACCACCTTTTGTTAAGCATAAATTTTTTATAACTCATTTACTTTGTAAAAAAAAAATAAAAATAATGCAAACTTGATTGTTTCTACAAGATTTCAACCTAAATATTATAAAAATACCAAAAAACCAATTTTTCGCGAAATGCGAAAAAACACCTTTTGTTCTGCGGCTCCTCATATAATAATGACAGTAAATAAAGCTTATGGGGTATTAAGTTTCATAAAGCGTTGGGCTAAGGAATTTAATGATCCTTATGTAACAAAAAATTTATTCACGTCATTGGTAAGACCTTTACTGGAATATGGATCAGTAATCTGGGATCCCCAATATGATGTTTTTATTCAAAAACTTGAATCAGTCCAAAAACAATATTTGCTGTTCTGCCTTCGTTACCTTCGTTGGAATCCTAATACAAACTTACCGTCATACCGTAGTCGTTTACTACTCATTGCGCTCCCAACGTTACAAAGCCGAAGAATTGTTTCCAATATTGCATTTGTCATAAATCTAATTCAAGGCAAAATTGCTTCCACATATCTTCGACATAAGATATGCATCAATGTTCCTAATAGGCAGCTTAGATTTTATGAACCATTTCATAGATCAAACTACATTAACTTTGATCCAATTAGAAGAATTTGTGCTGAGGTAAATAAGTTCTATGTTCACATTGACTTTTCTGATAATGTTGCTGTAACAAGTGGAAAGCTGATAAGATTTCTAAACTCAAATGTTGTTTTTATTTTTCTTTATTTTTGTAATTAAATTAAAAATGTTGCTAAACTGTAAATATTATTATGTTGATGAAATTAAATAAATAAATAAATAAATAAAAAAAAAAAATAAAATTAATATTAAAATAATAATAATAATATTAAAATAATAATATTAAAAAAGAGGAGACTAAATCAATGATGCCAATTAGCTATTGTATTTAGCCACAAAGTAGCAGAATCATCTACAATCCACAAATAGTTGTTAAGATAAAAATCTCAGTAAAAAATTTAAAACATTTGTTGAGACACAATGTCCCTTAAAAGCACAAAGTAAACATTTTTATATGGCCTCTCTAAACATACTGCATTGTGTGAAGGATTTTTTATATACATATTTATCTTTACTATTTTAAAATATGGGAATTTGTATTATTTGTCCTGATGTCCTGAGTATATAAGACGTCCTGTTTTAGTGCACAAAGAGTTAAATTTAACAATCTGATCGAAAATGGTGTAATTAATCCTAACTGAACTTCTATATTATTTTTAGTCTCAGTTTTTGTTTTAAGGCGATATTATTAATATAATAATTTGTTAATTACTACTCTATTATTTTCGACATACTAATAAATAATATATTCATAATGTGCAATTTAAAATTTATTTAATTTAAATTAACGGTCTATCTACACACTATAAGCTTTCTTCAACGTCACAAGAACTTATTTGAATTGTCTATCATTACGTTTATCCACAATTATAGACCAATCCACCGAAGAACAAAAAAAAAAGGCATTTAATTTAAATACTGCAAAAAGCAACACGTAAGCATCATCGAAATCAAATTATATCCTTATCAAACACTATTTCCCCTACAACCAAAAAAAGGGTCTCTGTTGACATCTACAAAGATAATACTACTGCAAATTTAGCCCCTTAAAGCTTAGATAAACACAAAAGCTTTTGCTGGCTGCAAAGATTGCCAAGATAAAGTACAAAATGTTGGGTGGTATAAATATCCAAAGCTAAACAAGAAACTAAACTAATTGTTCTCAAGAGAGAGAAATATAATTCACAAAAGGATGTACTATTGGCAGGATCTGCAAAAAAGTTTCTGCAGTTTCTGTATGTTTTTATCCTGCTCTGTTTTGTTTTCAAAATAAAATAAAATTTCTATGACCGGTCATATTGTATGTATCGTTGTTGTTTCTACTTGCTGTTAACTAAGAACAATGTTGTTTGTTGCTAAAGTGTAGAGTTTTTAAAGCACTATTTCCAACACTAGGGGCTTCTTGCTTTCTGCTGCCTCTAAGTACTTGCTTGAGAAAAAGAGCTCTCGTTTTTATTTCAAGTTCTTTTTTTGTTTTATTTTTTTTTTCGTTCTTTTCAGAAGATAAAAACAGAAAACAGCAGCAGCTGGCTGCTTCAAGGTAAGGCAAGTTTTTGCCCTTTTTCTGCTTACTTTATTATTATTGTTATTGAGTTCATCTCTTTTGTTTTTGGTTGTTGTTGTAGATGTGATGTTGTTACTGCTGCTGTTTGTTGCTGTTGCAGAGAAAAATACGAAAATTTTCATTTTCATCGCAGAACGAACACAATATTGTTGAGGACGATGGCGGTGGCGGGACTACAATGATGATGACGAGAACGAATACGACGATAAAGATGATGACGAGAGTACAAGTACCGTATGTTTTTGTGCAAAAAATCGATGCCAACATTGACAATGGGTGTTCACGGCAAAAGCAAAATAAAAATATATAACAAAAATATATGTGTTTATGTGTAGATGTGCGAATATACGTGTGTTAACAAAAAAAAAAAACAAATGAAAATATCCTTATAATAAAACTCCACATACTACTTCTTAATTGCTGAATTAACGAAAAAAATTTAATAGTAATACGTGTTAGGGATAAAAGCTTTAAGCAAATATATCTGTCCATTTGCGTAAATTTATCTAAAATTTTCATTTTGTTTATTAACTTGTTTTCATAATTGTTGTGTAAGATATTTTGAAGTTTTTTTTAACGTTTAGTAAAACTTTTAGCGAACAGTATAACCTTTACTATAGGCTAATTTCTGTATTATTTGAGACCCCTTTAAGCATAGATACGCACAGACTTACATATGTTTCTACATACATAAATATGCATACATAAATATAATATGAATCCTTTATCTTGTAAATAACATTTTATGATACAAATTTCCTAGGATTTAAAATTTAAATTTGATGGGTTCATCTCAAAAATAAAATGGATCATAATGTGAACCAAAGCATATTTGGAAGCCTTGACTTGTCATCATAATTTTCTTTGTACCCTGAATCCTTATGGATAGAAAAGTCGATATAATCATCTGTCTGTCCGCGTGAGCGTTTAAATCAACTTTTTGAAACCTCCATATATCCTACGGTCTCGTGTGCAAAATCAATTTATCACAAATGATAAATAAGAATTTTGTTACTGAACTTCGACCCATTAATGGTTGAGATATAAGACATAACCAATTATGCCTCTGTTTTTTATATTGATATAGCAACAACAAAATTCTATTAAAAAACAACAACAAAAGCAGGCGGTGTTGCACATTATGGTAAAAAATGTGTGGGTTGTTGGTATATTTTGTATGCTTATTAAGTTTTTTCTTTGTTTACTGTACGTTGCACGAACATGATCAACGGACATGCCATCAACCAACAACGGCAAAGACTAAGCAAGTTTAAATCTGTTTCACAAACAACTTTTATGTATGCATATGCTTATTATTGCATATGCTACGCTTTCGTGGGAGTTGAAAAAAGTCCGCTGAAAAGGTCCATATAGTTGATTTATTATGAATTTAATTTTTTTTAACAAGTAGTAATCAAAATTTGTAAAGATAACGTGTAAGCTCGGTTTCTGGCTTTAATTTAATTCAATTTGATCTGTTAAATTAAATGTTAACTTCTTTTACTTTGTAACTTCTGGCAACACTGGTTAACTACTATCCAATACACACTACATTTAACTTTAACTACACTTTGTGCTGTTAATGTTTATTTAAGTTTTTTTTTTCTAGGAAAATAATTTTTTTTATTTGTTTTTGCTGGACACCAGCTGATTGTTTTCCACCATTAAATCGTTATTAAAAAAGTTTTATTTTTACAGAGGCTTTTTAACATTTTTATGCTGGCAGCATTACAACAAACCCGTGAAGAGCTCACATATTTGGTGTATCTATACACTACCAAGAAATTTCTCTTTAAGTGTAGCATCATGGCTACATTTCTTCTTATTTATTTTCCGTTGACATCCTGCAGGATTGTAAGGATTTCATTTTAAAAATATGTATTTTTATTTTGTTTGTGTGATATTTATTTTATTTAAATTGCTTGTTGACTTCGTATTAATTTTTTTTCGTCTGGCTCAAATAATATGAAACTTTGAAAACTTTAAATTTAAAAACACATTTCAATCCAATTTATTTTTATCTAACCCATATCTATAAAGATTTGGTATTTGAACTTAACTTTGTGGTTAGCCTTTGTAATTAAAATTAAAAAAAAAATTTATTATTAACATTTTTATATAATTTATAGGTTTAATTCCTTTCATATTACAAAATAAAACCTGAGTTACATTATTATTGTTAATGTAGCTTTTTTTTACAATTATTTTAAATTGCAAAATTAACTTGAAAATTATAATATAATTTTTAAAACTTTTAATTTGTTTTGTTCTTACAAGAGTTAAAATAACATTTTTCTTAAATTACACACATGCATGGCTCATTAGTTTAACTTTCCGTACAGCTGAGACTTATACTTTTTCATAGGGATTTGATTCTTTTTCATTATAAGAAAAATTAATCTGATTTATTAAGTTTTGTTTAGTTTGTAAATGTTTTAATAAAAAGGAAATGAGATATATTAAACTAAAAAGATACACTATTCAAACATTGATTTTTTTTCATTATAGTTAAATATTCTTTTGATTTATGTGATTATTCAGAGTTACTTAAAATACTTAAGGCATTTACGGCGTATTATTTTTTTACGCTTTTATCATTTGAATGTAAGAAAAAAAAAACAATAAATTAAGGAAATTGTTTGTTTAAAAAAATCTTTAAATTTTTCATCTTATGTGATTTAATATGTACGTACGTACACTTGGTGTAAGCAACCAATCATTCTTTATGACCAATAACTTCATTTCTGCCTTTCTATCTATCAAATCATTTTTTCTTTTTTGTATTTAGTATCCATCAGAACAGTAATCTCTAAAGGATTAAATAGAATTACAGCTACAAGTTTGACCTTAAGGGAGCTCCTTTTTTAAACTATAATGTACATATATGTATGTACATTGGGTGTTCTTTTTAGAAGCATAGAACTTTTTTAAACATTAAATACAAAATAGTCAATGAAATGATCAACATTGTCCAAAAGAATAAGTAAAATCATAAATCTATCCATAGTATTGGTATTGCCTGCTCTATAGGTTTTGGAGATAAATATTCACGATTTGTTACATGTATACTGAAACGAGTAAGAAAGCAAGGCCGAATAACCTTCACCATCATGTATTTATATATGACCACAACGTATGTATGTAGCTAAGCTTAGATTTCATATTTAATGTTAATGGCTATTTTGCTTTATTTTTCCAAATCCATCTTTCAATTTGAATAGCTAGCTAGAATTCGTCTAATCAAGCTCTTTCATTTGACACCCATATTGACGGGATTGAGAAAAAAAAATTATTCGTCATCTTGTTATGGACAGCACCTTAAGTTTTCTACTGGGTAAGACTTTACAGTTTATATTAATATTTAAGAAGTGGAATGGGCTAAAGCCTTAATAACTATATGACCAAATACATTCGCCATTTAGTTTCAGACACAATCTTGGATTTCATGTTTTGGAAAGTTTACCCCCCGACAACACGAGCGATTGATTATGTCTTAATATAAGCAATAAAGCCGGCAGAATAAAGGCATCAAATTGCCAATGTTCAAGCTTATATTTCTAGGTGGTGAACACGTAAATATCTTAAAACATGGAATTAAAAAATTTCCTGGAGATTGATCTAAGTATAATTAAATATTTTACAAAAAAAAACGAAAATAAATTTCACCAAAAGCACTAGATTAAAACGATTCTTTTGCTATTAAATATTTCAATATATTTAAATATTTCAATATATTTTATAATAACAATGTTAATTTTAATATTTTATTTTCTTTTTTTCTGCAACGTTCTTTTATACATTCGTGTTGTTGTTACATTTTATTTGTGTGCAATTGAATTTGACAGCTTGTGTTAAAAGATTATTGCTCAGCAATGTATTATAACATTTATTGCTTAATATGTATTCTAATACATATTCATGCAGTCCACACGTTAATATCTTGTGTTGGCAATAGAATTTGACAGTTGCTGTGGCAATAATTGCCAAACACATTGCTCGTGTGGTCGGGGGATTACTGTTTTCTTCTGGTCAAGCCCTTTTGTTTAATACCAACTCTGAGGTGTTTCAAGTGGGCACAATTTTAATACTAGATTTGACCCATATAAAAATTTATTGTATGCCATTTTGTAGTGGCGGCCATCATTGGTTTAAAATTTTTAATTATTATTTTTTTATATTCTTTTAGTCAAGGCTTTTCTTTTGATATCCATATCGTTGGAATCTGTTATACAGAAGCTGAAAAAATCGGTATTTATTTGTAAATTTTAAGAAAAACACCGAAAAAATTGAATGCTTCTATCTCAGTTAGTTTTAAACCAATTTGACAGTTTTTCCAGCAATAATTTTGCAGATTACGGTTTGTATTTTGGTGCCTTTAGAGTGTCTAAAAGATATTATGAACTTTAGTAGTTTGACATAATAAAAATCTTTTCTTTTTGCAAATCAGTTACCGGTTTGTCCAATAATTATTTTTTCAAAAAGGTCTAGAGGCATTTTATATATACAAAGAAAACAATATCGGTTGTGATTCTTGAAGTAAAAGTTTGATTTCATTTACTAAACCATTCGATTGGCAATGCTTTTGATTATTTTTTTTCTGGGTGTGTGTCTATAAATTATCCTACGCCTGGAAATTTTTGATTTTTCTGGCAAAAATAGCAGAAAAAAAGAGAAAGTCGTTCTTATTTGCTCATATCTCAGAAAGTTATGGGGTGATTGTGCTGGATATTCCTCAATCGACTTCATAAGCTACCAGAAAAAATATACTTTTTGTGGTCATAAATTTGTAGAAATTACAAACGGAATGACAAAGCTATTTATACCCTTGGTACTACAGTTAAAGAGTATAAAAAGTCAAATGCACTTCATTAGTAAGGCAGCTGATTTTACAGTTATCCCATTCAAAAGTTCTATACGTCTGAAAAAACACCCTCTACATATGTTTTCTAGTACATATTTGATATTTATGCTAAATTTATAATAGTATTAGTTTTATGTATGGACACATATGCAAACATACATACATATGTACATATTTAAATCTCAACATATTAGCTAATATTTGTATAGTTTTATTATGTTTTTGTTGTTGCTCAAAACACGCACAAAATTAGAATATCAGTTAAGCAACATAGTCAAGCATTGATAAGTTTAAAAAAAACTCGTATGCGTTCATATGCAATCAGTTGTTTGGATGGTGATGAATATTTTCATATCGAAATACATATTTATTATAGATCAAGAAAACTATGAAATACTGTGTTCCAGAAATCTACTTACTTTAGTGATTTAAAAAAATTCATGTTTATTTTGTTTAGAAATCGCTTTCGTTTTCTGCAATTAAGTTAACGTCCGTTAAGCTATAATTTGTAGCTTATTCCAAAAGACTTGCGACTTAAGAAAGTAAATAATTCAAGATCTAAAATTTTCGAATTTTTATGTTAAAAATATGGAAAAAATCAGAGGCACTCTTGTTTCTTTGTTTATATCTCAGGAGATAAAGAACCATAAAGGTAGAAAACATTAAATTATTTAAACTGTAATTAACAGATAAATCTGCACATTTGGTGATGAATTTAAATTACAGAACAAAAATACTGTCAAAAAGTAGATAGTATGTGTGTATTACTAAATTGTTGCGGGCTTTTTTTTTTTGATAATTATACATGTTCCAAAAATGCTAAGGGCTGTCATTTATTCATACAGTGCTTGCAATTACATAAATGAATAGTTATTTTTAAAAATTGTTAACAATGGAAACATATTAATTTTTGAATTTTTTTAATTGTTCCTAAACTTTTTCATTGTTATTAATTATACAAATGATTTTGTATTTCATTCGAGTACTTAATATTTTTTTATTATTTGTATAATGAATGTGAATTTAAATTAGTGTTTCTAATTATAAAATGCTTATTTATGTTTATTTATTTAATTTCAGTTTAATAAAATTTTTAACAATAATGCTAATAATAGAGTATGAAGCAAGCAATCAGGTGAGTGTTAAATACGATATTTAAAAATTTGTTTAGCAATTATTATGGATAAATATTTTTAATTAAAAACAAGTATCAGTGCTATATTCGATGCTGCCGAATCTGGTAATACCCTTCACTAACATAAACAGAAGTATTATTAGCACAACGAAGAGAAGTCTAGTTTTTAGATTTAATGTTATACGCCATTTTGCTTTACTACTTCCAATGTCATATTGAATTTTGTAATCTAGTCAAGCGCTTTCATTTGATATTCATTTTAATGGGATGAAAAAAAAAGTTATCCTACATTTTGTTTTGAACACCATCTTAGATCTTATATTATTTTATAGTTATCTGTATTTTACTTATCAAGCGCTTTTATTTTAAACCACAATTGACGATATTAAATGGGACAAAGCCGTTATTAAAATTTAGGAACATTTCATTTAGGACACCATCTTGGATTTTAAAGTTTTCTTAGTTTATTGTATTCGTTTAATTTTATACCAATATTGTGGGAGTTTAAGGGGGGTAAGTTTTAAATCCTAGATTTAATTAAAAATTTATTGTTCTTTATTCTTTAATTGATGCCTATATTGATCCTTGCAATTGTGCAGAAGCTGAAAAAGTCGGTTTTTGTTTGTTAATTTTAGGAAAAAAAACCGAAGCAGATGTGTTTTTGTGCTTATATCATAACCGATTTTTTAGTTTTTCTTGGCATTAATTTTCGAAGCTGCGGCTTGCAATTGTCTGTCTCTATTCTGCCGAAAAAAATATTTATGAGCTTGGCCAATTTGATATAATAAAAAAATATATATTTTTTTATAAATTATGCTACAGCTAAAATATTTAAAGTTTTATGGTAAAACTATGGGCAAAACAGAGGCAGTCATGTTTTTTTTGCTCATATTTCAGAAAGTTAAGAGGCGATTGTGCTGGATTTCAATTGTGATTCTTTCTTGAACATTTTTAATAGCTGATACAATATAAAGAACTGCTAAACATTTGGGGGTTTCTAAAAGTGATTTCAACTAACACACGGACGGACGGACATTTATCAAGCGACACACCTCTTCATAAGCTTTCAGAAAATACATATGTATATGTGACAGCGCATAGAGAAAGGGATTTAAGGGTAAAAACAGGTTTTGTTCAGGAGAGCCATTTTAAAGATTAAAAGATTTTTATATTTTTTTTAAATTGCTTATAAGGAAAAAAATAAATTTTTTGTAGTTTCGTAAAATCAAGTTATTTTGTTAATTTAGTAGGGGAAAAAATGAAAATAAATAAATTTTAACGTTAAGTCCCTTTCTATTTGCGCTTAGAATCGTCGACTTCACTTTTATAAAACGCGCATATCTCTTGGAGGGAACACTTTTGGGACATGGGATCGGTCTTATTCGATGCTCAGCTGTTGTCCACATTATTTCTATTTTTATAGCTTTATAGGAAAGAACTTTTAGATTTTGGAGTTAATTTACATATACTGATTCTTTTTTAATTAATAACTTTTAAATAAATTCCGCGCTGTATTAATTAAAAATCTTATCGGTTTTCGTATAATTAGTTAAATTATAAGTTGAAATAAGTTATTATTCCAAAAGATATTATTCATTGAAAAAATATGAGCAATAAGTTTTTATATTTTAACTTTCTGTAAAGTTGTTACAGATAATTGAAAATTTGCCTTAGGATAGTTTTAAATTATTGGATTGCAATAGTGTGATATCTGAATTTTAGCTTATATCGACTTATGCAGTTATTCCGTTTGGCCACAGATATATTTATATATTATGGAATAGATAATCAATTGAATGTTTTAATCGTAATAAAATAAAATGGTACGAGTTTTTGTATTTATGTTAAATAATTAAGAGTTTTTCGTTAAAGCCACAATTAGTACGAAGGAAGTGTATTCAATTAGCTACGAATAGAGTAAAATAAAATTGCATGCCCTTACATTAATAATGACATGTCATCAACTTAATACACAACAAATATATAGGTACTTATTTTAATTATTAAATATAAATATTAAATTATGCTTTTATCATATTTGAAAAGTTTCTTAATTACTGTACTTATTTTTGTTCTCAATAACATATTATTTTTATTATAATATACATACAGACATCCATATATATTTATTCATTTGTATGAACTAACTAACATTGTTACCCAGTACGAAATTACTATTACAAGCCATTTGAGCTTAATAGTTTGCCTTTTAAATTAGGTCATTCATACTTAATTATTAGTTTTGCAATTCTAATACATACAACAGCTGTAATACAAAATTTACAATAATACATAAAGTCATAAAATAGAATTGTATTTAAATATTTACTCATATTCTAATGCACACAGCTATACGCACACATGTAAAACATTAATATTGGTATGACCATTTGTTTGAGCGAAAATACATACATATGTGCAGTTGACGAAACTTTGAGTATTCTATTCAATATATGTATTTACGCACAGTTTTCCAACTGTAATAAATAAATATATTTATGTAAACATATATTTATGTGTGTTTTAAAGCATGCAATTTGTAAGTATTGATGTACTTATTTATGTGCCCTGTAGCTAAATTTTTAACTAGTTACGGTTTGGACTAGTCATATAACTAGTTGCAACTGTAGCAAGAGTGGTAGATCTCACACGCATTGGCTGAAAATAAACGAAATCACCATTCGCCAGTCGCAAAATTGAAGAGTATTTTGTTTTTTAAAACAAAAATCTTATGCTATAAACACAATCAAGTCCACCGACCATCGACTACAAGATGTCAAAAATAGAATACATGCGTGCTTATGAGAATAATTATTTTAGCCGCTACACGACTACCGACTACACGGCTACTTTTGTAGCCCGTAGCCAACTTAGGCTAATTTCTATTTTTCTTGACTACAAAAAACAGATTAGTGCTGCCAATACAATAAATGCATGAAATGGTGGTTTTAAAAACGCAATACTTTAAATATCGCTATTAAAAACGCGAAAAACTATTATAGTGGCACCATTGAAAAATAATAATATATATGTCAAAACAGATGCTTATTTTTTGTAGTTAGTGGTCGGTAGTCGTTAAAAGAATTAAGTAGCTGGCGACTTGGCTATTTTTGTAGCCAGCTACTTTTGTAGTCGGTAGTCGATGGTCGGTAGCCTTTGATTGTGTTTATAGCTTTATTCATTTCATTTTAAAACAATAGTGTATTGGTGTAGTGGTTACTGTGTAAAACTTCAAAACTCTGGTTTAAGTCCTAGATGAGACAAGGAAAATTTTATAGCGCCTAATAATGCTTAAATTGCTATATAAAATATACATTAAATTTGTTCAGTATGTGTGAGGTGGCTACACTCAGTCACCATTCTCTAACAATAACTACTTAGTATTTAAACTAGTTTCAAACTAAATCAAATGAACCAGTTGGGCTGTCCTATGACAAACTAATTTTAAAATCAAAAGTTTGAAGGACAGTTATGTAACTAGTCTGTAGTTAAAATCAACTGGTGCATTTCCAACCACATACAGGTTACTTTATCTGCAGGTTTTATATCCGTCTAAGTTTATTGACAATGTTTATACGTATTCATCCTTGGTTTTGTATTAACATATACAGACACAAATTATTGTCGAATCTCTATCCGTTTCTCACTCTGCATTGTGCATTCATTTTCATTAATAATATAAATTAGAAAACATGTTTTATAGTTTTAATTTTTGTTTTGTGGTTGAAAGTTTAACCACTTCTCTTTCGCCTCTTCATCAATAGAACAGAATATCTTTTAATTTTCGGAAATATTTATACCCTACACTTCCAATTGTACGATTGTTATTATGTTTGCGACGCCATAGTTCAAAAATCAAATCTATCTGTAAGTTAATAGTAAAACGTAAATATGTTCAAAAGTGATTTGTATTCGTTTAGTTTTGATTGCAATAAGTATTGTATATCCGTAATAAAAAATTCTTATTGAAGTTGGACTTTGAGATTTATAACTGAATTTTAAATATTTGTATTAAAGTTAAATTTAGCTAAAACAAACTTTACTTTAAATTGCAATACACTTACACATCTACTTTATATTGATTTTATGCGTGCAGCCTACTTATGTCAGTCACAGCTTTAAATTTTTGTAAATTTAAAAAAAAAATTTAAGAATAGACTCTAACTTATTTGTGTTTAATGTGCTGAAATCGTAATACAATTTATCCTTTATAATTTCATTTATTAGATCCCTGATGATGATCTATGAAGTAGGTCGAAATATTCGAATAAAATAAAGAATTTTAAAATCTTTCCTTTAAAAATAAAACAAAAATCTGCAACAAAATATATAAACAAGAAAAAAAAGTTCAATGTGAACAGAAATCTTCCTAAAAAATTGTATAAAGATTTGTCAATGAGTTATTAAGGCTTCCAACTCTGACTAATATTTATTTTGTTTATTGTTCGCTTGTTATTTGGTTCTACTAAAAGCTAAGTAGCAGCTTGCTTCATTAAGACAAGACTTCTAACTAATAGAAGTGTATTAAAGTGAAGTAAGTCACCTTAAAGTATTCAGTGCTGCCGAATCGGAATAACATTACATCAGAGATAATTTTATATATTTTGAAATATTTTTATTTTTATAGACATATCTCTTCCAATCATTTTTATCTGGTTATAATATATGTATATTGTGTTGTAGGGTATAATGTGATCGATCTTGACTAGTTATAACATTTTTACCAGCTATTATAATTAAATGAAATTATATTAGTAATATTTGGTTCTACACAGAGAAAAGAGTATCGGTTGTGAGTACCGCAATTGTTGCCAATCGCATAGTTTAGTTGTTATTATTGTTTCGGTTATATCTACAGAATTTCGTTTCGGAATATAAATATGTATTCAGCACTAATAAAATATGATCCTTGCAATAGAAATTTTATAATAACAAATGAAAAGTTCGATTGCAGGAACTAAACCATTTGATTGGCAATGAATGTGATTTTCTGTTTTCTAGGTGTATGTGTTGAAATTGTAACAATGGGATGAATTATGAGAACATTATTATTATTTTATGACCGATATTAAGGAATTAATTATTTTAAAGACAATACAACATTTTTGCGAAGCATTTGCATTAGACCGTAACGGAAGAACAAGTTTTTCAAACACCTTCGTGTATATGTAAGTATTTTTGCAACGCAATTTAGCTTTATCTCTGGTACTTACAATAGAATTTTTAAGTATAGTATAAGTGAAATCGTGTATATGAGAAACGGATATCTGTTAGAAACAGTCATTTTATTCAAGGATCGATAATCCCCACAAGGCCTTCGTTCATTATTAGCTTTTGAAATTAAATTTGAGAGAACTTGACCAACTTCTTTTGAAAGGACGACCCTGTTGCATCATATAATTATTATACTTTCCCACAATTTTTATGTTTTCTGGTGCAAATCTTATTGATTTTTAATGAACCGCAGGACCTTTGTGTTTCCTCTGGCAATTTGTTAGAAGGCGTTAGTGGAGAGTTTTGCGATAATATTCTTATTTATATTAAGTTAATTTCCTTATAAGAAATTAGTTTTCCTATCGATAAGACAAGCAACAAATCATAATGATCAAAGGAAACAAAAACCAATAATTGCTGGTGGAACATCTAAAATCATTAGCATTGCCGTTTAGTTGTTGCCTAAGTGGAAGATTGTTCCTAAGACTAGAGGCATGTATGGACATAAAACTGCCACTCAGACACTAGACATTGATTTCAGGGTAAAATAATATTTCGGTTTCGTGGCGATTGGAAATATAAATACTCAGCTTGAAAATTTCTTATTTATTGATTTCTGAGGAACTTCCTAATAAGTGATAAGCTATCAGACCATACGTTTCTTACAAATACTGATTGTGTGCGGTATGGAAGATATAAGTTTGGTCGATGAATTTGTAAATCTAATAAAGTTTTTCAGCTTCCCAATGTTTTTTTTATGGTCCACTACGTTAAATGCCAAGTGATCCAATAGCACTAAAAAATTAACATCACTATATTCTAATTCCTTTCATTAATTCTCATTTACTAAAACAAAAGCTTTTATAAATACAACTATGTCTGTGTCGTAAACCAGATTGCACAGTAGCACAACTTTTGCATGTTTCCAGTTAGGCGAGTACGTAGATGACGTTATAATATTATTGAATTTCGTATGAATATTGTCACTAACAATAATGCAGCAGCTGATTTTATCAAAGAGCATATTAACATACATAATTTCATATTTAGAAACACAATAAAATTTAAAATTTTCACCGTTATCTCTATCTAATGTGTCTGTGAAAAAATCTGTAAAATTAAGAAAATTGGCCTCAAATTGGCAATCAATATTTTAATTCCTACTGCCAATTCCTACTTTACGAATAGTATTCTAAGTTTGCAGTACTAAAACGTTCAGTTCTTGCAGATTTTATATTTCTATTATCGTTTTTCCTGGCAGTTTTTAAATCAAAAAAACTGGTATTGCAACATTTAGTGTTTCTTTTACAGTATTATTATTATTATTCAACTTGCAACAGTTGGGGGATTCAAATGGTTGTCATAAAATTATATGTTTTAATATAATAACACGAAAAAATGTTACTGCTATGAACAACCCCTCATAATTTAGTAAGCTTTTTAAAATTTGAGTCAGCTGTTAAAAAAACACTTATAAATATTGAAACTAAAAATGTCAAAAACGACTGAAAAAATAAAAATAATAACCGGTTTGTGCGAAAACTATTGTAATTGTAATGGCTGGTACAGGGTGGCTCAGAAAGGCCGAAGTGTTGTGAATTCTTTATAACTTTTTATTTAAGACATATGTATTTTTTAAATTTTTTGTTTTTTAAATACAGTAAATTTATAGGGAATATTTTTAGATTAGTTATTAAAAATGATATCCCGCAATTAGTGGCAATTTTCTGCTTCGCACAAATGTGCTCTTTCCAGCACATTTTCCATGACCTTTCGCAAAACTTCCAGTGTTATGTTGTTAATTTCGTCTCGAATATTAGTTTTTAATTCCTCAATAGTCCTAGGCTTATTAACATAAACTTTCCCTTTAAAATAACCCCAAAGGAAACAGTATGGAGCGGTTAAATCCGGGGAACGCGGAGGCCAATAAAAATTGCTTCTACGCGAAATTATTCTTTCACCAAAGATGTCGCGTAAAAGGGTCATTGTGGCCTTCGCAGTGTGCGCTGTGGCTCTATCCTGTTGGAACCATATTTGCGGATGGTTTTCCACGGCTGGCCTTACAAAATTTTCCAACATGGCCCGATATCGATCACCATTGTTGGAAATGGCGACATCTTGTTCATTTAAAAAAAAATATGGGTCAATGATCCTTTCTAAAGAAACACCGCACCAAACAGTAAACTTAACTGGATGTAATTGTCGTTGATATAGTACTCTCGGGTTTTCCGTAGCCCATATCCTACAGTTTTGCTTGTTAACGAACCCATTTAATTGGAAATGGGCTTCGTCACTCATAACTAAGTTATGAATAAAATTAGGATTCTCTTGTGCTTTTTGCTGGAAATAAATTGCATAGTCAAGTCGTTGCTGGTAATCTGTCAGTTTAAATTCTTGGACAAGTTGAATTTTCTATGGAAACATTCTTATGGTATGCAAAATTCGCTGCAGCGACCCTCTTGAGAGGCCAAGTTGTGTCGAACGTCTCCTGGTTGATGTTTCTAGATCCTTCCGAATACTCTCCTGTACCACTTGAATATTGTCAAACGTGTGGAGAGTTCGTAGACTGCCGGAATCAGGAAGGTTCCTTACTGCTCCTTGTTGTCGAAAATTTGCAACCAGCCGGTTTATTGTTGACTGAGAGGGTGAAACCCGCACATTAAATTGACGATGGTATGCACGCTGAGTCAACACAATGGACCGTTGATTTTAATAGTAAATTTCAACGATTTGGGCACGTTGTTCAGTTGTGTATTGCTCCATTATAAATTGTCCAAGTCTTCTTTACAAAATACTGAAAAGAAAAAAAAATTATAATAAAAAAGTTATAAGGAATTCACACCACTTCGGTCTTTCTGAACCACCCTGTATAAACATAATAGCATAATTGACAAAGAAGAAAAAAAACAAGCTAATGAAATGTTTTTAATAAACATTGCTACTTTGCTTACTAATCGCACAAGCGTCAAACTTGTGGTCCCAAAATCTGATAAGTGGCAGCAAAGCGTGCTAAGAAAATGTTACGATAATCGATTTATTTAATCAGTTGGTTCGGGTTCGACATAAGGAGTTTGTGTATATAATGGACTTAATAAAAGACGATGATGTATTTAGTAAAAGTCCAAAAACAGCAACATATTTTTGAACACCTGGATTTTTAATTTTTACTTATTTAAATGTTATAAAAATGTTATTTAGTGTGATGTTTTAAAACTGTGACAAAAGTTAAGTCATACTAACAAACTTATTGCTTTATATATCAATGACAACGGCGTGTAAATATTATCGCCGGCTTGAAAATAAAATAAAAAAATTTCGGCTCAGATTTCTATTTAAAAGTTATGACAAAACAATAAACATAGAACAAAAAGTCTTAAAATTTTAGGACTTTTTTCTTTGAAGTACAACAACCATTTTTTTTAACTAATATAAAATATTAGCACATTATGACAATATGACTTGATAGCATACCGTTTGAATCCCTCAATTGTTTTGCCAAAAGTATCTAGTCCGGAAAAAATAAAAAATAACCAATATTTTTCTTTTAATTTTTCCCAATGTGCAACATGCATAATAAAGTTTAGTGTTTTATCATAGAAGATTTATAGAAACAAAATGTAAATATGTGTTTTTAAAATTCATATACGCAATTTTATCAATAATATTTTAAATATTTCCTAAAATATTTTGGATAATAATATTTATATTATTTAAAATTTTAATTATTAATCAAACATAGCAAAATGGCATATGTATATCACTAGCATTATAAATAAATATAATTTTTTACCCGCCACCAAAAAAAGGTGGGGGTATATTCATTTTGTCATTCCGTTTGTAACACATCGAAATATCCATTTTTGACCTCATAAAGTATATAAGTATATTCTGAATCAGGGTTTGATTTGATGACGATCTAGCTATGCCCGTCCGTCTGTCCATCTGTTGAAAGCACGATAGAGGTCGCACCGAAAAAGCTAGGGGGCTCAAATTTTGCCAGAATCTTTCTTATAGACAAGGTTTGTTTGGTATTGAAAATGGGCTAAATCGGAATATTAGGAAGTGAGTTATAGCTCGTAATGCAAGAGTAGGTCGAAAAAACCGTGTCCTTCGAACATCGAAGAAAATGTAATTGTGTCCAAACGCATTAACGTACAGTTATGAAACTTCGAATATATATTTCTCGAGTGAAAACAATATCTCTCCCCAAAAATTGCTTACATTTATGCATTAGGAAAGGAGTTATAGATAAAAATGTACGAAAATTTATACCGCGCAGTGTATTTTTCAGTATATTTTAAATTTAAAACCTAATAAAACGGACAAAATTAGATGTACGATTCTGAAATTTTGCACACTTCGCTTTTTGGTGAGAGGATTTTCTCTAACGGAAAATTAATGTGCCACGCCCACTTTTACGCCCACCTCCCATATAACGTTTTACCTAAAATTCATATAGTTTCTCTAGTAATAAAGATTTTGGAATAATAAAGGACTATATTGAAATACCTTTGTTGTACTCATTAGCAAAAACAACTTTGGCACGCCTACTATAACGTCCACTTTTCACGTAATCTACCGTTAATGAAATTTAAAAGCTCATAAAAACGACAAAATTAGAGGTATGGTGATGAAATTTGTTACATATATCCTTCTAATCAATGTAATTATTGTGCCAAAAAGTTTAGGTGACACGCCCACTTTAACGCCTACTTCCCATATAACGGTTTATCTTAAATTCATGTAATTTCTCTATTGACAAAGTTTTTGGGAAAATAAAGGATTAAATTGAAATATCTAAGTTGTATTTATTAGCAGAAACTTTATTGACACGCCTACTTTAATGCTCACTTTCATTGAAAGACTATATTTACAAAAACATTTTAGTAGCATGTCTAAGTTATTAAGGGTAGTTAAGTTTTAAGGGCCGATGTTGAATTTATATAAAAACAAATTATTTAGGAAATTATTATTATTTCTAAATGCCTCCCTCCATCCGTGGCGCCACTCCTTTATCTGATGGTCCACATTTTCAATGACAATGTTGATGCTCATGCAATTATAGGGCATGATGATGAGTCGAGGTTGACTGCTCTTTTACCACACTATCGCAAAAAACAGTAATGGTTCCCATTCAACAAACTAAAAAGGCATTTACAGATTTTCTAACATTTTATACAGACCTGCTTTGCAGAAATTTAAATA
This sequence comes from Phyto melanocephala, assembly GCA_941918925.1. Taxonomy (NCBI): domain Eukaryota; kingdom Metazoa; phylum Arthropoda; class Insecta; order Diptera; family Rhinophoridae; genus Phyto; species Phyto melanocephala. The sequence continues at coordinate 51,111,823 of OW799234.1, forward strand.
TTTTTTACAATTCTCCCGATTGTGGGCGAATTTGAATTACGAAGTGCACAACATGCATTTTGATTTGAACGTCCATTTTCATAAAAGACCTGAAAAACTTTAAAGCGTTGTTTATTTGTGTATCTTTTCACTGTTCAAATTGAGTCAGTCTGAGATTGAGAAATGTCAAATGAAATGCAAAAAACAAATTTAGAGTCTTGGCGTAGTTCACCTTCAATATGGGCTCTTAAAATTTAACAACCCCTACAAAGAAAGTGATACATATTTTATTATAAAGAGATTATTCTATAGCGATTAACAAAATAATAAATATTGTGCTTTAAATGTACACAAAATTAGTGGTGGGTATAAAAGATTCGGCACAGCCGAATATAGTGCTCTTACTTGTTTATTTATCTCTAGCTATACTGTTAAATAATATCCTATTATATTTCCATTAGAAAAATACACATATTAATATTGATTTTTTGAAAATATATTTTTTAATGAATTAAAAATTCTTTAACAATTAAGCTGGGATTTTTGTTTGTTATTGTTGTAAATAAGTTATTGAAATAATTTGTACACGAGTTAACAAGTCTTTTAGAATTATTTGCAACTATAATTAATTATTTGAATGCATTGCAGTTTTTTTAATATTTTATTTGTAGTTTTTCGATACAATCCCTTTATCTTTTTGAAATTTGCATAAAAAAGCATTAAATGCAAAAAGAAGAAAAATAAATTTTTTTTAATATTTTATGAAATTTATTTTAATGCCTTAAGCGTGAATAATAAAATAAAAACAAAAATCCATTCAAAAATGACCATATTTTTAGACGTCAACATCGTCATCGACATCAGCCAACAAACCAACCATTCATCTAACCCATTCCATACCATTTGTTCCACTTATTTATGTCGAAATATATTTCTATTTTTCTAGCAAAATGCAAAATACTGCATTGAATGAAACTAAATTTATTAATAAATATATAAAATAGTACAGTTGTAATGTATAGGGTGGTTCAACTAAAATGCACGATACGCAAAAGACGGAAAAAGTTTTCGCAGAACAAACTGGACGAGCTTACAAAGGTGTTTTTACATTTCCATCAGACCCGGTTTGGTAAATTTGCACAATTATCCCAGTTGTGACCAAAAATCATAAAATTCATTTTGATTTAAACGTTAATTTTCGTAAAACCTTAACGCGTTGGTGAATTGTGTACCTTGTCTTGGTTGAATTTGTCAAACACTGAAACAAAGAAATGCCAAAAAAGTCGGGCAAAAAACTAGACGTTAGGTTGTGACATTAACCATCGTGCATTGTAGCTGGATCACCCTATAATACGAAAATAATATACTCTTTTGGATTAAACACATACAGAGAAGGCCAAAAGTCACCATGGGTTTAAACATTTAATAACTTTTTCGGTTATATATATTTTCTCTCTCTCAGATTCTATAAATAGCACCTTGAGAAATTAATGGAAAGTTTCACAACTGAAGAAAGAAGCAAAATAATTGAATTTTATTATATAAATCTGCGGTTAATTATTTTAATGCAAATAGCATATCGTCGACTTTTTAGCGCTATAATTTCGGCCTCTAAAGCAATGTTACCAACATGATACCGTAAGAGACGTGCCTCGAACCCTTAGTCAACGTTATATTCACACTGCCGTGTTAGCAAAACACCAAAAACATTTTTAGATTCTGAAAATCCAAGAGCCATTTATCAAGACCTATTGCACACCATTCGGTGTACAATGTGTCGTGGCATTACGTCTGAAATTGTCATTGAACCTTACATTTTTGAAAATAAAATGAAAACGCTTGCATTAAGAAAATATTTACTAGAAGAGACGTGATTTTTTTTTTTACAAATTTTCTTAATTCTGCAATTGCAATATTATTTTATTTTAATAGGTTTTGACTATATTTGGTATGAGGAAAATCACATAAAAATAAATATTTATCAAAGATAGTGCTTACGCTTATTTGGGCAAAAAAACTTTAGTGTTACACAAGCAATGGCAAACTTATCAATATCGTCTGTTAACACTGGTAATGGTACAGGGTATAATAATTCAAATAACTTCAAACACGCTTCAATAATTATTTTGCATTTTAATGCAACACAGGGGTCAATTAATATTTCATTGCAAATGAAAATGAATAAAATTTTTATTTGTGGTTGTTTTTTTTATCCTGCTTGTTGTCGCTGTATTTTCATTTTAAAATTCCATTTGTGGTTAAATTTGTGGCGCTTATATTTACTGGGGTGTATTTGTATGAGTTCGATATGAAGACAGAAAAAAATTAAATTAATTACAAATTTTTAAGTGTATAACACAAAATTTTTCATTTTGTTTGAGCAAAGTTCATTTGAATTTTAAAGTTGTATCGAAGAACTGAAATTAAATCAAGCCAGTGACTTTAAGTCGGTTGTAAGTACTTAAGAGAGACTTAATGCTTAAAATTTTTTACATTTTTAAGGCGGACTTATGGAATTTTTTGAATTTTAAAATGTTAAAAAATATATATATAGAAAAAGAAAACAATCCAAAAAAAATGCAAATTTAGTACCGAAAATCCATTTTTATACCCTTCACCTGTGGTGCACATTCCGTTTGTAATTTCTACAATTTTCATTTCCGACCCCATAAAGTATATATTTTCTGAAAGCTTATGAATAGAGGAGTCGATTAAGCATCTGCCAGTCTGTCCGTGTGTTGGTTAAAATCTGCCTCTATTTTTTTTTCATAATTTTTACCACAAAATTAAAGTTTTTTAGCCATAGAACAATTTATAAGTACCTTTGCTACTATTTGTAGATATAATATGCCTCTAGAGATATTCGTGAAAAATTTTCGATAAAGCGGGCTCTAATTGGTAAAGTTTTAGGCAAACATGTTTTTTTAAAAATATATATTCCAAGAATTTACAAACGAAAATCAATTTTTTTCAGCTTCTAAATAACCGAGAGAGTCAATATTGGTATTACTGAAGGCCTTGACTAGCGCAATATAAGCATTTAAAAAAAATGAAAACTCATGTTGGCCGCCACTACGAAATGCGGACAATAAATTTATATATGAGTCAAATTGAGTTTTTTTAAATGTAACTCCTTCAAACCCCTCAATATTGGTATTAAGTTAAAAGGCTTGACCAGTAGAATACAGTAAATTATTAAAAAATGTAAAATCCAAGATGGCGTCAAAAATAAAATGGCAGGTACAATTTTTTTTTACCCCATCAATATGGGTATCAAATGAAAGGGATTGACTAGTAGAATACAGATAACTACGTAAAAATTCAAAATCAAGGATGGCGTCGGAAATAATAAGGAAAAATAGCGTATAACATGAAATACATGTAGGTTAAGCTACGATGTGGGATAATACCTATGCACATGATGGTGAAGGGTATTATCAGATTCGGCACTGCCAAATATATAGCATTTTTACTTGTATTTTATGATTTTTTTTTACTGAAAGAAGTAAAATAATTAAATTAATTAATTCATACATTTTAACAGCTTTATTTAGCAGATAAATCGAATACTTTTATTTTGTATTTCTTACTCATGTTAATGAGTAGAGCTGGTTATGAGTATCAAGCATAACTACATTCAACATACATACGTGTGTATGGCGAAGACTCCATGTTTACAAAATGCTGTTACGCGACGTAATTATCATTCATTATAGGTTCGAAATAGCTTTTCCATTCTAACAATTGCAAATGCTGCTCTTAACATTTTATGTTCTTTGAACATTCTGTTTTTAAAGTTTTATATTCATTAATTTTTTATTGCTTTATTATTATTGTCACAAAAATTAATACAAATATTATTGATTCATTTAACTAACTTCCGCCATAAATAATTATTTTTCGAGTTTATTATCAATAGTACATAAATTTATTTAATAAATTGTTTCATATTGATTTATCATGTCAGTTTTTTTTCACAAATCATACTTTTGGCAATATTAAAAACTCCTGTACTCAATATTTACATCCATGTAAATATTGGCAGATTATATGGTGCATTTATCGTATATTTATTTTAAGTATTAGTTGAATTAAAAGGTTGGATTATTAGTATGGATGGATATTGCACAAAAAAAAAGAATGAGAAATAATCATTAAAAATATGAAAATATTTGTTGACAGTATTAAAGTGTTGACTTTAGTTAACTCTGCTGAGAGGTTAGTTAGTTTTTTAAAATTAGAATAAATGTTCAAACCGATTTCCGACGGAACGTAGTTGTCGTTATAAATTGGTATCTAAAATAAGTCATAGAATTTAGTCGTAACTCCGTAACTATAATCTATTTTATGCGCAGATCTTTATTTTCTTATGCAGGGTATACCTACCGACGTAGTGGCAACTAATGTACTTCAAATAAACAGGTGAAAGTTTATATTCGGCATTTCTGAATCCTTCATGTACATAGTAAAGGGTAGCTTTTAGCTATTATCTCTTTGACAACACTGGTTTAAACAGCTCACGCACGTTTCGTGGTTTGTTTCACTGTCAAACATCTTCAGTTTGGTCTTTAATTTAACCATGAATCGTCTTACGAACGAACAACTTTTGCAAATTATTGAATCGCGCGCTTCTTATCGAAAAATTGTGTTCAGCGACGAAGCTCATTTTTGGCTCAATGGGTACGTCAATAAGCAGATTATCGAGTGAAGATGAGCCAGAAGCATTGCAAGAGCTACCAATGCATCCAGAAAAAGTCACAGTTTGGTGTGGTTTATGGGCTGGTGGCATCATTGGATCGTACTTCTTCAAAGATGATGCGAATCGTAACGTAACTGTGAATGGTGAGCGCTACCGTGAGATGATATCCAACTTTTTTTTGCCCAAAATGCAAGAGCTTGAATTGCATGACATGTGGTTTGAACAAGACGGTGCCACACAGCACGATTAACAATGGACTTATTGAGAGGTGAGTTCGGTGAACATTTTATTTCACGTTCGGGACCGGTCAATTGGCCGCCTAGATCGTGCGATTTAACGCCTTTAGACTATTTTTTGAGGGGCTATGTTAAAGCTTATGTGTATACACACATGCCCGCTTCAATTGACGCATTGGAAGACAACATTGAAGCATTTATTCATGAGATACCTGCCGAAACGTTGGAAAGAGTATGCCAAAATTGGACTAAGCGGATGGCGCAGTCATGGTCAACATTTGATGAAATAATCTTCAAACATTAAATTATATGGACGGTACTATCGATTCAAATAAAGATTTCATGAATTTTTCTGAAATTTATGTGTTTTTTTTAAACTTTCCTATAGCTCTTAAAAAATCACGCTTTATAATCGCCCATCATATCGTAGCCGAGATCTTAGATTTAATGTTACACTCCATCTTGCTTCATTATATCTGATGCCATCCTTGATTTGCAATGATGACAAAGATAACTGTATTGTACTAGCCAAGCCACCAACAAATTTTTTATTTATATTCATATATTCCTTTTGTCATTCCGTTTGTAACACATCAAAATATCTATTTTAGACCCCCCATAAAATATATATTTTCTGAGGCTTGGTATCCTTTTATAACGATATATCTGTATCCGTCTGTCCGTCTGATAGAGCATGATAGAGCTCGAACCGAAAAAACTAGGGAGAATATTTCTTATACACAAGGTTTATTTGATATTGAGTGGGCTAAGTCAAACATTGCAAGCATTGATTTTTGGTCAATGTCTTTGTACTAACGGAAAATAAATGTGACACGCCCACCTCCCATGTAACGTTTTATCTTAAATTCATATAATTTCTCTATGAACTTAGATTTTGGAAGAATAAAGGACTATATTGAAATTGTACTTATTAGCAGAAATTATATTGACACGCCAACTTTAACGCCCTCTTTCATCGAAATACTAAATTAACGAAAATATTTTAATAGCAAATCGAAGTTATGAATAGAAAGTGATACATAGTTGGCGATTACTGTTAATAACAAAATAATAAATTTTGTGCTATAAAAGTACATCAAATTGGTGGTGGTTATCAAAAATTCACCACAGCCGAATATAGTGCTGTTACTTGTTTTATATATTATTATAGATGTGGTTAAGAAAAAAGTATGCTACATTTTTATTTTGAACGCCATCTTCGATTTTGCACTTTTTCATAGTTTACTGTATTCTTTTTTTTTATTTGGATTTAACTTTTTCATATTTAACTTATTTTACTCTTCAAGCCCTTTCAGTTGATACTTATATTGAGAGGCTTGAAGGGCGTACGTTTTTAAATACTTACGTTGGCTCATATATTTTTGTTTACGCCATTTTGTAGTGGCTTTTTTTAGTTTTAAACCGATTTGTTAGTTTTACTCAGTGATAATTTTCGAGTTCATGTCGTGGAATTTGCTGTCACTATCGTATCCAGGTATTATTTAGGAGCTTAAGCAACTTGATGTACTAAAAAAATATTCGTTGATATATTTTTTGTATATAACTTTGTGGAATAGTGACCGATTTGTCCAATTTTTTTTAAACATTCCTATAGACATATCATATCTATAAGTAGTAACAAATATGTTTATAAATTATTCTAGGGATGAAACATTTTATATTTCGTGATAAAAATTTGTGAAAAAACAGAGCAGTCATGTTTATTTGCTTATATCTCAGAAAGTTATAAAATATTGTATTGGTTTTTAATGCCGCTACATTCCAAAAAAGATTTCTACCATATACAGATCTTTGGTACCTTTGGGCACTTCTAAAAGTTGATTTCATCCGAAACATTAACATTACTCAATTAACTCTTCTAGTCCTAAGTTTACAGAAAATATATATAAACTATATGACAAAGCTATATGTATGTATGGGGTGTCCCAACTAGAACGTAATTTTTAAATTTGGCGCCATTCGAAGTGTCATTGCTTGACATTTGAACAATTGTTATTGTTTGCTAGCAACAGGTACGAGGTTAGTAAAAATAGAGCGCTACACGAATGAACAACGCATTCTCATTGTGAAATTGTTTTACCAAAATGGTGAAGGTTTTGCGGCTACAACAACGCGCCTTCGACCAGGTCGATCGACCGAAAATGTCGCAGCTGTACGTGATGATGTCGCTCAAACTCCATCCACCTCAATTCGACACCGAGCTCAACTAATTGTTGTTTCCAAAGTTTTTTCTTGCATGTGGTTTCAACAAGATGGCGCTACATGTCATACAGCCAGAGAAACAATTCAATTGCTGCATCAGTCATTTCCCGGTCGTGTTATTTCGCGTTTTGGAGACCAGAATTGGCCGCCTAGATCGTGTGATTTAACACCTTTAGATTTTTTTTCTTTTGGGTTTTTTGAAGTCGATGGTTTACGCGAATAAGCCGACGACGACTCAAGCCTTAAAAGAGGAAATTGGACGCTGCATTAATGAAATACCGCAGCATTTATGCAAAAAGGTCATTAAAAGTTTCATTAAAAGATCGCGTGTGTGCCAGCAAAGCCGCGGCGGCCATCTGCACGATATATTGTTCCATACATAACCTCATTCTGTCTACTTTACGATATAATAAAGTTTCACGATTTTTTTTTTAAATATCTGTGTTTTATTTAAAATTTAAAAATTGCGTTCTAGTTGAGACACCCTTGGCACCACAGGGGAAGACCATAATCACAGGAATACATAATATTTTTATACCCTTCAAACAGTAAAAAAGGGTATTTATAGCTTTGTCATTCCGTGTGAAATTTCTACAATTTTTATTTTTGACCCTATAAAGTATCTGAAAGCTTATGAATAGGGGAGTCGATTAAGCTCGGTCTGTCTGCCCGTGTGTGTGTTGAAATCAACTTTTTGAAGCCTCTCGCGTGAAGTATTAAAATATCATAAATATTCGGCAGCAGATCGGTATTGAAATTCAGAAGCATCGGTACATAAAAACTGAGATATGAGCAAAAAACCACGACCACCTCGTTTTTTTTCACAACAACAATATACATACATACATACATACATACATACAAACGTGATATAGTGGTCAGAGTGAACGTGGCATCGAAGTCCACCTGAGCCAAAAAAATTTATTTTTTGTATTTTATATATTATTTATATTATTTATATTTTTAATGTTTTTATTTGTTTTTAATTTTGTTTTAAATTTTTTTTTTATTTTTAATATTGTTTTTTTTTTTGAAACATACATACGTAAACTCAATTTATAATTTTACAATGGGATGTTTTGTATATATATGTACGTATTTCCTATGAGATGAATGGTGATACAAACAATTGTTTTTGCATGAATACACGTTGTGAAGGGTATTTATGATTCGGCATGGCCGAATATAGCACTCTTACTTGTTTTTAAAGATTTTAATCAGGGTATTTTTTTTAAAGATTTTTTTATTCTGGACAACTAAACAATATTTTTTTTTTTTTTTTTTTTTGTTAATAGTATTGCAATTCAGTTTAATCAGGATGGTGCCAGGAGTTCCATGAAATTACATTAAGTTTACTAAGAAACATATTTGATAAATTAATAACTTCAAGAAATGAACTAGTTGATGTGATTCGACGTCAATAAATTATTTTCGCTGAGCTTATGTAAAGTTCTAGGTCTAAGCAAATAAACTAAAAACAATCGAGCACTTGAATGGGAATATTAAACGCCACGTATTTGCGAACTTTATATGTTAAAGGTGACACCAAATCTGTGTTGTGCAAATTGTTGTGGAAAATTTTTGATCAAAGCTACTGTTATACAATTGTACATTACAGTCCCCTTTTATACGCTATAGGTGGTTAGGCGCGCGCTGTTTAAATATTGTATTAGATTGAGGAGTGGGACACCAAAAAGGTTTTGGTAAATCTTAAATTTCAAGAGTTTTGGAAGTATCTAATTATTATACCCCACTTGAGTTTGACTTTAAAACAACAACCAAAACAATAAGGGGCTGTGTAATTAAATATAAAGCTCCATGTTCACCTACACCGTTACACTCAAAATTTTAAAGTATCATTGAATAATATATGTTCACTATTTATTTTGGACTTAGAATAAAAAGTTATATGTTGTTCTCTTTGATTTATCGCGATTTTTAATAACATAAACATAAATCAGCAATAGGAATTGTAAAATAAATATCTTTTTCAATTTATATTTAAAAAGTTTATTATATTTAGTTCAATTTTAACATATTTGCATATACGAGTACATATGTATGTTTGTTTATATAATATGTAATTTTTTTTACTACGTGTTTACTTCTGTCAAACATTTGTCTATCCGTATTCATTCAGCATTTGTCATTTCTTTTGCATATGAATATTTTTATTTAGTACTTTTTTTTTTTGTTGATTTACCAACTATTTTGTTGTATTGTGCACAATCAATTCTATGATTGATGCCGCTTTAGGCGTGGTTTACTAACTGGCACTAAATAAGTATTCCAATCATTGTTGACTTCAGTATCAGTTTTTGTTTATTTTGTAATATTTTATTTCAGAAGAAGAACAGATACGGTAGAGTAGCTTTATCATTACATTTGTAGCACCTTGAGAAAACAGCCTAGAAAACTGTGAAATATACATTGTGCATTATCCGGATACTTAATCAAATCTTAAATAGTTTAGGACCTAAAAGTAGATTCTAAGGCAGTTATTTGAAATGGAAAATTGGCAAAAATTTTCAAATAGAAGAATATGACTGAATATTGGTGCTAGAATAAAAATCCGCAGACCATCGGTAACGTCTAAATTTTGCAGTTAAATTGCAACAGTTGGCCAATATTTAATCAACTTTATTAAAAATTTCATTATGATTGATGAAGTTCACTTTCCTTAGAATGGCTTTATTAATAAACAGGTTTTGGTGTTCTGAAAATCAAAATTTCCGCAATTATACGTGGCGGTGTTTAAATAATTAAAACTAAGAGTATTAAATTTGACAAACGTATTTGGCAAGAGTATTTTTAAGCTGAAAATTACCCTGCACTTTCTCTCTCCAATATTAAATGATCAGCGTTATAGCTAATAAATAAATAAATATGAACTTTTATTTTCCGACCGGGGTAGGACTCAGCCTATCTACTGTTTGATTCAAAAATCTTTTTAAAGGCTCTAAGTTGGTAGCTGGTTGTTTAAAGGAGACACAGCTTAGTAATAATTAATGCTTTCCGGAGAAACTTTTGCAGTAGGAATTCGTATTAAAATTAATATAAGGAAAATGCGAGGGTTTTATATTCGGGTGCGATAGATTTCAAGTTAGTATTAAGACGAATATAAAGAAAATGCGGGAGGTCTTATATTCGTGTACAAAAAAACTAAGAATTACTGTCAAAAACAAATAATAAGCGCAAGATAAATTCTGAAGGCCTTGTATTCGGCTATGGCAAAATTACGAAGTATTGCCTACAATGAACACTACCTTCTAACTACAGAGCACGTGTCTGGGAAACAGTTCTCAAAATATAGTTTCGGGTCGCACTTTAAATGTCCAAGTCAAGGTCACACGAGCAGCTGATCGAGAGCTGATCGATTTTGCTTAAAACTTTGACTATTTATACTAAAAGCAGAATTAATTTGTACGTTATGTGCTGTTATCAGTCAGCTGGCTTGTTTTTGTTTAATTGAAAGTCTGTATGTCTGATTTGTTGTTTCTTTATCGGACAAATTTATAGAATATAGCATTCAGCGTTATGTGACGGTCATTGAGAGTGAAACATCTGAAATTAAAGTACCTTTATTTTAAAGGTGGCTGCAACAGAGATACTCTCTTTGCTTATAGATGAAGTCTGACATTACAAATTTATTTTTTATGTATGAACTTTACGTAAAAAAAATATAAAAAATATAAAATAAGCTGTTTCTGTAAGGTTAGCTTATTATAGAGTAAGGCAGATACATTTTTGTAGGCCAACCGAATGGCACGTTACAGAACGACAACAGAAAGTAAAAACTACTGAAGCCTTAAACATAATATAAACTAAATGGGAATTATAAGTAATTCATACCTATTACGTATTACTATGCGTATTTTATTATAATTTGTAATGGCACGTGTCACATATTATTTAGGAACGTTAAACTAATTAACAATTTTACATACATATCCGTTGTAAACTATTTGCTTTTGGCAATAATGCTTAAAGAATGGGACTACCTTACAGTGACTTTTGTAGAAGATGTCTTTATTCAGAGGAAGCAGAGACTACACCACATCTTGTGTAACTGTTCGTATAATACTTTTCGGAGTTTTGCAGACAAAATCTTGCTAGAATTTCTACTTTTATAAGGAAGTCCGGGTGGTTTTTTGATTTTTGTTGTTGTTTCTTTTAATTTTCTTATATCTTTACGATTTAGTTACAACAAAACTGTCGCCTTCTATTAAATACTACTTACCTTTAAAAATTAGTTTGGAAAGGAAATATTGGGGGCGGTAGTGTGTATTCATGAGTCGGCACAGCCGAATTTATCATTACTGCTTATTTATTTTAGTGTTGTACATTTATAAACCCAACTATTTCGATATCATGTCAGAGATTGTCTATCAATCAACCAGTGTCTGACTATTTGTTATATTCATACAAACAAATTTGGTAAACATATTTGTGACTTGATTATCAATAAGATTGCCATAGAATTTAAAATTTTTTTTTAAAAATACTTATTTGAAAATACATATATAACGAAAATCCTTTTTTATAAAAAAATTTCTCCTTAATTCTATTTAAGTAACAAATGTGTAGAAATAGTTTTAAAATCATTTTTAATAAGATTTTCGTAAAAGTTCATAGATTCATCTTTCTTTTAACCGAAAAACTTTCTTTAATATAAATTTTATTTATTTGTTCCTTTTTCGGTGAAAAGCTAGTGTGTCAAATTTTTAGAAATTGTATTTTTCATAAAATATTATTTTGTCTTGGCAACTCGTATAGAATGTAAATTGCCGTACATGTTTTTTGTGATTTGTTGTTATAAGTAAATATTGTATTTAAAAAATGCCAACAAAAATATTTATACTTTTTTTGTGAGATCTATTCGAAAGTATGTGATTTGACCGTCATGTTTTATTTTCGAACGAATACAAACAATAAAAACTTTTATGCTAATTGCTTTTAAATGCAAACATACCGCGTTTTTATATTTTTAAAACAGATTTGCTTTATAAATTCAATTTAAAGAGTACAGATATTTTTACTTTAAATTGTTGAATTTCTTGCCAAAGTTAATTATTTTACAGTGTAATTGGCTTAAGGTTGCCATTTTCATTTAAACAAAAAAGGCATTTTACCTTAAAAGAAATAATACCCTTCACCATCTTGTACATAGGTATATTCCCAAATCGTAGCTTAACCTATATATCATGTTATACGCCATTTTTTTTTATTATATCCGACGCCATCCTCGATTTTAAATTTTCACGTAGTTATCTGTACTCTATCAGTCAAGCCCTTTCATTTGATACCCATTTTGGGTTAAAAAAATTTGTTTCGCCATTTTATTTTTGACGCCATCTTGGATTTTACATTTTTTAATAATTTACTGTATTCTACTGTTCAAGCCTTTTCATTTGGCTTCTTGGGGGTTCAAGAAGTTACATTTTAAAATACAAGATTTGACCCATATACATATAAATTTATTGTCCGCCATTTTGTAGTGGCGGCCAACATGAATTTTAATTTTTACGTTTGTAAATTTTTGGAATATATATCTTTCAAAGAAAATTTTTGCCTATAACTTTACCGATTAGAGCACGGTTTATACAAAATTTTTTACTAATATCTCTAGAGGCATGTTATATCTACAAATGGTAGCAAAGGCAGCTATAAATTATTCTATAGCTGAAAAATTTTAATTTTGCTGGTAAAAATATGGGAAAAAATAGAGGTAAATATTTATTATATCATATTTCAGAAAGTTGTGGAGGCGATTGTGCTGAATCTTAATAGCGATTTATTCCCGGATATTTCCAAAAGATTGATACCATTCATAGATCCGAGGAACGTATAGTTGCTTCTAAAAGTTGATTTCAACCAACACACCTTTATTACCTTATTTTTTTACCTTTATTTTCTGGAATTAAAAAAAAATTAACCAGAAAGCTATATGTGCTAAATTTCATCCTTTATGTTTGAAAAATTTCAGAATATAACATCTAATTTGTTAGTTTTATTACGTTTTGAATTTTAAATAGACCAAGAAAGACACTGTGTTGTATAAATTTTCGTAATTTTGAAATATCACTCCTTTCTTAATGCTTTCAGCAATTTTCAGGGAAATATATTTTTTATTAAAAACGAAATTTTATCGCTCTACATTAATGCATTTAGACACAACTGTATTTTATTGGATGTAAGAAAGAAATTTTTTGACCTACTCTTATATTATAAACTTGTCTCTCTTTCTAATATGCCGATTTAGCGAATTTTATCTACTTATCTTTTTCGGATGGACATATATAGACCGTCAGAAAAATCAGGACTCAGAAAATATATACTTTATGGAGTCTAAAATGGATATTTGGATGTGATACAAACGGAGTGACAAAATGAATACACCCAAATTTTTTTTGGTGATGGATATAAACATTTTAAAAAAATGGAGTTTTTTTGAAAATATTTTTTTTTTTTTACTTAATTTTTCAAAATAAATTATTGGAATAAAATTAAACTAGACAAACTTTCCATGTATTGTTCGGAAGACATCGGTTTTAAAAGTTGGGTCACTTGAGAAAAAGTCCCCATATGTGGCATTAGGCAAAGGAACTTATTTTTTAGGAGCACAAAAAAATAAAAAAACAACAAAATTTCCAGTACAGAAGTTGATCATTTTAGTCCTGATATCTTTTAATCTATAACTTGTGGGATTACGCGGATTTATAAAAACTTATTAGAAAAACTTATGTCGACTTTTGATAAAAACACGTTTAAATAAATTTTAAAATTTTTATAGAAGATACAAAAATATTAAAAAAAAAATTTTTTTTTAATAATTAATATTCTTAACCAAGCATAAGACCTTACTTTTATAATTAGGAAAGCTTAAAATATTCTTGTCTCGACTTAGGTTATTTTGTCAAAAGTGCACAGATATTATAGTAGAAAATTTATGATAAAGCTTGTAACTCCCTGATTCAATCAAATATAAGTATATTGTACACGTCTGTAAGTTAAATATTAATTTTCAAACAAATTGTTATTGTTCAAAAAAAGTTGACAAGTTGAGAATAGTATCCCGAACTGTTTATACTTTGACTATTTAAATAAAAAAATGTTTGCGTCGCTAATTGGGACCGGAAAAACGAGACGCAAACTAGAACGACGCAATCCGAATCGCAGTTTTTCATACATTTGCATTAATTTTCATTTAATTCGTTTCCACACTCATAATTATAGTTAAAAAAATTGTTTTTTCAATAGAAAATATCAATAATAGTTTTTATTAAAATAAAACACTTAAAAAACATTACAAAACTATTAAGATTAAAATTAAAAATAAGAAGTTTATAATACGTAAATTAAAAAGTAAAAGTCTATACCGAAATGTTAGTTTTTTATTCTGAGCTTAAGAAATCTAAATCGATTATCATTTCCACGGTTGGCCTTGTCAATCGTATTGATTTTTGTAAAAAGTTTGTTGGAGTCTGACAGATTTTTTTTTCCTTATAGCAATTGATAGCATCGGTCACATTTCTAGAAACTTTTAAACTGCGACTACATTAGACTTAGACGGAAAATCCCCTTTTATATTTTGACTTTGTACAAAACATTTTCAAATTAACGGCGCAAGTCGAAGCACTAACGACGCAAATAGAAGCAAAAACGACGCAACATCGAAATCACGGAAATTTTAAAAAGACGCAACTCCGAAACGACGCAAACCGGGGTATAAGTGTTATAAAAAGTAACTAACAAAATATCTAAAGTTACTAATATATCTTATTTCAAGCAAGTGGTTTATGTATTTTTTAATAAACTCTATGCCTCTTAAATAATTTTATTTTGAGCTAAATTTAAAACATTTATTCCATTATAATTTACTAATTGTAGAACTCATTACAAACGTTGAATGAGGAGAGAGTAAACGAAGAAAGAAAAAAAGGAAAGAAAACTAAAAACTCATCATCATTATCCTACATTACTAAGAGGATAAATTTGCACACATGTTTACAAATAAATGAATGAATGTATATTAAACACATGCATTTGCACTACACACATGTCCTTACTTAACAGAGAAAGCTAAATTGAAATCGAAAATAGGAGCAGCAGTCGTACAAGCACAATAAGTGTTGGCCAACAGTTAATACCAGGATAAATAACTATAGTTGGCCAGCAGATATAGATGAATCAATGAATGAATAAATGAATGGATTGTTTGTTGGTTTGTTTGCCTATTTAATAGTTGTTGCTTGTACATACATACATAACTACATTCATACATACACGTATGTAGTTATTTTTACACTATTGCTTTGAAAATCTTTTGTTTGGCCTACATCAAATACCACTATCGGCATGAGACGTTTAAATGAAAGTAGTGAAAGATTACCACACGTAAAACTCATTATTGTACAATTCCGTATGATTGTTTTCTACACATACACATACGAATATGAACTTGTGTTGATAAGTATATGCCCCTCCAGCAAATGGATAGTAGTGAGTAAAAAGACACTACTTCGACTCTGCTAAAAGGTACGCAATCTAACGTTTTTTTCAACTAGTGCTTATTTCGTGTATGGTAACACTGAGCTCATGTCTGATTTGACAGATAATTAGAGGCATAGTTGGGCCATTAGCAAGGAGTGGCCGTTACAGTCAATGGCGATCGTTATCGGGCCATGTTGAACGAATTTTTGTGCACAAAAATTGAAGACGAGGATATTGGCAACATTGGTTTCAACCGGAAACAGAAAATATTTAGTAGTTTTTTTTATAGCATTTTCAAAAAAAGGTTATTTGGCGGACCCTTTAGAAATATTGCTAAAATTTTATAGTCGCCACCAAAAATGGTGGGGGTATATTCATTTTTTCATTCCGTTTGTAACACATCGAAATATCCATTTTAGACCCCCCATAAAGTATATATATTCTGAATCGGGGCTTAATTTTATGGCGATCTAGCTATGTCCGTTCATCTGCATGTCTGTCCGTCTGTTGAAATCACGATAGTGGTCGGACCGAAAAAGCTGGGGGGCTTAAACTGTGCCAATATTTCTTATACAAAAGGTTTGGTTGGTATTAAAGGTGGGCTAAATCGGAATATTAGGAAGAGAGTTATAGCTTGCAATGCAAGAGTAGGTCAAAAAAACCATGTCCTTCGCACATCGAATAAAATGCAGTTGTGCCCAAACGCATTAACGTAGAGCAACGAATTTATATTTCCTAAGTAAAAAAATATTTGTCCCCGAAAATTGCTTAAATCTATAAGTTAGAAAAGGAGTTATAGATCAAAATGTTCGAAAATTTATACCGCACAGTGTATTTTTCGGTATATATAAAAACAAAAACGTCATAAAAGCAACAAAATTGGATGTATGATTCTGAAATTTTGCACACATGGCTTTTTGGTCAAATGCTTTGTACTAATGGAAAATACATGTGACAAAGCCACTTTCACGCTCATCTCAAATTCATACAATTTTTCTATGAATAATTTCTATGAATATTGAAATATCTGAGTTGAGTTTATAGGCAGAAACTATTTCGACACGCCTACTATAACGCCCACTTTTCATGTAATCTACTGATAATGATATTTCTAGTCAATGTCATTGTTATGCCTGAAAATGAAGGTGACACGCCCTGTTTAACGCCTACCTCCCATGTAACGCTTTATCTTAAATTCGTATAACTTCTCTATGGATAAAGTTTTTGGAAGAATAAAAAACTTTATTGAAATATCTAAGTTATATATTTCAGCAGAAACTATATTGACACGCCTACTTTAACATCCACTTTCACTAAAAGACTAAATTTACGAAAACATTTTACTAGCATATCGAAGTTATACAAAGAAAGTGACACATATTTTATTATAAAGAAATTATTGCATAGCGATTACTGTTAATAACAAAATAATACGTTTTGTGCTATAAAAGCACATCAAATTGGTGGTGGTTATCAAAAGTTCGGCACAGCTGAATATAGTGCTCTTACTTGTTCAAAAACATATAACATTAATTTCGCATTAAAATTTTCTTTTTGTTAAATTTTATTATAAACCTTACTCTCAAAAAAGTCGCTTATTACTTACTATTGTATTTAACCCACTATAAAACAATAAAACACGTTTTCTGTAGACAAAATAGCTTAAGGGTGGGTGATTCAAAACTTAGCAAAAACAGACTAAAGATATTTGCACTACATAGTAACTGAATAGTCTAATGTTAAGTATAACAGAGGTGAACCATTTTTTCCCGAGCGGAGACACTATTTAGATAAGAAAATCATATCATATTTGATGTTTTTACCTAATTTCTTTACTTTTAAGTCTCTTTGTGGATAGAAATTGTTTGACGGGTGGCATGTGTATATGCGTCATTCATTCATCTGTGTATAATATTGAAACCTATTGATATGATAAGTACAGAACATACTACAGTACGATCAGGTATATTTGGTACGTCAATAAAATACATTTGTTTCAGAATCTTAATATTTCGTATATGCAGTCCCGAAATCTGGCACGGCGATTATAATAAGAAGAGCTGTATCTTCTCATTATTTGCTGCTTTACTTAGCAATTTGTAGATCCTTACACATTACTTTTCAATTTGTAAGTTGTAGTTTAAAAACGCTTTAACTTAAAATAATTTTCTTTTTTCCGAATTATTTTAACGCCTTTAATATTGTACAAATTATTTTTAATCACATTGTTCTCATACACATACTCACTGACTACAGAATGATTTTCTCTTGTTTATTGAAGAATATTGGCTATAAGAAGAAATTCTACAAATAACAACGATTATTTGCCTTGTCTACTTATCAGGCTGTGTTT
Organism: Phyto melanocephala; assembly: GCA_941918925.1. Taxonomy (NCBI): domain Eukaryota; kingdom Metazoa; phylum Arthropoda; class Insecta; order Diptera; family Rhinophoridae; genus Phyto; species Phyto melanocephala. Next base: position 51,129,806 of record OW799234.1, read on the forward strand.
GACTGTCAGTTGGCTCCTAGTTGTGTGTTCTTGTGTATCCTACTGCTGCTGGAATTCTAAACCACAGCTGGATATTGAATGTGTCCTAGTTATCCTTTCAAGCATATTTATTCTTTAGTACTCTTATTTTCATTTTTTAATTTTGTGAGCTTTTTTTTTGTGGCACTGCATTATATTATTTTAAATTTTTGTTGTTGTTAGTATTTTTATGTAGTTTGTAGGTATTTGTAGTGTTATTGCTCTCGTTGTTATTTGTTTGTAGGAAGAGAGTTGTTGCTTTTTCTTTCGTTTTCGTTTTCTTTTTTAGAGCACAAGGAAATGAAGCTTCAACACAATATTTTTAACTCAAGGCTTAATCTAAATTTTTTGTTGTTTACCATCGTAGTTGTGTTATCATTATTGAATGCAAGAACAGCAAGTAAACACAGAAATGTACAAGATAGTTGCAAACTAACAGTCTAATGTATGGAAAGTGGATAGGATTTAAAAATTCTCTCATAGAAACTGTTAGAAATATGAAGTGTCTTTAGAAAAACGCTCTATTAAAGAAATCAATTGTGACATATATGAAAAGGTAATTACTTAGGAACAGCCCGATCGATTTGTTTTGTGGTGTTAGTAATTATTAATGTCAAATTCCAAAATGTTTAGAAAAATTTGAAAATTTTGAAAATTTTTTTTATAAAAATTTTTAATAGCCTTCAATTTTTTTTATAAATGTATAAGATAAAATAACAGACAGAGTAACTATATGCGTTAAATTAAAAAAATGAAATTGGAAAATTTCTTATTTTACTGTAACATTGTGAAAAATTTAATTTTTTTTAATGAATAATACTTTGATTCGTAAAGGTCCGATTTAATTGTTGTTACGTTACACTTTTTACTGTTTTCAAAACTTAAATTGATATTGAATTATATTTGCTTTTATTTAATTTGTATTTCTTGTTATACCCTGCACCATCACCGTGATTGTTCTTGCGTGCATTGAACTAAAAAGTTTTCATTTTACATCCAATAAAGTAAATATATTATTGGTTTTTTTGTGAATTTTACAGTCGACTACAAACGGAATAAAATATTCCTAAAATGGCCCACGGTTCATATGAAAGTTTATTACTCTTTTCATTAAAATTTTCACGGCTTTTTAACACAGATATGTCGCTGTATCTTACCGATGACGCTTTGGATCTCGGATCAGAGTTCAGAAATTATTTCTGGTATATTCGCATAATCCCGAGATTTCACAAAATTCTAAAGAAAAAAATTGTGCGACGTTAAATCGTATGATCTTGGTGGCTTTCCTTAAGTTGTTCTGGAATTGGTTGCTGAAATAAATAGGTTGTTCCGTGCGCGGTGTGGTTGGCGGCACCATTTTGCTAAAAGCACATGTTGTCCAGATCCATGTTAAGATCACGGGAACCCCGATATCATGTTCCTGTTCACAGTTATTGCTAATAACGCCGCCTGACCAAAATCCGCACATAAAAATTGCTCGTTTTGGGTGCGTTTGTTTCTCATGAATTTTTTGTGTTCACGAAGCCATTCGGATGAAAATGTGCTTCGTCGGAAAGGATAACTTTCTTTTAAAAATTGGCATTAACTTACTTATTGAATGAATTACCGGTGCTTTTTGGGCTGGTTCGAGCTCCTGAGTAAGCTGAATTGTAGGCGACAAAAATTATATATTTTGCTGGTTTGTCCGCTGTATATTAGAATTTAAACAAAAAAAAAAACTAGCAAATTTTCGGTAATATTGTTTTTTTAGGAAGAAATTTATAGCTTGTATTTTAAGAGTAAGTCATAAAAAGTGTCTTTCTGACATGCAATAATATTTACTTAATAGCAATTGCTAAAACATGTATTGAGTAAAAACAAGTAAGAGCACTATATTCGGCTGTGCCGAATCTTTTATACCCACCACCAATTTTGTGTACATTTAAAGCACAATAATTATTATTTTGTTAATCGCTATTGAATAATATCTTTATAATAAAATATGTATCACTTTCTTTGTAGAGGGTGGTTAAATTTTTTAGGGCCCATGTTGAAGGTGAACTACACCTAGTCTTTAAATTTGTTTTCTGCATTTCACTTGACATTTCTCAATCTCAAACTTACTCAATTTGATCCGTGGAAAGATATGCAAATGAGCAACGCTTTAAAGTTATTCATGTTTTTTAAAAATGGGCGTTCAAATCAAAATGCATTTTGAGCACTTCGTGATTATTTTGGCCAACATAATCGTTCAAGTTCGTCCACAATCGGGAGAATTGTAAAAAATATTTACATTTCTGCAAAACAGGTCTGTATAAAATGTTAGAAAAGCTGTGAATGCCTTCTTAGTTCGCTGAATGGGAACTACTGCTGGTTTTTGCGATAGTGTGGCAAAAGAGCAGTCAACCTCGCCTCATCATCATGCCTAACAATTGAGCATCAACATTGTCATTGAAAATATGGACCATCAGATAGAGGAGTGTCGCCAAGGATGGGTGGGGGGCCATTTGGCAGATATTTTGTTAAATACATAATTGAACCATACAAATATTATCATTATAAAAAGAAATAATAATAATATCCTAAATAATTTGTGTTTTATTTAAATTCAACATCGGTCCTTCAAATTTAACCACCCTCTAAAACTTCGATATCCTACTAAAATGCTTTTGTAAATATAGTCTTTCAATGAAAGTGGGCGTTCAAGTAATCGTGTCAATAAAGTTTCTGCTAATAAATACAACTTAGATATTTCAATATAATCCTTTATTTTCCTCAAAACTTTGTCAATAGAGAAATTACATGAATTTAAGATAAACCGTTATGGGAGGGGGGCGTTAAAGTGAGCGTGTTACCTAAACTTTTTGGCACAACGACTACATTGATTAGAAGGATATACGAAGCAAATTTGATCATCATACCTCTAATTTTGGCGGTTTTATGAGCTTTTAAATTTCATTAACGGTAGATAACGTGAAAAGTGGGCGTTATAGTAGGCATGTCAAAGTTGTTTTTGCGAATGAATACAACTGAGGTGTTTCAATATAACTTATTATTATTCCAAAATCTTTATTAATAGAGAAATTATATGAATTTTAGGTAAAACGTTATATGGGAGGTGGGCGTAAAAGTGGGCGTGGCACCTTAATTTTCTGGCACAGTAATTACATTGCCCAAAGGAATATACGTAGCAAATTTGATCATCTTACTTCTAATTTTGGCGGTTTTATGAGCTTTTAAATTTCATTAACGGTAGATAACGTGAAAAGTGGGCGTTATAGTAGGCGTGTCAAAGTTGTTTTTGCTAATGAGTACAACTTAAGTGTTTCAATGTAGCCCTTTATTATTCCAAAATCTTTTTTAATAGAGAAATTATATGAATTTTAGGTAAAACGTTATATGGGAGGTGGGCGTAAAAGTGGGCGTGGCACCTTAATTTTCTGGCACAGTAATGATACTGCCTAGGGGGATATACGTAGCAAATTTGATCATCACACCTCTAATTTTGGCGGTTTTATGAGCTTTTAAACTTCATTAACGGTAGATAACGTGAAAAGTGGGCGTTATAGTAGGCGTGTCAAAGTTGTTTTTGCTAATGAGTACAACTTAGGTGTTTCAATATAGCCCTTTGTTATTCCAAAATCTTTATTAATAGAGAAATTATATGAATTTTAGTTAAAACGTTATATCGGAGGTGGGCGTAAAAGTGGGCGTGGCACATTGATTTTCCCTTACAAAAAAGCGCCTAACCAAAAAGCAAAGTGTGCAAAATTTCAGAGTCGTACATCCAATTTTGTTGCTTTTATGACGTTTTTGTTTTTAAATATACCGAAAAATACACTGTGCGGTATAAATTTTCGTACATTTTGATCGATAACTCCTCTCCTAAAACATAGATTTTGATAATTTTCGGGGAAAAATATTGTTTTTACTCAGGAAATATATATTCGAAGTTTCATTAGTCTACGTTAATGCGTTTGGACACAATTCCATTTTGTTCGATGTTTGAAGGACACGGTTTTTTCGACCTACTCTTGCTTTTCGAGCTATAACTCCCTTCCTAATATTCCGATTTAGCCCATTTTCAATACCAAGCAAACCTTGTCTATAGGAAAGATTCTGGCAAAATTTGAGCCCCCTAGCTTTTTCGGTGCGACCTCTATCGTGCTTTCAACAGACGGACAGACGGACAGACGGACGGACATAGCTAGATCGTCATCAAATCAAACCCTGATTCAGAATATATATACTTTATGGGGTCTAAAATGGATATTTCGATGTGTTACAAACGGAATGACAAAATGAATATACCCCCACCATTTTTTTGGTGGCGGGTATAAAAATATGCTGCTCCGAAATCCGTGTATTTTGAAAGCATTTATAGATCAAAATAAAAGATAATTTATCCGGCTTAGTGTTTTGTTTGGTTCAGTTTAAGTTCAAACCGTCAAAAAACCGACAATGACGATAAAATTTTTCAAATATGGCTTTTTGATTAATATTATTGTAAGAATGAAAAATTAAGGTGAGACGTCCAATTTAAGGCCCTATATAAGTCATTATCTTAAATTCATATAATTTCTATATCCTTAAAGATTTTCGAAGGATTTAGATCTCTGTATTTCAATATCTAAGTTGAATTAATTCGCAGGCACTACCTTAAAATGCCTACCTTTACTTGGTCCTCCTATATTATATACAGTATAATGTACTATTTTGTTTAGTTTGTATATTGTTCAAGTTTTTAAATGATAGTTTGAATTTGTGGTTTTATATAGCACTTGAAATAAATTGGTGCATTATATGTGTGATATGCTTAATTTACGTTCACATACTAAAATATGGCTGTTTTGTAGCAGGAATTCGCAACACAATTTTAACCGCAAACAGCTCCAGTTATAAAGCAATATTATAATTGTAAAGTGGGAAGTGCCATGTCTATACAAAATAAGTATTGTTTTTTAACACTTCCACTTACCCGACTAGTAAGAAACTTTGCGCCCACCTATTTTGGTATTTAAAATTTTTATAAAATTTATGTATTAACTGTATTCAGTAATTATGAAGTATAAAAGTGTCGCGTCCACACAAAGGTAATATTTTTTTACCCTTCACCTGTGGTGTCAAATGTATATTTAACGTTGTCATTTCGTTTGCAATTTCATTTCCGACCTCATAAAATATATAGTTTCATAACTCTTATGACTAGGGGAGCAATGTCCGTTGGCTCGTCTGTTCCAGTGTGTGGATTGAAATCAACTTTTAAAAGCCGCCACCTGTTGCCCCACATCTTTTACAAATATCCAGAAATAAATCAAGGACAATCGCCTTATAACTTTCTGAGATATGAGCAAATAAACACGATTTTCTCTTTTTTTTTCTTCTAATATTTGTACTATTAAAATCAAAACTTTTTAGCTCTATAATGATTTATAGACATATTTGCTTCTAATTGTAGATATACTATACCACTATTTTATTTGTAAAAAAAATCGACAAAGATATAGGCAAATAATATTTTTTATTTATATAATTTTTTTTAAATATATATTTTTTTTAAATATGTATCTGCAAAAGCTTCTAATAAATTTTTGGACATGCTTAGGACACTAATGTAAGCTGAGGTTTCGATTATTATTTTTGAAAACACTGACAAATCGTTTTAAACCAATTGAGATATTTATAAGCTCAAAAATACAAACAAAATTCCTTAACTTTACAAACGAAAATCGATCATGGAGCGCGTCCAAAATATAATGGCGGATATATGGGTCAAATATTATAATTACGACTTTGCCCTCTTCAATTCATATGAATTGAAAGAACTTGACCAGTAGAATACAGTAAAGTATGAAAGAGTTAAAATCCAAGGAGGCATCTTATTCAAAATGGTGGTTAATTTTGTTCTCTACCCCATCAATATGGGGATAAAATAAAAAGGGCTTGACTAGTAGAATACAGCAACTTACGATGCTTTGATTCAAAATCAAAGATGGCATTTGAAATAATAAAGCAAAGTGGCGTATAACACTAAATCTGAAATTTAGGCTAAGTAACGATGTGGTTGGTATACCTAAGTATGTACATAATGGAAAAGGGTATTATCAGATTCGACACGACCAAATAGAGCATTTTTACTTGTTTTTTAACTTCCTCTGAATACCGATTCATACTCTTCAGTTTCCGCGAAAATACAACATTGTGGTAAAAATGTGGTCAGAACCATGTCCGCTGTAGAAACGCTTTTGATCCAGTATGGTATCAAAGTAGTACAAAAAATTGGAGGTGGTTGTCAAAAATTCGGCATAGCCGAATGTAGTGTAACTTGTTTTATTTAGTATATGTATTTAAATATACTATAGACTGTTATATTTTTTATTTTAAATAAAAAAAAGAAAAATCTTAAGTGCATTTTATATAATTTTTTTTGCGTATATGTGACCTTCTCCGAGAAAAGGGAAGCTCCTGTTTAAAAATGAAGTTTTAAGAAAAACGCATTTAATGTTTCATAACACATTATCACAAATTCAGTTGGGAGATGCGATTTGGTATGGTTAGTTATGATTGGGTGCGGACTTTGGTGACTGCATGCCTATGTGGTGACGTATTTTTTTCGCTTTTAGTGTAAAAATACCTTTGCTATTGTTTCTGCTCTGTTTGTTATGATCTTGATACTTGATTCTTAAGCCGTAACCAGTGACCGACGCCACAACGCCGCTCTCTGTCTTATGGGGTAAATCAATTTCTATTAGAAATCTAACTCATTTCATCTTATTCTACACCCTTTTAGGTACCAGAATCCGCTCTTAAATTCAAACCCGTTCTTCGACACACTAGGAGAAGGTCACATATATTAGAATTATTCGTACATATTTAAAGAGCCTTAAACTTATTGTTTTAGTGTACAAACTTCTTGTCCCTAGTTCTTGATACTATAGGGTTTAATTTTTGTGTCGAGGTGTATTTGTGTGAGATGTATTGGAAACATTGTAAAACTCTATTTCGTAAAAAAAGAATTAGGGCAGTTCTAGCTGTAATCATCGATATAAGTATAAGTTAGTTTGCCTAAAATGTTTGGAGTAGTTTCAGGTAATTTTCAATAAATGTAATTTAAGTTGAAACTAAGCTACACGATAAATACTTTGTAGTTCGTGCAGTGTATTCAAGATACGTCACAACCGAATACCGCATTTTCAGTTAGTTTTTTCTGTTCTTATTCTTTTCTACATGTTTTATTTTTAATGTTTGTTTTTCCCCTATTTACACACATCTCTATAAACCTACTTGGAAATCCCTTTCTCAAGTTATTTTCTAATCATCTACAGTTAAGTATTAAAGATTTTGTTTTCCATTTAAAATGTGTAGAAATATTGCTTTTATTCTCTGTATTTTTATTTCTCTTTACAATATTACGATTACTTTACCTATGTAAGTTCATTTAATCATTATTGATTAGCTAAGTGTTTGGGTTTGTGTTGTAGAACAGTTTCGTATTAAATTCTTAAAGGATATTCTATATCTTTGTCGTAATTAATTATTAAATAGAAATTTATCATAAGATTTGAATTGTAGGTGGCGGTTCGTTTACTTCAATATCAAACGTATGCAATATAATGTTTCAACAAAGCATAAACGGTAATCAGTTGTGATTAAGCCAATTTAGTAGAATTTTGCTTTTAGTGATGTTTTAGTCAGAAATAACATTAAATGTAGCCACTAGGTGTATATCTCTATAAGAGCAGCTACAACTTATGGTCTTGTAAAATAAATGAAACTGATATTGTAATGGTCATTAACAAAGTGTTGGAGTGAAGAATTAAATTTCAGTGTTTAATGGGAAATAAGTAAAACCATTTATGCTATTTAAGGTTTAATTGTATATTTATTTATAAATAATGTTTTAGTTAAGTTTAAATATTAGAGGCTTTAAGGTATTTTTGTAATAAGTTATTGTTTGTTAATAATTGTTGGATATTATTATTTTTTATTAATATTTTATATTATTTTGGCCTGGCTTGGTTTAATGAATGGATCCATGGAATTGAATTTGAATTCTTTGCAAATTTTATTTAAAAATGTTTTAAAAAGATATTAATTATAAAAGACTGTAGCATCCCCACTTAATATGTGCTTGCTTGTGATGCTCAATCTTCCACGTGGCAATGCTAATCATTCGCATGGTACATGCGCTGCTGTCTCAGCATACCTCAGTCATACTTTTAAAATATCATCATCCTTAATCCGTATCTTCTTCAAATGGTATTAGAAGAGATCATAACTTGCAACCAACGTACTGCACTCCTGGCAGCAGGATATTTTAATATCATATGATCATATGCATGTAATATCCTCCATCCACCTTTGCAGGTATATAGAGTTTACCTTATGAAAAATCCTTGCCCGCACCAATTCATTACCCAAAGTAAGTAATTCTGGGTTCTGATTCACAGAATTGTGCTGCAGTTTCTCTCTTCGCAAGCTTATCGGCCGCTTCATTTCCAAGCTATTCCTACCTATCCTTTAACCCATAATGGCGTCACCTAATTTGTCGAACAATAACAATTTATTTCTTTGTATTTGATATTCAAATACATTATTCTACGTGTGCAGCAAACTAAGCATCTATGCCTAATACACGTGCATGTACTTACCCAGATTTGAGATGCAGGATAGGTTCAACTCAAGTCCGTAAACACTTTCCGTACATAAGGGAAAATTAGTAATTCCATCCACTGTGAATGAATGCATCTTCTAACAGAGTTATAACCAAAATTGGGATTATGGAAAACATGCCAAATGAACATATGTGTATACCTATTGGCTTTCAATGACCTCATTTTTTTGTTTTTTTCTAAATAAATAAAAGATAAAATAATGTCACCGAAAGTGCTTTACTTATTTTTATCCATTTTAAATTTTCCAGGTCCTAGTTACAATCGTGTAAAAAAAAATATAAAGAAATAATTTTTAAACCAGACTGTTATTAACTATTCAATTTCTTTTAATCAATTCTCTAAACCGTGCATCAAATATTTACAATAACGTCAAGACGATAAAATAGTGTGCTTTTAATTTTTCTATTAAATAATATTTGCTACAATTTTGGTGCAACAAAAAAAAAAAAAAAAAAATAAATAAATTTGAATTTCAATTACAAAATTAATACAACTAATAAAAATTTTATTTGATATTGCTAATCAAAATAATACTATCAATTAATTGAAAATTCATTATTTTTATTGACAAATATTGCGAAAAATATTTATTAAATCATTATTAAAAAGGCAATACAATTTTTGTAATTTTTAAAAATGATTTCAATCAATTTAATCACTTTATAATCGAAATTTGGGATTAATGTAAATAAAGTATTTATTGTGTCAGTAATAACATGATTGAACTTACCCAAAAAATAAGTAGATGTGTTTTTTATATACATATGTATAAAATTATTTTTAAATAAATACGTACATACATATATTTTTATTTACATTATGCATATTATAATTATAAGAAAAATAGAAAGAGTACTGTTAACAATATTATACATTATGAACTAACTGGTGGCATAGCCAAACGTTGTATTTTCCTCAATCTAGGCATAAAGCAATTTTAGCGTTAAAAAATCTTGGTCAAACCGTGAGAAGGAATTAAAATAATAAGTTTCGATGTGTTGGACTGCAAGAAATACTGACTTAAGTCACATCTGCAATAGAGTTTAACCTCTCTATTATATGAGTAACAAAGTCTGTTTTTTTGCTGTGCATAACCTTGCTTGAATCTGCTGATTGGCCACTGTTATTTTAATATTTATCTCCGTTTTTTGTATGCTTAATCAAAATTTTATTAAACTTATCCTCTAAAACCAAATCTTGACCAAAACTATATTTTTTTCTGTTTTATTTTTTAATACATTTTTTTTCAACTGACAGAAATCTCGAAAGTTTTAAAAAAAAATTTATTTCAATTAAAAAAGTTATTTAAATTAATTAAAAATATAACTCACAACTAGAAATAAATTAATTAGTTATTTAATTTAAAAATTTTAAGCAATATTTTTCTCGGTGAACAGACACCTAAAATGATGAAAAATTTTAAGTTCGATATGAATATTTTTCTTTAAGGACATTTTCGCAAAAAAATAATGTTAATATTTTCGGAGTTTCGCTTTATGTAGGTAATGTTAATTTAAATTTTGCACTCACGCAAAGTAAAATTATAGTTGTGGAAATCATATTCTAACAGCAACATACTATGATTGAATTGTATGATTATCGTACAAACATACAATGGTTGCCAACTCTCATAATTATGTTTAATTAAAGTATCATGCAATAACCAGATATGACTATAGTTGAAATCGACAATCTTTTGTTTTTTTCGGCAAATTATTGCATTTTGCTTCAAGTTAGATAAACAAATTGTACATACCATTTTAATTGCAATTTTTATTCCAATTTTTTTAACATTTTTTCGTTTATTTTTAAATTTCTTTAAGTTTTTCAAAAATTTTGTTAATTTTTTGGACATCTCAAACTTTTAAAATAAAAAAAATTTATTCAGTAAGAAGAAGAAAAGTTGAGATCAAAATATTATTATAAAAACTAGTGCTTGATTGCTATCTAATCATACTGTTGTCTTACATATTGTTTAATGATTATTTGTTATATTAAATGCTCTCAAATATAATTTTATTTTTGTCATAATAATTGTTTTAATCATACTATGTTTAACGGCAATCATATCGAAATTTATACGAAAAGTTAACATTAAATGATAAAACTCAGATAAACGCTTGATTATCGTGACAAGCCTATGATGAAATAAAATAAATGTATCGATTACTTGTTTTCGGCAACCAAACATTGGTATAGAGAATATAATAATGACCATCGTGATCATGTCGTAATAATGATTTTTCTTTCCATGCTTGTAATAAAAATTTCATCTTATATAAAATTTCTACAGAAATCATTAAATTTGTGGGATAAAATATCCACCTGGCAATACTTATACAGACTCATATAAGTCGCTTTCTTTAATAAATATTTTAAATGTAAATAAGTTAAATGCATAAAAAGAATTCTAGCGAGTTTAAGAAGAAAAAATAAAAAAATCTGAGATATTTTAGCACTTGTGCTTCTTTATTTTATGAGCGGATGAAATTGATATGGATGATATTTCTCTTCTTATACACACTTATAAATATATTTACATACATATAACTTTTTTAAAAAAAATCAAAATCGAAAAATATAAGTTTGACAACGGTGTTGATGCATAAAATTTGTGTTACCCCAAAAGGAAAATAAAGCCTTCTTCGTTATTTTTTTTGTCCTTTTTACCATCATCATCTTTTCATTACATTTCTGTTTCAGCTTCAGAAAAGAAAAAGTATAGTAAAAAACGTAAGTAGAAACAAATGCAAACAATTTCTATTAAATAAAAAGTACTACTGTATGCCATCCTGGATGGATATGAATGGCAGATGGTAAAATAAGGGACTTTTTATTACAGTTTCGTAAACAAAGAAGTAGCTGAAAGCCATCCAAATGAATTCGGTAGTATGCAGTATATTACTGCTGCTACATTCTAGGTTTTTCTGAATCAGGCATATACAGGGTGGGGCAAAAGTCGCGAAGGGGTTTAAAACAGTCATAACTTTTTTAATTTTCAAATATCCCCAAACGAAATAATCTGGTGCTGTTATATCCGGCGAACGGGCAGGCCAATTGAATGCTGAATTTTTGGAAATCAAACGTTCGCGAAAAATCTGCATTAGGAGCTGCTTTAGTTCTTGCACTAACTGCACCTTGTATGGGAAAAGATGTAAATTTCCCTTTAATATTCTACGTAAAGACCGCCGAGACATTTCCAGCTCAGCAGAGCGCCTTCGAGATGATGTTTCAGGATTCTCCTCAACACTCTCCATAACGCGTTGAATATTTGCTTCACTAATTACAGAATGTGGTCTTCCGCTTCGTGGAAGATCCCTCACTGAGCCTTGTTCCTGAAAACGTGTCACTAAGCGTCGAATCATTGATTCGGATGGTGAATTCCGCACATTATAATGACGACGATAGGCTCGTTGAGTTTGAATTACTGATCGATGATGTTCAAAATAAAGTTCTATGATTTTGGTTCGCTGGATAACGTTGTAACCTTCCATAATTAATCTCCCAGATTTATTTTACAAGTTCTAAAAAGAAAAAAAAAAAAAAAATTAAATTAGAAAAGTTAATAATTTTTCAAATCCCTTCGCGACTTTTGCCCCACCCTGTACAATACATATCCACGTACACAAAAATCAGTAATTGAAAAAAAAGCAAAACTACTTCGTATTTTAATAATAATAATAGGAAACGTATTCCCTCTCATATACTTCAATGTGTGTGTAAAATATACTTGTCTTTTTATACAATATTCAGGTTCAAAGACTTTTTGTTTTCTGTCAATCTATAAATGTAAGTTAGTATGTTTGTATGTATGTTTGTAAATTTGTATGAATTTTAAGGAACATTTTCAATTGCAACAATTTACATACATACTTATCTTTCATTTAACTAATGGAAGCTCTATACATACTTATGTATGTACATATATGTATGTTTGTATGTATGTATGTAGGTACTCTCATATGTACATATGTACATATAAAAAAAATGGTAGAACAATCTTCTTTTCATTAATTTTATCCAAAAATATTTAAAAAAATTAACTTAAACAATTTCGGCTATACATCCTTGTTTTTGTTTATAAAATTCTAGTACCTTTTTGTAGAATTTTGTATTCGGATATGAAGTGGTAATCAAAATTGTAAAAATTCTATAAAGAAAATGTGGATGTAATCAAAAATTATTGTTATAATTTAAGTTATAGGAAATTACAGTGGTGTTGGGAGGTTTTTTTTTATACATACATAGGTATGTATGTATGTTACTGTAAAAGACTTTATAATAAAAATTTTATCTCAGTGTGTAATTAATTTTTTCAAGAAAAAATGCAAAAAAAAGAAAAAAGTTTGAAATTAATTTATAATTATAATTAACACACATGACACGGTGTTTATGTTATTCAGCAATTCATTGCTCGATGTCTATCGTCTTGATAGCACATATAAATCTATATATATAAAAGTGAAACTCTGTGTGTGTGTGTGTGTGTGTGTGTGTGTTAGCTATAGACTCCGAAACTACAAAACCGATCGGGCTCAAACTTTGGTAAGTTGTTGTACACATACCAGGGAGTGTTTATGGGTGAAAAAAAGTGGGCGGAGCCACGCCCATAAAAAATTAAATATCAGTTTTAGCTACTTGCACTTGACCGATTTTTCTGAAACTTTGCACACATATCGAGCTGTAATGACTAAATAATTTCGTGATAAGAAAAGTGGGCGGGGCCACGCCCCTAAAAAAGTTTTTATTTTGAGGTACTTGCACTGGACCGATTTTTCTGAAACTTTGCACACATATTGAGCTGTCATGGGTTTATAATTTCGTGATTGAAAAAGTGGGCGGGGCCACGCCCATAAAAAATTAGTTATCAGTTTTAGCTACTTGCACTGGACCGAATTCTCTGAAACTTTGCAAACATACTGAGCTATCATGATTTTACACTTTCGTCCTTAGAAAAGTGGGCAGTGCCACGCCCATTAAAAAATAGGTATCATTTTGAGGTACTTGCACTGGACCGATTTTTCTAAAACTTTGCACACATATTAAGCTGTCGTGACTTTATAATTTTGTGATTAAAAAAGTGGGCGGTGCCACGCCCATAAAAATTAGTTATCATTTTAAGCTACTTGCACTTGACCGATTTTTCTGAAACTTTGCACACATATCGAGCTGTCATGACTTAATAATTTCGTAATAAGAAAAGTGGGCGGGGCCACGCCCCTAAAAAAGTTTTAATTTTGAGGTACTTGCACTGGACCGATTTTTATGAAACTTTGCACACATATTGAGCTGTCATAGCTAAATAATTTCGTGATTAGAAAAGTGGGCAGTGCCACGCCCATAAAAAAAAGGTATCATTTTGAGGTACTTGCACTGGACCGATTATTCTGAAACTTTGCACACATATTGAGCTGTTATGACTTTACAATTTCGTGACTAGAAAAGTGGGCAGGGCCACGCCCATAAAAACAAGTATAATTTTGAGGTACTTGCACTGGTCCGATTCTCCTGAAACTTTGGACACATATTGAGCTGTTACGACTTTACAATTTGTAATTAGAAAAGTGGGCAATGCCACGCCCATAAAAAAATTATAATTTTTAGGTTCTTGCACTTGATATTCAATTAAAATTCAGAATGCATTTCGATTCATTAAGGGGCGTAGCAACGCGCGCCGGGTTTGGCTAGTGATTAATAAAATACAACTATGCTTTTGATACTGCCCGCCAATGGATGGATATGGAAAACTTAACAAAACTGTGTTAAGGATATAAGAGAAAATGTCATTTGACAAGAAGAAAAAATAAAAACTATGCTTCCCGCTTTCTCAGTTCATTAAATTGTCACATAAATAGTAGTTTAAAATTTGATATTTGTATGCAGATTAATAGTGCTAATGATGATATCGTAGATGGTTTCGAAAATGCTTTCCCATCGACTAATATCGAAATAATTTTTCATCAGTATTCTTAAATATTTAGAATTTAATTTAGAAATATTTTCAGGAAGTTTAAAATTTTGGGAAAATTAAATTAAGCCAGAATTAATTATCCAACTGATATAATAAATGTGAATGTTTGCAAGTTTGGATATTTGTTACTCAATCACGCAAAAGATTGAACGGAACTAAAGGAATGTAGTATTATCTATATTTTCTTAGTGAATCTAGAACTCAATCACGCAAAAATGGCTGAGTGAAATTAAATTAAATTTGACAAACATATAAATAATAACCTAGATTAATACTTAGTCTTTCTTTTATCCCGATAACTACGTAGACGAAGTCATGGGCACAAGGTAGTTTACAATAAACTTAAAATTAAAGTTTTGAATAAATTTTATTTTAGAAATAACTGTTAATTCTTTATTATTAAATGAAATATAACTTTAATAAATTTTACAAAAATATAAATAATTACTTTTAATTACTTCTTTAAAGTAAACATCAAGTTTTAGTTAAGGGTCCGCCAAATAACTTTTTTTGAAAAAACTATAAAAAAAAGAGTGTAGCTTCGGCTGTGTGGAACGTAGCGCCGTCCTGCTGAAACCAAATGTTGCCGATATCCTCCTTTTCAATTTTTGTAAACAAAAATTCGTTCAACATGGCCCGATAAGGATCGCCAACAACTACGGCCACTCCTTGCTCATTTTCGAAGAAAAATGGCCCAATTATGCCTCTGCACCAAATTCCGCACAAAACAGTGACAGTTTTGGGTGTATCGGCTTTTCAATGTATGCGTGCAGGTTTTCTGTGCCCCAAATGCGAAAATTTTGCTTGTTTACATACCCGCCAAGATCAAAATGAGCTTCATCTGAAAAGATGATTTTTTTGGCAAAATCGGCCAAAGTAATGTCGCAATATTTCCCAGCGTTGTTCAAGCGTATACACAACCATATTTGTTCAGCGGAAGGATAAACCTAATTATCTGTCAAATCAGACATGAGCTAAGAGTTACCATTCACAAAGTAAGCACTAGTTGAAAAAAAAACGTTAGATGGCAGACCATTTATTTAAATTGTTTTTTTATTTTTACCCAGAAAAAAAAACTTAGCACTAGTTCAATGTGAATAACATTTTTCTGATTTGTAATTCAAAAGCCAAAGAATGCCTTCCTTAATCCAAAATAGTTAGCCTTTAATGCTGTGCTTCAAAATACATGCAAATGCATGCGAAGAATCTTAAACAATTCATATACATAAACATTATTAACCCATGAAACATGGGTTTTTTTGCATCTCCTATGCATGCGTTCTATGTATTTATTAGAATAAGGTGAATTTTGTTTATATATTCATATAAACACATGTTCTCCATTGACACCTTAATATTAAAATCATGCATGTTTCACCTAAATCGAAACACTTTATCATGGATTGAACTCATGCATTCGCTATTTCTTTTGTATGTCTTTTTTTGCTGGGTATTAATGAATATAATACATTCTACAGGACACAAACGTTGCAGTTAAGGGACTTTATCAGCCGTCTTCTAACTGTAGCAACATTATCAGAGAAGTCGATGTATACATAGAACTTATTTACCTCAGCTCAAATTCTTCAAAATGGATCAAAGTTAATGTAGTTTGATTTATGAAATTTTATATATAACGGTTAGCCACATAAATATATATTTTACGTTAACGATATGTAGAATCAATTTTACCTTGATTTAAATTCAGGACGAAGGCAATATTGAAAACACAATTCTTTAGCTTTGTAATGCTGGGAGCGCACGGAGTGTTAAACGACTTTGATATGATGGTAAGTTTATTTTAGGCTTCCAACAAAGCTTATGAAGACATAACAGCAAAAATTGTTTTTAGACTATTTCAAGTTTTTAAATAAGTATGCACATCATATTGAGCATCCAAAATTGCTGATCCATATTCAAGTAAAGATCTTACCAATGAAGTGAATAATTTTTTCATTACATAAAGATCATATAATTCCTTAGCCTAACGCTTTAGGAAACTAAATACCCCATTAGCTTTATTTACTATTATTATTTACATGAGAGTTTAAATTTGTTTTTACATCGAAGAGAATTTTAAGATCCAAAAACGAGTCAGCAACATTTAGAATTAGAGCCATTTATAGAAAGTAAACATTTAAAATCGGTGAATATCTACAGAAAGTCATAGATTTCTTAAACTTAATTCCAAAAAATTATATAAACAATAAAAATAAGTTGTTGCCAAGTCGAACTCCAGAAGTGACTTCAAAGTGTTTTGATAACTCTGGTTCTTAAAAAAAAAAACTAATCCACTATAAAAGTTTAACCGAAAATCCTAAGGTATTGAGCTTCACTAACAATAAATCATGATTAACCTAGTCGAAAGCTTTACTATGTCAGTATAGAATACGTCGGTTTAGTTACCATTGCAAAATCCTGTACTGATAAAGGACGTCATTTCCATTAGATCCATTAGATTAGATGTAGGTCTATGTTTACAAACCCTAAGTTGCATTGGAAAAAGAATTATTGATACTTGATTAATAGGTCGGCCGTTATTATTTTCTTTAGCAGTTTGGGAAATGGAGATAAGTTTAGCTATTGTTCTATACAAGTAACATCAATATGGATACCAGATTTATAAATCGGGATGATAAATAAATATTTTCAGCTGTTAGAAAATATACCAAGCTTTAGAGAACTATTGAATGGATGAGTGATAGGACTAACCAAAATGTTAGCACAATTTTACCAGGATTATAACTTTATTTTTTTAATTGTCAGGCTTTTCAAGACAGTAGACTTCTAAAGATGTTTTATTAACTGATGCACTCCAAGTAATGTCATAAGAATTAATTGTACTATGAAAGGTTCTTGTAGAAAAAGTAGAAGTAATCAGCAAAAGAATATGAAATATCTACACTATTGGAATATATTTACAACATTATTTATTTTAGGATTTTTTTAAAGTAAAATTTCATTTCGTTAATATACGATACATAACAGTTTTCGTTTTTCTTAAAATTAATTTTTCTAAATTTGTTCACACAATTTTGTTATCAACTGTTATTGTATTAAATAACCCTTTTTTCATCCACTTTATACTAAATCTTTAATCTTCACATGAAACAATTTTAATACACACAAAAGTTGTAAACCACTAGAATGACATGTTAAATTAAAACAACAAAATTTATGAAATAAACCTGAGAAAATCTTTCTATATCCATTAAAATATAAATTAAGGTAGTGCAGGTTTCATAAAATACGATTAAAGTGTTTCAGGCGCTGTCAAATAAACCTGACGCAATGCTGGCTACTAGAGTGATTTTCTTGTTTCAAAAAAGTACAATTTTTACTTTTATAAAACTTTATTGAGTAAAGTTTAACGTGGCTGTATACAAACAAAGCTTGTTACACAATTTCTATTACTTGGAGATTACACGTTCAAATTTTGCTTAGTACACACGAACGTGATGCATATAACAACAAACTAAAAAGTTGTCATAAGCGGAACTCACTCTCTGGTGCAAACAACCCATGCAAACTATACAGATCGTGCAAGTCTGCCAAAAATATTACTTTTGCAAAACACAATACTTTAAACTGCAATTTGCCTCACTTGAGCCTTGTATTGAGGCTTTTTAATTTGTAAATAAAACGTATTTTTTTTTATACAATTTGATTAAAACTTTTTTAGAAAAAACAACGACACAGAATTTTGTTTTGTAAATACTTTTAAAATCGGCTGTTGTCACAAATTTGCCTTTTACTTTCACTTTGTAGCAAAAAAATAATGCAGACTTTTGCACTAATTGCAAATATGTATGCTACCAACAGTAAGTTCCGCTATTATGTGTGGATGAGTTTTGCAAGTACTCTGTAATCGGTTGTTAATAATTATATGTGATGCTAGTTTAGTCATAATTTGTTAACACTTTTACTCCTTGTTAAATTAGATGTCACCCTAAGTTTAAGGCTTAAGTTTCTACAATTTCTATATAAATACCTCTCTCTATATGCATAAGTTTAAGTACTATTTTTACACATCCATATAGAAAATACTTTAACAAATCGAGCGTAATCAGTCTTAAAACACTAGCCCACAAAAACCACAACATTGTGGAAATATTTTTATAGAAAAGAAAAAATAAACTGTTTTGTAAACAACAGGAAGTAAAACCTCTACAAAATACCACACTCTTCTAGACGAAAATAAAATTTGTGTGAAGTTGCGTGTGGGTGTGTATGTGGGAATGTGCAACTATGTGTGCACAGGTGTGTGTTAGGTTTCCAATAAATTTAAATATTTCGACATTTATTTAATAAATTTTATTAAATTTTTTTAGATGCTAAAAGGAATTTTTAATTAATATTGATTAAAATACAAAATAATAAAGAAAACGTTTCTCTCCTCTCAGGAATATAATTTTACAATTGTAGTTAAATAAAATGCAACATTTCGTTTAAAAAAAAAATTAAATTAAATTACCATGTTTTGGAAATTTTTTCATTTATAAACAAATAGCAATCAGACCCTTACTGTCGTAAATATTGATGGTTAGTATGAGATATACATATGTATATCAAGTGTCGTTTTTAATATTTTTTACTGTTTAAGCAATAAAAAAAAGCTTCAGCCAGCCCGAATTTTTTATTGCAATGACGTGGATCAAAATGAGAATTGTACAAATATATATCTTTAATAAAAGAATTGAACAATTTTAAATCCATTCATTATGAGAAGAGTTACATACCTACATACATACATACTATAAATGGGTCCGAAGCCCCTACACCCTCACTTTCACCTCTTCCACACTTCCTGTTACTCTTTCTATTTTCATTATTATTCTTAATCATTGCTATTTGTCCAAACTCAAAGCCGCTATCTCCAACCGATGTACAGTCACGTTTACAACCCCATGGTTATCTATGCAAGCAGGGAGGCCATGCGAGGGTTGACATGAGATTCTTATGAAACCCCAAGCCAGAACCAGGTCCACGTTAGCCGGGAATTATCATCCGAGCCTGTATCACAAACTTAATGGTGACGTTCTTCGAGCGCACTTTGAGATTGCCAAGTTTTAATAGGAGAAGACGGTTGTAGCATTAGCCTAGAAGCCGTTTCTGAGCAGTGTCACCTTCGCATACTACAGACCGTCGGTCCAGGGTTCAACAAATCCATACCATGTTCCAGACATGCCATAATAAAGATCGTACTGGACTTGATCTTAATGCTTTTCGGTGGGTGACATACACAATGGACCCACTCGTGTGAGCATACAGATCCCATAGCCGACGAAACAAAAAACTTCACAAGCCTTTGTGCTTGTGCTTGTGGGGAATCCAAAAAGGCATCACACCTCCATCTGCACCTCTTTCAAGGGCATCCCCGGTGGATACCTAGAAAAACGGCGGCATCCAATCGGCATGACGCAGTTCGCCATCGAGCTCTTGTGTTAATTCACAGTATGCTCTCAGAATCTGCCACTCTTGGTCGGGGACTGTTTATTCTTCGCAGCTGGCCCGTAGGTCGTTCTGTTATCCGCCACCTACTGAGCCCGATAGTAGCCTGAGCTCAGCCCTATCCTGCGATGTATAGTTTTCTGGTAGTTCCGCAGGGATTTTGGGCCAGTGTACCGAGGTGTTTTAGCGTGTTAAAGTCGCGCACTCCTGGTTGACCTAAGTACCAGGGTCTTTCGATGATTAGACCTCGTTAATAAGAAAAAAAAAATACATACATACTATAAAATAGAAAAAAAAAATGATTTTTGTGGTTAGTATTAAACAAATACATACAATAAAATTACTAATTTTTCGTATGTAATTTAAGGGTTCTCTAGAGTGCCCCTGTGGACTAGTCAGTAAAAGGACAAGTCAGTTGTTTGGAGGTTGCGGGTTCGATTCCCGCCGGAGACTCTGAAATTGTCTGCTTCTCTTTCTCTTCTATCCTAAATATTTCTATTCTTATTATATTCTTCTCTCTATTAAGGCATCACAATGTTCCGTAATAGTCTCCGAGTGAAGGTGTGAGGGTAACTTTGCACCAGCCTTACCTACCTACCTACCTAAGGATTCTCTAAACAAGGAAAAATAGCCAACAAAATCGCCACATTGAAAATTAGGACGCCAAACAAGTTTAAATATCACTTTACACCTTCCAATTGTCTATTCAGACAAATTGCGACCGAGAAGCGTTTCAAAAGTTTGACTAATATTCATTGTAGAGGTAGTCAACAATCGAATTAAAAAAAATAAGGGAAGAAAAAAAACGTTAACCAAGTAAAATATGATTTTATATGAAATTAAATGAGCTGTTAAGATTTTTGTTGCTTTAGTTATTAATTTTTGATATTGTTTCAGATGACATATATTAAAAATTTTATCAAATCAACAACAAATCCGAATAACTTGCTTATGTATATGTTCCGTAAAAATACAATTTTGTGATTAGAAAAGTGTGAAGCGCCACGCCCCTAAACAATTAATACTTGTTTTTCACCATTTCTATTAAACCGATATTAATAAAATTGTGCGCACACAGCAATTTCCTTTGAAATTATTATTTGGTGATTAGAAACGTAGGCAGTGACACGCCCATACATAACACATATTGATGTTCAACTTTGAACACAGATTGAGTAAGCTTGAAAATACAACAGAGTAATTGAAAAAAATCAATTTTAAGACATTGCTGAACTTGTACACTTGTTCACGTGCAAAAATTTCCTAAAAATTCTCAACTAAAAAGCATTTTCGATAAATTTCCTTTTGTTCAATTCTTTAAAACTTGTTTATTGAAGTTAAATTTTTGCTGAATTATTTATTTTAAGGAATTTATTGACAGAATCGATATTTTCTCTTTATTCTTATTATGTAAGAATTTTTCCCAAGAAATCTTCGTTCTCTTAATACTTTTGCACTTATTTAATTTTTAAGAATTTTTACTTCTTTGCTTCTTTGAGTGTGAATGGAAAAAAATATCCTTTTTATTTGTAAGTGTTGCCGTTAAGTGTTGGTGTATTTGTTTCAAGGTACTTCTAAGACAATAAGCATTGTTACGAATTTTTTATATTTATTTTTTCTTAACATTTTAAAATATATAAAAGAATAATTGTGGTTAAACAAAGAAAATGCCTCTTCAGTTTATTTGTTGTTTCATAATAAAATCAAGAAAAATATTTAAATAACTTTAATGAGGTTTTTAAAGCAACCAAGAAAAAGGTAAAAAATTGAAAAAAAGTTTTAAAAAAAAATATTACTTCAACTACCAGTGATATTAAGCAAAATTGCTATAAAGTAGGAGAAGAGGAAATCGAGTTAAAGAATTTATGTCCGTTTCTTTATACGAGTACAAAATAAAACAAAGAAGTGTAGTTAAAACAACAGATTTTTTTTATTATTTTCTTGTAAAGTTGTTGTAATTTTTGTTTGGTTTTTCGTATTTTTTTTTTTGCTTGGGATTTTTATTTGTTTCAAATTTTAATTTCCAGTTGAGTGAGGCGGAAAAAGAATGCCAAAACCACAATGTTTTAAACATCAACAGCAGCATTTGGTTGTAGCAGTAGCAACAACAGTAATTGCTGTTGCAGCTTTTAAAAAAATATACTTTTACTTGTGCCATAAAAGTAGAAAATTCGAATGTTTTTTTTAAAAAGGACATCATCAGAGTTAAATACTACCAACATACAATGTTAAGGATTAAAGCCGTTAGCGAAAATTTAAAGAGCACTATAGTAAGCAAACCATGCACACAGAAGGCCTTTCGTCCTTCAGTAATTGAGGCTGTTGCTGGAGAAAACTTTAATTGAATGTATGTACGAAGGAAAGAGAAACTTTTACAATTTTTTTAGGGAAATTATTAGAACACATTAAGAAAATTTTGACATTTTTATTTAACGGTAATTGTCGTTTTGAAATGTATGTAGTTGATGTAAAAAAACGTACACATATAAAACATAAATTATTACAAAGCTCAAAAATTTCTAATTTTGTACTGCCATTAATGTTTCTTTTCTTAATAAACATTTCTTAAGGCTAAATGTAATTCACAAAATAATAACTAAGAGTCCTCGTTAATTAAAGTGTATTTAAAGTTATGGCCAAAACTGTCAAAAATCCAAAAGGTACGATCATATCAGAAATGATTGATCAACAGTCAATCGTTCACAATTCACGAAGTTCAAACAACAGTAGCTGACTTTGACATTTTACTGAAACCAAATTATAATGATTACTTTGATCATTTTTATTATTAACTTAAAGCCCAAAAAGGACAAGAAGTCAAACATTTTTAAATTTGATTTGCTCTGAACACAATAAATACGCCACAATAACTTTATGATTTTCAACAAACGTCAGTCCAATCGTTTATTTGAGAACCATGAACTTGAGAGCTGATATTTTTGGCACAATACTCTAGCGCACATTTTATATGTGATTTTCAATTATTAAGTTGAGTACATAATAAAAAATAAAATAAAATAACGAACTTATAAATGAAATATCTTGGACAATAATAAGGCGAAGAACAGTCAAAACATAATCATAATAATCGCCGAAAGACAAACAGTACAGATACAATGCGATTAAAGCCACCAACCAGACTAACGTAGCTGCAGCAGCAAAGATATTGGAAAAAAATATTTAATCTTTTTAGCCATCACAAACCATAAAACAATGACCAATTTCTTAAGAAGCACGCACTCAATTTATTTGTATTTTCTGTTTTATTTTATTATTTTTCCATATTCCATTACGAGTATAAAGGTATAAAGCAAGCATTTTCATTATGTTTCGTTCAGGGAGGGGACTCAGCATAATAAAGGAGGGGTTGTTTGTTAAATTGACTGGTGAATTTTAGAGCAAAATTATTATTTATTATTGTTTTGTTTAATATAAAATTTGTAATTTTTTTTTTTATGCAGTGGGCAGGAAGGTTATAAAATTAAAAAAAAAAATCGCTTACTTAATACTCCTGTGTTGCGGTGTATGGCCTGTTGTCTTTATGGATGTTCTTACAATTTTTAAAAAATATTTTTAAAACTAAGTGTATTTATGCTATTGTATGGAAATACGTTTCCATAATCTTACAAAACATATGCTTTTTGTATCAATTAATTCATTGAAAGTTTTATTTCAAAATTTTCAGATTCTAGAAACTACATATACAGTGAAAACTCTACCAACGGACACCTTCCCTAGGTGGTCACCTCTATTCAACCGACAATTTTCTTAGTCTTTCTTTTTAAATTTTTTTAGAGTAAATTACTCTCTGCTAGACGGACACTCTCATGTACGGACACGGACACATTTTTGTTAAATACCTCCAATAGACTGACAAAGTTTTTAACAAAAGTGCATTTAATACAAGAACAATGTAAAAAAAAACAATTCTTCCTTCTTACCATTACAGCATACACATTAATTTGTGCATCTACTAAGGTCACCTAAACTGATCAGCTAATTGCAATTTATGAGAGTTCTTTTGATAAAAGAACTGCCTCTTTACAAAACATTCGGAAGTATTCTGCAATAGCCAAAAAGAAAGATCTTAGAATTTTGAAGAAATGCATACAAAATGGAAGCAGGCTTTTAAATTATTTTTTTTATTTTTTTCATCTCGAAAAATTATCTAAATTTATTAGTTTTAAATTAAAATTAAATGAATACAAGAAAGAAGTAAACGTATGTATGTCATAATAGCGTATGAAATTGGATGGCCTCTCTGCGATATCTCAAGTTGGACTAAATTATCTACTGAGATACCTTACGGCCACGGGGTGGATCTAGTACCCTTACTCTTGGATTTATTCTGGGATACATTACAGTTGACGAGTGATGTTGTCCTGTCAAAACGGAGTCATACAGACTCCACTTGACTGTTCGCGTACAGCGAACTACCATGTTAACCAATCAACCAACCAAGCATATGAAATTAAAAAATTAACCCTGACCTTTTTAAATAAATAAATAAAGATATCTCCCGTTAACGTTTAAATCTGATGTGACGATCAGTGTCCGCCTACTGGTGTTTCACTGTATTAAGCTATTACGGGAGGTAAAACTTATTTTGTATTGAAATTTGCTTTGTAGAACTTTTAAAAAGCGGTTTTAATGTTTATGAATTAATTTTAAGCAAAACAATCTCTTTAAACTACAATAATGATATACAAGTTCATTTAAAAGTAAAAAACACAATAAAAATGTTAATTTAAAAATATTGTTGACAAAACTGCTTATACGTAAAATCGAAGGAAAATTAAAATTTTACCAAGTTCGTCCGCAATGTTACGGCTACGAAATAGTATTTCTTTACACATAAATTCCTAAAGGAAAACGAATCAGCTGATTCGGAACGTGTACGTAAGAGTAACGAGGCCCTTATATTTTTACGTAAAATCCAACAAAATGCGTACTCTTGCCAAAATACTGAACTATCAATATGTTTAAAAAGTTGTCAAAAAGTGAACTTTCCGTGCCACACCAGCAATCATATTTAAGTCATAACGACACAAGTCAACTTTGTATGTATGCATATGTATCTATTTGAAAATTATCGGTCTAATTCCAAAAAAATATCTTAATTTAAGTTTTGTGTTCAAATTAGTTATAAAACACTTACAAACTAATTATTATTACTTATAAACGTTTAGTGATGTAGAATTAGCAATTAAAAGATTTTATAAGTTTTGAAGTTGCATGTTGACAACACTGTATTATTTTAAGTGTAATTTAAAGTTCAGTGATGCATACATTAACTATCCGATTAGCTAAGTTGTGATTTATAGCTAAAAAAGAGAATAAAATTAATTAGCAGCAGTTAGCAAAACTAACTTTAATTTAGCCATATTGTATTTTGTAACGAACAAAAAAACAAAAATTTTATAAAACAAGTAAGAGTGCTATATTTGGGCGGGCCGAATCTGATAATACCCTTCACCATCATCTACATAGGTATAATCCCACACAGTAGCTTAACCTATATTTCATGTTATACGCCATTTTTATACCATTCACCTGTGGTGCACAAGGGTATATATATATATAAAGTATATATTTTCTAAAAGCTTATGAATACAGTAGTCGATTATGCCCTGACTGTCTGTCGTGTGTTGGTTGAAATCAAATTTTAGAAGCAACCATATGTTTCTCAGATCGGTGTGTGGTATCAATCTTTTGGAAATATCCGGGAATGAATCGCTATTGAAATTCATCACAATCGCCCCATAACCTTCTGAGATATGAGCTAATGAACACGACTGCCTCTGTTTTTCCTATATTTTTACCACTAAAATTTAAATTTTTCAGCCACGGAATGATAAAGCTATATATACCCTTTTGCACCACAGGTGAAGGGTATAAAAATTTTAGGGAAAAGTAATGCAAATACCGAATAAATTGTTATTGGTTGTAAATTGTTGTTGTTTTGTTTATTAAAGGAAAAAATTCTAAGAACTAAACACATATTTTAAACTAATTTCTATGTGGTAATTTACCGATTATAGAAATTAAATTTATTACATTCATTGTAATTTCTTATTTATCTTTTAAACTTTTTTAAAAATTTAAGAAGGAGCGTTGCAAATATATGCAAAATTGCTTTTACAACTATAAATGTCAGCTAAAAAATGTTTTAAGTATTGTTGAAACTACAATAAATACTTGAAAGTTATTAATCGTTTGTAGAAGCTCAATAGCGCTATTTAATGCTAATGAATACAGTTTATTTTTTTGCTTATTAACCTAATAAAACAGTGTTTTAAGAAATTATAAGCAATTAAAATAAGTGTTTACACATACTCAATTTATCTTACTCTGTAAGCATTTGATAGCTGTACAAATACGATGTATTTATACCAAATCAAATAAAGCTCTCTCTTCAGTTTATTTTTCTGTTCATAAAATATATTTACAATTATACTTATATATATGTATGTATTTGAATTTATTTAAACATTTTATTAAAATTTCCATCAACCATTTTCCATTTTCGTACTTTTTGTTTTTTGTATATTTATTTGTTTGACATCAGAAATGCCACGTATAGAATTTTCTTCTCACTGAACATACTTCTCAAGAGTTGTATTTCGAGTTTTGGCCAATAAGTGAAACAATAAAGTATATATTGCTCAATTGATAAGTTATTTTTGGTGTGGTAAATTGAGCTCAATAAAGGCTCAATTTAATTGGGAGAATTTTATAAATTGACAAATAAGGCGCGTGTGTGAACATAGTATTAGAACCTTTTCAAATTATAATAATATTTAATACACAACAAAATATTACTTTTTAATTATTTTTTTCTTTTCTCAAGCGTTTTTCAAAATTTATGGGGAAGCTTGCATAATTATGGATGAAATGTAATCATTTAGAACAGGTGAAATGCGAAACAAAAAGAGTTTATAAATTTTTTAATAGAACATCACTATTGTTGAACATTGTTTCTTTTTAAAGTTTCAACTTAATCAGTGTTTCAAAAATTCTAGAGTTTTTACGGAAATCCTTGTTTGTGTCCACTGTAACAATAGTTAAAAAAAAACAAAATTTTTTTATTGTAATACTCAAAGTTGGTCATATTAATGTCCTCTTCCTATACCCTAGATTATAAATAACAAAAAATCTCTTTTCTACAGTCCAAATTGTATTTATTTTTAAATTTGACATGTTAAAAAAATACAAAAAACTACAGCAAAAAGTCATCTATAAAATAACCGTCTAAGGAGACAAAGGCAGTAGCCAAGCAGCCAGCAACAGGCTTAAAACTATACATTTTTTTCAATCAATTCTTTAGTTTTTCTCTTGTTTGCTCTAAGTAACATTATTCATCCACGCGATGATCATATTGATACAAAAAGACAAAAAAAAAACATTAAAAAAGGGGACTGCAATTGAAATGTGCCGCTGTTTGTATGTTGTTGTTTTTTTGCTTTTTTTTTTGTTTAAACTTTATGTACTCTACAGAATCTGTCTACAGCAAACAAAAAATATTATATTAAGACTTATCGATTATCCACCACTAAAAGCAACTACAACAACTACAATATCATCTACTTTCATAAGTGGATTTAATAAATATAAAATCGGCAGTAACAATAACAACAATACTAACTTGGTCATGTCAAAAAAAAAAAAATTGAATATAAACTTTAAGTAAAAAAGTATCTTAAGTTTTATCTCTTCTTTTTTATTATTTACTCGAATATTGTGTTAATCCGTGTGCGATTTATATACAACGGTTTCTTTTACTTTGGACCTTTCATTTTTATTTGATTTTTGGCAACACACACACACGCATACACAGCAGAAATCTCTAAAAGCGTCTCAAAACTAAACCTGGTAGAAAAAGGTAAGAGAAATGTAGACAAAAATAAAAAATAAACGTTAAAGATCATAAATAATGCAGGACGACAAACATGAGTATAATAAGCAATGATTTATGAATGCCTGACATAAACAGTATAAAAACAACAAATGAAATAATATTATAATAAAACGAAAAGCGAAAACGATTTGAACTTTTGCTGAAACATAAAAAAAAGGTGAACAATCTAAAATTGTTTATCAACAATGGTCGGTTGATAAATAATCGTTTATATATAAACGAATTCATGAAAATAGAATCGTGATCACACATGATAATGGAGAAATTTAGATCAACTTTTATATTTTTAATGCAATCCTAGTCAACTAACTTTAAGTATTTACAATTACAACAAAAGGCACGGTCATAGTTACGGTAATGTAAAAAAGTTAAAAGTGATGAAAAAGAATTTAAACAGCTTTAAACAACAATAAACATTTGTTAAAAATTGGCAGAAAGTTTGGTAAATATTCAATGTAAAAATTGAGTGCCTTAAAGTTATCCAGCATTTTTGTCAGACTGTACAAAATGTTAAATTGTATTATTTGTTGTATTCTCAAGGACTAATCACAAAAAATAAAATACAAATCAGGGTCAGGGTCAACGTTATACAGAAAATTTATTCGCATTGACATTTACTAACAGTTTTATATGCAGCATTTTTCCTGGTTGCTTTAATTTGTATCTCTTTTAAAAGTAAAAATTTATAGCAGAGCAGTAACAATTACTGCAACTAGCAGGACATTTAAAAATTGTTTTATAAAACATTAATCAAATTAAAAAAACACATACACACACATATACATGTAGATTAAATATATACAGGGTGGTCCAACCAAAACGCAAGATGTTACAAATGATAACCCTAATACTTACAAGGATACAAGGATATATGCGAATTATGTGTGAAAAAAAAAATCAGCCGATTGCTATCCAAGGCGTCGGTGGCATACTTCTATCCCAAGGTCCATATTTTTCAGTGTCGTTCATGTGCTGAATTATCTCATCCTTTAGCTTTTCAAGTGTTCTTGGGTTATTGACGTAGACTTTTTCTTTTAAATATCCCCAAAGAAAAAAGTCCAACGGTGTCAAATAACCTTATCGTGGCAGCCAATTAACATCGCCATGACGTGAGATAACACGGCAATTTTATTTCTCGCGAAAAATAGCCGTTTTTTCGTTGACTTGGCAAACTACATTTTCCCAGAAGGATGGTCCGATGATTACGTCAACTTATAAACCGCACAAACAGTGACTATTTACATTTTAACAATCACTCATAGAACAAATCTTATGAGTTTAAAGTGTGCCTGGTAGCTGATGGTGATTTTCTTTGTTAAGTCACCATTCACTTCTTTCTGTTCAAGCAATCATTGGGCGTATTGACGCGCCTGAAATAGTCAGTAAGCTTCAGCTCTTGAGTAAATTTAAATCTTTATTAAAAATTATCATCAGTGATGTTCGTGAGATGTTCAATTATTGGGCACGGCGACGTCGAGTTGAGGTTGATGGCTCTTCTGGCACACTATCGTAAAAAACAGAAACGTTTTTAGAAGAGCGAACTGGGCGAGCATGCTCAGATGTTTTCACATTTCACATAAAACCGGTTTGTTGAAATTTGCTTACAACTATCCCGACTGTGAACACATTTGGTCGATTATGCTGACCAAAAAAAAAAAAAACGAAATGCCTATTTTCCTAAAATGCTTTAACAATCCCAATGCGCTGCTCAATTGTGCACCTTTTCATTGTTGAAATTAAAAATTTTGTTGAGCCAAAAACTTGACGTTAAGGTGTGACTCACAATTACCATCGTGCATTATGGTTGGACAACCCTTCAATATATAAATAAATTTTTTTAACTCATGAATCATATGCTTTTTTAAACTCATTATAGAATTTCCTTTTTCACTGCATTTTCCGCTTAAATTTATTTAAATGTATTACTAATGCTGAAAGTACCCATCTTAAATTGCCACAAGAGTACAAGTAGGTAAAAATGTTGTAAAACGTACAAGAGTTTTAAATACAGTTTTTTTATTCTTTTGGTTTTT
This sequence comes from Phyto melanocephala, assembly GCA_941918925.1. NCBI lineage: Eukaryota > Metazoa > Arthropoda > Insecta > Diptera > Rhinophoridae > Phyto > Phyto melanocephala. Next base: position 51,159,851 of record OW799234.1, read on the forward strand.
ACTACAATGACTTAAAACATGGTTAAATGTCAGCAATTAAATACCATTTAACAAAATCGCAAATTAACAAAAGTAATTTGCATAATTAAGTGTAACATACCTTTTTACTCTGCAATACCACCGACAACTATGGCAACTACGAATCGGTAGTAATGGTGGCAGGGAAACAAGTAAATGAAAATCTAAATTGGATACATGTTTCGAAATGTGTAAATAGGGAAGTGAGTAGTAGTATGGAAAAATGCATAGATTTTAAATAATTTTATATTTTTGTTATAGTCTACGGGGTATTAGAGTAGAGCTAGTTACCATGCAAGCAGACAGACAACCATGTGTGCAGGTAACACATTCCAACAAATGTCAGTAGGATATTTGAGTATGTCTGCATGTATCTTAGCCACCAACACAATTGCTACCAACATTTTTTAACTATTATTTTGTTACGGTCAATTAATAAATGGAAATTGCACAAGTGTACGAGTACATTGGATTAATGAGAAAGGGTTTTAGTTTATAACAGAAAAAAATTTAAAAGATTAAAATCATATTTTTTGTTTTGTTTTCAACTTTAAATCTTTGGTAGCATATTTGCTACTGGTTGCATTTGATGGCATAAACGCTGATTAGCCAAGTTTTAGAGAACGAGTTTATTTAAGCAACGAATTCTCTACAACCAATTCTATATTGTTATGTTATTTTCACTGCTAATATAAATTGCCTGTCTATAGCCAACTTCGTTTTGTTTCGATCTTGATGAAACGTCACTACTGCTGCGCGTTTCTTTTAAAAAACCGACCACAGTATGAGCACTTAAAATTGGTGTGATTTACGCCTTAGGCAAATCATCTTCATCTTTCCATCACTCACATCACAATAAACCATGACAGTCCTTAAAAAAACAACAACAGCAGAAAATACACTCATTATTTTATTACCATAACTTTGGATTTAAAGATTAATAACCAACCGCTCATTATCTAGATTTAAATTTGTTTCTTTTGTATGTGTTTTTTTTACTTTTAATTGACTAAATACTGCCATAAATAACTGGAGGATTTTTAATTTTTATGCAAATTTTTAGTGTTTTTTTTTCTCTCACAATCTTTTATAAAAATATATTAAATCCAACTTGTAGTGGAAAAATGTTATATATACACACACACACACTTATAAAGATAGATTGCAAATAATGATAAATATTCTAAAAAAGTGTTGTAATTATAGTAATTAAGTATTTAGTTGTTATTTAATTATCATAAATTATGTTTTTAATTTGAATCAGTTTCGTTTTGTAGTTGAAATAAATATGCAAATAAAAATTTTCAATTCATATCCATCATTCCGAAGTAATATCTCTGGACTTTCAATCACGCACTATCACACACTGCTATCACACACTGCTTCGGTATTAAGATTTGAACAGGCAGTGCTTTTAGGTAAACAAGTTACACAACTTTTTTAATTACTTTCTTTACAATTATCGTATTTAGATTTATATACCGGCTATGTGGCCTCGTAATTTTTTTTTTTTTTTTTTAATATTGCTTAGCAATATGCGTTGTCATTTTGATGTAATGCTTTAAGGTTACCCATTCACTGCCTGCAATAACCTTACTGCACAAATGTTGAAAAGCTAAATTCTATATTGATTCCGTACAGCAATTTTGAGGAGCCTAATAAGTAGCACAGTGATTGCAGCGTTGTATACACTTGCAAACAGATTAATTTTGCTCCATAAGACGCCAGAAAAATACAATGCCCTTATTTAGATGCCCTTTAAATCTTAAGGATCCGATTTATGTACAAAAATATGAAATACTTTCAGATACGGATGAGTATGTGACCACAATATTCATTAATGTAACCACTTGTTAAGTAATCAACATACTTATATTCTGGAAAATTGTCTATGTGTGTTTTAAATATACAAAATTATCATTCCAACAATTGGACTTTCATTTAGAGTTTTTTTTTAACACTCTTGTTTATAATTCAGTTAAAAACGATTATAAAACACACGTCCATACCGGCACATGCCAATCATATCGCAAAAATATTATTATTGTTGTTGCATTACAAACATAACAAACGTGGTCAGGCAAAAATGATTGTTATTCAATCAATACAAAAACAAGAACATCAACAACAAAATGCAGTGGCAAAATGGTAAAGTGTAAAGTTACCGATCGCTGGCTGACAGTCTGAGTCGTAATGAAATGATTGTTCGTTTAAATGCAAATAGGAGTAGTAACAGGTCTTCAACATTTTTTTGTAATTCCATTCTTTCGACATCATATAAGTAGGCATCAAATATTTAAACATATACAGGGTGCCACAAAAGTTACAATGGGTTTAAACATTTAATAACTTTAAGGTTTTTATATATATGTTGTTTTCAGAGTATATAAATAACACCTAGAGCATAAATAATGGAGTGATTTTAAACTGAAGAAAGAACCGGAATAATAGATTTTTATTACTTAAATCAGCGATCAATAATTTTAACGCATATAGCATTTCATCAACATTTTAATGTTATAATATCGCTCTTTGCAGAAATGATTCGTTGCTTATTTAGTTTATCGTCACAACCAATAAGGCACAGTAAGGGATTTGCCTCGAACCGGTAGAGCACGATTAGTTCATATTGCCGAAAATGTTGAACGTATAGAGCAAAGTATTGACCAACAAGTAAGAGTGCTATATAAAATAAAATAATAAAAAATGAAATAAAAAACAAATAAAAAAAATAAAAACAAAAAAACTAAAAGAAATATTTTTTTTTGATTTTAACTGGGACTCGAACCTACGTTCATCCATTTTGTATTGGTGTAAAAAGGCGAGGCGGTCTAGGTTTTTCATCATATCTCAGTTGTGTATGGAGCGATTTTTCTGAATACTGCCATGCTCCCGAATATTTCTGATATTTTGGTACCTTACACTGTTGTGGGGCTTTAAAAAGTTTATCTCAATATACTCACGGACAGTTGAACAGACTGATAGACGGACAAGGCTTAATTGACTTCTCTATTCATAAGCTTTAAGAAATATATACTTTATGGGGTCGGAAATGAAAATTGTAGAATTTTCACACGGAATGACCAGAGTTTTCCAGATTTGTCCAGCTACCGACTATTTTCAATGGGGTTGTTTGAAAGAGCGAGTATATGTGAACAAACCCGAGACAAGCCTTAAACTCAAGGCCAACATTGTTGCAAAACCCAAATCATTACAGTCATAAATTTTAAAAAATGTTATTGAAAATTCTCTATAACGAACCCTTAATTTCGATGCTGTAAATGGGGATTTCAAGTGACATTATTTTCCATACTCAGTGTAAAAAAATTTATTTTGCTTATTTTATAATCTGAAAAAAATATTTATATAAACGAAAAAGTAATTGAATTTTCAAACCTCATAGTAAATTTTGGTCCACCCTGTATATATACGCACACACGTATTTTTTGTGATTATTTCCATTATCAAATTACAATAAAGTGCACTTGAATTGCAATTTACATCTGGCAAATGATGAGTCATTTAAAAAATGTTTTAATGTGTGAATGTTGTAAGTGTGATAAAAAATATATGTACATACATAACGCACACTAAATACAAAAGCGTCACAACACAAAAATCAGAAATTTTGACTTTAGGCTGATTTGGTTAAAAAGGATGCAAAAAAGAAATATATAAATACATAACTCTATTCTGAATCAAGTTCTTTTATAAGAATATTTTATTATAATATTTGGATTTTTTTAATTGATTATATATAAAAGTGAATAGTAAATCTAAAAAGGAATAACTGCTTTAGTCGACATCAACTAAAATTTTGATTTGTAACATACCTATCGCGTACTGTTATAAATATTGTTATTTGTTATACATGTTCTTCCTTTTTGATAATTAAAGCGGCATTACAGTAGTAATTCGATTCTTGCAGACCTCGATTCTTGCAACATAGAAATATTTTTCATTACGCACTCAGTACTTGCGACATCCAAAAATTTGAACTCGATACTTGCAACATTAATCTTGTATTACTCTTGTGTGCTGCTTTGTTTACGTTTTCTTAGACTGAATACATTTCGGGAAATCCCCGTCGTTTTATGCTGCTGATGAAATGTTGTACATAATTAGATATAGGGTTGAGTGGACTATTGAGAGGTGCGGTGTCATAATGACAAAGAAAAAATTTACGTTGCTGACAATTAAAGATAAAGCTGAGATTTGAAAGAATTTCAAATTTCTTTAATTTCACATAAAATATGTATCTACTGTTGTACGAATGCGTTGAACTTATATGTTTTGAATTGAAATACATATTAAACTTAGATTTTAAACAGATGTATGTGCCTTTTATTTTATATGGGAAATTAATACTCGGTACTTGCGACAACCTCGAAACTTGCACCGAGCCCGATTTTCATTACGTGCAAAAATCGAGCTTCTACTGCATTTCGCTTAATATAATTTTTTTAGGGTCAGAACTAATATTGTAAAGGCCACAACTAGAATTTGATGTGTCAGTCAAAATGGTGACATCTACAGCCAAAGATAAAAAAACACAAGTGAGTTTTAGCTGTCAAAAATTCTCTTACCCATACAATCTGTATGAAGTAAACTGAAATACCGCGGCGACAACACTTTGCAATTGAAAAATTCAATTTTGACAGAGCGTTACGTATTGGAGTAAAATTGAGTGGGGTATGGTATGGCTCGCTACTGGTTCTACATATGGAATTGAGTCGGAGTATAATTGTTTATTAAACGGTGTGCTATAATTAACATAAATTTTTTACATTTAATCTACGTGTCTTTTCCATCTGCGGCTTTCATCGAGCAACACGTTAAAATGTAACTCTACCACTCCAAATTGCCATTTGTGTTTAGACATATAATCTATAACTGCTACTTTGTCTCCTACTGCAGGGGTACCTGCTGGTTGACATCGTTGTTTGGTAAAATATGGTCAAGGCTCGATTGAATTTGTTGACTAAGTATTAACATTGCAGCTGATTTACCAGTTGTTGAGCGAATTGCACGCCTGTATGCCAACAAGATGTTTGACAATTCTGCACTAATTTTGTTTAGGGTACATTTTGCTACTAATAATTTGTGTTTTATCGTCTGTACATATCTTTCAACTATCTAAAACTATTGTAGTTATTTCGATTTTGCAATTGTTAAAAAATGTATGCAGGTTTTTTTTTCACAATTAAGCACTACTTTTCATTACACAACGTTTGTGCTCCTGCATAGGTTTGCCACTTCATCGTTAACGCTAAGCACAACGCTTGCTGTTGTACGCTAAACAAAAGTGTCAAACATTATTCCTAACGTACAGAAATTAAAGATAAGTTCAAAATATAGGAGACTTATTCAAACTTAACTGCGCCTACTAGGAACGTTTATTTTTGTCCTTGTTTCTTAATACATTTGTCTATATGTGTAAATATTTTAAAACATGAATTATTTATTCGGCAAAAATCTATGAATATACCGTTTTCTGCTTTATAGTTACCTTGACATTTTTAAGTATGATGTGTCACCATGAAATAACCTGCTGACATCTACATGATGTTTTAACACTAGAAATTTTGTGAATTCTCAACAAAACGCTCAGTTTAACAACAAAAATTAATATAAAATAAACGTACATATGAACATATGTTTACATATATATTTACATGTATTTGTTGGATTATTATTGCAATACGAGTATAATGCTTATTGCAGATTGATTTGCTTAAATTGAATAATTGCAAATTTATGGAAAATGTTTAATAAAATTCAAACAAAAACTGTTTAAACATATTACGTTTTCTGGACAAATAAATTTTAAATTCTTTTGCTAAATATTTAAAATATCGTTAAAAATTTATACATTTTATTGAGACTTTCTGTCGTATTCATAAAAAATATTTTAGGTTTATTATAGGCTCATTTGTCAAATTAGCCTTAAATTAGTTTTATGAATATGGCAGTTTCTATTTAATAAAAAACCATAGTTTTTAAATATAATACAAAACCCTCCAAACCCCCCCCCCCCCCAAAAAAAAAAAAACCATGGTTGTGACTAGTTGACATTAGAATGGCTTAAGAAAATTTATTCTGAAAATGGCTACTGTTTAATGCGTAGTGTTCCAAGTGACGCCATTTTGCTGTCCAGTTGAGGCCACAAGAACTCCGCTAGCATGTTCTTATAACGAATGCCGTTCACAGTTACTACAATTTTGGCGTCCTTTTAAAAGAAGTAAAGCACAATCACTAAGCCTGACCAAAATCCGCGCCAAACAGTTGTTTGTTTCTCATGGATTGCATGAGGATTTTCTGAACCCAAAATCTACAATTCAATTCAATTTGTTCAATTTGTCATTGATTTCACTTCGCTCTATTACTCATGGAACGAATTGCTTACTTTTTACATGGTCTGATGGCTTGAGTAAGCTGAATATTGTGCCTATGAAGGTGGAGGTCTTTTATCAAAATTCGCTGCGTAGTAGTTTGTGAAATGGAATTTCGGATTTTCGACATCACTCTAGTTTACAACAGCAATCTTTTCAAGAGACCGACCAGTCGCGACCGGTACGTTAACGCTCTGTAGTCTTAGTGCCAATAACCTACCCAGTTTTTTTAAATTGTTTGATCACTCTTTGAATGGTTGACACATTCGATGCTCGTTATCGACTGAACATTTTAGGTAGTTTGCGAGCGGTTTCAGCATAACTTTAAAAATTGTTGTAATAAGTTTTCACAATTATAACGCGATGTCCCTATGTAAAGTGCTCCGTTTTTACTAATCGGACTAAAGATATGTAACGCATTGTGAATTTCAGACTTACAAGTTACACAAAAAATGGCATTTAATTTAAAAAGTGCATTCTTACTCAGAGACCCCTTACAATAATGAATAAAAAAAAATATTCATAATTCTTGTTCTTTTTAATCTAAATAATTTTCTTTAAAATGAAGAAACAACAGAAAAAACATCATCTTTAACAGCAGCAGTGTCATTATCATGCTCATCATCTTTGATGTTAAGTCTTAAAATGCAACTACTGCTACTACAGTTTTCACTGAGGTGGGCAAACTTGAAACTTAAGGTCCTCAGACAAATCTCGTAAATTTTTCAACAATTTCCAATTACATCTAGAGAAGTGTAATTCAGTAAAAATTGTAATTTTCATTTAGGTTCCTAATATGTTTATCATTTTATGCAGTTTTTTTTTTGTAAATACTGTAACGAGTTGTAATTTTTCTTTTTATTTTCTAAAAACCTTTTCCAGCTCTGTTGCCATTGTGTACTGGCCTTTCTAAACTAGATTATGAATTATGGTTTTGTTTTTATTGTTTTGGTTTGAATCATGTTTTGTTGTTTATGGTGTTGTTTTGAAAAGTATTCGTTCTATAAAAATGAATATTGCAACAAATAAAGCATTTTGATTTTGTGAATGATCTAGATTTGACTAACTGACAACAATAACAATGGCAACAACATTCACACATTCATACAGACGCTCACACACAAATTATTGTTCAGAAAATTGGGTCACGTCAGGATTTTTATGGTAAAAGTTTCTGTTTTCCATTCATTCAGTTTTTCTTTGGTTTCTTAAGAGTGTTTGAATTTATTAATGTACATACATATGCAAGTATGTGTGTGTGTGTGTTCTTTTAAGAGTATCATTTCACTTAAACAAAATTTGAAAATAAATTATGAACAACATTGTTGATTCCTCTTATATTTTCACTTTTTGCATTTAGTCTTAAGTTTACAAGGACATAGTAAATTGAATTGTTACAAAACAGTATTTACTTGAAATGTTAGTTGATGATGACATCGTTGATAAAACAAATGCAATTAAAGTCAGAATTTTTCAAAGTTTCGTTCTTTTAATGATTTTTCATAAGTTGTTATAAAATTTAATAAAAATTAATTAATGTCATTTTCGATATTGAGAAATGTTTTTATGATTTATAAACGTCTTTTGTTTATGTGTTCACTTTTAGTTTCGCCACTCTTTTTAGGTGCACTTTTTAAGTAATTTTGTAAGTTCAAGTGTAGACTTTTATATGTACATACATGATACGGAGTTAAAACAAGTGCTCGCGTTTGCATTTTGCAAAAAACTTCACTTATATTTAGATGTGGAAAAACTTAAAAAAAGATATAAAAACAAGTGCAATCATGTTGATTATCAGATAAGTGTCATGCAAACATTGAGATTCGTAAGTAACTCGAGATTGTCCGACATTATTGAATAAAATCATTAAGTTATTCCCAAAGATAATAGTAGAAAACGCTGAATTAGGCTAGTTAGGATATGATCTTAATGTTCTTTGAATTTCTACAGCTGCAGTTTTAGGATTTTTATCTGCAATACTTTTTATGTATAGGGCAACTCACAAAGAAATTTTGGATTAACGACCAGTCTTAAGATTGCTAGAGATTTCGTTGAGAAAATTTTTTTAAAACTGTTTACGATCACAAATTTAAAAAAAAAGCCTTTAAGGAATAAACAGTAAAGTTCATTTATGGTATTTAATAAAACTCACTAAATAGAAATAAAATCGCTAGATTAACCTGAAAATAGCAATACTTTTCAACAATTACAAAAGTAAAATGAAACAAACAACAGTTGTACAGTACTGCATACCTAGCGCCTTGTCAAAATTGTATTTTCGAATTGCAAAGCGTTGCCGCCGCTGTATTTCGATTTGTTTCATACAATTTTGTTTGAACATGAGAATTTTTGACAGCCAAAAAACGCTTTTCGCTCTTGTTTAGGGTTGGCTGTAATTCTTTATATCTGTCAGAATTGTTATTTAACGCTAGACCCATAATTGCGACGTAAGACGAATTTTTCTTCTCGAATATTCGTCGTCCAAAATAAAACACATTTGTGTATATGAGAATGCGTACAATTATGGCGTCGGTCGAAATTCCCTATACGCGGCGAACTCTGCAATAGATTTATTTCTATTTCTTACGTCGGCAAACGACGAACAAATTGGAACAAGGTGACCATTTTTTTTATTATATTTGGTTTTACTTTTCAACTTTTTTAGAAAATAAAGTTAGTTTTTACTTTAATAATTGTTTTATATTTTATTTTAAAACTTTAAAATATATATGTATAAACAAGTTAACTACAAAAATTGTTTTTGTTTGTAAATGTTTGAATTTTTTTAGAGATTTTTTTAAATATGGTCACACTATTAGCTGTTATACAAAAACAAAATTGTTATTATTGTTTACTGCACGTACCCAGCACATTCTTTGTAATCGTTTACTTATACGTAAAAAGTTTTTACTATGACAGAAATTATATTTATTATTTTGCTGAGTTGCACAAAAATTTAAATTTAAAGTTTTCAGTGAGAAATTTTACAAGTCTAACGTAAAATATATGCCGTGTATAAGCTGCTTCAGTGGGGTATTTTGCGGTTCGTTTAAAGGCACGTGGAATTGCACTTTAAAACAAATGGCAACTTCGATTAAAAATGTAAAGTATATTTCAAATCAAGATGTATTTAAACAGGTGGCATCGTTACGCCAGCTGACTATTTTTTGCTCTTCCGTTGTTTGTCCAATCTTATGTCAAAGTTTTATTTATGTTTACAAAAAGTTTTTGGTTGTTGATATTGCAATTAATAAAGTTTATAACTATTTTAAATAAAAAACAAAAAAATTTACGGCAGACGTGTGTGTGTGTTTTAAAACGTTATTTTTTATACTGTTTTAAAAATTTATAATTTAAAAAAAGCCAACAAGGCCATAAAGAAAAAATGCGATACTGCATTTTATGCCACTAGCCCGCAGTGCCTGGTAATGGTACATTTTTCAATGCTCCTCAGAACCCAAGCAAAAGAGCGGAATTGGCCCAGTTGTGTCAGAAGGAGTTTAAAGCATACTTGGTGAAAATCATCCAATATTTCATGAGTTGATTTTGTTTGTTTACATGAATTGCATTCATTTTTAAGTACATTAAACACAGAATTATTTTGCTTTTCACTATACTATATGTATGTATAGAAATATGTATTAATATTTAAACTAAAATTAAATGAATTGTGTTTCAAACATAAATGTAGCGTGTTTTATTTCAAATCCTTTTATTTATACATATCACTTATGACTATTTGCAAATATTAGGCACCTATTTTTAATTTAAAGATATTGCTGGAATAAAGGATGTTTTATTGTAGAATTTTTTCCTTTGCATTGCTGGGACGTGATGTTACACGTTGGGATGCTACTGCAGCTATAGGTACTTAAAGTTGTATACAGCGACTTCGGCATGTGAAGCTTATATTGGTGTAGATTATAGGTTGGGAAGATATGGGCGTAAATCATTAATATAACTAGAGGCCCGTGGAGTTTGTGACATGAATTTTACTTATTGTTGCTTACATTATGACTAGAAAAAAATTTAATATAGCGTTGAAAAGAAATAAATGTTTTCCAAAAATAAACAAAATTAAATTAAACTCACACTCGGATACGTTGCTGATTAGCTTGTTAAAATCATTGAATTAACCAATTCATCCCAGCAAACTATGAACTGAACTCTGTTGCTTTTGCTGACCAACTTGCCCCTTGGATATACGAGAACGTGATCGTGCACTAACCACATCCAACATTTTTATACATAACGGGAGCTGCCGCACATCTATTTTTTGAATAAAATAGGAAAATTAATTCATTACTTAATATTATTTTACTAAAAATTTATTACTTACATTTCTTTTTAACTCGCATTTAGGTCGGCATTTTGATTTTTGTTTACAAATAACTTTTGACATACTCGAGCTCATTACACAAACAAAAATTACTTTTTTGTTGTAATGTTGTATTTGTTGCAGTAGTACTGCCACCTGTTAATTTCATCATGTTTCAAATAACATTTAAATTGAGGGTATGTATTATTTTCTGTGTGTCTACTTTTTCCTACTTCTGAAATAATAAGCAGTACAGAAAACATACATATGCTTTACAATTTAAGCTTTTTTGTGGATGCAATACAGTAAGGGAATGAATTTAAAAATTCTAAATGTTTTTTGGTTTGAAGTTCTAAGTCTATTTTAGTGCGAGCAAAAATAAAACACTTATTAGATGTTGCAAAGCTACTACTGTTGGACAATACGTTAACGACATGCTATTGCGGAAATAGTCATGACGTATAAAACAAAAATGTAATTGATACACTGCCTCTATTCAACTGGTTAATATTCAGAGCCAGATATTATGAGTATCCTATATTTTTTTCTTGCAGAAATATGAAGCATACTTCTATTTAAGATTCTTCATAAATTTTTATTTATTTCTTATTACAATACAATTGCTTAACTTACAAAACTACTAAGCGAAGCATTGATTCAGCCATATGTAATATAACACACCAGAATCTGTAGTGGGTGCATATATGTACATATGTGCTTAACGGTCAATCAGCAATCAGCTAAAAAAGGGTTCGTTATAGTGATGACGAGATGTCATGGATATCAGTTACATAGAAAACAACCAAATTTAGCACAGAGATTTAACTTGATAAGTGTCAACAGCAAATTTTTTTGGCAGACATAGCAAAAATAAAATTTAAAACTACATCAGATGTACAAGTGAGCAGAGCAAAATCTAATGTTTGACAACACTCGGCAATAGCTTAAAAATATTAGACACCGGAAAGGGTGTAACCAAGCTGATGCTTTGAAAGTGTGAATGTGATAATGATGGTGTTTTAACTTTTTTTTTATACAAATAACTTTTCTAACATTATCTGTTTGTGTTGTTTTTTTAAGTGTCTGAATTGCACTCCAGGTTTTAGTTTTGAGCAAAAGAGTGCATTTCATATGACTGAGTAAATGTGCTGTTTCTATAAACTGTAAATGTATTGAAAAGTTTTGGATATTTAAACTCAACAATTTAAATATGTTTATACATGTTCATATGCACATAGTACCCATAGAAACTTTTTAATTTTCGCAACTCTATTATTCCTGGAAATCACAATAATTTGTTCAAAGATGTATCTTAGCAAAAACAAAAAAAATTCAACTTTTACAATGCATATAAGTTTTACAGCCAATTAGTAGAAATTCGTTATGCTTGGTTTAAATGAGTGGCAAAATACGACCAAAATAATACATTTATAGACACAAAGCAGGCGTTCTGAAGTTCAACCTTATCAACCGAATACTGCAGAAAGACTAGAAGATTGTAATGAAAGGATTCTTAGCACAAATATCTTACAGTCAAAAAAAGAAACGTAGAAAAAATATTTTAAGCCAGACTTACGAGATCATTTAAAAATGTTTATGGCTTTTGCATTGAGCGAAACCTAGACGTTTTGTTTTAAGGAAACAAATTTTAATGTATTTTGTATTTTTAGTGTTTTGTGGTCTTGAATTAGTTGCACATTATTGGTTAAAATTAAATACAGACACAGTTCTATCCAAAAAAATAATTATAATAAAATTGAGAATAATCGTGTTTTGAATATTAAAAATATTTTATTTATACATAGATTAACAGGTAATTCTATTTATAAATTTTTTTATATGTTTTTCCTAAAAATATTTACACAGGGTGAACCACAAGTCACTTGGGGTTAAAAATTTAATAACTTTTTTTGTTTTATGTTTATACCTTTCACACGAGAGTGTAAAAGGTTATATATACATATAGTTATACGGTATTGATTTTAGACCCCCTAAAGTATAACGATGCGCACAAGTAGAAAGACTCTGATTCGAATTTTTTGAAATTGAGTTTTCCGGTGATATTTAAACATTTCATATAAATGCAACTTGATGCAAAAATAAAAGCAATTTTAAAAAAGAAGTTACATTATGATAATACAGTTTGTAGTACGTTTTTATCTTATCCTGAAAAGTTACAATTATTTGAGTTAGGGCCTTTCTACTTGCGACCATTGATACTGCGGCGCATTAAAAAAAAAAGATTTTTTATTAATCGCATATAAAGTGCCATATAATGTATCGATAATATTTAAATTTTCCAGTTGGCCAGAAATGAAATCAACTTTATTGAAAATCTGATTATGAGTGATAAAGCTAATTTTCATTTGAATATAGGTTCTGAGGTTCCGAAAAACTCAGAGGCATTAAAGAACACCAATTGTACCATATTAGGTATATAGTATTCGGTCTTACTTCTTTTAAAATGAAGAATAAGTACTGTAACCGTAAATGGATAGCTGCATCTTCCTGCTTTCGAAAACATACCTAAGATGTGGTTTCAACAGGACAGAGTCACTTTCCAGCACGCGCAAGATATAATGACACTTTTCAGTAACATTTTTGGAGAGCGAATAATTTACTAAATTTTAGCAGACTTGAAAGTATCCGACTATTTTCTTTGGGGTTATTTAAATCCCCATACAATCCATGAACTTAAGGTCAACATGATTACAGAAATTTGAACGCTATTGTTAGAAGTTTTGAAAAATGTTATTCAAAATACTCCAAAATAAGACCCTCATTACGAAGCTGAAAACGCGTGTGAGATTATTTCTAAGTGAAAAAAAGTCAAATTTATATATTTTAAAATTTCATTGTTTTTAAATTTGTAACTAAATATTCAGATATTTAATGGTTTCTTTTCTATATCGTAAATCTTAGATTTATGGTACTAAAATATATACAATTATTTTTTTTTTTTTAATTTTTGTCAACTTTTTATAAGCCTCCGTAAAGCCATATTTGGCAGTGGGGTATTGATATAAATATTGTAAATATCTATGAATAAATAAAAAAAAATTTTTTTTCTCCCACCTTATTTATATTCATTCAATTTATTATTATCTCTTAAAGATCTGGGTTGTAAGATATATTTTACTTTTTAAAAAAGAAAACTTTTGTAAGCAGAATTTATGCAAAAAACAAATCAAGTAATCCCTACTTAAATCAATCCGTAGCGGTGTCAGAAGTACGGTACATATAAGTATAAGTGAGATTGAATTAATCAAAAGATGCGCTTGTTTCAAGAATTCAATCTTCACTACTTACCCTTTGACATTTTCTCAGCAATACGTTTCATTAAAACTAAAAAAGAAAACTAACGGAAAACTAATCATGAAAGCTAACCCTACGTTGCCACAGGCAAGTATTTACTTGCAAGTAGTGTATACGTATTACTAACGAAAATCAGGAGAAATGCCAAAAAAAACACAACAATTTTTTGAGTGGCTACACAGCACAGTGCAAGTTCATTTTTAAAATGTCGTCAACAAATAAACTTCAAACAAATTTAACACAAATGGCGCTGCTTCAATTAGTAATTAAGTGTTGTCAATTGCCACTATTGAACGTTACCTTTAGACATGTAACTTTTTCATATAATTTTTTTTATTAAATTTTGATATTTATATTAAAACTTACATTTTAAATGAATATTTATATTTTTTTCTTAATATTCTTTATATACATATATACATATTTATTAAAAAAATTAGCTGAATTATTTACCACAATTGTATGATATATTATTGAGTTAACAAAAAACTCAGTATTAGACAACACTGTTTTTCGGCTTGTCACTTTACTTGCCGTAACTGTAAAAATTTTACTTGCTTAAAAATTTCTTCGCAAGCTGAGTCGCAGGTTGCCAAAGTGTAGTTGTGTTAGTAAAAAAGTGTTAGTGTATTGGTTTTTTTTCACTTGCACTTGCATGTGGCAACGGTAGGTTAGTTAACTCGGAAACTGCTACAGCTTTGTTGTAGTAAGTATGTAAACAAAATGAGAATTAAAAAAACAAAAAAATATAAAGAGCGTGTTTTGAAAACAAAATGTACTTTTTAGGCAATGACGGTACCATTTTTTTTACTACATATTTATTAACTTAACCAAAATGTTTATAAAAATTCAGTATACAATAAAAATATTAAATATTACATTCATAGGTACATACGTAGAGATCGGTTATTTAACAAATTTTATTTATTAAATACTTTTAGATAATAAATTTTCTGTTATTTTAAAATTAAAGCAACAAGAATTTGTTGACTTCAATAAGTCTTTTGTTTGTATCAAATTTAAAACAGTAGAAACGTGTAGTCTATTTCTTTCTTTTGTTTTAATTAGGTTTTGAAAAGAAAAAACTAGTTCGACGTTGGCCGAGGAATGTGGAATAGACAGAATTCCTCTTACAATTCTTGAAATATCTGGGAACATGAACTTATTTAATTAATTTTTCATCTGTTAAACTTTAGACCATAAATAGGAAATATTTGAATCTTTGTGTGATCTAAGTTCAATCACATCGGCTAGTGCTCTGCATTGATTATTTATTGCTTCAAAGTTTGATCGTTCGTGTGGAAACATTTTCACCAGAAGAGGTACTATTGAATTTGTTTCTCCCATAGCAAATTTTTCTGGAGTAAACTTATCGAACCATTTTAGTACTTCATTATTAAAGTCCACCTTACATGCTTACGAATCATAAGTAAAATAAAATACATATAACAACTGCCAAGGCGTAATCATGTACCAGGTGGTGCGTGCCAAGTTAAAAGGTGATTTTTGTGAGAAAGAAGGTACTAGGCAGATTTTGTTGTTGTAGACTTGACACCACCTGGTGCATGAATTCGCTTTGACAACAGCACACAGCACACAAACAAAATTAAACAGAACATGGACAAATTTTTAAATTGTACCAAGTAGCTCGCGGTAGTACCACGGTGCCAACAAGGTCAAAAATGTACCATAAAAAGTACAATTGTATCATGATTTCCATCCGTGTCTCAGAGAATGTCTTAAAAATATAAGTTTGTTTTAAATTTGAGAGAAATAAGACTTAATTTAAGAAGTTAATTCTTATTTTAATAGTCTTGTGCTTGATTTTGTAAAATAACCCCGTTTTGTACTTGTTTTAAGAAAACCAGAAATAAATCGTACTTGAATTTTTAGGCGCGATTTCGGCTTATATTAATAATTTAATTCTTGGATTTAGAACATCGTTTTTCTTCAATTTATTACAAAATAAGGAACATATTAAATACTTATTTATTACAAAATAAGTCTTAATAATTGCCATTTTTAACGTAGTAACTTTTGTTGAGTCTTTTATTATGCGTCAAATAGGTGTAAATATGGTTAAACAGCCTATGGCATTTAAGCTTATTTTTACTTCAACTCTATTATACTCGCGCTGCGTTTTTTTATACTTTTTTTTTAAAGCAAATTAAAATAATTTATTTAAAATTCAATTTTAGTTTTTCATATTTATAATCATAAAATATTTCAATTTTCTATTTGTTTGTCAATAAGTACTACTATCTGTCTATAACTGTTCTGAAATACAATTTATTATGCCAACAGTACAAATAAATATTGAATTCTTTGTACAGTCATACATGTACGAGTACATATATTTATTTATATTTTCAATAAAATATTATCATTTCATATTATGCTTTATATCTCTAGTTAACAATTATTGTCAAATGACCAGCATATTTTCAAAAATATTGCAATATCCATACCTTAATATTAAATTCTATGACACTTGCTTCTCATGTCTATTGATTTTACCATAATAATTTTATGTATGTATGCTTGTATGTATATTTAATAATAGAAAAAAATTATTAAATACTCTAATATCAATAGAATAATATAATATTTATCGAAAAAAGAATTTTTGAAATGTTTTTTGTTATTATTCGTATCCGCATTATATCAAGATTTCTATTGTTATTGAGTCTCAAAAAAGAAATAAAATAAAGTTAAAATGTATGAAGGAGTTGTTGGGTGGCTGAAAACATGTTAAATAAAATAAATGTCCTTATGTGATGCTCCATTAACAACATTCTAAAATACTCAGCTGGCCTGCCTACTAAACATTTAAATTATATATTTTATGTAAATCCATAGACGCATACATATCTTTATGCATAATTTGATAATTTAAAATAGCTAAAGCAGAAAAGGCCAAATTGTTTTTTCTTCCAGAGGAAATAATAATCGAGATTATGTAATATTTTATAATTCAAAGCTTTTAAGAATTTCGTTTGCAATAAACTTCCAATTTAATTTTTAATATTGCACGATCTGGAAGGCCATTTCACGGGTCCGAAACGTGAAACTAGACGGTTGCCAAGCCTTTTCTTAAAAAAAATCAATTGCGGCTTGAGCTGAGTGATACGTTCCGCCGACATGTTGAAACTACAGCTCCAGCACATGATGGCTCTTCAATTGATGAACAAAAAAGTCAATAATCATGGTTCTATAGCGGTCACCGTTAACAAATATTCGCCTTAAAATAATATAAATCTATATTAATGATTTTATTGTTTCATGAAATTGTTTGTTTCATTATTTTCTTAGATTAAAATTTGGAATGAATCAACATAACTTCCGTCATATTTCATCCCACACCATTTTTAACTAAAACGGTTGATATAACAAATACTTTGTAAACGGATATAAAATCAACCAAATCAAAATCAAAGCTCTAACTCATAAGGTATTATATCGGCAGTACATCACTATGAAAAATTGCTGCCTATAATCAATTTCGTCCTTTTATTATAAAATAATTTGACCAACTTTTTATACCCGCCACCAAAAAAATGGTGGGGGTATATTCATTTTGTCGACCCCATAAAGTATATATATTCTGTATCAGGGTTTCATTTTATGACGATCTAGCTATGTCTACGTCTGTTGAAAGCACGATAGAGGTCGGACCGAAAAAGCTAGGAAGCTCAAATTTTGCCAGAATATTTCTGATACACAAGGTTTGTTTGGTATTGAAAATGGGCTAAGTCGGAACATTAGGAAGAGAGTTATAGCTCGTAATGCAAAAGTAGGTGGAAAAAACCGTGTCCTTCCAACATCGAATAAAATTAAATTGTGTCCAAACGCATAAACGTCCTGAAACTTCGAATATATATTTCCCGAGTAAAAGTAATATTTTCCCTGAAAATTACTTAAATCTATGCATTAGGAAAGGAGTTATAGATCAAAGTGTACGAAAATTTATACCGCGCAGTGTATTTTTCAGTATATCCAAAAACCTAATTAAACCGCCAATATAAGATGTACGATATATATAAGATGCACACTTTGCGTTTTGGTCAAATGCTTTGTTTTAACGAAAAATAAATGTGGCACGCCCACTTTTACGCCCACCTCTCATATAACGTTTTATCTCAAATTCATGTAATTTCTCTATTAATAAAGATTTTGGAATAATAAAGGTCTACATTGAAATATCTAAGTTTTATTTATTAGCAGAAACTATGTTGAAAAAATTTTACTAGCATGTCGAAGTTATACAAAGAAAGAAATACATATTTTAGTATAAAGATATTATTCCATAGCGATTACTGTTAGTAAAAAAATAATAAATTTTGTGCTATAAAAGTACACAAAATTGGTGGTGGGTATAAAAGATTCTTCACAGCCGAATATAGTGGTCTTATTTGTTTGTTTCTTCTCTTGCACTTCAAGAGCCAAACCCATTCAGTATATTATTCTATTAACCAAATCATAGTTTCGTCACAGTTACGTGTCACTTTAAATCTAAGCTATCGCATTTTACATATTAAATATATAAAAAATTATTGATGACAATCGAACTTCAATTCCCTGCTGGCAACTAAAATTTCGCCTTTGGCGAGTACTTTAACTTTTAAATTATAGTGAGAGCTGTTATTGTCACTCGAAACATGTAGTAACTTTTGGTTTAGTTACTATACGTAATCGACCCATTAAATCTTGAAAAGTCGCATCTTGTGTAGACATAAGATCCTAAAATATTCTTTATGCTGCATCTGCTCTCAGTTAATCAAAATCGAACAGTAAATTTAGTAGTTTATATAATAAGCATACATTTTTTTTAAGTCTGGTTTAACTTCCACCTAACAGTCTAAATATTTATTTGTCAGTTTTTTAATGGTTTATGTTTCAGAACATTGGACATATGTACTTCCAAGAATTTAGCTACAAAAAAAACCTTTACATAATTGAACGATATATAGTTCAATCTTTCGGTTGCTAAAACTCCTATGAGTTCTCAGTTCTTTGCCCTAAATTTATATGTTAGGTAATTTTAAGAGCAATAGTTGATTAAATGCTCGCCATCTTTCTGTTTTCAAAATTTATTTACAGTTACAGATGTCAGCTAAATTTTAAATGATTTTGCTATTTGGAATCATCGTAATAAGACTAAATGATACTCAGTAAAATCACTTTGTCAATAGTGTTTACTTACGGAAGGAAAAATTGCAAGTGTTCTGCCGTTTGCACATCGCTGTTCGCAAAATGAAATTTTCTTTTAAAGTGTCTAAACGTACATTTTTATTGCCACCCCCATTTGTGGGCAGTTATGGGATATTTTTTGCTACTACTTTTTGGCAACACACACAATAACCCTCTCGACATTTGAACCATTCCACAAATACGAAATACCGAGTAAAGATTTTTGCCTAATATTGTAAATGTATGTATATTCAAGTACTCCACACTACTGCAATGGTTGCACTTATTACCACCACTACATACTAGTCATGACATAAAACAGGACATGATTGTAACCAGCAATTGACAGCAGATGCTGTTACATGACTTTATATGAAACTTGAATGTTACATACGTTTATACTTGTGCATTAGGGTGACAATGGTTTGTATGTAAAAAAATTTTTGTTCGAATTTTAAAGTTTTTCAACGGAATATTGTGCCAATAGGTCCAAGAGTTTTGTGCCGAAAATTTGAGCCAAATCGGACAACGTTTTCTG
The DNA here is from genome assembly GCA_941918925.1 of Phyto melanocephala. Taxonomy (NCBI): domain Eukaryota; kingdom Metazoa; phylum Arthropoda; class Insecta; order Diptera; family Rhinophoridae; genus Phyto; species Phyto melanocephala. The sequence continues at coordinate 51,179,622 of OW799234.1, forward strand.
GACGCGCATCCAGGTCAAAGGTCAGGTATTTGCATATTTCACAGCTAGTATGAAATAAAGTTGAGAAACTCATATATTTTCTACTTTTTTTTACAAAAACATCTGGATTCTGTAGACTTTTAATAAAGAGGACACTCAAATAGTTTTTTTGGGAACTAACTCTCAAATTTCCCTTGCGTCAAAGTGATCCACAAACTATTTTATTTCAAAAATGTTTAATATATGTATGCCATTATTGGCAATGTATATAAATTCTGTGTACTTTTGATAAAATAACTTAAAAATATTGCAGGAAAAATTTTCAATTAACATAAAGTTTTTACATTTCAGGATCGAAATATGCATATATTTTCTGCTGCGCTACCAGCGTCGACCGTATTCAATGGTCAATCTACTACTTTTTCTAATTTTAAAAACAAAAACTATGATCGGTGATTTGGTAGGTTTTTTTTCTTTTAAAATCTACAGATCAAAATCTTTTTGCAGAGAATATAGATTAGCATTTTTTGAATACAGCTGCCTGTATTTTTGTACCACCTGTAAAATATTAAACCATGTCAAGAGAAAAAAAATTAAAAAAGTTATAATATATGATAGTTACTTTCATTAAATGTTGTTTCTGTCCCTCATCTTTTGTTATTTTGTCATGGTATTCTTGAATTAACTGAATGCCTCTTTCAGCACAATCATTAACAACAGCCAAGTTTTGAATAATTTGTTTCGCTCTTAGGTACTCTCCTGTAACACTCCAAGAACGTGGATCGTTGCTGAAAAACTCTATTGAAATTCCAAATCTCTTGAAAACTTTTTTGGTATTTTTTGAAAACAAATCTTGTAAAATATCAGAGTTGTCTCTGAAAATAAAACTTTTAAGTTTTCCTTCTTTATTATTAGCTTCTTTGCTATCTCTTCATCCTCATTTCCAGATATATCTACAGACATCTTCGCTACTAGCTTGCTTTTTGTTATGTTGTCTATCCTTTCGTCAAACAAAGAAAAGCCCACACATTCTTCGCTTAAGTAATACAGATGATTTAATACCTTTGAAATGGCTTTGTCCGCAATATTTTGATTGATTCTTTTGTAGTTTTCCAATTTTCCCAAAAACATAATATCATTTAAAGCAGCTTTATCCGCTTTATTTGAATCAAACCAAAAATTTGAATAACAACTTACAATGAAACCTGTTACTTCTATCAAAGCACTGATTTCAAAATCTGTCACTTCAGGAAATTGATTGGGAAAAATCACTATCTTTAAAGAGTATATAGCCTCGGCCATCCATCTTGCGTAGTGCAGTTCACCGGGTTTTCTGAATTTTATTCCTGAAAGGGGATTGCCACCAAGGAATATAATTACTAACTCCAAAAATTCTTTATAATCATTTCTCGGGAATGAATCGTTCATTTTTGCTAAAGCAAAATCTAAAAGTTCACCAACATTATCGCCTATAATTTCCATAATTCGTGGATGAGCTATTCCTGGCACAAAACTATCTGTATTTATTTCTGGCCAATGTTTTTTGAATTTTTTAAAAATCGTTATGTCCGGTCCAGACGACACTCCAACATTGGCCTCCGTAAAAACTGCTGCCAAAACAATTTCGAAAATATGATGTCTGCAGCCTAGAAATAGAATTTCTCTTCCAATTGATCTCTCCAAAAGCACACATGCACCTTTTAATCTACCAGTGTTGGATGATGTTGTATCAAAAACAAACGCTTCCGTTCGTTCCAAAATATGTTTGTCTTCTAATGCATCATAAACTGCAGAAGAAATTTCCGCTCCAGTCCCAGAGGGAATATCAGGCATATCTATAATTTGCTCTAGGCCTGGAGCCGTAGCAATTATAGCCAAACGGTCTTCTGATTTTCCTGTTATTGTCGATAACAGTTTAGTGTCCCAATGGATGGTCAAAGGTTGATCACTTGCAGTAAACTTTTCTATAATTTTTTCACTTTGCGTTAATCTTAATTGCGCTCTTTCCCGACTTATTGAGGTTCGATTTAAAATATAATCGGATGTATTAAGTCCGACGGCGTCAATAACTGCAACCAATAAGTGTACAGCATCTCTCTGACTTATTTTTAACTTGTCGAAAACTGCAGCTAGTCTTGACGTTAAGACACTTTGCTTTTTCGTACAAGAAGTACTGCGAAAACGTTTTGCCTCAATCGAACATTCAGAATATTCTACCTCTGATGTTGCAGCATCTTCAGACGCGGAAAATTCAATCATATTGCAGGCTGAAATAAATTTTGTCACAGTTCAGTACTTCCAACAAAAATTTAAAACAACGTTATTTAACATTTAATTAAATTTTTACCTGATGAAGTTGATGGTAATTCGTCACTTAATTTTTTACGCAACTCTTCTTGTTTTTTGCGATTTCTTTTTCTTTCCTCTTTTTTTTTTAGATTACAGTCGACTCCCAACATACAACCTTCGCGACCTTTCATTCTTTGTTTAATTAAAAATTGCTTGTCTTCTTCTAAATCTATTAGTTCCAGTGCATCGGTATGAGCAATATCGAAGAGATCGCCTAAATGATCGCTCCACAGTTTTCTTCTGTTTTTATGAATGTCGGACACTCTAGATATATTTTTTTTAAATCTTTCCATTCCTCATACAGACGCAATATTTTTTTTGTACACCAGTGCAAATCGTGAACAGGAATACGGGCCTTTTCCCAAAAAATTATACACTCTCTTACCACAAGATCAGCACTATCTTTTGGAGTTAATTTCGTTGTCCTCATATTCTGAAAAAAAAACTTTGAGGCAGTCCCCCTTCGAGGGAAGTTTAGAACCAACTATTTGGTGTTTTGATTAGCCTATTAAAAATATTTCTTCCCTTAACGAGGGCATTGTTATATATTTTTACAAAATTCACAAAAAATCTCTAACCAAAAGCACTTTACACAAGTAATTCACACGACTGAATGCAATTTATATAATTTTTGGGGAAATACATAATTCAGTCGTATTTTAAAAATCTAGTAGGCCTTGAAATTTATCATTAGAATCCGTTAAAAATAATGGTTGTTGTCTAGGAAATTAGCAATTTTAAAAATTTTGCCATGTAGATGGTGTGATTTAATACAAACAAACAAATGTGTTTTTGTAGTTAACGTTTTTGAATGAAAGCATCTATTAATTTCCTGACATAAAGGAAAGGTTAATTACCAAAAAAGTTCTTTTTACTATTTTTTTCACGAAAATATATAAATCCACATTTTTTCATTACATATTGAAAAAAAAATAAACGAGTTCAAAAAATTTATTTCGTATATATTGTAAAATATGAAAATACCTGACTTTTGACCTGGATGCGCGTCCAGAAAACGTTGTCCGATTTGGCTCAAATTTTCGCCACAAAACTTTTGGACCTATTGGCACAATATTCCGTTGAAAAAGCTTTAAAATTCGCGAAAAAAATTTTGGCTGTCACCCTATTGTGCATATATTAATATTGAAAAGAGTGTGTTAGTATGAAGAAAAAAATAACTTATACACACACACAGGCACAAGAAAATATGTTAAACCTGCATGCAGACAACTATGTAGATATTCATGTTTTCTTTAGATGCATACTTGTCGATAAAAGGTTAAGGTCTTTCTATCTTATTTCTTCTCTCTCCTGTGTAGTGTACTTTTCTACTTTCTGTGTGACATTTGTCCGCCTACTGACTTTTTAGGCCTAAAACATTGCAGTTTTTCTAGGTTGTGACCAGAGCAAAACAAAATAAAAGCACATATCACATTTCTGTGCTATCTGCCTTATACCTTCCCATTGAAGAGAATTTTTGGGAAAATAAACTTCTGTTCTCAAGTACATCAATAACTAAACTTGGATTAAAAAAAAAATGAAGTAAATTTGCTCCTCGTCTATGTTTGATTATGCATGCATCGGTATACATTCATTCATGCAAGATTATGTGTGTGTGTGTGTGTGTGACCGGGCATTCACTTACACAACTATGTATGGCTGGTAAACCACAATTGAGTTTTGTGTTTAAGAATTGCATTTCCCTTTTTCAAGTTAAGATATTCTGCTCCACTACATGCACACATACATATGTATGTATGATGTGTTATTTTTACATTACTCTTTTTCGCATTGCAAATATTTTTAACCATATTGTCAATAAAATATTCAAAAATGTTCCAAAAATACTTTCATGTTTTGAAATTTCTTTGATATAAATAACTGTGTGTAGTCAATCATGTTCATACATTATTAACTTGTCATATTATTTTGTTTTTAGTTAATTTTTGTTTATCATTTAACTTTGTCTGTTGTTTTGATGTGCTGATACTTAAATGACAATATAATTGTTCTACCGAACATTTATCATTGCAAGTAAATTGAACATCAGCACTTGTATACATATATTTAGCGAATGTAGTTTATATACATACGTACTTACATTTATTAGATATACAAGAATTGTGAGACATTTGAGCGAAAGTGATGTAGGAAGCAATGCTTTGACACTGAATTTATTAACACAAATATTTTTTTTATAAATTCTTTATTTAAAGGAAAGAATTTCGTTTTTTTCATAGAAAAATATTTCTCATTTAGGAATGTTTTTGATGATTGTGTTTTAATTTATGGAAATTTTTTGTTACCTTGTCTTAAAAAAGAAAATTTCACTGAAACTTGTAAATATGTAAAGGATGCGATGAAATCCGATTTAGAAAAACGCATATTTGTATATTATTTTTACCTTTTAAATAATTTTTTCCATATTTATAAAATTTTAAATGAGTTTTAAATGTATTTTATATAAAATTTTCAATAAAATTTTTTCTTAAAATAGATTTCAAATATATTTTATTTTTTATGAATATAAAACTTTGTGTTTATTACGCTGTTTTAACTAAAGTTAAGCTTAATAATATAGAAAAGAACATAATAAATGCGTTTTATGTGTCGCACTATTTAAATTATTTTTCGGCGAAATGAACTTTATAAATGTTTACCATGACTATGCTATTTAAACAACACTTTGTTATAGAATATGTTTCACCAGTATTATACTTAAAGCATTTTGTTACATTTAGGTTTCAGAATTTACTTTGACTTTAATAAATTTGTAAAAGTGCTTGCTGAATCAGGCAATACCCTTTACCATCATACATTCTACAGATATAGATATAATGACCTCTGCGTAGTATAGCTAGATTTCAGCTTTTTTGTTGTATGCCATTTTCTTTTTTTATTTCCGACGCTAGCTTTGATAATAAGGTTTGCAAAGTAAACTAACAAACCCTCTCATTTGATTACTATGCCATTTGAATTACAACATTTTCATGGTTTACTGTATTTTACTGGTGAAGCTTTTCAATTTTATATCAACATTGTCTGGATTAAAGGGGACAAATCCGTAATTACATTATTTGTTAAGGACGCTAATTTGTCTTTAAACTTTTCCATTATTTGCTGTATTCACTGCCAAAGCCCTTTTATTTGATACCAATATTAGGGGGTTATAAGGGGAGAATTTTCAAATACTGGAATTGACCAGTATATTAACTTACGCCATTTAATAGTGGCGGCCATTATGGATTTTATATTATTTATTATATTGCATTATATTCCGTTAGTCGAGCCCTTTTATTTGATGCCCACATTGATCCTCTTGGTTGTTTAGAAGTGAAAAAAAATCAAAGCATGTAGCTGTATTGGTGCACAAGGGTATATATAGGTTTGTTATTCCGTTTTTAATTTCCACAATTTTCATTTCCGACCCCATTAAGTATATATTTTCTAAAAGCTTATGAACAGAGGAGTCGATTAAGCACTGCCCATCTGTCCGTGTGTTGGTTGAAATCAACTTTTAGAAGCAACCATATATTCCTCAGATCTGTGTATGGTTTCAATCTTTTGGAAATATCCGGGAATGAATCCCCGCATAACTTTTTGAGATTTGAGCAAATAAACACGACTGCCTCTGTTTTTTCCCATATTTCTTCCACCAAAATTAAAATTTTTCAGCCATAGAATAATTTATAGGTACCTTTGCAACTATTTGTAGATATAATACGCCTCTAGAGATATTCGTGAAAAATTTTGGAAAAAGCGGGCTCTAATCGGTAAAGTTATAGGCAAAAGTTTTTTTGTTAAATATATATTCCAAAAATTTACAAACGAAAATCAAATTTTTTTTAGCTTCTAGACAACCGAGACAGTCAATATTGGTATTACTGAAAGGCATTGACTAGCGAAATATAAGCACTATAAAAATTAAAATTCATGTTGGCCGCCACTAAAATTTTTTTTTTTTTGAAACACAAATGTAAACTCAATTTATAATTTTACAATTGGAAGTTTTTATATATGTTTGTTTTTTTTTAATGTATGTAATACGTATTTCATATGAGATAAATGATAATACAAGCAATTATTGTTGCATGACTACACGTTGTGAAGAGTATATCAGATTCGGCACGGCCGAATATAGCATTCTTATTTGTTTGGCCTATATTTCTATTAGTTCTTTTTAAACAGATTTGAAATACCTTCTAATACTGCGGTGTGAAATTTGGTATCACTATTGAGTCCAAAAATTAATTAAGATATATCAAGGAAATTTTATATAGTATTTTAAAATTATATATATTTTTCCAACTTCATTGATTAGTGACCACTTTGTCCAAATTTTTTTAGAAGATCCCATGATATTGTATTAGGAATTGGTAACAAACATATCTTTAAAGTATTCGAGAGATGAAAATTTTTATTTTTTTTGGTAAAAATATGAGAAACAACAGAGGTATTCGTATTCATATCTTACAATTTTATGAGACAATTGTGCTGATTCTCGAAGGCGATTTATTTTAAGATATTTTCAAAAGATTGTTGCCGAATAAATATCTATGCAACATGTGCGTGCCTCTAAAAGTTGATTTTACCCAACACAAGGACAGAATGACAGTCAAACAGATAGGGAGTCAAGCGATTTGCTTATTCATAACCTTTAAGAATATACATAAGTTTTGGGGTCGGAAATGAGTATTGCAGAAATGTTATGCTTGTAATTTCTGCAATACTCATATATATTTAAACCCTTGCAACCACAGTTGAATGGTATAAGGAAAACTTAATAGACGTCGATATTTTTGTTTGTTATTTATATTGATAGTGTTGAAAATTTCTAGAGCTCACACAATGAACTTATTAAGCTAAAACTGTTAATTTATAGACTGCAATACTTTAATTATAAAATAGAACATAATTCTAAGCACTGATCCTGATCAGTCTGTATATCTCAACGAGTTTTACGGTTTAAAGGGGCAGATCTAAGAATTTTAAGGATAAGTTTTAGGAAATCAGATTGTGTTTTAAATTTCAATAAAATCCGATATATAGATTATAGATAAATGTATGTTGCAATGTCATTACGTTTTTAATAAACTAACAAAAATCAACGCGGGATATACAGAAAGGACGTTAAGCAGATTTAGACAAAATAATATAACCATTATGATTTGGAGTCTAAAGAAAAGCAATGTAAAGAATAGTAAAGAGAAAAATAATAAAACATATTCGGCCGTGCCGAATCTTATATATCCTTCACAACGTGTAGTCATGCAAAAAAAATTTACTATGTTTGTTAAAAAATAAAAAAAAATAATATATATAAATATAAAAGAAAAAAAAAAAAAATAAAAAATATATAAAAAAAAATTAAAAAAAAAAATAATAATAAAAATATAAATAATATATTAAATAAAAAATAAAAAAAAATTTTTTTGGCTCACTGGGATTCGATGCCACGTTTTCGCTAACCAGTATACACGTTTGTATGTTGTTGTAATGTTGTTTTTGTGATAAAAAAATCGAGGTGGTCGTGGGTTTTTGATCATATCTCAGTTATTTATGTACCGATGTTTCTGATTTTTAATACAGATCTACTCCCGAATATTTCTGATATTTTAATACCTCACCCGGGTCCGAGCGATGTCGGTGGTCTTCAAAAAGTTGATTTCAACATACACACGGACAGACTGACAGAGCTTAATCGACTCCCCTATTCATAAGCTTTCAGAAAATATATATTTTATGGGGTCGGAAACGAAAATTGTAAAAATTTCACACGAATGACAAACCTATATATACCCTTTTTCACTGTGTGAAGGGTATAATTAAAAAAGAAAACCTAAATTAAAGCAGCTTAATTTATGACACGTATGTAATTCTGCACGTCTGCCAAGATTGTTATTCGATAAGTAAACCACCGCTTACTGTTTTCCAGCAGCAGAAATTTCTGCCAACAGTTGATGTTAGGTGGCTTGTCTGAACAAAATAGAGCAAGCTCTAATTGAAACTTCGTCAGATGCCTTTGCACATGAACATTATAGAAGCAATATTTTAAAGGTTACACCTTGTCAATCGTAAATTGTGGTGTTCTAGAGGAAACATAAAATATATACACACATATAGCAGTGGGAAATTTTACAAGACCGATGTAAAAATCAGGCCAAGTATTAGCTGCATATTTAAGAGTTTTAAGCGCAAACATTACTGAACGCTATTCATCAGGAACAAAATGAATTACACATGGGCAGAAGGTTTTTGTTGAAAAAGAACTGAAGGATGTTTTTAGGATGTTTTTTCTATCAGCTCAACTTTCCGTGATATACCGATATGTCTAAAATTGAGGCACTTGCACTATACATATAGGAATAACCTAAAAATGGTCAACTCGTCAATTATATTATCTTAAAATCGTGCTCACATTGATTTAAAATTTTCCCAGTAACACAGAGATATCGTGTGTGTTTGCTGCTTTTCTATAGGGTTGTGAAACCAAAATATACGATGTAATTGTAAAGAAAACATAAAGTTTTCAGAGAATTATCTTAATATTTTTTATTATGGTAGAAGTGTCTATGACAAATTGTTGAATGAAAAAAAAGGAATGAGAGAACTATTAAAAATACTTTGTACTTTCTAATGAAGTACCTATAAAAATAGGATCGATGTCTCATTTAGTTCATAGGATACTTTACGTAAAAGTAGCAATACTCTACACTTTTTTCGTTTTGGAATTTTGGTGATTTTTTAAAATATACGACATTTTATTATTATTTTACAGAAATAACTATTAGCAGCGACTTCAAACTAGTAAAAAAATCGCAATAAAGTTCCAGTCAACACAAAAAAATCAAATTTTGTTCCTTTGTGTTATTGCTGGCTGATTCAGAGGAAACAGATATTTTCAGAGGAACTATGAAACTAGAAAGTACGATTATACTGAAAGTATAATTAATTGATAAACAGTTTTGTTGTCTTCCATTTAAGGAGAATTTTAGGCAAAGATTATATGAAATAATGTGAATAACTGATCTTTTATATACATATCAACAAATGTGTCTCATAAGCCTCTTTCTTTAAATTGTACTTTCTCTTCAGAAATTTCTTTTTTAAATTCCGCATTTAAAGGCATGACAAATTATTTCCATCAGTATCCGCAGGAGCACGTTGAATTTTTGCCATATTTATCTTTATTTATATATAGTCAACGTTAAGTTTATTAAATAAATCTATGAAATATTTTTTCAGAATTTAATGTTGCTCACATGTTACCCCCACACGTAGGTTGCATTTCTTGCCGTAAAAAATGATTTTTCCAACCCTCTTGTCTGTACTAGTCACACAAGATAGATATTGCTGTGTTTATGTGTGTATGTTGAGATATGGTGTCCTTAATAGATGTCATTAGTTTATTGTTGTATGTACTCGTATCTGTGCGACAGTTGTTGTAAATAACATTTTTTTTTAGTTGTACAATGTTTAGTAGAAGTTGTTCTAGTTCTTATTGACGTTGTTGCTGCTGTTGTTTTTCTAATGTTGTTGACACTTATGTTCATAACAGTAAATGTTGTCACATCATATTGACACAATTTCATTACTAAACGAAACTCATACACTTTCATCAACGAAACAACGTTAGTAGTTTGATTGTAAGTTGGAGAAGTAAAAGTAACTTTTAGGATTATTTTTTTTCTTTTTACTTTTTGTTGTTTTTTTTTCTTTTACTTGTTTTTGTTGCTGCTGGAAGTTGAGTGATAAATGAGTGTAGGATTAACAACAGCACCATCATAATGTTAGGATGAGCAGGGGCCAGGCGATTTTTTTCTATAAGTGTTTGCAAAAGTACATGTGTGTTTGTTGTTGCATTAATATTGATGATAGTTTTCTTTTGGTGGTACTAGGGAAAAATAGAATTTGACACTTTATGTGATCAAACATTAAGTAAAAAAAAGTGTCACATAGAGATATTCATATCACTTTAATATAAAATAATAATAATAATAACAATAATAAAAAAAATATAATAAAAATACTAACAACATCAAGATTTGATTCAATTTAGCTAGAGTATGTGTGTGTTTTTTTTTGTAATGCGTTAACTAAATGTATAGGATTTGATTTGTTTGAAATATTTCCTTAAAAAACTATATTGTAACTTTCATGAATGTCTGTTTGTTTTCTTGTGAGTATCTTTTGTGCTGTTTGTAGCCGTTGCGGTTCACTTTGAAAAAAAGTTTTTTTTTTTCAATAATGTTTTTTTGGGATGTTGAAGCATTTTTATATTTAGATTTGATGTAGAATTGTTCTTCAATTTGAAGAGATTTTGTTATACGTTTCTATTTTTTTTTTAAACCATTTTAAACAAATTTTTTTATGGAAACGTGATTTATAAATCAGTAAGTTTACTGATTTTGTAAATATATTAAGAACGATTACTTTAAATTAAATAACATCTAAAAACTTGAAAAATGTTTAAATGTGTAATTTTAGATTTTGCATTATCATAAGAAAAATTTTAAAACTTGGACCTTTCCACTGATGTGCATTAAATTAAATTAAAATAAATATATTTTTCAATTGTCCTACTTCTGCTTAAAATTTTTGGGTAATACTGCGATTGTAAAATCACATTAACGATGTATGATAATACTGATGTCTTTATTTTTTTTCTTATTATTATTTCTTTTTGATTATATTTATATCACATTATAAATCTATTTAATTTATATTTATATTACGCACATAGCTAATTGTTAATAAAACAAGAAGAATTATTTTTTTTTTTGTTATAATAGAAAGATCTATCAAAATATGTTCCAAATGCTGCCACGGATTAGGTGGCAAGCTTCTATCCGATGGTCCATATTTTCAATGCGATTGAAGCATAAATGAGGTTAAATGTCGTTAGTGTGCCGAATTTTCTCATCCTTAATCTCTTGAATTGCTCGTGACCTATTAACGTATACTTTTACTTTAAAATATCCCCAAAAAACGTAGTTTAACAGGGTCACTTAACATTGCCAACATCGATGGCAAGTGGCACAAACTTGTTGGAACCACATGTTGTCTAGGTCAGTAAACTTAATTTCTGGCCACAAGAAGTCCGCATGGTAACTACTTGGTAAACCATATTTTCATAGAAATAAGGCCCGATGATGCCGCCAGCTCATAAACCGAACCAAACAGTTACTTTTTTATTTTCAACAATTACTCGTAGAATAAATCCAATGAGTTTGAAGTGTGCCTCGTCGCTGGTAATGACCTCAAAAAAATCCACTATTCACTTATATCTGTTCAACCAACCATTGGGTGTATTAAAGACGCGTGAGCAGATGTTTTAACATTTCCTACAAGACCGGTTTGCTAAAATTTAATTACAATTCTCCCAATTGTGGACACATTTGGTCGATTTTTCTGAAAAAATCACGAAATCCGCGAATCATATTTTCATTTGAACCCCTATTTTCGTTAAAGACATTAATTATCTTAATGTAATGCTAAATTATGTACCTCTCCATGGTTGAATTTATCAAACACTGAAACAAAGAAATATCAAATTAAGTTGGGAATAAAACTTGACGTTAAGGTGTGACTCACAATTTACATCACGCATAACGGTTATTATTGATTTGTCGGCCCAAACATCTTATTAAGAAGTAATTAATAATGGAAATTTATTAGTGCATTAAATTTAGTGTTTTCTGAGAGGTCTAAATTGATTATATTTCATGGGCCCGTCTAACAAAAGTTCCCAAATTTTACTAACTTTCAAGAAAACGTGTTCTTTTTTATGAAAAATTTACTAAAAACGTTCGTAAAAATTTATTTTTACATCGGTATATAAAACTTTAATATCTTATTGTAAATAACAAATACAGTGGAATCTCTCTTGAGCGGACACCGAAGGGTGCGTTAAAATGAGTCCGCACAAGGGAGTTGTCCTGTAAAGAGTTTGCAATGCCAGGACCGGTCAAGAGCGATGTCAACTTAATGAAAGTGACCGTAATAGGACAAAACAAAAATTAAAAAGGCAGCGACCAGGTTAAAATTTTTTTATCGAATATTGTGTTGCAAATTGTTTTAACACTTTGATTTAATAAGTTGCACTAAAGTCTATTAGTTTTGGAGGTCTAAATATTAAAGAATTATTTCGGATATAATGTATCCAACAAACTCTTAGTTATTTCTAAATTGTATCACCACGAATAAGATGACTTAAGAAAATATTTAGATTAGAGTGGAAACAATTAAGTTCTTAAAAATACATTGTTGCAAGCCTAGCTCTAAAGCAGCTTATTCACCGTTAGTTAACTATTCATCAAAATGTATAAACTGTTTGTTTTATGCATAAAAACGCGAAACGCTTGTCAGAAAGTAACAAAACTAAAAAAAGTTTGTATTGTCCTATTTAGTCATTGGGATGATATTAAACTTTTGAATTTTAGTGCTAAAAAAAGAACCAATTTTTTCTTATTCCTGATTAAAGGACATACATACACAAAATGTTTAAAAAATCATCAAACCAAAAGTGCGACAACGAACAACACAATACAATAACAAGATCTTGTAAAAGCTAATCCGATTGTTGTTCACATATAAAAAATTCCATGTAAGAACTATAAGACTGTTAGTTCCTTAGCTGGGCAAATTGTAGTAGCAGACATGTTTGTGTGGGTGTATGTGTACAATAGTTATAAAATGCGTGAGTATTTTTTGTACTTTTCGTTTAATTTTTATACCCTTCACGACGAGTGAGTGGTGTATATAGGTTTATTCATTGTGTTGTAAGTTTGGACAGATTGGTACGGCAGCAGTCTAAAGACATATAGCTCACTTGGTACCTTTGTGGGGACCCGCTGTGTTAACGTTTGCGCTATCACTCCGATTGGCTATATGCTCTGTTTGCCTTAATTTTTCAGCCATTTTTTGCTGTCGTTGTAAAGGTGTGAATTTTACCCAGATCATCTGTGGATGGACATGTTTGATCTAGAGGTCGCAAGATCAGGTCTAAACATGCCGAACAGTGATAGAGGAGATGTTTAGTGGTTTTCACCAATTCATTGTAGTCGTAACTTCTGCGAAAACCTTTTCGCATGTGTTTTTGGAGGCCATCGTGTCCTATGCATATTCATATTAAGTCAGTTTTTTCTGGATTAACGTTTGCAATTTCCATACTATTTATTGGCGGCCTAATGAAGTATATACTTATAGTATATTATCAGTCGGTATAGATTTGATTTGTGAAATGTTTGAAGGACCGTATGTGTGTTGAAATCATTTCAAGCCCCATTTTGTCCTATTGGAATATAGTTTAAGTATACATTAAAACCAATTCATTATTATGGGGTTACATCTATTAATTGGAGTAATGTCCATTACATATTAGTCCTGTTCACACATGCAGAAATTTTTATTTTTTTCGAAAATATATTCTAATTTGGGGATTTACATATATAATTAGTTTTTATTTAGCTCATATTGATCATATTGATCTCCTAACACTGGTTTTGCAATTAAGGCTCGTTCAAACATAACATAAAATTGATTTAGTTAACGGCTATCGCAAGAACATAACCATTTAATTCTTGGTTGAAAAAATGGTTTTGGAAAAATATGTTGCCGTTGTTATTAACAATGAAGTTGTGTACAAAAGCAATAAACCCAGAAATGTTAATTTGATTGAAAGTCTGAGGATTTACTTAATTAATAAAAACTTTTACTTTGGCACAAACAATACATGATAGTATTGTTTTTTATGTTCCTAGAATACTGAAATCGTCTAGATATTCTAGAGCCATATCAAATTCAAGTATATCGGATTTAATTATAAAAAAACAAGTAAAAGTGCTATATTCGGCTGTGCCGAATCTTATATACCCTTCACAACGTGTAGTCATGCAATAACAATTGTTTGTATCACCATTCATCCCATATGAAATACGTACATACATATAAAAAACATACATATATAAAAACATCCCATTGTAAAATTATAAATTTGCGTACATATGTATGTTTAAAAAAAAAATAAGAAATAATTAAAAAAAAATTAGAAAAAAAATTTAAAAAAAAAATAATTAAAATGTAAATAATAAATATAAAACAAAAAATTTAAAAATAAAAATTAAAAAAAAATAATAATAAAAATATAAATAATATAAAAAATAAAAAAAAATTAAAAAAATATTAAAAAAAAATAATTTAAATATAAATCATAAATATAAAACAAAAACAAAATTAAAAAAACATTAAAAATAAAAATATAAATAATATATTAAATACAAAATAAAAAAAATATATAAAAAATTTTTTTTTGGCTCAGCTGGGATTCAATGCCACGGTTACTCTAATTAGTATACACGTTTGTATGTATGTATGTTGTTGTTGTAATGTTGTTTTTGTGAAAAAAAATTGAGGTGGTCATGGGTTTTTGCCCATATCTCAGTTGTTTATGTACCGATATTTCTTATTTTCAATACCGATCTACTCCCGAATATTTCTGATGTTTTAATACCTCACCCGGGTATATCGGGGGGCTTCAAAAAGTTAATTTCAACACACACACGGACAGGCGATCAGACGGACAGACTGACAGAGCTTAATCGACTCCCCTATTCATAAGCTTTCAGAAAATAAATACTTTATGGGGTCGGAAATGAAAATTGTAGAAATTTCACACGGAATGACAAACCTATATATGGTCTAATCCTGCGTTACGGACGTTACATTCTCACGCAAATTTGCTTGTTAAGATTTACACAGCTGGCGTTCACATTGGAATATTTTCATAAAATTTTTTGCAAAATGCAGTTCTTTGGTAGTACTTTGAAACTTGTTTTAAACTTAAAGCTTAACTGTTTTTGAAAAAAAGTTATGCTACCTTAAAGTTCCGTTACTGACGTTACAAAAAATGGAAGTTGATTTTGAGGCTTATGTGCATTTGCACATTTTTTTAGCTAATTTTGCATAATAAACAAAAAAATTCCATACACAAAAAATTAATTGGAATATATGACGATATCAATCCTGCTTAGAAAAGAAGTCTAAGTAGTCCCGTTAAGCAAAAATCTTAATTTTTGTCTGTTACGGACGTTACGTTACGGACGTTACACTTTTTCCATTAAACCAAATTGTGTATATTAAAAACATTCATGTATTTAAAAATCTTTTTAACCTTGTACTATTAATTTATTAGTTACAAAAATATTATAGAATATTTCACTACTCTTATATTAGCTTATATTCATTTATTTATTTGTTTAATTAACTGTTTAACATTGTATCTTATGCTTAATAGATCCAGCTGTTCGAGCTACTTTTATAGTACATATTGTCATTGGAAAAGCCCGAAAAATAATGACATGATTTAAGAGCTGGAATATTTTTTACATTTATCCATGTTTTTGATATTTCGTCAGATATAGTTTTGCCATAATTTTTATCAACGTAAATTAGGAAAACGTTATTTATATATTTTTTTTTTGCTAATTTGTGAAAATCTCGAGCGTTTTTTAAGATGAGATTTTGGGCTTTTACTAGTTGCCAAACTTTTCGCTTAACAATAGCGCCAACACCGTCCACCGATCCTTTTCCATGCGAAGTAGCAAAAAAAATTCCTAATTTCTAACGGAAATCCAGTACGTAAACATTGCATGCATGGGCGGACCGCCAAATATTTGAAGGGGGACATCGGGGTTGAGGTTTACAACATGGTTATTAATTACTAATTATTGATTTTTAGGAAATATTTTAGGTTTGAGAAGAATTTGAATTTCTTTTGAATTTAAGTTGCAGATTGGGGGATCGCATGTTATTTAAACACACTTTTTGTTACTTTGAGGTGAAGTTTTTCGGGTTTTCGGCAACCTAGAGCAATTTTAAACCCAGATTCAGATTCAGTAGGTGAAAATCCATTATAAGCGAACTAAGTGCTCAGAATATTAAAATAAAATTGTTGGGTATTTTCATACTTTTACGGACGTTACACACTTTGTCATTTATATTAAAAAAAAGTGTAATAAAGGTATTTATTTTTTTTTTCATCAGATTAAAGTGCATAAAAAACTCTGTTTATAAAGCTAGTTTGGAAAACAAAATTATTAAAATTCATTCTGTTAAACTTAAAAAACCCTATTTTCCGTTACGGACGTTACACACAGTGTACCCATTTTTAGTTCAAATTGTTAATATATATTAGATAACTTACAAATATGATTTGTATCGCAAATAAAAGAAAATTAAGCGAATTAAAGTTTTGCTAAACACTAAATACTGAAACGACTGTTTGCCCACTTTTTTGACCATTAAAAATACCCTTTTTTACAAAAATTAATGAAAGCAAGAGGTACGTTTAGGTTAGCCTCTGACAAGGCCAAACAAACCACTGTAAAACCGTATTGCTTATATATTTTGAAGCTTGAATATGTATCCTATTATTTCATTAACAAACATTTGGATTTTGGGCAACTTTAAATTTCTGTCTTTGGTTTAAAAATTTTCGGATTAGCCCATATACCCTTTTTAACTGTGTGAAGGATATAATTAGAGACCTGAAACAAACAACTTTAAAAGGGTTTTTTTTAAATAAATTATTTTATTTCATACAAGTAATATTCTAGGTATCTGTATACATATGTACGGAATACATTTTATTATTAATTTAAATTTTAAAACTTTTCAATTATCCATACTAAGTCCGTTTTCGCGTGAGCCGGATAATCGAGATTTCACAGAATTTAATGTATTAATTAATAAGTAGCAACTGAAAATTATTTATTTTTTTTTATTAAAATGTAAGCTATAATTATCTGTGATATTATAAGCATTATTTCTTCGAACCACAGATAACTTTAATATTTTATTATCGTATTTGCGATTATAAAGAGTATATTAGATTCGGTACTACTTAATATAGGCAACTTACTTTTTTTCATATTAAAGTGGCGCCATTACAGTGTTTACACGCATGTATTGTAAGATTTTTAAGAATTCTTTTCTTTGAAATTCTTGAAATCTTCTTTTCCGATATGAAACAGAAAAGTATTTTGTTATAAAATGTTTGTAAAGAGTTTTCTCTTCAACGTACTGCTTCAGTTGTTGATGTTTTTTCTATTGTTATTTTATTTTTTTTCCAAGCTGTTGTTGCATTTGACATTACTAACGTTTGCATTTTATAGTTGCTACTGCAACTAGTATTATTAAAGTATTTTCAGTATAAAAATGTATATTTTCTGAAACAAATTGCAAAACTGTGATTTCTTCTTTCTTATCAAGCAAAATTCATGCGAATTATACTCGTGCATACTTGCATACATACACATTTATGTATGTATTTGCTTTTGTTTCCATTAAGAACTTTGCATGGATGTTTGTTACTACTTATGTATTTCTTTTCAAAAAGGATTTAATCTTATTTGATTATTAGAGAAATGTAGAGGAATCTTTTTAAGTTGCTGGTTAGAAAAGATTTTCGGAAAAGAGACACAAACAAGATTGACCGACTTATTTAGTTCTAAATTTGCATATGATATTTGCTAAAGAAAATTCTTATTTTTAAAATAAATTTTGTACTTCAAATTGAATTAATTTAAGGTGCATGTGTTAAGAAATTCTACAAATGCTATTTTCTTTAAATTAATATGAATTTAAACCATATTAACCTGATAACTTTTTCACATTGTTTTTTTACCACAGGCTTTAAAAATATAAAACAACAGATCCTTAACCACTGACATATGAAATCATAACAAGCAAACACAAAAAAAAATCGATTGTTAGAGAACAATTTAAATATTCTGAACCTTGTGCCAGCTAAAAGAAAACTCCTTAATATAAATAAAATATTACAGAACAATGAAAATGTAGTCACAAAAATAGTCATGACTTAACTTCTGGCTCATATTATTTAATATTATTGCGCTTTTCTCTTTGTTGGACTTATATTTTTTTATTTGATTGTTTCCATCTCCATTCAACTCTAAACCCAATAAGGTTTACTGACACCTAATATTCGGCATTTGCTGAATGTCATTTGTTATTGTTTCATCTATGTGTAAAGTAAATACAATAGAGCCAATGAGTAACAGTGCTTGTTTTTGGTAACACATACATACGTTCTAAAATATATTGGAATATTGAAAACCTTACGAATTGTAACAATGAATTCATTCAATATATTTCATAAAATTTGTAATGGTAATGAGGTACTACTTAGTTAGTGTGAGAGAAGGGGACGCTATGACTGTAGACATACGAAAACAGTATTTTGTTAGATGACTAAGGATGTGCTCACTCAGCATAATGAAAATAAACTAAATTATTCTATATTCTGTGCTCAAGTAAAAAAAATAGATTTTATTATATCAGAAAGTGCATATTGAAGTACAACTTTAAGAAGTAAATTTTTCATGCTTTTTTATAAAAGTTGGTTTTTATCTTTAAAATAACCGGGGATTCTTTTAATTGCAAATAAAAATCAGCACTCTTGAAATTTACGTTATATATAAAAGTTTTTACAATAGTTTTTAGGATTTTGTTTATTATTTATTTATCTAAAGAATAATATTTCTTATGGACTAATGAAAAATAAAAACAGAAACACATTTAGTTATATAAATTATAATAACATTATTTAAATTTAAAAAAAAGTATTAATTTTAATTTTGTAAAAGAAAGTTTTCAGAATTTGTTTTTGAGGTCAAGCGAATGGTTGTTTTTCAATAAATTAATATAATTAAATTATAATTTGCAATAATTAATGGACCATTTAGTGCATAATTTCGATGATGTAAACCGACAAAAAACAAATTTCTATGACAAATCGACAATCTACTTGGTACACAAACTAAGAGGCAAAAAAAAGTAGTGTCTCTTCTCCAAAGAAATCATATTTAGATTTTAAAAACGGGATTTATAAGTTGGTAGCGGATGAATAACATCCAGAGATTTTTTTACTTTATTTAAATGTGTATTATGTTAGACATTTTTTGTTTAAGT
Source organism: Phyto melanocephala (assembly GCA_941918925.1). Taxonomy (NCBI): domain Eukaryota; kingdom Metazoa; phylum Arthropoda; class Insecta; order Diptera; family Rhinophoridae; genus Phyto; species Phyto melanocephala. The sequence goes on from OW799234.1 coordinate 51,198,942, forward strand.
TTTATTCAATTTAAAATGTTTTTGCAACCATGTTTATACTTTTTTCTACTATTCATTTATTATTATTGTGCACTCTTATTTCCCTACTGAAATCCTTCACAGTTACGTTGTTCAACGTTGTTACCCAGCAATCTTTCAATAACCATAAAAATACAAATTATTCATTGAAATCTTCAACCTATCACGTTTTTTTAAACTTCCATTGCTGTTGTGCTTTTACCCAAAATGTCTTAATCAATGTTAATTATTACACATCAATTGTCAATGTAATATCCTGCAAAAAGGAAATAATACAAAACCACACAATTACTTTAGTAGATCGATATCGGAAGGAATAGCAACAACTACAACAATAATAACAATAATAAAAGGCAAATAAATAATAATAATAAAAAAGAAAAAATTTAAAAGATTTATGAAACATTACAATGCTAACGATACAACTAAATCAAAAGATGACGATGACTGACTATACGAAAGAAAGAAATAAATGAATGTGTTGAATAAACGAATAAGCGAGGGACCGAATAACTGAGTTGTGTGAATATAATATTTGAGAAATTAAATAAAAAGGTTCAGCAAAAGTGAAATAAAAAAAAATTAAATATAATAAAATTTCTGTTTTCCGAATTGAAATAAAAATCTTGCAAACGAGCAGTCATCACGCATCGCACTTAAATGTATTTCAATTTTATTTCTTTTTTTGCTCTCTACAGTTTCTCAATTCAATTAATCAAACGTTACACACTCAAATAAAATAAATACTCGTGTAAAATAATATTAAAATGTGAGAAAAATTAAAGGAAAATCGAAACGAATATTACAAACAAGTTGTTACAGGGCTCACGCAAGTAAATTTTTAAATAAAATATTTATTTTAGCCACAAGCCAAGTGTATTCGACTTTAAAAGGTATTAACATAATTAGGCAGTGTGTTATTGAAAAAATATATACGTGCTCAAGTTAAATGTTGCAGTACTAAATGTCGAAATACGACTTGAATGTTTGAGTGTGTTTAAGGATTGATTTAATCTTATTCGGAAATGGTCTGAGGGTCACTATACAAAAAGTCCAATTTGGGTATTTACTTTAACTATTGGGAAAAATTTGTTGTCTCTAAGAAATTTAAACAATACAGAATTTTTTATGACAAAGGGCTTATGAAAAATTTTCTCTAAATAGAGAATTTATTTAATAATTTAATTTTTCCCTAAAGAAAGAGTTTATCTACTTAAATGAATAAAGTTTGTTAAAAAATAATTTTAATTATTAGAGAATGCACGTAAATCCTGTTTTTAACTCGCAATCAAGTTTAATACATCATCCTCCATAAAGTAGTAGTTATTAAAATTATTAAAGTACGTCTTAAACAAATTACACTTCGTTGCACTTTTATAATTACACTAAATAAATAAAAATAATTTTTTTTATTTTGTCATTCCAATTTTGCCTCGTCACAATGCTTATTTCTTTAATAATTTGAAAACAATCTGAAAATTTCCATCCTTTTGTTTGTATGTTAAAAGCTGAAAGAGGACAAAAATCTCAAAGGATAAAATTGAATTCGCCCAACGGAGAATTATACCGATGATTAATATTTGGGATATTTATGGTAGGAACTGAAAAAAACTAAATTTGATTAATCGTTTTATAACTTTGTTTGCAAGATATACTGTTATTTTTTTACAATTTTAGAAATTCAAAAATTCAGAATTACCAAATCGCTTGCTGCTTGTTTTTTTTATATTTTACACCTCAGTAATTGGTAATGACTTAATCAGTTTGTGCGCAAACAAAACAGTTCACAAGAGAAATATACAGATTGCATATAACAACTTACTATGTCAAATATGCAATATTCACACGTCCCTCAGTACCTGTAAACCTTGTTATCAAGTTACGAATTATATTTATTTGAAACATATATGTATATGTGAATTGTAGATCCATTAGAATAATATTTTTTTGTTTTAGAATAATTCCTCTTGCTTAATAATAATCACATAGTGAGACTAATGTTTTGAAGCATAAAAAAATTCAATAAATGCAAAATAAAAATATGTTTGGGATAATCATAATCTAAGAGAAAAATGGTATGATTGAATTGTATGAATGTGTTTGAAAAATATAATGGTTATGTTTGATAAGCTAGTTAAAATGTAATTCTATTATTATTATATGCTCAGCAAAAACTAGGTAATGACTAGATCTTTCTAAACAACATACCTTTTAATGACTTTTACATATCGTCTGTCTAAGAGGTATTATTACTAAAATTATAATGTGATACGTACAGACATTTGCTTAGATACACGCACAATACAAATTTTGTTGCGAAATTCGCTAGAAGCTTTTCAAATATATAACTTTTTATAATTCTCATTGAGTTTAACACGCTTAGGGTATAAGTAATAATTATTTTGTCAACAGCGGCAAAGCATTTCATTAACAAAGTGATCACTTATACGTAACGTTTCGCAAAATAATCTGACCGAATTTTTGTCTTTAAAAGAACCGAATAACTTCTGTAAGTCCATAATAGTAATGGGTTATTTAGGTTAATAAAATCAAGTACTTAAATAATGTTATAAAAGGAGGTACTTATTGAAGTCCCTATTTATAAGCGACCGTAATAAGTACTTATACGAGTCCCTTTTTGTAAGCGAGGGTGGTAAGTACTTATTTAAGTTCCAATTTGTAGGCGAGCGTGGTAACTACTTGCCTCCAATGACATCACTGTGTTAAAATAATGGGTTTTGATCAGCGTTGTCAACTTTAAAATTTCAAAAAGCACCTAAACCCCTAAAAAAGCGCGTAATTTTCATAAAAAATCACTGAGTTTAAAATGTGTACAAATTTAACTTTACATTTGCTAATATAATCATTACTTAAAAAAAATTAAAGCTTTTAGATGCCAGTTGCCCCCTAAAATAAATTATTTTACAAATGACAATAAGACTGGAGTTTTGATTGATATCGATAATCGAAATACAAGTCTAAAGATATTCTGTTCTTTATATTATTAGGCCAAAACATCCAAATGTACTATCAATGCAAATATTAACCTTATCAGGGTGTCAATTTGTGCTCTAAAAAATTTTAAAATGAAAAGTATTTGCATATTAATTTCTCTTTTTTTATTTTCACCACGGTTTGATCAACTTGAAAATTTACTTACAAAATAAATTCTCGTAACAATTTCATTTTATAAAAAGTAGGTGGTTTATGTCTCATAAACCATACAGGATATCAACAAACCAGTATCGGAAATAAGTTACAATTAATAATAAACAAGCAAAACACTCAAATAACAGAAACATTGTATACTATCAATCCTTATAATCTTCTTAATTATTAGTTTTAGTATCATAAGCTGAAAGTATTATCAACATAATATCATTTTACAATGAGTAAATATTTTTTAGCTTTGTTAAGATACAAAATACGTAAGAGTAATTAAAGATATTTACCCTTACAAAAATTGTTTTCATTTAAAAAAATTATTATCAAATTTAGTATTTGGTGTCACCGAAATAAAAATAAAAGCACTAAAAACTTAAAAAAAAATCACCAAGCACTAACTCGCAATTTTTTCGCTTCCAAAATGTTAAAAATCACCAAAAACGGTGATAAAATCACCGAGTTGACAACGCTGGTTTTGATGCCAAATTGTAAGTAGTGAGCCACTGATGTTTAGTACATTCAACTCATGAGATGATATTAAAACTACACTACTAGTACTACTACTACTTCTACTACTAGTACTACTACTACTACTACTACTACTACTACCACTACTACTACTATTACTACTACTACTACTACTACTACTACTACTATTACTACTACTACTACTACTAGTTTTTTCTACAAAACTTTTTGTATCGCTATGGCTTATTTTTATTATTTTAATTCCTAAAAATATTTTTAAAAATTTTTTTTACATGTCAGCTAGAACAAATTACAAACCAAACAGGGCCCAAATCGCAACATACGAATGCCATCATAATTCTTATTAGAATCCCTACTTGGCAACCAACTCGAACGTTAAGTTAAATTATGATCGGGTTCGAATGTTGCGATTTGGCCCCGGTTTGTGGTTGTTTCGTAATTAGTTCTATCTACCATATACAGAATCTCGAAAATTATTTAACATTCGTAAAATAGTTAAAAATATCGATTGCAAAACAATGTTAGTTGAAAGCAAGTAAGAATGCTCTATTCGCCCTTGCCGAATCTGATAATTCCCTTCAAAATCATGTACATTGGTATAGTGATAACATCGTAATTAAGTCTAGAATTCAGATTAAATGTTTTACGACACTTTGATTTAATATTTCCTACACTATTTTTCAATTTTAATTTTTATATAATTCGTTGTATTCTAAGTACTACAAGTGCTTCCATTTGATTCTTATATTGATGCGTTTGAAAGAAAATTGTCTGTCGTTTTGTTAGAAGCCAGATTTTGGACTTTAGCTTCTCTATAGCTTACTTTATTCTACTGGTCAGGCCTTTTCATGTGAAACCAATATTGTGGGAGTTAAAGGCGGCAAAGCTATAATTACCATATTTGACCCATATAAACGCCAGTTTATTTCGGACGTCAATTTGGTTTTTTTCAAGTTATTTCTTTTAATACCCATATCGAAACTCTCTGTTGTCTACCAGTGGAAAAATATCGACTTCCGTTTATAAATTTTAGAATAAGAATTTTCTGCGTATATCTCAGTTAATTTCAAACCGATTTGTCAGTTTTTCTCAGCAATATTATTCGAGGATTAAATTTTGAATTTTTTAGCGTGTCTAACAATTATTTATCAGCATTGGTAATTTGATCTATATAAAAGTATATTTTTCTAAATTATTTTTGTCTATAACTTTAACGATTAGTAATCGAATTGTCCAAAAGTTTTTATGAATAACCCTACCGCCATATTGTATCTACAAATGAAAGGAAGGTGTCGATAAACTAGGACTGAAAATTTTTTTTGATAAAATATGTGAAAAAACGGAGGCAGTCGTGTTTATTAGCTCATATCCCAGATAATAATGGGGTGATTGTGCTGAATTTCAATAGCGATTCATGTCCGGATATTTCCAAAAGATTAATACCCATACAGATCTGTGACAAATCTGGAAACTTTTCAAGTTGATTTCAACCACAAGGCGGACGGACGGACATTGTTAATAGACTTCTAAGTCATCGGTTTTCAGAAAATATATTCTATATGAAAAATGAATTTTGTAGGAATTACAAACAGAATGACAAAGCTATATATTCTCTTGGAACCACAGGTAAAGTGTATAATAAATCTTATAGAAATAAAAATCTCTGAACCGGAATCTCTAAATACCCTAGCTACTGCATAAGGAACCTTTTTGAAAGTCAATTAAATTTTCCCAAAATTGTAAACTTATATGAAGAGTATGTTTTAACAGTAATAGTTTTTTGTTTTTAAATTTTTATGATGAAGTGTTAATAAATGACCTTCGCTCCCATGTTTGAGTCAAGCTCGAAACACGTGTGCCATCAGAGTAAAAAACGTATTATTTAATACATCGGTATTTTCCAGTGCATATAACAATTAATGGTTTAAAAAGCAAAGCAAACGTGAGGTGTATTTATAATTGTTTAAGAAAGTGTTTCATAACTTAAGCACCTGCCTGGTTAATTTTTTTCTATAAGGGCTGTGTGCTTGTCTTACTATTAGTTACCTACAAAATAATTCCCTGTTAGTGCCTGTCAATTAATTACAGTTATTTTATTTTTAGGTTAAAAATCTGATATTTAGTGTTTGGCCAGCCGTAGTATAAAATAAAAACACAGTTTAGCGTAATTGAAAACGTGCTTTAAATAACAGCATAAGTACAACTCAATTAAAGTAAAAAGAAAACTTTGATCTTTTCAAAGATTTTGGCATAAACAAGATTAATGTTTCAAACAAATTTCTTAAGCAGTTTTCAAGTGAAAATAAAATGAAACAAAACTTGAACATTTTTCATTCAGCTTCAAGTTGTTGCTAATTGTAGAGTCAATAAACTTTTAACTTAAAAATTTATTTTTTTGTTTTTTTTTATTTGCAATGATTTTAATAAAACTACTTAATATTGCTTTGTAATGGGGGTTAAATTAAAAAGTTTATTGGTGCTGGTGTGCTAAGTTGTAAATAAATCTTGCAAAATTAACTTCAAATTAAACAATTTTCGCAACAATATTTTAAGTAAAAGTTGCAAAACTTTAAAGGATGATTAGGATGTATAACAGTAGGGCTGTCAGATTTTTCTTAGTCCCCATCGCCACTCGTTACAATTCTAAAAAATTGCTAAAATTAAAATTTTATTACCTTGAAACAATGAAAAAATTACAAAAAAGGACAAATTGGTATGCGTTATGCTTTAAATAATTATCAGTAATAGTTCATCGTTTATTCATTAAACTGATTAAATAAAATATTTTTGTATATTATGTGAGCAATAAATTGAATTTTTTAAATATTATTATATTGTTAGCGGTGTTAGTGGTGAGTGAGTGTACTCACTACTTTGGTTTTAAATTTTTATGCTCCAACTATATTATATTAAATTGATACTAATAAGATTTATGTTTGAAAAACAAAGATCTTTTCATTTCTGCTATGGTGAGTTTGTTTATTTTTGGTCAATTTTATAGGATCATTGCAACTGGTTCAAAACGTTACAAGTTTCATATCTAGCTTGAGGGTATAGCAGGGTGTATACATCTACCTCAGCCGCTTTGTTAAGTATTTTGATGGTAAAATATTTTCTGGTTTCGCAAAAGCGCATCTAAAATAGATTTATGTCAACCTCGATCTTAAATTATTGATAAGTCTTATTTATTAACTTTTTACCCAACTCTCTCTAATTAATTTTTGTGGCGATATTCCAATTTCTTTCTATAATTATTAGTTTTTGCTGTTAACAATTTAGCACAATATAATTGCATTTATTCAAAACAATTATAATAATTTACGCAGTTTATTTTTTTATATTTAAAATCAATGATTAAAAATTAACTGCTACAATACCTTCCCTGTAGAAGAAAAAGCGGCAATTGCCTGAATGCTATTTGTACAGTTACTTTAATAGCAAGCACTGGTGAAAACGGGGTAAGAGTTTGCAGTGCAGGTTGATAAAATTTTTCTGACGAAACAAAGATTTTTGAATTATAATCGGAATCTCACCCAATCGGGTCCAAGTATAGCTGTACTTATATACGCCTACAACCAATGAAACTAGTAAACTAATTGGAGCTGACAGAGCTTACAGTTTAGAACTTGCACTGGTGAATTTTATAAAGGGTCCGTCATCTAACTTTTTTTTTTCAACTAGTGCTTATTTCGTGAATGGTAACACTTAGCTCATGTCTCATTTGACAGATAATTAGTTTGATCCTTCCGCTAAACGAATATGGTTGTGTACACGCTTCGCTTAGTTGGCCTCGACTTACGGAAGATGCCGATTTTGTCGCATTTGGGGAACAAAAAACCCGCACGCATACATTGAAAAGCCGATACACCCAAAACGAGTCACTGTTTGGTGCGGATTTTGGTCCAGAGGCATAATTGGGCCATTTTTCTTCGAAAAGCAAGGAGTGGCCGTTACAGTCAATGGCGATTGTTATCGGGCAATGTTGAACGAACTTTTGTTCACAAAAATTGAAGAGGAGGATATTTGCAACATTTGGTTTTAGATTAGGAATCAGTTTGTTTTCCTGTCTGACATTAAATGTGACATTCATGTGATCAGTGTGATAACGTCATGTAAAAATTAATAACGATGATTCTTGAGTGGTATTTTGTGAAACTCTGAAATAAAAAGATTTTGTTCAGTCAAAATAATGGAGACATCATATGATATGACACGCGAACATTTTTCAATTTCACAGTTTCATAGAAATGTATTGATTTTATTCAGTGAAAGCACTTTTTCATCAAAATCGCCATGTTGTGAACATAGCTGCCAGATAAAATAGGGGCAAAATCGTCTAATTTGGGAGAAAAAATCGTCAAAATCGTCAAATAGTTTACTCAAATCGTCGTAAAAACGTCAAAATAAAAAAACGCATTTTTCAAAACAAAACATTTTTTATTTAATGCATAACATAACAAACTTTTTAAATCCAGAGAGATCAATGGTTTTATTAGACCCTTTTAAGTTAAGAACATGACAATAAACATAATACAATTTAGAATTAATTTCGAAAAATAAATATTAATATGTATATAAATACAAAAAATTATAAATAATGAATTGGCTGCATCTAATTCAGACTAATTTACAAATAATTATAATCATTTTTTTCAAAAGCTTCTACCGATTAAGGTAGCTTTAGGCAAGCGTAAGACGAGCACAACGCCAAAATAAACTACATCGTTTCGCTTTTTAGCCCATAAATTTATTTCTGGATCTGCAAACCAGTCTTCCTTAATTTTCTTCTTCTTGTTGGTTACCTGTGAAAAACACCATTAAAATTTCATTTTAGCTACTACAAAGTTTTGTATAAAAAATGGATGAAATTTCTACTTACAGAGGAAGAGCTGCTAGAATTTTCATCATCTTGGTTTTCTATTGAAAATATAATGTTTGATTTTTAAGGTTTTAATGTATAATTAAAAAGAACTTACCATTTTTTTGAAGTATTAAAGCATATTAATTTGTCACTTAAATAATTTAAATAAATTTACTTAAAAAACTAAAATTGTTTTAAACGCATTTCCAAATTTATATTTGTTCGAGTTGTAGGTATCAGTTGATAATATGTGGCATATACTATGTTAAAAATGTAAAAAGTGGAAAAATTACCCACACAAACACATTAAATAATGATCGATATATCTCTTTCACTCTGTTCTATTATTAATAACATAAAAAACCGTTACAAATTATTTTTATTTAGTTTAAGGTTGATTTAAAAGTAATGAAAAATGTTGCAAACTTGAATTCTTGAAAATCGTCAAAAACATAGCATAAATCGTCAAATCGTCAACACTTAATTTTAGCACGTAAAATCGTCAAAATGACGATAAATCGTCAAATCTGGCAGCTATGGTTGTGAACTCAAAATTCAATCGCCAAACACACTAAAAAAATCGCCACCTTAAGCAAGAAAATAAATAGAAAAGAGATTTTTCAAAGAACATTTAAAGAGACTTGGATAGAGATCAAATTGTTTCGGAAAACGCTTAATTTAATACTTTTGATTTTTTTATACTTTTTAAGCTTTAAATATTTCTGCTGTTCAAAAAAAATTCATCAAGCAATTTAGCTTTAATGGTTTAAACTTTAACTATGAAATAAATTTTGGCTTCATGTTAACATCAGCGTATAAAATACTTGCCACGTTAAATACTTACCCCTTAACCCCTTACAAAAACAAAGACTTAACAAATTCAGAAAATGCTTTACAAAAATTGAGGAAAATGGTAATAAGTATTTTTCTTACTAATGAAGGCGTTAAAAGAAATATTAAAATGTTTCCCTTTCAAAAACATTTACACAACTGTGGCTTTTGTTATTTATCATTTGCAACATTTTGAAATTCTTTTTGAATTCAATTATCACATCCCACTAATTATAACCATTGAATATAATGAAAAGATGAAGAAAACGTATACGATGAAGAGCAAAGAACGCAAACCTTTTGTGCGTCAGTCGTGCGTACAAGGCAAAAATGCGTGATGATCAAACTTTGTTCTTTCTTCCACTTCACAATTCAAAGCAAAAAGTCATGTTTATTTAATTTTTTGTAGCCCCGGTTTAATCAACAAATATTAGTTATTTTTCTAAGAAAGATGAAGTAAATAAATACCCACACACACACACACATATAAAAACAGAATATTAAAGAAATGCGAAATGGTTCAGATCAAACTGTTGAAAGACATACAGAACGGGGGAGCAGTATGAAAGAAATTACCAATGAATACAATGTTCTTAAATTAAGCTCTTTAACTTTCCATCTGTTTAAATATGTACATACGTGTGTGTATTGGTGTGTATTATGTGCATGTGTATAAACGAGTGGATTATTTGTCTAATTTTTCTTGTAGCAATTTTATCAAAACTGCAAAATTAAATAGAAAGTAGCAAAACTTGATGAATTTTTGTGTATTTTTTCTGCTGTCTTAGCATTAATCGCAGGATTATTTATATGGGACTGAATGTATTGGTTGGTTTTGAAAGAATTTTCAGTTCTACAATTTAATAAAGTACATAGATGAAAGTGAAATGTGCACGCATTTCTTTAATGACACATAATTAACGTATTGCAGACGCATTGTACGTGCTCAAACTTGAACGGACAAGTTTTCTCATTCCATTGTTTTCCCTAACAACCTCAAAGTCTTTGGCATCATGTGTGATTGATCAGGGATGTTTATTTTATAAATTTATTCTAAGTAAAAGTACCGTTGGAAAATATGTTTGGACAGTTGTTCAAAGAACATACACATAGTTAATATCGTTACAGATTTGAAAAAGTTATCAATCGATAAATAAATTATGATTTTCGTACACTATGCTAACACTTGTACAAATCATTAGAAAACATTTTGTATACCTTGAATCTGTTGCCTATATTTCACCTTCTTTTTCAGCCATATTTTGCAATAATTTTCGTGTGTCTAAGTCTGTTAGTTTTCAAACTAAATATTTAGAGTTGCCTGCATTTCACTGCATAAATGTCGGCAAATTAAAATCAAGAGCTTATTTTGAAACACGCTTTAAAATGCACTGAATATCTGTAAAGCGTTTCTTCTTGAAATATTATGACTAGCTGTTGTTGAATTAAATATTTATCAAATCTTTTGAACCTTTTAATCCATCTCGTTGCGTACTTTTTTGATTCTGGTACTTTAAGTATCTTGCTTATGTGAACTACTACTATCCAACACTTTCGGATATATTATCAAGGCATAGACATAGAAATGAAATTGCAAGTAAAAGTGATGAGACATTTATATTTACCTTAATTCGTATATAAAGTTATTTGAAAGACATTTTAGCTAATGGCTGTAATATGGAAAGGTCTTTACTTATGTGGAGATTGAACTTGTCAAGTTATGTGACATGCATACGTTACTCTTTTGACCCTCACATATGAAAACGGCTTTAAGGTAAATATTTGCCAGAAGTTTCTCTATAAGGTTTACATGGTTGCCTTTTGTTGTACAAGTTTTTGTACCCAAGGATGTTTGTGGCCCAAAATAAAAATTAAGATTTTCAAACAAACAAAATATTTAAACACACACATACGCATATACTAACTGGCAATACTATTTTCATTTAATATTGACTGACACTGTTCAAACAACTGCCTTCTATACCATCTATCTATCTAGCCATTGACGATACATACTTTTATATGACGGCAGATCACGTTCATCTTTGGAGTTTCCCGCATTAGTTTGGCTGATGAATATGACATCGTTTGTTATAAAAACCAATATAAATATTTGCCCATATTAGCCATGCTGAACACGTTTGTGTTTGTTCAACAAAACGAAATGATTTCCATTTCTGTCTTTGTGTATGCGTGTGTGTTGTTGTATTTTTGCATTCGAATCATTGTCTCCCTGTTTTTTGTACAGGCCTTTTCTTACGTGATAAGTGGGTGGGGTTTTCATCTTGTACGGTGTGAGATTTTTTTTTTATTTCATACTATGTATTACTTCCACTACAACACTACAATCAAGTATACAATGTACAAGAATTAGAAATTTATTTTTTCTTTTTCTTCTCTGCAGATATTTTTTTTTTCGTTTCTTAAATTTTTTGCTAAGCACGTTTTTACTAACTGACAATGTTATTTTCGGAGTTCAAAACATAAATACTTACTACAATTTACTTGCTTTTGGTGCCCACTGTTGGATTTTGTGTGTGGGCGTAAGTGGGTGTATCAGGACATCCATATGAGTGGCTTAGGTTGTGGTGTGTTTGAGTTAAAATCCTTTATGACGTCTACCATGACTAGTGTTGATGAAGAAGAACTTCTACATACGTGTTGTTTTATATGATTGCTATTATCATATGGTTGGGTTAGTGTAATAGTTCGATGTTAAATTTTCCCGATATGTAATTTAGAATCTTTGGGAATTTTTTCAAAATTCTTTATACACAAAAGTGTTCTATATATAAAGAAAAAAAAAAATAAACTTTTAAGAATATTACTTGGATCACACATGCAAATAAAACATATAGTTGTAGTGATCATAATCCAAAAGCAACATACTATGATTTAATTGCATGATGTTTAAAGAATAGAATGGTTGTTAGAGAAAAGAAAAATAAATGATGATTGACCGAAATATATTTTTTTAATACATTTTTTACATATCAGACTTCTAAAGTAATAAATTTTTATTCAACAAAAAGTAAAGCAGTTGGAAAAAAATTATTATAAAAATAATCATAGCTCGGATACTTTATAATCATACTGCTTTTTATCCAACATTCAATTGTTATTTTTAATTTTTAATGCTTAAAATATAACATCGTTTTTGCAAAGACGTCATACTTTTTTGTCATAATAAATTTGGAAATCATATTTGTTCGATTTGAATATGGGTCCACGACTTTGCCTGCGCAGATAACGGGATGAATGATAGCCTATGTAGGTGCTAATATAAAGTTTTGTAGGATTGAGTAATAAATCCAAATATCTAAACACATAAACATTCACTTTTATTACATTAAGCAGGATTATATATGAAATTTAATTTGCGAAACAAAAGTAAATGAAATTTAGAATAAAATAAAAAAAACGGATCAGGTAGGTTAGCAGGTCCCCACCAACGGTGTTGCAGATATAAGAAATTAAAATGACAATTGCAAAGCTTATGAATGAAATTTTTGAGAAAACTCTAAAAGTAATAATACCAGTTTTTTATTTTTAAATTGTTTGTAAAATTTTTGAGAATTTGTTCTTCGATTAACTTTATTAAATAAGCAAAATGAATACTAAATATTTTCAGTCACGCCACGGATCAATAGCTTCTAATTTAAAAATTCCAGACTTACAGACGAAAAAATATCAAAGTACCATAAAAATTTAAATATGTATTACTTTTGCGGTCGCCCATAACATATTTAATCACAACTTAAATCAATAGTCTCATATTTCAAAAATCAAAATTAAGAAACGTAGAAAATACAAAGCGGAATAAACAAAAATGCAAAAAAAAAAACCGATCTTGGGTTTGGTCGACCAAATATTTTCAGTCTCACCTCGAAACAATTTCTTTTTTCAAAATTCTAGTTTCGCAAAAAGTACAACACAAAAAAGAAAAAGTACCTTTCAGGGTTTTTATATTAATATACAAGTTTCAACTTTAAAATGTTAAAATAAGTATTAAACAATAAAATATGTTAACAGACGTGATTTAAAGTGCACTATTTTTTGCATAAAAATAATATGTTCTAAAAAGTACCAATTGTTATCCCAAATTTCCCCCCATTCTACCCTGTTATGAATGTGTTTTAATCTTTACTAAAAAGTTTTTGTGTTTGGTGAAGAGCTATTACAAATTGTTTTCGAATTGGACCTGTAATTAAGAATTATACACATTATCAATTAATATCGTATTAAATAGTATAAGAACATTTTTTAAGAACCAAAAAGAGGGAAAATTTACCGCGTTTTACATGGAAATGTAAATAATGTAATGTTGATAATAAATATTTTTTTCTAGCTTTGTGCATTTGAAAGCTACATTGGGTACCATAAATGTACGGAGATATTTTGTTTACCTATTTTGGCCTCTTAAGCCTATTATTCTGTTTGACTTTGTAACATTAATTATTCTACCGAAGAATTGTTGTAAAAAGAGTACTGATTAAGCAGCTAATACACGGCATATTTTTTACATCTGACTTGAAAAATTCCACACTGATAAATACGAACATGTCGTGTGTTACCTCTAAAACATTACTTCTGTAATAAAGCATGTGTTGAGACATCTGACAAAATTTCAATTAGAGCGCGCTCTATTTTCTTCTGTCAAAACATGTGACATCAGCCGTTGGCAGAAATCTCTGCTGCTGCAAAGCAGTCAGCGACGGCATATGTCTCACAAATTTTAAAGTCATGTCTCTAGCTTTTTTCGTTTGGGCTGTGCGATGTTGATTCAGCCAATCAGTTATTCAGTCTTGGTTCCCTTTTTTACATATTGATTAACGTTACTGTCGTTGAAGTATTTTTATTAATGTCCAAAAAATTTAACAAGAAAAAATATTTATTATGATCTATAATAAGTAGTACTCTGATTGAATATTGAAGCGAAGCCACCTGCCGCGTCAAACTGGAGGAGAAAACCCGTAAGCACGGCCGCATCGCAGAAAAACTTTAGTATGCGAAGCCAGATTCCAATAATAATAACATTCTGTAAAAAATGTCTTCTCGGAGACTTTAGTGTTAGTTAAGTATTGTAATCTGGCCTCGCGTACTAAAGTTTTTCTGCGTTGCAGCCTGCGGCCGTGGTTACGGGTTTTCTCCTCCAGTTGGACGCGGCAGGTGGCTTCGCTGAATTAAGTTTTCCTGCGTGCGTCACAAGAATAAAAATTAATTAACTATAAAAATAAGAAAAGTATTGATTTTCCCTTTCAAATTTTACTTTTTTATTATTATTACCTCTTAATTATAAAAATAAGAAAACTATTAATCAATGTAAAATGCAAAAATTTTCAAAACTGAAATGAGAGATAAAGTAATTTTCTAATATTGCTAATGTGAGATAAGGCCATGATGGCTTTACCTCCCATTCAAATTAAAAAAATAATAATATTGAATGAGAAATAAATCATGAATGAATCATGGCCTTATCTCAAATGGTATTAAAGCACCCCCCCAAAATATCCCTTTATAACTAATCAAGATCTTAATAAAAGCTACTGCCGTTTTCCGACTTAACCCTCATAAAACTATTTCAAAATATATTTGACCAATTTCACTACAGTTACCGAAATTACTTTTTCCCCTAGCCTATGAAAAGGCAAAATTAGATTTTTTTCATTTTCCAGTCTTTACAACCTGTTCTGAATGCATAATTTCTTCTAGATTTTTTTGTCTGCCTTTTTCTGCATTTTACAAAAATGAATGAATTCATGATTAGATTTTTTTCAAGTAGATTTCTATTTTGTACATGCTGGTATGTTTGTGTGTTTTATCTAATACAAACATGCCTATTCCTGTTTTTTTCTATATATTTTTGTATTTTTTTATAGTTACTTCCCTGAAGCTCTCTTGCTTTTCTGTTTGGTTTTTTTCTTCTTAATAAGTCTTCATAAATGAGATGTCATCTATTTTTTTTCTTTTGTGTCGCTTGTGCTCCCCAATTTTTGTTATGCTAGTTTGCCACACTTTTCACTTGGCAGTTGTATAAAGTCATCTTTTAGTTGTGGCAGTAGGTTTATTACTTTGTTATGACTTACTTTTCATTAAACAACCAACATTCAGTCATTCGTACATAAATTTCTTTATCCTCGCTATGGTTGTTTGTATTTCGTTTTGGTTTTTTTTGTCTGTTTGGGATTATGTGACATGATTTTTAAAATAGCCACCAAATTAGAACATCTCAACGAAAGAAATATTAAATTTTATGATGGTGGTGGTTGGTAAAATTATTATAGAATATTAAAAAAAAGCAAATAATTTTTTAAAAGTCTAAAATTCGTCACAGGATTAGAATTATTAGCAAAGTTTGTTTGGATTTTTTATATGTAAGTGTGTAAGTATGTGTACTATGTATTTGTTTATGAGAATTTTGTGGCTGTATCATATTTCGTCCAAAACTTTATCAATTTGTGTTGGTCTATATACTTTGTCTCGTAACAGTTGGCTAATGTTGGTCTCAGTTTGGTTATAAACTTTGATTGCACATTTTAATTTCATGCTTTTTATTATGGGGCTTAAGTTTAAGTTTATACTCATATTTTTTTGAAATTTTAAATTAATGATTAAACTTTGTTAGAAATAAAAACAACATTATTGGCATAATTAAGGGGAGATATAACAAAATCTACTAAAAAGTTCATTCGTTTTGGCATAATTTATTTGGTTTGATATTTTAGTTAATTAAAGGATTATCTCTTCTGATTGATAATTCGATAACAATCCGAAACGAATAACAAGAATTGTCCTTAAACTCACTACTTCTCTGTCAGAACCATAAATTGTAAAGGAATTTGTTTTTTCATATGTATCTAACTAAGTTCATATTTCACTTAATGCCATTAACTACAAGTTCATAAAGTGCTACTGCTAATTACTGTCACTAACTTTAAAGAGTCTCTTCAGCTCCATAAATTATTAATCATTTACCTGTCGCCCTCTATTACGTAGAGGCTCATTATTGGCTTAAAGTGGCAGAAGACGGAGAACGCTTACAAAAAATACAATTGCACTTATTTGAATAGCTAACGACATACACTTTAACTAAGGTGAGTTGAAAAAGTATTCTGAATAGTATTGTTTGAAGAATCAATTGGAAATGTTTTTAAAACTTTTTGTGACAGTTTTTTTCCAACAATTTTTTGTTGGTTCGTTATGTTAACAATTGCGATATAGCCAGCGATATAAATAAAGAAAAAGAAAAACTAAATACAAATGAAAATAAAATATGGTTAAAATACCGATGCGGTAAAGTTTTGTAAACAGAAGGCATCACAAATCATTCGATTGGACATAACAAAACAGCTGAAACACATTGTGAATGGTGCTAGTTGCAGTTCCTAGTTGTTTGTTTTTTATTGTGTTTGAGTTTAGTTCGAGTATGACAAAAGTCGAAATAAAGTAGCGCACCTAAACGCATTGATACATTTTTGTAAGCAATTTAAAAAATAGGTTTTGCTTAGCAACACACTACACCATTTCTCTCAGATAGAGTTGGGTCAATCAGTTAATATAGTTCACTTTTGACAATAATCAAGTCAATTTTTTCTACGAATCGCAATGTAATTTTAATGGGGTTTGAAGATTGAATGATCTACGTTGTTGGCAAAAATTAACTAAAATAACAATTCGAATACAAGTCTTCTCTCAGATATGTATAAGAGAAAACTTTTTGGTGTAAACTTTAGTAGAACTTAAAACATTAGGGGAAATCACCCTTCGTTGCAAACAGATCATGCAAATGTTGCAGATCTTGCAAGTCTAGTATATATATTCTTAAGTTTGCAACAACACAAAAACAATATACACTAAAATTACATTTCCCATACAAGCACTTATTTCCAATACCAAAAACAGTTGGGAATATTTAAAAGCAACGTTTGTAATAGAATTCATAAAAGACTTGCAAGATCTGCAACATTTGCATCATGTTTGCAACGAAGGGTGACTACCGCTATTATATTCTTAGAAGATGTAAAGGGAGGTAAGCCAAAAACAATTTTGCGAAATAAAAATGCTACCGCACAGTTTTAAATTAAAATAAAGATCAAATTCATATTGTTAATACAGAGATAACTAATAATTAAGTTGGGTTGCTAATATAAGCAAATAGTTAAGAAACTTACTGTAATACCTTAAGCACGGCAAAATGGTATTAAAGTATTAAAAATGCGATTAAATTTTTAAAAAGGTAATGCTTTCAATGAAGCTTTTACCTAATAAATATTATGACTCAGGTTTGCAATTGGAACTTAAGCCTCTCTCACTTACAAACCTCCTTACCGTTAAGCATCAATTTTTATTAAGTGTAATTTCAGCTTAAAAACGGTGATACAAGGGAAAAATTGCTATATGCGATATCATATAATTTGGCAATTTCAATTCTTATATAATTTACTCGTCATCGAATATCCTTAATTGTCTTTAGTCAAACATTTATATTTTTCCATTTAATTTATCAACACCTCTTGGAATGATATTTGAATGACAAATAGTTGCTCTTAAACCAACATTCACTTAAATCTAACAAAGGCAATTTTAAACAAAAATTAGAATTATTTCTAATAAATATGCATAGAACACCTCTGTTGGCAGGTTACTTTCCAAATCGTTCCAGTTTTGGTCGTATGTAATCGTTCTGTGAAGAGAAACGGTTATGTCTTCGGCATTTATATTTAAAATAGAATTAAAGAAATTAATATATTTTTTGAGTGTTACGGGTACACAAGCCATAGGATGTACGATGTATTCCCAACTTTTGCAATTTTTTAAACTATTTGAACAATAAGAAGTTGTTAATTGTAGAAATTCATAGGTATTTTCGATTTGTACATAAGGGGTTTGTAGGGAAATTTGAAAATGATGGGATCGAATATAAATAGGTTACTACATTGTCATTTGTATTATGGAATCTTTTGGCTCAACGAATTTTCAGATTAGCTTCTTTATGGCGATCACGCAGGCAGATCCTAACTCTTTAATTAGCCATGTATGCGCTCGTAAAAGAATCAAGAGATACAAAACTTACTGAAACAAATACTACTTACGACAAACCTCACTACATTAGGAATTCACGAGAGAAACGTTATGTTATGTGCACCCAACTATGTTATTATAGTATCCACTAAAAATAATGTCTTTCCTTTGACCTAATAATCATTCGACCTTATCTTTCTACCTACTCAGCCATGGTTAACGAGGTTTAAATAACATTAATTGATTTTTAATTTACCGGTTCGTTTTTTTCTTTTATTGCCCTATTTATCTTTGTGACTTTTAAGAGCATAGAAAGACATTCATTTATTAGGGATTATAGAAAGGGGTTTGGGAAAATAGTGGGCTTTTCTGACGCCAAAATATGTTCGGTACTAAAGCATCGTTTTGTTGTTTTAATTAGAACTGTAGACTAGTGTACGGCGGTATATCGGCTCTAGCGTTAGCATATGAGATGCGAATGATAAAGCCTTCAATAGGCTACTATTTCTGATAGATTAGACCTCACGGTTTTCACTTAGGCTTGATGTTGCCGGGAAGAATAGAAGGCACTTAGGTTATTTTGAACTTGAATATAATATCGGCTCCACGAAAGGTCCCCCAATAAAATAAAGTCCAAACGAGAAATAAAATATTCTCCAAATGTTTTTTCATACATTTTTGGGTATTATTTCATATGAAATAACTCCCAATTTTTTTGGGCCGTTTTTCATTTTTCTTGGAAATTATTTCATTTCTCATTTGGGGTTTTCAAATTATTAAATAATCGCCAATGAAATAACTCCCAACAAAATTTTAAAATTCGGGGCTTGTTTCATAGCGTGTATAATTTGGGTGATATTTCATTTTGTATTCGGGGGTTATTTCATTTTTAAAGTTGTTGTTTTTTTGGGGGTGTTTGTAAATAAATAATATAAAAATAGGCCTTTTACAAGACAACTTTTAGCCTGTGAATATATTACAATATCTTTTCAAATACATAAATGAGAACGTTCTGGATTTGCATGGTGAGACCTTCGTGAGAGACTACGAAATTAGTCTACGGACGGCAATAATAATTGTTTTCCCTAAATAAAAAGTAATCGGTTGTTGGTTCCACTTCTGCCAAGCAGTAAGGAGGTACATAATAACAAAGTCTAACCAACTGGCAGTATTTATACATACAACGTATATTTTCTCCATCTTGAATTCATCAGAAACCATTTTGTTTTTTTTTTACCATTTCTTACGTATAATGTAATATTTATGTATGTACATGAAAATAATTTTTTGGTAGTTGGGTTTCAAAAATAAATATATTGGAAATATTAAACAATTCTTTGTGCATACTTCCTCACATCTCCATTAAAAAAATTACCGCCTTTTTTACAACATTGTAACTATAATAACGTCTCCTATTAGTTGGATTTTCAAGCCATTCAAAAGTTTTAGGATAGCTCGTTGGTAGCTGATCTGAAATTGCTTCCATCGTATAAGGGAAATTTATTGCACTGGACTTAGTCCATTTACAATACCAAAGTAGTCACTATTAAACGAGCTTTGTATGTTATTTCACCAAAAAAAAGTTGATTATGAATGCTGGCACTTTTTCGAAGTTGCATATATCCTTATTATGAAGGAGACGCCTGCGCGCCTCCACACGATTTATATCAATAATTTTGCGATTTTGCTGTTGGTCCATATTGACTTCATAAAATCCGTAGTGAAACTGACTCTTTTATGAATTTTGGGCATAATTTCATTTTTTTTGCTGATGGGGTTTATTTCATTGGGGATTATTTCAAGTATTGGGCGTTGTTTCGTTTTCGCTTTGGGGCTTATTTTATTTATTTTTCGATGTTATTTCATTCACTTTTTTTTTTGGTGTTATTTCCATTTTTTGGAGTTTACTTCATTGGGGGTTGTTTCCTGGGCGTTATTTCAGTGGGGGGCTTTTCGTGGAGCCAGCCAGAATATCTCCGAAACATGGGACACTGTTTGGTGGCAACTAGAATTAGTAGGTGGGTTCGCGGCATTTCGTAGTTTTGTAGGATATAAGAGGATGAGAGAGAGATACAATTAGTACAGAACATTGTCTGTCGCTAGCCGAGATTTCACAACCACAAAGTTAAGCGGCTGGGTAAAAGTTTTCAAAATATCTCGTAGCTTTAACTAGAGAATATAATGGATTTTCGGAATAGGATGTTTTAAATTGGTTTAATTATTTTATTTCATTTCTCTAACTTATTCTTACTTGTACCTCTAATTTTTTGAAGGAAAACACAGCAAAATAATGAAAATAATAATTTTACAAATTATTTAAAGAATCAGTGTAAAACTTCAAATAGATAGAAATATGAAACTATTTTATTTTTTTTTTCAAGCAACAAAAAATTAATATGAATTTAAAACCGTAAAATACGTATTTTGTTTACCTTCACATAGAGAATTATTGCCATTTTTATTATAAGTAAATGTATTTAAATGAAGAGTCACACAATAGTTAACGTTGTATGATGGCCAGGTTATTTCACGTAACCTATGCTGATGCCTACGTGTATTCTCAGTTTACGTACCGCAGTAGTTAAGGCAGCAATAGTAGTCATTGCATATCGTTGTCATTGGAAGTTGTATCTCTATTGTGCCTAGAGTTTGCAAGTAAATATAGAATAAATAAATTATTTTATGTCGCTTTTAGCACAACTCACCAACAATTCCATTGCAGTTGCTCCAGTTCTGGGCCAACAAATAATACAAAATCAACTTTTGTTTCGTTTTGTTCCTTTATTTTTTGTTGTTATTCTGGCAACAAAGCAAACAAATCCAACCAAACCTAAACGAAATAAACTAACAAAATGTAACGCTTTCTGTTTAAAAGTTCTAAATAAACAGAACTGAGTGCTTGCCGCAAAAAAGAAAGACAGGGAAAAAAGCAACGAAAAATAGTGGTTTGAAAAATATCAGCATTTATTTGCTTATGGTTACCAGGAATGAGTTTGGTTTTAATTTTCTTTTATTTACTTCAGTTGCCATAAATTGTTTATTTGAAGTTTTCACAAGAAGTCCTTTTTGTTGTATTGTCGTAATATTATAATTTTTAAAAATTTCTTAAATCAATGAAAAGTATTATATTGTTTATTGTAAAATTTGTTAACCGTTTTTAAAGTAAAATCCAATATAGCATTATGATATTATGGACACTTTGGACTTTTTGAAAACTACTCAATTATGTATTCAGTATGAGAATACAAAGAATGTATTCCTAAATGCATGTCTAAATTCTTTGCAGTAAAAAATTTCAACTTCTTCTGTAATTTTTTTACAAGGTATTCTGTTCCAAATAGAGTATCAACACCAACGACAATGCATTAGGATCAGAATATATAGAAAAATATCAAATTTTTCACTACAAAGCAACAAGTGTTTAAAAATACATTTAAAGTTTTGCATAAGGTATGCAATTGAGACTAGAAGATTAACCTGAATTAATATAAAATTGTTTGTTCATGTACATAAATTTATAAAAAGCTTTTTCGAAGAAAGCTTTATATAAATAGAGAAAAGTCTTTGCCAAAAGCAACAAATTTTGGTACATCTCTATTCACACTAACTGGACAAATGGATTTAATAATTTTTCTAATACGACCTTTAGTATATCACTTGACAAGCTGTCCTTTCAATAGCCACACTCTTAGTAAGTTGTTATTTTTTTTTTATCATTAAGTTCTGTATTGAGATAAAAAAATATATTGGTCAGTCATTCCGTTTGTAATTTCTACAATATTTATTTCCTACGCAATAAAGTATATTTTTTAAAAGCTTATGACTGGGAGAGTTAATGAAGCACTGCCCATCTGTCCGTGTCTTGGGTCAAATAAACCCTCATTCAGTTGGCCCATGAGTTTCTGAGATATTAACAAACAAATACGACAGCTTCTTTTTTTCTCATATTTTTCTCATAAATATACAATTTTTTTTAAGGCCTAGATAATTTATGGACATATAAAAAATTTTTCACAAATCGGTTGATAATCGCAAAGTTATAGGCAAAAATATTTTTTTAAAATACATATTTTTTAAATATATCAAGTTGCTAAAGGTTCTAATAAATTTGTGGACACGTTTAAGAGTGCATGCCGTAGTTTCGAAAACTATTGATGAGAAAAACTAACAAATCGGTAGCAAACTAACAGAGATAAAGGCACAACAATACAAATGCTTCGGTATTCCTAAAATTTATAAAAAAAAGTAAGAAGAGCGATATGGAAATAAAGGGCTTAACTAACAAAGGAAAAAACACTATAACAAATTTAAAATCCATGATGGTCGCCACTATAAAAAAGCATTCAATAAATTTATATATACTTAGGTCAAATCTAGTTGTTTAAAATGTACCCACTTTAACCCCTTCTCCAATATTGATATCAAGCAATAGGGCTTGACCAATATAAAGGTCAAAGCACAAGATGGCTCCCTAAGCAAAATGGCGGATGGGTTTTTTTAAACCCTTTCAACTGAAAGGGCTTGACTTGTAAAGTACAACTAACTGTGAAATAATTAAAAATATAAATCAAAATAAAATTAAATCTAAATCCAGGCTAAGCTACAATGTTGTTACTATCTATACCCATGTAAATGAAGGGTTTCTGTATGGTCAAATATAGCATTGATATATATTTGCGGTCCGTAGAAACGGATATGGTTGTTGGTGTTTACAACACTGCTTTAAAATTTTCTGGTTTTGTTTATTCATCTTAAGCCAGAACTCAAATAAATTAGTTCTTTATTTCTGATAAACGTTGGCCGAGGAAATGTAAAGCTATTTCTGTTGGTGTACAAATATAACCTTGATATCGGTACATTGATAATAGGATTGTAAATGTACATGATTTAAGATTTTATCGTAGTGATCTCGAATAAAAAACAATACTTTTTATAATTTTTTTCGAAATTCGTTCTGTCTTTTTGAATTCAATAAGCTCAAACCTGGACAGGTTTTGATAATATATAGTGTGGAGGTACCTTGATACGTGGGTTAACACATAGCTTAAGTTAGTTTAGATTTTGGTCGCTAAATAAAGTCTTATTTCTAATGGAAAAATACAAATAAAATTGTTAAAATAAATTTGAATTAACCATAATAAATAAGCTAATAATTTGCACTAACAACAATATTAGAATTTATCTTAAAATGTATCAAAAATATTATTGAGGCCACAATATTTGATGTAAATAGTTTGCTTTTTTCTATTTATTCATTTATTTATTTTCTTTTTAATTTAAAGTTTGGTAACCTAGCCTCTAGTCCATCATCAGTTACAAACTTCTACTATCTATCCGATCTTACATAACAACTTTCTGACCAATGGAAATAGTCATATAATGGCATATATTGTTACTAATTTCAGCTAATTGAAGCTCTGATTTCTAAAAAGACTGCTTTAATAGAGCCTATTTCCTACGATGCCTATTTCCTACGAGATCCTTTCAAATCAAGACTAACGAATGCAGTTTCTTTTTAACTTTAATATTATCCTTTAAGAATAGTATTGACAGAACACTACAACTCAGAATCTGTTCTATTTAGTCCCGCGTATTATTTCTTTTTTATTTAATTTTTTGTCATCGTTATGTATCATTTTGCATATCATTCTTTAGCGGCTGTTGCATTTATTCTTGCTACTGCTGCTACTAATACAATACGAAAATGCCTGAAGTATGAATGTTATACTATTCACAATGGCCAAGCAAGCATTGTAGTTAAAAAAAATGACAAGAATT
Organism: Phyto melanocephala; assembly: GCA_941918925.1. Classification (NCBI taxonomy): domain Eukaryota; kingdom Metazoa; phylum Arthropoda; class Insecta; order Diptera; family Rhinophoridae; genus Phyto; species Phyto melanocephala. The sequence continues at coordinate 51,223,105 of OW799234.1, forward strand.
GCCGACATTTTCGGTTTTTATTGTTGTTTTGCATACAGTATTTGTATTTGTTAAGTTCTGCCTCTATCACATTTCTCTGTTTGTTCAAATTTCTTTGCCTTAACTTTATCTGACCGTTTGCCTGCCTGTTATTTATAGAATGTCTTTTTTGTTTGGATGTAACTTTACGTATTTTGTGCGGTTTTTGCCGAGTGTCACTTAGTATACACGTATTTCTCACTGTTTTTGTTATTCTTGCGCAGACCATTGTGAGCATTGATACAGATTTTTTGTTTGATTCTTTGGCTCTTGGATTCACACATTTTTCGTTTATGTGTATTTAAAGGCCTTCGGCTACCTTTATTGAGCGGCATGTATCTTATTTGCATTCTTCAAAAATAATAATAAAAAAAAGCAAAATTAAAGCAAGGGCAATAGCAACAACAACATTAACATGAACAAATAAAATGTTGTCATCACTACAATTCACACTTTAATGTCTTTTTGTTTTATCCATTTGGATATTGGAATATACTTATGAACACATACATACATACGTACTCTCATACAATACTTTGGCTTGAACTTAAAAGCGGACACACAAATATTCTCTAACAAACAGAAACCCTCACTAACAATGCTACACATTTTTATACAAAAAATGTGGTGTGTTTTATTTATGACTAGCCAAACCCGGCGCGCGTTGCTACGCCCCTTAATGAATCGAAATGCATTCTGAATTTTAATTAAAATTTATAAAAAATTATAATATTAAGGTTTTTGCACTTGATATTCAATTGAATATCAAGTGCAAAAACCTAAATATTATAATTTTTTTTATGGGCGTGGCATTGCCCACTTTTCTAGTCACGAAAGTGTAAAGACATAACAGTTCAATATGTGTGCAAAGTTTCAGAAGAATCGGACCAGTGCAAGTACCTCAAAATTATAACTGTTTTTATGGGCGTGGCCCCGCCCACTTTTTTCCACCCATAAACACTCCCTGGTATGTGTACAACAACTTGCCAAAGTTTGAGCCCGATCGGTTTTACAGTTTCAGAGTCTATAGCTAACACACACACACACACACAGAGTTTCACTTTTATATATATAGATCATCACTCCGTTCATTAGAATGTGCTGAACAAAAGACGACATTGTTGAAATGCTTTTACAGGTTAAATACTTTGATTATAAAATATACACCATACCAACAAGAAGATACATTTAGACAGTTTAAGATTTTTATGCAAAAGAAAAACTTTTAAATTAGTAAATAGTAGTCATTATTTAAAATTTTTTTCACATATTAAGATTGGTCATAAATTAAAGTTTTCATAATAGTTTTGTTTGCATTATTAGTAGCTAAAAATTATAACTTATTTATTATGGGCGTGGCACTGCCAAATTCTCTAATCATTAAATTGTAAAGTCATGAAAGCTCAATATGTGTGCAAATTTTCAGAAAAATCGATCTAGTGCAAGTAGCTAAAAATTATAACTTATTTCTTATGGGCGTGGCACTGCCCACTTTTTTAATGACGAAATTATAAAGTCATGACAGCTCAATATGTGTGCAAAGTTTCAGAAAAATCGGTCCAGTGAAAGTATCTCGAAATTATAATTTTTTTATGGGCGTGGCCCCGCCCTAATAATTCTAATCACGAAACTATATAGTCGTGACATACGGAAAGATTGTTTGAAGCAAGCACCTCCCTTCATGATGTAGAATGTAAAAGAAGACAAAAATATTTCACATGCCATCAGTTTGTGGGACTTTTCGACGACGGGGGCGGCAATGAAGATTTGTATGATGATGGGTATGGTATTAAAATGAAGCAACTGAATATAAACGGTGAAATACGATTTGCACTTCGGTGAAGTTATTACCGCACTTCAGAATTTCGCAAGCAATCTAAGAAGGTAGGAGATTAACGATAAACTTTATAGGCCACCATAAAGTTGTGGGACAAGATACCACTGGATTTGTTGCCTAAACAAATTATTTTAGTGTACGATTTATCTTTAGCCAATTTAGAAACAATATAACGTGTAACAACAGTATGAATATTATAAAAAGGGCATTACCTAAGCTAATAGCAATTATAATTTTTTTGGCTTCAGACTTTTCGTTGGCCTTAAAAAATATCAACTTTTAACTCGCGTTTAGCACTAGGGAATTTTCCAGCTGATACCATCTTCATAGATGACCTAAATATCGAAACGTTTTGCTACAGTCTTCAGTGGTGGGATTCACTTACTTTTAGCGATCCGAAAATTGTAATTTGCGGAAACTTGTTGTTGTTTGCACTAACGGTTATGTGATTTACTTAATTTTATTTAAGGATACTCGATAACTATTACAATTAGGTGGCATATCTGTCAAAGAAAGTGCCAAAATGAATTCATATCTAACATCACTCTGACTTTCAGAAATTACATAAATCATTCTAAAATCGTTAAAACTATATTCAAACTTTATTAAAATGATGACAAAATGTTTGGTATCAAATGTTGATGATAAAATGTTTGATATGTTAGTTTTTTTTCATTATTAACTTTATAATTAAAAGCGATGGTACTTTATTTAAAAATACCCCCAAATTTGATTATGAAATCTATATCATCGTGTTATCGTTAAAAAAAAATACACAAAATCTGTGCTTTCTTAACTACACACTAGACATGGATAAGAATATATTACCTATTAGTATATGAGTGCATATTTTTATATTTCTTTAGGTTTCAGTTAATTTCGATTACTACAATGTCCAATATCCCATTGTGACAATAATTTATAACTTTGCATCTAAAATATGAATTGAAAAACTAAAAAGTTATCTATACAATAAAAATTCTTATAGAGTTGCTTCTTCTGATGGTCAATGCTTAGATTTCAGGTTGTTAAAATGTCATTGTGGTATTTTAATGGACTAAACATTTTAAAGGTTGCAAATGAGGTGAGTAGCAAATACATTAAGCCCAGCACAACCAATAATAACAACAAAGTTATGTTATGTGTGTATGTATGCATGTGTGCCATAAAATTAAATAAACCTTTGAACATTGTGTTGTCAACTCACAGGAGATTTTTGTCGGCAACAAATTCAAATATCTAGAATAACGAAAAATGAAAAAAAAAATATATTCCAAGGAATTATCAAAATACTAGAACAAAGTGTTACTGTATTATATGCAGTTGCAAATATGTAAGCCAGTTAGTGACAAAGTGAATGTGTAAGTAAAATGAGGAAAATGAAAGGGTATAACAGAAATTTCAACAAAATATTTCACCATTTTAATACTATAAAATATGGCCTGAAAGTAAAAGAAAAAAATAATAAAATTCAGAACTTTAGTCTCAGCCAGCAGTATAAAGCGATGAGCTTTAGAAACCACCCTTGTGTAGGTAAAGATTTAAAAGTTGAATAACCCCGACAATGGCAACAACAACATATTATTTCGCATAGGAAATCAACTAAATTTTTGCAACACTCATACATACGCATATCAGAGGACATAAAATACTTTGCTTCTAACACCCAATATCCAAACTAAATACAACGAAGAATATTAATAATAAAGTAGAGTTTGTTAGAAGTAGAGTGGTGAGTGCGGGGTTGACTGTTAAAGCAGAATGCTAGAATATTTGAAAGAAGTTTGGTGCAGTAATTTTTTACAGGACTTTAAAGTTACACTTAAAGAAAAATTTATTTAAGATAAAAATGGTGATGCAGATTGAAAACTAAATTTTAAAAAAAGAGGCATGAGAAATCATATTCACAACCTCGAACATTTTGTCTCTTGCTTATGTTAACAATAATCGTATCGTTTAAAAATTACCCAACAATATTTTTTTTTATTTCGGTACGGTGATGTTAGTGGTGAATATATTTTTAAAAAGATGGCACTTGATTGTAAAGTTAAAAGTTATCGTTAAAAAGTGGAGGCAGTGATGTCGTTTCGAAATTACGTTCGCTCTACTATCGGCTATTTTGTGTGGTGGTAGCTGAGTATATTTTAGAAAAAAAAAAAAGATATAGGAAGTGGAGGCTTATGAAGCATTAATCAGATAGACCACAGCAGGCTGAATAGCTGCATGATTAAAAATGCAGCTGTCGTCAAATTGAATATGTAATTCAATTTCTTGTATATGCAGTAATGCTATGCGGGGGCACGGTAGCTTGACAAAGTGTCCACGCCTTGGTGTTACTGAAAGTCCGCGGTATAGAAGTGTTACCAGCACCTTTGACTTGTACATAAAGAGGTTGAGGAGACCCTGATGCCGAAAGAGCATATGAGACGAATGAATGGATGGATCCATGCATAATAAGGGAATATATAGTCACAAAAGTATCTTTACTGATGAGACATATGACATATGAGAATCCTGGACCTCGTACATAAAGAGGTTAGGAAGACTGAAATACCGGTATAAAGCATGGGATGTGTGAAAGTGGTCGATTCAATTAGGGCATATATAGTGACATCAGTAGCTTTAATGATACGATATATGATAATCCTGGACCTCGTAGACAGTGTGAGTAATTGGGGGTTCCCAGTCTAACGAAGATACTTGCTGTTACAAAGGATTATGTGATTAAAATTATCGTTAATAATTAGTCGGCAATGTGAAATCATATAATTACCTGTGAAATTTTACTGTCAAGTTGCTCAACGACTTCTAAGAGAACTTAGTGTGTTAACAAGAAAGATAAAAATTAAACGTGCGGTAATTTAGAAACCACGCCAATCGTATTTTATATTGAAAGGTCGGTGGGTGGGCAAATAAGAGCATTGAACATGGTCAAAATTTTAAAATTTTTTAGCAAAAGTGCAGAAAACTTGAACATTTAAATATAATTTTGATCATATTCGAATGCCATAATTTGCCTATGGTACACTCGCGATAAAAAATAAAAACCCATTAATTGCATCTGTATTGTCTACCTAAATCATTTTTCTCGCCATGTATTTGTAAGTATGACTTTTAAATGCCAGACAATTAGGTAATAATAACTTTTAAAATCTCTGCGCTTCATCGGTATTTGCAGGCCATTACATTTATACAACAGTCTCAACTACAACGACAGCAGCAGCAAAATTATTGCTCTTGTCGTTGTTATTGTTGTGTTATTGTATTATTTGTGTACGTTGTCTGTCGTCTGCAAAAATGTGAATGTACCCAAACCTGCATTAGTAATGTTTCTTTGTCACTTCGTTATTATTATTTTTTTTTGCATTAGTCATAAATATTTTTTTCTTGTGCTGAAAATCCCTAGAGTCAGGACATAAAATCAACCTGGCACAATAAACTGTAATAAAATGCGATTTGTATGGTTGGGTATAAAATAGAATGATTGTATTTGTAGCATTAAAACAAATACAAAATAGTCGTCCACTTTCTATATGCACAAAAAAAAAAGTTTCAAATTCTCAAATTATTTAGACTCGACTCTTTTTTGTTACTGCGTGTAAGTGTGTGATGTTATGTATTGTTGTAGTATTTTTAATCTAGATAAACAATAAAATAAATGTATTTCTGCATACAGGCAAATACACACAATTACACTCATATTGTCGCCATTGAAAGTGGGATGTCATCTGTAATGCCTCTTGTAACTACCCCCGTTTTCTTGTTGCCATCTCTATACTGTAAAGTGCAATTTCTATTTATTCTACTAGAAGTGGTAGTAATAGCAAGTTAAGTAATATAAACAAGGCTGTAAGGGGAGGGTAAACGCATTTTTCACTTTCCTTTCGCCATTCAGTCTAATTTTACTGTGTAGTAGAGTGTGATTCTTCTAAATTAGTTTCATTATCATTAGAAATGCTAAGAAAAACGAGTTGAAGTTAAAGAAAATAAGTACTACCACATACCTTATCACACTTCAAGCAATTGCTGGCATTTTTCATTTTCACTTTCCACTACTTTAATTTCACGGTATAATTTGTATTTTCCTAGCTTCCATATAAACCACCCCATTACTGTCATTTAAATGGACTCTGTTGTTGTATTTGATTGTGCTCCGTTGCCACTTTGCGTAAGCAAGACTAGCTCTAATAGAATCTCAGGATTCTGATGTTGCATGCTGCTGTCTGCTTTTTGATAAATTTTAATTTCTGTTGTTTGTTGCTTTGTTTTTAATTTGAAAAATGCATCACCAAATGTAATTTCAATGCACGCTACAATCTGTGTAAATTCGTGAAAAGGTGAAATTCAATATTCCGAAAATTTATTGTTTTTACGAATAGAAAACTTTAAAAATAAAAAAAGATATCTATATAAAAAAACGAATAAGCATCTTTTTCTATAAGTATTTACATCTTTATTCATGCAAAAAAAAAAAAAAAACAGATGAAAAATTAAAATAGCCCACTTTCTAGTGGTGATTAAAACACTTAAAAATCCTTCATATCAGAAGCACAGATAACTAGAAAGATGGATTAAAATTTCGCGCAGTTTGGCCCTTAAATTAGTTTGACTACCACGTATTTCCTGGTTCCTTTTTGCTAAAACCAATGATCACTGACATTAATATTAAGGATTCTTTGATTTTATTCAAAACTCATTAAAGTCCATTACATAGCCCGACCGATAAAGCAGTCTTTTTTTTAGAAAATGTGAATTTTGCTTATGCGACGAGTATAATTAAAAACGTGCCTCATTACAACACAAAAAATAGATTCGATTAACTAAATTCCTTTAATGAGGGTGACATTGTATAGTAGTTAGAACAAAATGAAACTGAAACACACTGTTTTGAATTCCGACAGAAAAGGGAAATAGATTTATAGCGGCGATAATTTTTTATTTTAGATACTTCAACTCTTTATAAGATGTAAACATTTAATAATAAAACAAGTAAGAGCACTATATTCCGCTGTGCCGAATCTTTTATACCCACAACCAATTTGATGTACTTTTATAGTTTAGAATTTATTATTTTGTTATTAACAGTAATCTCTTTATACTAAAATATGTATCACTTTCTTTGTATAACTTCATATGCTAGTAAAATATTTTTATAAATTTACTCTTTTAATGAAAGTGGGCGTTAAAGTTGACATGTCAATATAGTTTCTGCTAATAAATTAAACAGATATTTCAATATAATCCTTTATTATTCCAAAATTTCTATTCATAGAGATATTATATGAATTTGAGGTAAAACGTTATATGAGAACTGGGAGTTAAATTGGTCGTGTCACCTAAATTTTCTGACATAAGAAAGACATTGACTAGAGGGATATACGTAGCAAATTTCATCATTATACCTCCAATTTGGCCGGTTTTATGAGCTTTTAAATGTCATTAACAGTAGATAACGTGAAAAGTGGGCGTTATAGTAGACGTGTCGAAGTTGTTTCTGTTAATAAATACAACTTAGATATTTTAATATAGTCCTTTATTATTCCAAAATCTTTATTTATAGAGAAATTACATATATGTGTCATATTTGTTTTCCGTTAGAACAAAGCATTTGACCAAAAAGCCATGTATGCAAAAGTTCAGAATTGTACATCTAGTTGTGTCAGTTTTATTAGATTTTAAATATACCGAAAAAAAAACACTGTACGGTATAAATTTTCGTACATTTTGATCTATAGCTCCTTTCCTAATGCGTAGATTTAAGCTATTTTCAGGGAAAAATACTGCTTTTACTAGGGAAATATATATTCGAAGTTTCATGACTCTACGTTAATGCGTTTGGACACAATTCCATATTATTCGCTGTTGGAAGGACACGGTCTTTTTGACCTATTTTTGTATAACGAGCTGTAACTCTCTTCCTAATATTCCGATTAAGCCCAAACAAACCTTGTGTATAAAAAAGGTTCTGCCAAAATTTGAGTCCCCTAGCTTTTCCGGTGCGACTTCTATCGTGCTTTCAACAGACGGACAGACGGACAGACGGACGGACATAGCTAGATCGTCATCAAATCAAACCCTGATTCAGAATACATATACTTTATGGGGTCTAAAATGGATATTTTGATGTGTTACAAGCGGAATGACTAAATGAATATGCCCCTACCATTTTTGGTGGCGGGTATAAAAACAATATTTAGTGAAACCCAATTGAATTTTTGCGTACCATCTACCAATAACTTCTTTTTAATTTCTTTTTATGATAAATTATATAAATTTCTTTAATAAAAATAAATTTGCCTATAAAAGTTCTGTCGATATATTAAACCCTTGTACGGTATAGTTCCAAGCTGTCTACCTTTACCTATCTCCCATTTTCATGTATCTACACGATTTCCTTATTATTTTAAAGTATAAAAGAAAAAAGTTTAATTTAATTTTTATGTTTCTATGAGGTAGCTGATGTAGAAGAACTCATTAAAATTTCAAACGTTTATATCGTACTATTACACACATACCTTAAGTAAACTACCAACTACAACTAAACTCTCTTTGAGTTGATTTTTTTTTCAATTTTAGGAATGTTTCCTCTTTTTTAAAGTAAAACTAAACAATCCCAGTTAAAACTCACATTACTGAATAATGAGTTAATAGTTCTAAAATAAAATTTTTTACTGCTAACAATTTGGCCACTAACACCATTAATTTGGCATGGCTATGACATTTTAGGCAATTTTTGCTTAGCACATTTGCTTACAAGCAGGGACCTCAATAATTATTTATTGCACTCGCTTTCAAGCTGGGTCTCAAATAAGTACTTACTTTTATAGCGTTAAATAAGCACTTGGCTTAAATAACCTAAATAACCCATTGATTTTTTGTACCGTCAGTTTTTATGAGGGGGAAAATTATGTTTATTTAATCTACAATATATTTTATTGGGATGAAGAACTTAATGCTGATCTATAAGACTTCTAATTATTCATGAATAGCTCTATCGCAATTGTGGAATATAAAACTATTTATAAGTGTTTTAAAATCATAAAAAGTTTATTTTTTATTTTTTTATTTAGTATTTTTACAACGAAGCAACATATAGCGTTTATATCTAAACAAATTTCTGACAAAAAAGTGATTATAATATTTTAAACATTAAATATCAAGTCATTACTTACGTATATACTTTTCAGCAATTAAGTTCAGTAATAGCTGGTAAAAGCGAATTTTTTGCTGGGATGCTAAGCCATTACAAGAGAACAAAGAAAACAATTTGGAATGTGTAAGAAAGAAATACTGTTTTATGCGTTAATTAAATGTTAGAAATATTTGTACAAATCCATAATAAATATCATTGCAATTATTTAAAGTTTTCTATTGCTTTAGTTTATTGAGTACTCAGTACTTAAAAGTACTCTGCGAAAAATTTTGATAATTAGGATGTGTTTGTAGTAGGTGGGGGTAAGAGATGTATTTTACGCTTAAAAGGAAAACAATTAAAAGTGCTATATTCGGCCGTGCCGAATCTGATATTACTTTTCATCGTCATGTAAAAAGGTATAATGAATACATCGTAGTTTAGTCTAGATTTTTGATTTCATGTTATACGCTATTTGTTTTATTATTTTCGACGCCATATTTGATTTTGAATTGTAACATAGATAACTGCATTCTGTTAGTCAAGACATTTAATTTGATACCCATATTGATGGGTATTAGTTTTCATTTTGCTTCAGACGCCATCATGTATTTTACACTTTTTCAATAGTTTATTGTATTCTACTGGTCAAGCCTCTGCATTTGATATCAATATTGCGGGGGTTAAAGGGGGCAAAACCGTAACTATTTACTATAGTTCACTCATATATTCGCCATTTGATCTAAGACGCCGTCTGGCTATTTTACCTTTTCATAGTCAAGTATATTTTACTGGCCAAGCTCTTTTTTATCTGATACTTATATTGGCTCTCTTTGTGGTAAATAAACTGAAAATAAATCGATTTTTGAAAATTCCGGGAAAAACACTGAAGCAGTTCTGTTTTGCTGCTCATAACTCAGCTGGTTTCAAACCTATTTATTAGTGTTCTCAAAAACTATTTTCAAGATCACAGCTGCGAATTTAGTGCCTTTAACATGTCCAAAAAATATTTAGGAGCTTGTAAAATTAGATATATTGAAAAGTATATATATTTGTAAAAAAAAGGTTTCTATAACTTTGCCAATTAGTGACCAAGTTATTCAAAAGCTTCATGTATATCTATAGAGGCATATCATATTTATAAAAGTCACAAAAATGTCAATAAATTATCCTAAAATATGACTAAAAATATTGATTTTTATGAGAAAAATATGAGAAAAAACAGAGGCAGTCCTGTTTGTTTGCTGACATCTCAAAACTTTATAAGGCGATTGTGCTAAATTTCAATACGAATTTTTTCCCGGATATTTCTAATATTTTGATAACACACACGAAGCTAGGCGAAATCGAGGGCCTTCAAGAAACTGATTTTAACAAACACACGGACTAAAAGGCATTGTTAAATCAAATTCCATATTAATAAAATTAACAAACAGAGCATAAATTTGGGAAATAAATTTTAATGATTTGAAAACATTGTGTTAGTGGAAGTTTTTTCGTGGTGATTTGCTAAAGTATAAACATATAATGAAACAATAAGTGAAACACAATTAGTATAACAGTTAGTTTTATTGTTATTCCTATGGGAAATTACATACGTCTGAAAAACACTCTCTATTAAGAATTGATATTAAATAATCATATGTCATAGTTTCTTAAATAAGTTACACTTCCAATAGATATACATAACTGCCAAAATTCAGAACTTTCGAGGCTTTAACTAAAAGCACTTTACTTTAAATTAACCTCCTGTTCCTTGAAAATTAAAAAGAATTACGCAATTAGCAATTTTTTTTAAATTTGCTTTTATTACGAAATTACGAAAGCAACATATTTTTAGTCCAATAAGAACAGAAGGTTAGTTCCTAGCACATAATCTCACATTTTTTCTTTCCCTAAAATTTTATATAAGTTTTTATTAATTTTAAACAAAATCCCAAATCAAATTACAGCTTAGCACTACTGGGTATTATGAATTCTAAATAAATTCAAATAATTTTTCTGCAAGAAAAACATAAAAAATATTTTTTTAACACAAAACACACAAATTTTCACCTCCTCTACTTCCTTATCGCCAAAATCAAAGTCCTAAGGAGGAAAAACTAACAATCATCAATTTGTAAAAACAAAATGAAATATAATCAATGTACGAAATATTGTGAAAGTTTTTTCTCTGTGATTTGAAAACTTCATTAAATATGATAAATTAATAACAAACTAAAATAATAAATAAAAACAACAAAAACAAATAAAATATATTATTCTTCTTCTATCTATGTTTCGTATATTTTTTACCTTTCATAAAAATAAATGACTTTTTGTTATTATTCTTGTTGTTGTTGGCTGTTTTTTCCTTAAGCTAAATTTATTTACAAAATATTTCTTGTAACATTTCTATCTATTAAAGCAAAAAAAAAAAAAGAAAATGAAAAAAAATAAAAAAGCAAATCTAAAAATATTTTGTAAATTCCTTTGAGAAATACTTTTGGCAATTGATTAAAATTTTACATCTTGTAACATGATTTTCAAAGATTGTGTTTTATAGAAATGTATCTTAATACCTTGACATAGCCACAGCAACTACAGCAACAATGGTTCATAAGGTACTTAAAATTTCAAAACTTAAGACAACAAAACAAAACTACATTCGAGTTTATTTATTTCTTTACCCTCCTGACCAGGGGTTCCTATTTGTACAAGTAAGACTTAAACAGTAGTATGTGTTGGGAAGTATACGTGTGTACGTATATATATTGCTAAAGTCCTTTAGGAATTCAATATCTACACATAATTTCAATCATAAATTGGCCAAAAATTCATTTGTTTTGATGTCAAATTTTGGTGTTTTTTTCATTAACTAAAGAAAATCACTGACACACAGGCAAAAATACACATACTGACATAATATAAAAAAAAGAAGCAAATACACATATCATACATATCAATACACAATATGTAGACAAACTTAGTATACATTTTGTATTCCATCAGATGCTGTCAGTAGTTGGAGCCGGGACTAGTTGTAATTGTTGATGGGTCAAATAAATTATATTTTCACTCACTCTTTAAGAATCCTGCGGTTGTCAAATTTTGCTTTCATTACTCTTAAGCCATAAATCAAGAATATTTAGGGTAACTTCTTTAACATTTAAGCGATACTCTAACCACACTTTTTTAAGAAAAATTGTTTTTTTAAATAAATATAAATCTGTAGCTAATGCTTAAAGATTAAAGAGAAAGTATTGTTTATAAATTTTTTACCTTTTTACAATACATGCATGATCACTTTTAATTACGAAGTTTATTTTTGCTGCATCTTTATAGTTAAGGGCCTAGATATTCACAAGGTAGTGCGGAATATTTGTATATCAGAGACGCATAATTAACATGTTGTTCTTATATGCAAACATAAGATCAGTTTTTTAATAAACAATTATTTTATTATGCTCCAATATATCGCTACAGCATTGGGAAGCTTTTTAAGGGAAACAAATATAAATTGAACAATTAACAATAACAAAAATATTTCCAACAATTTCTTAACTAATAATTGTTTTTCTAGAAAAGCTGCCCAATATAGTAGTGACATATTGGATCATAATAGAATAACTTTTATAACAAAACTGATCTTAAGCTCGAAAGATTGAAGAAATCTTCAACATAAGTAAAAATCAATTGTCGTACTCTGGCAATCGCATTATTTACTTAAGAAGGGCTGTACCGATTTGGCTAACTTTTTTAAAAATGCTTAATGTAATCCTACTTAGGGATGTTTGGAAACACAAATTTACTACATCCATTTTTTGTCAACTTTACTTTTTTTTTTTGATTAATTTAAAATCGAAAAACGGCTGGACCAATTTGTCTTATTTTTCTTTTAATACTCGTAATTCGTGTTGGTTATTACGGTAACCCTTGCAAAGTTAAGCTAAAAATTAGCTGGAAAGGAATACTGGGTGTGGAATCTTTTATAAAAATAAAATACATCTTATAAAATATTTAAAAACACGTTGTAATCTATAACCCTTAAACAATCTGTACTTTACTTCTTTCTCATTAGTGTTATTGCAGACAAAAATCGAAAAAAAAAATATGTTGACATTTCTGGACAACAGTAATTTCTCTTTGGTTTAAACTGAGTACCAGATACTTTTGATAACAATTTCCTACTTAGATCCAAAAATTGTAAGGATAAGAAAGGGGTACGTGATACTTTTATACATCAAATCTATGCCCTAATTATACAATGCTTCTTCTAGATCTATATATATAAAAGTGAAAATCTGTCTGTCTGTGTGTGTGTGTGTTAGCTATAGACTCCGAAACTGTAAAACCGATCGGACTCAAACTTTGGCAATTTGTTATATACATTCCAGGGAGTGTTTATGGGTGGTAAAAAGTGGGCGGTGCCACGCCCATAAAAAAGTTATAATTTTGAGGTACTTGCACTGGACCGATTTTTCTGAAACTTTGCACACATATTGAGCTGTCATGACTATATAATTTCGTGATTAGAAAAGTGGGCCCATAAAAAAAGTTATAATTTTTTAGCTTCTTGATATTTAATTAAAATTCAGAATGCATTTTTATTCATTAAGGGGCGTAGCAACGCGCGCCGGGCTTTTCTAGTATATTATAAAAATGTAAAAAAATCTTGGCATTAACAACTCAAAAAAACGCAATCAAATTCTATATAATCAATGACGGTTCCAGATTAAATCTTTTGTCTGCAAATTTTTACCTCGGTAATCACATGTTTACTTACAGAAGAAAATTTTGCCTATTGCTAAGGATAACTTTGCTGCAAAAGTTCCCATCCACTTGATAATAATCAACGAACATTCTTCGCTGAACATGGTTTTTACGCTTCAGTTCTTTTGTCAACACTTTGTTAGCTTTGCGATGAAAACGTTTAATGAGTATATATTGCAAAGGTCTTCTTGAAATTTTTGATTCTTGTTAACAATGAAGAATTTAAATTCCCAAAATTTCTCCAAAACTGTCATTACTGTCTCGATATTCATATTTAAAAGGATACGTTTTTAACACTTTTGGCGTCGGGGATTGATTCGATGGCCCTGAACTCATCATTACTATATTAACAGTCATTTAATATTAAACAGTTTAAACGTAATTTTTTTAGATTTTACGAATGTAAGAAAAATACGACATGGTACCTTTATTTAAATTCGAGTTTCTGTCACGGCTCAGTCATTTGACGTTGTGTGTGCTAATGGTGTGATTAAACCTGTTGCTGAAGGAATATAAAAAATAATATAGATATATTAATGACTTGTGATGTTAGCTCACTTTTTAAAAGTTGTTCGATATGTAAACATCCAGTGCAAATGAATTTGCAAAAAAAAAAAATATTTCGGTAAAATTAATTTCTCATCATCGTTTTTTCTTTATTAATAATGGAGTAGTTTTGTTAAATAATTAATAAAAATCTTTAAAATAATAACTTATTCAAATTCGGCACAAACTCTATTATTCTTCATAAAAAACCATTTCGATATAATTGAATAATACGCCAGCAAGTTGCGCGGTTAATGCGTCTAGCGTGAGTACGTGATTATTATTACCAATAATTCAAAGTACAAATACTGGAAGATTTAAGTCTCTTGTTCATTGTCGGAATCTGTAAGAAGCAAGAATATACTTTAAATATTTGGGATGCTTTAAGGCAAGCATTTAATAAATACATTGTTTTTTAAGGTTTTTAGCATCTAATGAATTAATGTCATAAAATTCTTCTATATCGTAAGTTTATTTCTGAACACTGAACACTAAAACATCCCAATTTCGATAAATCCTGGTCATTTTGTATGTTGTTATTAACTCTAAGTTATTTCACAAAAGTTCTTTCTTGAGTTTTCCAATGCATCCACAATGATGAAAATTAAAGTTGAGCAAACTTTTCTATTAATATTTTTTAAGTAAAATAATATTGATGAAAGAATCGAAAACAAATGCAACAAATTGTAGCGAATGATTGATGTACAACAACATGCAATATTATTCTACATTGCGTATAAGAAAAATCAAAAAAAATATACAATTTATATAGAACAACCCAACTTATTGCACAAACTGCTGCACTTGGTCGACTTGTAATAAATTGATTGTAAAACCAAAGAAACAACAAAATTCTTAATGTTTTCAATACTTTAAGAAAAAAGAAAAGAAAACAAAATTAATTTTTCTTAAAGTAAAAAAAAAGACCTCACCAGCTAATACAACTCAAAATGCAACATCAAATAGGAGGAGTTTTAAATGCCAAAACTTGAAACAAATAATAAATAATTTCCATGTCAGTATAAAACCAAATATCAACAACAAGAGCAACAAAAAACTTAAATCTCACATGCTCATCGAGATGAAATTTTCAATCCTGATTGTGGTGAACAGTAGGCCAAAGGGGGAAGGACTTTTACGACAGCCGTAACTACAAGAAGAACAACACAACATAAAATAATTTAACAATTTTCAACAATACAACTCTTAGATAGTACAACCAATGCATTCATGTGAGTATGCATACATACATACATACACACACATACACAGATATACACACATAATATACGTATGTATATTAAATCCATATTAAACTTTTGTGAGTTTACACATGTGCTTTTATAAATACAAAGATTTTTTATTACAAAAACTTAATGTTTTTGTTGTTCCTTGTGTCTAAGTATTTTAAATAGCTGCATTTGTGTGCAATTTTTAAGAAAAATCCTTAATCTTCTTCTTTTAAAAGCCACAAATAACCAGACAAACTTTTTCATTAAAACTTTTTTTTTGAAGAGATTGATGTCCTTAAGTATTTTATTTCCTTAAGAAATACAATCATCTCCTAATGATTTAAACTTATCAAATGCATCTAGAATTTAATTAGACCGGATAAGTCGATAAACCACAATATGCAGCAATCGATATTTTAAATACTTTAATTAGATTTAGTTTTTAAAATAAAGCTTATTTTTTATTAAATCTAGGCAGTTAAGCAAAGAATTTGAGTATTTCAGATATATTATTAAGTTGTTAGTAAAATATAGAAAATTTATTACAAAAATCTTTTTGAATATTAAACAAGTAAGAACACAATATATTCGAATGTGCTGAATTCTAGATAAACTCAAACATTATTTATTATTTTATTATTAGCACTAATCGCTATGGAATAATATCTTTATACTAAAGTATGTATATTTTACTTTCTTTGTGTAACTTCGATTTGCTATTAATTTATATTTTAAAATATATTTTTCAATGAAGAGTTAAGTATTTATACATTAGAAATGATACTACTGGCTCTTTCTTGCTAAAACTTTGTATTTTTTCGGAAACCGAAGAGTTTAATTTGGTGCCCAGAGGTAGTTAAAAAGTAATATTAGCTTTGTGTGGGCAAGACAGCTCATACTTTTAAAATTATATAATTAATGTTTGAATTCAACTCAGATAATCCGTTACAGGTTTCTCAAATTATATGAATTTTAGAGAAAGCGTTATATGGGAGGTGGGCATTAAAGTGGGCTTATCACCTTAATTTTTCGGAATTATTGTTTTGTTGCATTCATTTTCATTCATCGTTAGTACATAAAATTATGTCGGTGTCATGGGGTTTTTGAATTTCCTTAACAGTAAATAATGTGAGAAATGGGCATTGAAGTAGGCGTGCCAAATTAGTTTCAACTGATAAATTCAACTTAGATTGAAACACACTCAAAAAACAGATTTCTTATGACAACCGAATTTGTTGCCAATCCAATTCCTTTGGTTCTATGTACTCTTTCTCAATTCGTTTATAATCTATATATCTGCGGCTTGGAACTAAAATGGCCAATGTCACTTTTATGCTCTTTTGAGTTAATCATTGCATTAGATTTGTTTTCTTGCTCTACTTAACCCAGAACAGCTGCATAAATAAAATGCTGGCCAATGTCACTATAAAGCACCTATAAAAGTTAAAGTTCAATTCCACTTTTCTCAAAAGTAAATATTTTGACATTTAGCTCCAAGCCACAGACATATAAAAAAGAGTAACGTGACTGACTGATTCATCATCGCACAGCCCACACGCAAAGAGCTAGAGACATGAATCTTGGACAATCGGTTCCTCTTTCAATGTATAGCTCCACTAAGAAGGGATTTTTGGAAATTCGTACTGTAAGTGAGTAAAAAAGTATAAAACCGGTATATCGGCAATCGTATATCTGCTAAACTAAAAGTGATACAAATTTAATTAAAAAAGTATTGTAATTTGCACAAAAAATAAGCTGACCGGTGTCTGGCATTTTTTTAAATTTTCAACTCCTAAAGGGGAAAAAACGGGTAAAAACTATAATTTGGTACTTTTTTTGGTACCATATGTAACTTCCAAACACAAAAAGCAAGAAAAAAATTTAAACTGTATTAAGGAATCCGCGAAAAAAAAATTAATAAGAATTCGGCACTTTTTTCAAATTCACATGTATAAGGGGTAAAAATTGTCCCTATTTTTGGTACTTTTTTTAAAGGAAACTTTTCTAATATTATTCAATGGGACAAAATTTTATAATTATTATTGCCTAATAGAATATGGACAATTATTTAGGTGAAATTTTCGGAAACTTTTTTTGGGAACAAATGTATGTATTTCCTAATTGGACGGCAAATTTTCACAAAATTTTTAATTGGGATTTCACCAGACATAAAAAATTATCCAATTTAGTAAAAATTGAAACACATTCATAACAGGGTAGAAAGGGGGAAAATCGGGAAAAGAGTTTAGTACTTTTTAGAACATAATTACTCTTATGCAAATAAAAGTAGATTTACTGACTTTAAATCATATCTATTAAAATAATTTGTTACATAGATATTTGAACATTTTATACTTGGAATTTGGAACTTGGACCAAAAAAGTACTTTTTCGCATTTGTATCATACTTTTTGTATTTTCTACGTTTGCGAAGCTAGAATTTTGAAATTAATGACTATTGATACAAGGTGAGACTGACAATGTTATGGGCGACCAGAAGGTACTTTTCTGAACTTTAATGGGAATTTTTGTATTAAATCAAAATTGTGAAATAAAAGATTATTGATTCAAATTTAGAATTAAAATGATATTGAAGACACAAAAAGGACTTTTCGCATTGTTATTGTACTCTTTGTATTGTTACGTTTGCAAACATGGGTTCTTAAAATTAGTGTTTTTTAATCCGAGGTCTAACTTCTAATATTATGGACGACCAAAATTACTTTTTTTCTTTTAATTTTTATATTTTGTTTACATAGAATTCTGAATGTAGGTAATAATAAACCAAGTGGAAGTTTTAGTGAAGGAAAAAATGTTACTTTTATTATTTTTAGGGTAATTTTTGCAAATTATGAATCTTATTTTTTTAAACTGAGGAGCATTGATCTTGGTTTTAGTTAGGAAATATATGCCCGATATATCTTTAATATACTTTTTATTTTTCTAAGTAAATTGAATCAGATATACACATTTTTATAAATTGAACCAAAAATATTTAATAATTAAAAATAGAACTGGAGTATTCAACAAATAGTAAGAACTGCACTATCGAGGTAGCGGGTTAAATGCTAGTGTATATATATGTTAACTCAGATACCATAAAAAGTTTATTCCCTAAATTTTACTCTTATTAGCATCAATATATGACTCAATTTCTAAAGTAAATTTATTAGTAGAAATGAGTGCTTTGACTACTTTCAGTTTATATGTTTTATTGTGTCTTAAGTTTTGAATTATTCTTGGACTGAGTATAAAACCGCAGTTGTAATTAATTAGAAGAAATTTAAGTGTTATACCGTCACTTTTAATATCAGGTATCCCAAAAAAGCTTTATTACTAAAACATGCATTTTGAATTGCTTTTCTAGTGTTTATCTGCTTTTAATAGGGCTTGTAAAAGGCATGATTTTTATATGCGATGTCCCTCTTTGTAAGTCTTTGTTTTGCAATTAATAGGAGTTAATTTTATTCCTAACTGGATCAGCTTATTTATACTGCTGAAACAGATAGCAGCAAGTAGAGAAGAAAAATAAAAAAATCAAGCAAAATATATTTTAATCCTTTTTTTACAGCTGAAATAAAAAGCAGTACATATATATTCTAGCATTTCCATGTAATCAAGCAAGTAAAATCCAAACTGCCAAAATAAAAAAAAAAAAATTTTTTTTTTAGTTCGCGACTTCTTAATGAATTGTATTTGAGTCTTATTATTTTATAAAAAAAACATATTATTGTATAAAAACTCAACACTGCCAAATACTTTTATGTAAGATGAGTAGAAAATAAAATTTGCATTCAGCATACACAATCTTTCACCCAAATAAAATCTTATATCTCTTTAGCCTGCCTAATTAATATTTACAGGTTTTTTTGAAAGGCAATATGTTTTTATTTTACTTTTATTATTTGGCCAACTAATATAAAAAGGATCAAACGCTGTTAATATCGCATGCATCCTGGGTAACAAAACACAAAATAACATCAAACATTTACAACTTTATTGAGCAAGTTTGGTGCTCATACACAAACACACATATAGAAGAATATTTATGACCATAATTTAACGTTTATTAAATTTTATTGTAATTTACGCTTCAATAAAAATATCTTGTTGGTGTTGTTTGTCGTTTGTGCAACATCAGTTGGCTGTTATAAAAGTTTAACGTATTTCTCTTTCTCCGTATTGATATGAATATAAAAGCCCAAGTGTGTCTGAATAAAAAAGATTTTGTTTCTTCTTCTGTCCCCTATATCTGTTTTCGTTTGCCGAAATATGCTACTCTCACACTGATTTATGAAAATGTAAAAGTAATTGCAGCACAGAATAATAAGAATACATTTTATTAAGTTTTTTTATACCCTTCACACAGTGAAAAAGGGTATATATAGGTTTGTCATTCCGTGTGAAATTTCTACAATTTTCGTTTCCGACCCCATAAAGTATATATTTTCTGAAAGCTTATGAATAGGGGAGTCGATTAAGCCCTGTCAGTCTGTCCGTCTGTCCGTCTGTCCGTCTGACCGTCTGTCCGTCTGTCCGTCTGACCGTCTGTCCGTGTGTATGTTGAAATCAACTTTTTGAAGCCCCCCGACATAGGTTGGACCCGGGTAAGGTATTAAAATATCAGAAATATTCGGGAGTAGATCGCTATTGAAAATCAGGAACATCGGTACATAAACAACTGAGATATGAGCAAAAACCCACGACCACCTCGATTTTTTTTAAACAAAAACAACATTACAACAACAACATACATACATACAAACGTATATACTGGTTAGAGAAAACGTGGCATCGAATCCCAGCTGAGCCAAAAAATTTTTTTTTTTAATTTTTTTAAAATTTTTTTTTTTAATTTTTTTTTATTTTTTTTTTTTTATTTTTTATTTAATATATTATTTATATTTTTATTATTATTTTTTTAAAAATTTTTTTTTTAAATTTTTTTTTTATTTTTTTTTTTGTTTTATATATATTATATACATAATATTTTTTTTTTTAATTTATTTTTTAATTTTTTTTGTTTTAATTTTTTAAAAAATTTTTTTTTTTAATTTTTTTTAAATTTTTTTTTTTTTTTGTTTTTTTTGCGTGAATTTATAATTTTACAATGGGACGTTTTTATATATGTATTTTTTTATATGTATGTACGTATTTCATATGGGATGAATGGTGACACAAACCACTGTTATTGCATGACTACACGTTGTGAAGGGTATATAAGATTCGGCACGGCCGAATATAGCGCTCTTACTTGTTTTTGTATATATTCTGAAGGGAGAAAATGCGCCCAATTTTCACAAAAAAAAAAAAAAAAATCATCTACATGTTTAAGCTGTACATGTGAGTGTGCATGTTTGTTATATTTTCTTTGGTTAGTGTTAGTTATTATAGAGTAATAAAATTAACCCTTAGCACGTGCTATAAGTACCTACCACATTTGCGCAGCATGTTTGAAAATTTATTCATATGAGATGCACTAAACGCATGACTTGTAAAATTAACTTAATAAATTTAGTAATAAAGGAGAATAATTTTATTTTATTAACTTATATTCACTAATTTTATTTTTTTCTTGGAAGGGTAAACATAACTGTAGAGCGTTCAGGAAATACAAAGTAAATAAAATAATTTTTTGACTTGAAAGCAATAATCGAATAATCGAAAAGTAATATACTTTGATTAAATTGTAAGATCGTAGTTTTAACATAAAATGGTTGGCAGCTAATATTGTTATGTTTAATTAAAGTCATGTGGAATCATTAAACCTGAAAATGTGGCTAAAGACTGTCACATGAAGACAGACACGTATAGTGCTCAGGGTTCCCATTGAATCGCATGCAATAAGATCAACTAGATAACTGCTCTGGTCATAGGGCATAGTAACTTCAAATATCATCTGCACAAGATTTAAGTTGAGCAGGATGATGTTTGCAGAATTTGTCTTAAGACTGCTAAGAAGGCAGTGTATGTAAATAGTATGCGAATTTCCGACATTGGCTGGCAGCAGACATAGTACCAATGGAAAGCACACATTGGATGTGAGTGCTATGGGGGAAATTAGTCTGGAAAAATTGCTGGCGTTTACGAAGGACTCTGTGATAAGGATTGCAGATAATTATCATGTGAAGTCATAATAGTCTAGAGTAAATGCCTGTGGCGGCAAGGGACTTAGTGAGGCCAATATTACCTCTTCGATATCCTCGTAATTACTGAGTAACGTAGAGGTCGAAAAGAGGTCTGCTTCGGTATCCCCCCTACATATTTACAGGAATCATAAAAACTCAAATAAAAAATTATATGACTGTAACTAAGAAAAGATAATCTTTGCTATTATTTAAAAAAAGTTATTGTTTATTTCCTATTAGTTATATATGTATGTTGCTGTACTTAACTTTTTAATTAAAGAATAATATACAGATTTTTTTTATCGTATATTTTTACGATTTCTTTAATTTGTTTTTAAATTTTTGTATATTTTTTACTTGTGGAAATTTTAAAGTAATATAAATTTACTAAGCAAGATATTACAGGCTGATTGCTTCGTAACCATACTATTTTTCTCATAATAATAATGTTAATTATACTATTTTTAAAGGATAACCAAAAGAATATAATATGATCGAGGTAACTATGTCATAACCATGATTTTTTTATGTAATTTTGAAAATATGTGTCAAGGTATGATATTTTAAATTATAAAAAATTATTGATTTAAGAAAAACCAGATTTGTCTTATAAAGTATATAAATAGAATAATTAAGTCCTGAAGCCAAAAAATGTTTTAGATATACTAAAACGCTGGCAAAGATGTTTTCGCAATATTATGAGAAAACAAGAAACATATTAAAAACTTTTATTCTGATCCTTTTTGTGATGAGCTAAAAAATAATATACGATTGTTCAGTTGCATTATCGCATCCGTACTACATTAATTTTCATAGTCATAGGACATTTTAAGAAAATTGCAATATTAGCCAATATATTTACCAAATCTAATGACCTGAATTATAATATATAATGTTGTATAATTTATTCTCTTCCTTATTAAGTCAACAGGAATTGTATCAAGTACAATTCATATTATGTAGATTGTTATTCCCTGTGAGACTTTCTGCTAAAATACAGTGTCGTAGTTATAGAGAAAAGTTTTGTGGTTTAATTTAAATTAAATGTAGTTTTTGGTAGTCTGGTAGGTAAATACGAAGGCAGGGTGCCGAAAGCTAAGATGCAATTTCTACGCCCACATTGGAGACCCGTGTGGTCCATTGTGTTTCTGTTTAATAAGACGAAGACCAATTTTTGGAAACAGGGTAAACTAAGGACGGAAATTTCTGGTAGGCTGACTAATAGGATAAATAGAGATTCAAATATGTATACTTCATATTGGCAAATAAAATATTTTTATTGCATTTATCTTTTAAAAATCATCAACCATCTGGAAAGGGAGGGAAATTAATGATCCACTCACTTCTTATAATTCTACCAAACATCAGTGAACCTGTTTTCTGATTGAACAGAAATCAGTACAGAGAATACCGAAGAAGGGTTCTGATATGTAAGACAAACTGTTGTATGATCGTAAGAGCGTCTATCGCATATGTATAAGTTTTAGTTTAAGTTTTTGTCACACTATCCTACAAAGTAACTTCTACACAAAAAACAAAAATAAAACAGACGTCTAATGCAGTTAAGTCGAACGATCCCGGCAACCAACTCATGTTGCAAAATCACGACAACACATATTTTGACAATAGAAATTGATTCTTTACAAGCTGTTATATAAAGGGTCCGCCATCTAACGTTTTTTTTTTCAACTAGTGCTTATTTCGTGAATGGTAACACTTAGCTCATGTCTGATTTGACAGATAAATAGTTTTATCCTTCCGCTGAACGAATATGGTTGTGTATACGCTTGAACAACGCTGGGAAATATTGCGATATTACTTTGGCCGATTTTGCCAAAAGAAATATTTCTTTAGATGAATCCCATTTTGAACTTGGCGGGTATGTTAATAAGCAAAATTGTCGCATTTGGGGCACAGAATCGGCCAACATCTATTTTTCATACTCCTAAACGCCACGCCTTTTTTCACACCCCCTCAGGTAGATCAGACTGCAGGACCGATCATCTTGAAATTTTCACAAAATATAACTAAGACTCTGATATGATTATTAGGATTCTTCTTTTTTTCCACTCTTACTTTAACGCCCACTCTATTTTGTAATGTACTTGCATTGATAGTTTTTAGTATTTTTCTTCATATTTTACACAATATATAGTCCATCCAATGCAGAAATGAACGTTTAAGAATCGGTCAATCAAGGGACAATTTATACCCCACCTAAATAACGTAATGACTTCGAAGTAATTTTAAACTAAGATAGATCTGCATGGTTTACGTTTTTCTTTAATGTAAAAAATATTTCCTAGAAATAATTTATATGACAAAATAACGTTTGCCGGGTCAGCTAGTATTTTTATAAAACCTTTTTTATGCAAAATAAATTTTTTCAGTCAACTACAGTTAAATTTGTGTCAATAGTTGAATTTAAAAACATTTTAAATATTTATTATAATGCTCAATACAAAATTCCACTGATAGAAAGAGATACACAAAATCGTTGTTTAATTTTTAATATAAATTGCTGGCATTTTTGAAAAATAAAAAGTGTTTCATAAATAAAAACTTGTTTTAAAAGTAACTGCCTTATATCCCGTTTTCATTACACATTATAATCGTAATAATATTTTCCAAAATCCTTTTATTTTTGTTGCTGTTTTAATCATCTAAACTTTTTATATATACTTCAATGCCTCCATCTAAGGTTAGGAGAAATGAGCTGGCAGCAATCTTATTATCCAGGCGTGTTGCTGCAGTTAGAGAAAACTCAAAATGTTTTATTAATTCTGATATAGCAACTTTTAACTCCGCTAAACCCAACTTAATGCCTTAAAATAACAAATAAAAGGAAATGAGTGTTACATTTTTTTAATTCAAAAAATTACCCACCTGGGCACATTCTTGGGCCATCACCAAATGGCAAAAATACACCCATTTTTTTAAATTTCTTAACACCTCCTAACTCTTCATTAAATCTCTCCGGCCAGAACTCCTCTGGATTTTCATAATATTCTGGATCATAGTGTAAGGAATAAGCCGAGATGTAAACAGCATCTTTAGGTTGTAATAATACCGTGGAGCCTGCCAAGTCATTTACTAGTACAACTTTTTCTGTACAATTTTTAAATAATGTGGGCAAAGGCGGAAATAATCTCAAGGTTTCTTGTATACATTGATCCAAATATGGAAAATTCATAAGTTGATCATACGTTATGTCGCCTGCCTTCTTTAACTTTTGATGTAATTTGTACTGTACTCTTTTGTTGCGGGCCAGCTGTAAAGAGAAAACAAATTAATTAAAAAATGAATAGATTGTTTTGGAAATTAGTGTTTTAGTACGAAACCATGTGTTTGTGAATTTGTTGCTACCACGCAAACAATATTTCATATTAAAACTATTCAAATAAATTTCTTACATGTTTGTCCCCTTTACCATCTTACCAACAATAAGCTATGCGCTATTACGATGGCTGCCGTTTCGAAGCCATCAATCAGCACGGTTGTCGTATGTCCTGCAATTTGTACATCATTTAAAGATTTTTTGTCCTTTAGTTGCAACAAGTGATTGATCACATCATTTTGTTTATTATTTGAGGTCATTTGCAGTTTCATGACGTCCAAGGCCAATTGCTTGAAAAATCCATCAGATATGGCAGGAAAAAAACGTTCAGGTTTCACTTTTCTCAACCAAGGCCAGGCAGCTGTCTGAGCATAGTAGCGTACACATTTGAGTGATTGTCGTAACATTTTATCTGCCATGTCGTGTAGGGTCGAATGTGTATCAAGTGATTTGAAGGTGTTTTCCTCAATGCCCCATATAAATTTGGCCATAATGTGACAGGTAAAACGATTTGCAAGCTAGAAGGGGTTAAATGAATTAAAATATAAATAAATTAATTGTGTATTTTGTGTTTTTTTATTGCAAATTTACTTCTTTGGCATCCCATTTGGTTTGCGGTTTTTGCATTTTAATAAATTCACCCATTTGGTAGGCACTTTCCTTCATACTGTGATAAAAGAAACGAATCTGTATGAAAAAGTGTAACTTAAATCATGTGCAACTAGTGGTTTTTTTTAAACAATTTTATAATATACCCTGTTTACTGTCAAACCTTGTACCAATTCCAAGCGTTTTTCCTTCCACATTTCACCCATCGAAACAAATGGACTACCAAATCGTAGTTGTTCTACTTTCTCCGAACTCTATAAAAATTGTACATTTAATTAATTGAATCTTTTTGGTTTTTATAACAATAAATTTTTGTTTGAGAAGGTTCACCCATTGTGATGACTCGTTGTCACGAAATTTGCAAAAATTTTGCGTAAGAATGTGTTGTATTAACTTTCGATCCAAAATAAATAATTTTGGATTGCGAGCCACAAAAACACCCACATAACTTTCAGAAGATTTATAATGCCTAAAAATATACATAATGAATTTTGAATATATTATTTTACCTTCAACAACTTACAAATAAATTTCATGCAGTTCGGTGAGTAAATTACACTTGCCTGCATTGGTTTTGGGGAAAGTTCCTTTCAGCACATATGGCTGAGGACCTTTAACTTGTTTGCGCTTCCAATAATTAAAGTGCCAACTTAAATACAAGAAAATTACTAGAATTACTATTGACAACGGAATGACGTAGAATAACATTATGTTTCAAGCACAAGTTGATAACTGGAAGTAATAATGACATGAGAGGCGAGTCGCTCAAACTAAAACAGCTGATAAGAGTGTATGAATAATAATTCTTTATCACTTTCTTACAGTGGAAGCTAATCTACAATATTTTTTTTAATATTATTTCTGTATACTTAACAAATTAATTTGACTCGGGAATCGAGGAGAAGGTTGTAAGTAAAGAACAATTAAGTTTTATTTTTTTATAAAGATACTAAAATCTTCTATTTATATACAACAAAAAAACTGACTAATTCGTCAATGCACAGCGCAAATGCATAAAGGTGAGTTTTGGACAGAATTCACTTAAAAAGTAGTTTTG
This sequence comes from Phyto melanocephala, assembly GCA_941918925.1. NCBI lineage: Eukaryota > Metazoa > Arthropoda > Insecta > Diptera > Rhinophoridae > Phyto > Phyto melanocephala. Next base: position 51,249,752 of record OW799234.1, read on the forward strand.
GAAATTCGAACATTAAGGGGTAAATTCGAAAAAAATAATAAAAACGGTAACTTCATATCTGCTTAACTAAATTTGATACAAATTAACTTGGAAAGGTATTGAAATGCACTCGAATATAGGTGCCTATCACTTTTTTGAATTTTCAACCCTTAAGGATCAAAAATTAACTTTCAAATACATTAGCAAAGCAAAAATTAAAAATGTATTAGTTATTTGGCAGAAAGATTTTAATACATTATATTGATTCATTGATATGGAAAACCGATAAAGGTGCTGGTAGATCGTATTCTTTTAAAAGTATTATCTGCTGTTCAATGATTGATTTCCCAGCAGCCAACATTTTTGGCGACCAATTGCTGTTACATAATTTTTTTTTTATATGCGCAAAATCTTAGTGGAATCCTTTACCATGCTCATCGGACACCGCACCAAGATTTTCTGTGAAAAATATATGTATGTTGTGGTTTTGTACCTAAACCGCAAAATGCGAGTATGTTGTGCATAAATGTGTTACACAGTGCTTGTAATTAATTTGAGTAGGTACCTGCACTTATATGTGATATGTGAAGAGTTTTTAAAGGCAAATAAAAAAATTACGTTTTTCATTAAAAATATTTTTTTTTTCGTTACCAATATCTGAATATTCCGAAATAATTCCGCATCTTTTGGTGTTTCAATTATTCAAAGCGAACAAGCAAATAAAGAGTTATATTGAAATAAGTTAGCGTTGTCGCCTTGTTTTAGCGAAAATAATAACCATAACAAAAAGTCTGTATATGATACTGGAAACGGATTTGAATTTAACGAGTTGAGATCACTTTATTCCACATATTCAGTTTGGGGATAAATTTTTTGCAAATAAGTGTTATTGTTTTCCCTATCAACCGTTTTAACAATACTTTTTCTATTTAATTATTTATATAATTTAAAAATTTTTATATGTTTTGCAATTTGCCAGATTTTAAAAATAAAAAAAAAATATTCAACAAGAAGGAGATACCAAGCTATCTGTCAAAATCCATCCAGGAGTTTTGAGACAATCCTATTTAGGAAGACGGAAAGACAGTAATAATTGTAGACATTTTTTTTGTATTATAGATAGTATTTAGTCTGTATACATGCAAAGAAAAATATTAATGGTTATTTGTAATTTTAAATACTTTTGAACATACTGTTATTTTTGCGAGGATATTATACTATTTTTGTCATCTTAAATTTATTAATCATAATATTTCTATAGATCAACAATATCGAAGTTTTCATGAAAAGTAAACATTTAATGATTTAATTTGAAAAAAAGTGTTGATTACCGTGATAACACATAAGATAAAACAATGCAAAAATAACCAAATATTGTTATAGAAACTATAATATGACCGTTGTGATCTTGTTGGAAACAAAGTTTTCTTTGCGTGTACATAGTTCATATGCAGACACATCTCTTTAACAATATTATTACAAATATAGATCCAAGACAAATTTTGCGTTAGTTTGTTCATTATTCCTTCAAGTTCCTATATAAAAACCTTTAACCACGAATAATGTTAGCCGTGAAAAATATTAGGATCAAGCTAAAAGTTACTTAAATTTATAAAAATAATAAGTTTAAACCATAAAATTAACTTCCCTATAAATTGAATACATTTCACAATTCATCATTATAAAGATTTTTTCGACAAATTCTGCATTTGTCCTTAATATTTCTGCACGAAAATATTCAAGAAGACAATTTTTAAATATTTTTTACTCGCCACAAATTTTAATTATATTTTGTGTGTTTGCATATGTACTCATGGTTTTGGCTTGTAGTCAAATATTGTGGTAATGTAAAGGTTTGCTGTTGTTTTTCTTTTAATTTCAATTTTAGCCAAGGACGTCCAACATGCTCTAATTCCGTTGAATAGATGTCATTTAATTATGCTCCACTTTCCTCTGGCTGCTGCTGTTATTATTTTGCTTTTTTGTCGTGCTAACAGTAGCTGTGGTATTTTTTATACTTTTCTAGTTGTTGTTATTGTATTTATATTTTGTGCTTATATTAAATGATGTCACTCAACATTAACACCTCAAACTTTCACCTGATTTGACATGAAAAGGACAAATTGCAATACACACAAACCCTTGCATATACGTATGTACCACTGCTACTAAATAACAACAACCACATAACATAACAACAATTACTGACATGTTGGTGTGTACTATTTTCACACAAACATAGAAACAATGGCTAAACATTTTCCTTTTAATTTTTTTTTTATGCTGTGATGATGGAGATCTGAAAGGAAGACGAAAACTAAAGATATAAATAGTATGAGATAACAAAAGTAAATTCAAAGTTGGGAGGAGTAAACAAGTAAAGAATAACAACAGTTAAAATACAAAAAAAAAAAAAATAATACAACTTAAATAAAAGTGCTGACAAGCAAGTGACATTTACAAATGTCAAATACAATATTGAACATGTAACAACTTCAACTACTTACACGAAATGTAGACGTAGGAAAATATTTAACAAATAAACTCATGCTTTTTCTCTGGCTTTGTGCTACAAGTTTGTAAATGTAGTTGTGAGAGTGATTAAGTAAAATAGACAGCCTTAATAAAATGCCAACTTGTATTACAATTGCTAGATTTAACGTAGATCCTTAAAGTATCAATTCATTTGAGAATATGTTTTTTTATAAAAGTGAGAGATATTATTTAAGATTTAACAAGGAATTGTAATTTAGTTCGATCAGGGAGGGCAAAAATGACAAAGGGGTACTTAAATTCCAATCCTATGATTGGTATGTATGCCCAACTGGTATGCTGTGCGCTCTAAGAATTTCAGTACTTCTAGTACTCGACTTGGTCTAGAACACAGTCACTCACACAGTTCGGCATATTGTCCACGTTAAAGTTGTCGTTTCTAATGCACTTAAACACAGAAAATTGACAAAGGTATTGTTCAAAAGTCTCATCCTTTTCTATGCTTGCTCTACATAGTGTTTCATCCGACAGTCTGATGGGAGCCAGATGTGTTCTCAGTTCTGTGTGACCTGTTACTCAAATATCTTTCGATTTCTTAAGATTTGGGTCCATCGCCAAAGCTTTAAGTTAATTTTTGAACTCCTGAAAAGATTAAGCATTTTCCCAGGTGATTGCTAATAAAGAATTATCCCATTTTGAAAATCAGTCGGCTTCTTCGTTTCCGATTATGCCTTGATGGCCTAATATCCATATTATCTCTAGATGTTCAAAATTTTTTATTTATTTAATTAAAAATCAAAAAATGAATTATTTGAATAAATGCTAAAAATTAGATGAAAAATAAAAATTCAATAAACTTAAGTTTAGAAAAAAAAAATAAAATAAAAAAAATTTTTGAATGAAAGATGTCCTTATTTAGCAATTTCCCATTTCGACCAAGTTTGCGCTATTTATAAAACCATCAAAAAGCTGATCTATAAAATTTGAAATTAAAAACAGACGATTTTTTTAATTACCTGTGGTAATGACGTGCAAAAAGAATACAGGAAAAACAGATGTTGGTAGATTTCGTACTAACTCAATGTTATACGAAATACATAAATCAATTAGAACAAATAATTCTATGTTTCAAATTTCATTAAATACTGAGTTAAATAGTTGATATTTACACACAACATTTGTAGCTCTGATCAAAAGAGTGCTGATGATGAAACCGTAGCTGGTTTCGAAAATGCATTCCACTCAGCTAGTATCGGATGACTAACTTTTCCTAGATATTCTGTCATTATCACATAGAACTTATAGCCTAATATAAAAATATAATACAAATTAAAATTAAAAGTTCAAATGTAATACTTTAAAAAAAAAGATTTTATAAAAAGTTATATGTTGTCTGCATATTCAATATACTTCATATTTTAGTTTAAAAACAGACTTTAACTGGTCACCATATTTAATTCTCTTAAAACACTGACTACAATTGGTCATTTAAAAATATCTCTCTCACTTTTACCTGTATTCCACTTACACGTGTTGGTACACACATCTACATAATTTTTTGCATGACTTCTTTTTGCTTTCAACTACATCATTTTTTACTTCTTTTATAGAACAGGTGAAAAAATGAAGAAAAAAAAATGACTACACAGCAAAATACAATACAAGTGTCAATCAGCATGACTCATATACGGAGTGAGAGAAATAGACAGACATACAAAACACTTTTAAACGTATTTGTATGTATTTAAAACAATATCCTTGTAATTTCTACTGTTTTTTTTCTTCTCCTTTTGTGTTAAGGAAAAGCCAACAAAAAAATGTGTATAAAAAGGACATTTTTTCAGAACAAGGCAATCAAATATATACCAAGTCAGCATTAAAAAGGGTGTTGTTTATGACTGAGAAGAGGAATTAAAAGTAAAAAGTTCAGTTTGGTACTATTATTCACCCAAAAAAAAATCAATAAACAAAAAAGTATTTGAATACGAACTTGAATAGACATTTGAAAGTGTCTTTCCGTCTTTTTACAATATTCATTTAAGACCCCACAAAGTGGAATATTGATGACAATGGCTGGAGCGTGACATTATTATCCTTTAACTGTGATGTAGTATTAGCGATAATGTTAGTCTCAGTTCTCTTTTATTGTTTATATACCGGAGGCTAGTATAATGGGAGGGACAACACCGAGATAAGTTTATGTGCCAAGCTAGTCGATTGCAAGATTTATTTTGGTGCATTTAAGGTCTTGTAACAATATGGCCATTTATGTAAGGCACTGTATTGACCTAGCGTGTTTGTGCCCAAAGCTTAGGAAGGTCCTAACCATCTTACAGGCTAAACGACAAATATTTCTCAGTATTTTAAAATATTAAATAATTAGTTGAATGCATAAGCCGAGCAATTAAGTAAGTTATTTATAAAAGAAAAATTTTATATTTTTGGTTACCATTTATACACATATCGTGTTAAGCCAATTTATTTATCAGGTAGGCAGGCATGAGAGAAAACATTTTACATTTTTTCAAGAGTTTGGGTAAAAAGTCCACTGATGATCTGGCATAAGCACTAGTAAAATGCTTATAGACCAGCTTAAAACCAAATAAAATATTGAAATAATAATAATGAAAATAATAATGACAATAATAATAATTGATCCTTATAGATAAAGGAACTCATTTAGCTAAAGCGGTCTGTCCGTTTGTTCCTGTTGAAATCAACATTATGAAGCTACCACGTATACTTCAGACTCTTTTATAGCATTTGCTTATCAGATATGTTTTCAAGAATTTTTCTTCTAGAAAGCCGTTATGTGGGTTTAATATGAGCTGAGATATGAGCGAAAGAACACGATTGCCTCAGAGCAATTCTTATGTCATGGAATGGAGCATTACCACAGATTAAACAAACATTTAATAGATACTGCAATTCAATATGTTATTGTTACAAGCATATTTTTATTTTTGATTTTGTTATACATTTTCAAAAAACAAAAAAAAAAATATATATGTGTGACGAATTTTAGATACCCATCACCATACCCATTTATGTAGAATACATTTGTCCTCTCGAATTTATTGTATTGTATTGTTACAACTCAAATCACTTTAGCATAGTTTTTTTTACTAAAATATGTATTAATTTCTTTGTTAAAATTCGATTAGCCGTTGAATTATTTTCTCATATTACGTCTCAACATGAAACCTTAAGTATTTCTACAGTAGAAGAAAAAATAAATAAATTAATAACAAATTGGTCGCTGTTGCACATTTTATGGTGAATAGACATAGAAAATCTATTGAAGGCATCTACGTTTAAGTTACAGAATTTTGACAACTATTTGGTGTATAACTTAAAAAATGTGGGATTTTTCTAGTTTTAGTTTTGTTTTGAAGCATTTATACAATAAACATTTTTTTAATATTGGGAGTTGTAAGGATATTCTGTTCTGAAGAGAAACGCATGCTAAAGAGACCAACCAATCTGAAACATTGTGGAATTTGACTTAAAAAAATATCAACAAAGAAACTTAAAGTTTTCGGCAAAATTGTCAAAAAATATGTGATAAATTTTATTGTCATCAAAATTGCTTGTCATAAGTACAGGCATAAAGGATATCTTTTGGCAAGTGTTTTAAAAGCTTCTTACTTAATTAAACTAAAATAATCACAGATAATTTACTATCATGTCAAGATCCACTGTATTATTTTTGAAAACTTTATCTTATTGCAACTTATGTATTCTGTTCAACAATAAACTCTTCTAACCCTTTGATCGTTAAATTTACTTTATCGCTGTGTTGCCCATGGCAGAGTCAATAACACAAAAATTAGTGTTTATTGGAATGTATGTATGTATGTATGTATGTGTGAGTGTTTCTTTTGTTGTATACTTACATACACTTCTTTTGATGTGACAAAATAATGTTTAATGTTTTTGGCATGCGGGATTATTTTGTATTGTTGGTCAATTTGTGGTCTATCGTCAATAGGCGGGGATGTACACGTTATGCATTTTATGGGAGAAATACTTTCACGTTGCAAATCAGCTGATACAAGGGATTCGAACTTATAATTAAACCGGGTTTTGGTTAAATTATAAATATATTAAAAAATAACCGTTTTATTTATATAAAGTGGATTTTTGTCAACACTTTTTAAAAGGAATGCATTTTCGAAACCTGCTACAATTTCATCATCATTTTCACTCTTTAATCGGAAATTACGTGTTAGATATAAATATCATCATAATTAACTCCCAGGTTTTTTTTAAATATAATTCGGCAAATTTTAGTTATTTATTATGTTTTCTTACCACAACGAGTTTGATTTAAATTAACAACAGCAGCCTTTATTTTTCGCCTGCGTTTTTTATTATCTTTTATATTTTCGTTTGTTATGTCCTGCTCTTTACCTTTTCAGAATATTCTTTCATTATCACAATAAAATTTTTTTATAAAAAAGAAAATTTAAAAATGACTAAAACTAAAAAATATTAGTTAAAAAAAAAAAGTCTGACAAAGAAAAATTAAGAAATATTTTAATTTTTTTTTATTTGTTTTATTAATTCAACAGTTTCATTCCATCATTGCACGTTACGTTTAAGTAACGATGCCTTTAGAAATGCTGTAGTCAATCTTGGTTTTTTAGTTTGTCACATCATTAATTTCGCATTACAGCATATAGTTATAGATAAATAAATTTGCAAAGGAAAGGGTTTTCTTCTATAAAACCACCCATGAACTATTAAAGTACTTTAATTATGAATTTAATTGCTAAAGAATGCAATATACAGTATGATAATTACTAAATGGATAATAAACCACATTTAAGCAGTTACGGAAGTTGTGGATGTGATAGACATATTTAAGATTTAATTAAATTGTTAAATTTTCAATATAAAAGTTTATTGTTGGTTTAACTTGTAAATAGTTGTTACAAGTATTCTCAAAAAGAATTTATGAAATTTAAAGTTTGAAATTCTTAACTTTCATTTTATATTTGATTTTCGTTTTTGTTATTCATTTCCTTACTTTTACTTTTTTTTTACTTTAAATTATGTGTATGATACCAGTCCTAATATTTGGCAGGATATAAAACTAACAATTTCCGGAACCGAAAAACCATGAAAAGAAAACTGCAAAAACAGGAATCCAGCAACATGCATCAACTTAAGCATGCATGCATGAACCACTCCCTTGATTGGCACCTAGGTATTCTCCGTTCACACATAAACACACATATAACATTTAAAAGAACTTTTAACTAATAAAGTTATTATTTTAAAATCCATACTATAACACGACTCTAAAACTACATACCACAAGTGTTCATTCAGCATATTTTAAACTTCTATATGAACTTATATACCCGGTGGCGAACGTCATCATGATTCATCGTGACAAACGCTGGCAGGGTTAAATCTTTAATTACAAATAATGGCTTTTGTTTAAAGTCATTAAAATAATTTTTTAAGTTAATGTTCAAATGTTCATAGATGACTAAATACGTATGCGAATGCGCGTTTACATTTCGATTAACGAGACAATGTATACAGATTCACTACCGATTAGATGAGTTTGAAACTTTTTTTGTTTTGGTTTTAAGTAGATTTTATGAAAAACAACCTTGTTTTCGGTGTACTAAATTTAGTACTAAAACGTTAAAATGATTAAAAATAGCTGACAATGTTGGATAGTGCTGAATAAAAAAATAGTTCTGCAAGTGAAAAAAAAAAATAGCTCCATAATTTTGAATTATTCATTTATAGAAAATAAATTAATTTCTATTTTGGAGCGCATTGTAAAAATTTCTTAGTTTTTCATACATAGAAGAACAGCTGATAGACAGTGTGCAAAACGAATATTATAAAATAAGAATGTTTAACTCAAGCCTGTTTCAAAATTTGAATATTAGTTTAAATATTAAAAGTTCAACAACACAGAGCCAAAACTGCCTAGTAGATTTAAAAAGATTTTCTCTATGAAACGTTTTTAGGATAAGGGGTATCCCAGCAGAAAGAAGTGAAGATTTTTCTTAAGAGATTTCTTATTATTTTCATGTGGTAAATCTTTTAAATTTTATCAAGAAGGAAAACAAATAAAATCAAGAAGAAAACTTGTTATTCACACTTTTTTTTACTTAATTTCCGTTATTTATGGCACAAAAAAAGAATCCATAGAGAAAAACTTTTTAATTCTATTAGGTTTTCTTCTAAAATGTAAAAAAAAATGGATTTCTTATTGATTTTATTAGGCTACCTAATTGATTTTTTCAAAAAGGTATTTCTTATTAATTTCATTAGCTTCCTATATGATCATGTATAAATTGTCTTTTTAATTTTTTTAATAAGGACATCTTCTTCATTATATTAGTTGGCTTGTTATTTCATATACATATGTATGTATGTATATAAATCAACATAGAGACAATTTTTTTCATGATCTTTCACGTTTTTTTACTGAAATATTTCTCTGCTGCAGAGACTTTGATATGTGCATGTTTGTACATGTGTCGCCGCTAATAACTCTACTTTTTTGCACTTTACATATTAAAATTATACTTTTAGTTGAAAGTGAGCAGTTAGGAAGTGAACAAGTCGGATGAACAAATAAATATTTGTCCACTAAAATAAAACTTAATGTTAATGAAAAAAATCTAATTGTAAATAGCGCATCTAATTTAATATTATTAAATAAGATAACATATATGTATGTAAGTGTGTACGTAGAATGTACGTAATATGGCGGACCAAACAAGTTTTGCCTCTTTTTAAATCATGGGAACTGTGCGATGAAACGTGCCACATTCTTTTAAGTTTTGGAATTGCATCAACAACTATATTGAAAAAAATGGAAATTGAAAACATTGAAAAATATTTAATAAATTGGGCCAAAAATATACTGGGGAGCTTATAAAGCTTAAAGCAGGCTTAAGGGAATGGAGGAGAAATATGGTACGTAAAAAATTATTTTTATCAACAATATATATTTTAACCGAAGTATTGATTCAGAATTTACTATTTATATCTGACAGAGTTAGTAGTTCCGGGTATATGGACTCCCCACACAGCAGTATACAGATGTCAGCAGAAAATTCTATGTATATGTGGCACTAGCCTTATCAACCTTCTTAAAAATACCGTAAAAGGACAGCAGTATCCATTTTTACTTACTGAACAGTGGACTTAAAGTTACTCGATTAAAAAAATACTGGTAATAGAACTTAACTTCTATTATTATATCAAATGTATTTATAAAAATTATAATATATGTATTAAGGACAATAATTACAACTTGCCATTAGTTAAAGGTAGGATTTTTACATTTTTATCTATTATTATTAATAATAATAATAATAATAATAAAAATAATATTTAATTGATAAAAATATAAAATAACCGTCTTATAATAAAAAGCCATTTATCGGTCCAACAAAATTCTGCCTTTAACTAACGATAAATTATAATAATGGCCGAAAATACTTATCCAGAAAGATACTAGTAAAAATACAACATTTTTTAAATTATATTAAATGTATTTCTAAGTAAATATATAAATAAATAAAGTCAATAAAATTATCAAATAAAATCAAGAAGTATCATTAAAAAAAAATCAAGAAGAAACCCTTTTTAAAAAAATCAAAAAGATAGCCTAATAAAATCAAGAAGAAAACCTTTTTAAAAAAATCAATAAGGAAACCTAGTAATAACCATAAGTTTCCTTCTTGATTTTGTCAAAAAGGTTTTCCTTATTAAAATAATAAGACTTCCTTCTTGAAAAAAAACTATAGAGAAATCTTATTAATTTTGTTCTATTTTATTAGGCATTTATTAGACACTATTTTTTCTGTGAATAAATAAAAATTAAAAATTATTTAAAAAAAATATAAAAAAATACACTTATTTTTGATAAGAAATAAATTTTATTTTAATAAGACTTATTGGATTTAAATAAACTTGTAAAGTGACCGCAAAATCAGCTGTTAGTTGTTTTAATGTTAAAACCAGTTTTTAACTTCAAGTGTTCAAATACTATTATTAAATGCCCTTTACTTAGAAATTGATATTAATAATTTCTGCTACAACAGATACTGCTTATTGTAACAAATGACAAACACATCTTATAGGGACGAGTTCTATTAAATTATATTTCTCATTCAGTTTTTATATACAGATCATTGTTAGTGCCAGTCATAACGGCTTTTTTTTGTTCTAATTGTTAACAATTTTCGAAAGTCTATATCAAACAATTTCATTAAACTTTAAAAGCCTTTTAGTTAATCATCAGCTTTGTCGCCTTGTAAATCAAATAATCCGAAGAATAAATAAATAAAGAAGTAATAAATTTTTGAGTTTTTGTGTGCTACTTAATGTAACATATAACAACCCCTAGAATTTTGTCAACCGAAATATCAGATCCTAGTAAAATACTAAATTATTTTATGGTGGGTTTATATATCATTATATTTTTGCGTGTTAATATAAAATCATAAGCATATACAAAAATTTTTTTTAAAGTCATAGATCCTTGTTCAAAATTTTCATTTAACAATGTAAAGTATATTTTTTACTATGCATGTATTTATACAAACCTTCGTCAAGAATTAGGCTTAAATGAGAACCTTTTAAATCTTTTGATTGATACGGAACAAAAAATATTACTAAGCTAAAACTTTATTAGTAATGGTGACACTATAATAATGCTGGAAGCACAACTGGGACGAACGGCGAATTTCGCCCAACACCACGAATTCGCCGCGAAAACCTCGTTGTGCAAATTCATCATATGAAGCAAAATAACGACGAAAAAATAACATCTATTACAGTTGATAAAATTGTTTACTGTTTGTGAAAAAAAAAGAACAGAAATAGTCATGGAATTACAATTTTTGTAAAATTTTACAAAATTATTATTATAATTTCTGTAATAATAAAAACTTTTTCGCTTATACGTTGACGTTTGAAATTATGTGGTGCGTTCGTCAAGTATATATTTATTAATATTTTGTTTAATTTAAAGTTAATTTTTTTGAAAAAATAAATATAATAAATATGATCACCAGTACCATTTTGTTTGTCGTTCGCCGGCGTAAGAAATTAAAATAAATCTAGTGGATAGATCGCCGCGTATAGCGAATTTTGACCAACGCCATAGTTGTAGGCATTCTTATATATAAAAATGTGTCTTATTTTTGATGGGGAATATTTGTCCTTTGTCCCAGCTGTGCGCCCATCATAATATCGTCATGTCATTGTTACGTGAAATCATCAATAAAATTTCCATTTACGATAATTTTGTGCATATTGCAACTTGATACTGATTATGTAGCAACGATTCATCAATGAAAATGTCATTGTGGCGATGTCGCCTAATTTCACCACTGGGTACATATAATCAATGTGGTTATAGGTATAAGCATTGGGTTAAATTGTTAAATGGACGACAGTTGTTTCGTGTAGTATTTGAAAGCACTATGCCTAACAAACATGTGGAAATATTCTAAAGAAAATAAGTATATATAAGTATATATAAGTATATATTTGTTTTACAAAAAAACAAAAAAATAAATAAAATTTATAAACAACAAAATTTGAGGTTTACTTATAGAAGAGTTTAATAAAAAAAATAGAATTAAACGAGGGTTGCTCTAAAGCACTATAAGATTGTTTAGTTTTTTACAACAGCCTTTTAAATTTTGTTTTAATTTCATAAAATGCTGCAACGGTTTCAGTGTTATTCCTCTAAATTTCTCTACTACTCTCGAATGCTTACGGAAATGTGATGGTCAAGCACAAAAATAGTGACTATAGCAACATTTGTATTTCAACTTTTAATACCTGGTTGATTTAAACTTTAAAAATATTATTTTTTGAAAGCATTTTTATACACTTCGCCTCCCTCGTTTTATATTTAAAATGTAAAGCTTGTGTTCAATTTAAAATTACATGATAAGTATCAAATATTTCTTCGTCCAACATTTAGTAACAGAAACCTAATAAACTAGTAAGAAAATGTGAATAGAACATGCTTCGATTGTGCGGTAAGTCCATGCACTCAGTGGAGGTTTATGTAATGTGAAGTTTTTGTATTATAATAGAGTGTGATGGGATGTGGGAGTTGCTTGGTGAATGTTGATTTTCTTTTGTCAATTTGAAGTTAATATGATATTTAACATTTTTAGGTCACTTTAAACTAAGATTTTAATGCAGTATGGTAGAAATGCGCTTTCAGCACAATGTGGCCCAAACGAAACGAAGAGGTGTAAATGGTCTGCACCTTTATTTTAATATGATTTGGTTTAGTTTTTCAGTTTCTTCCAAAGAAAATTTTTAAAAAGAGTTGAATTTTGTTATGAAAACTAACAATGATGAAAATGAAATGGTTTTATACACAATCTGATAATTAGTGATGAAGCTTACTTTCAATAAAATAAATAGAATTACTTAAAATGCGCACCGGAAAATTCTATGATTATTCATCACTGTTGATTGCAACCCTTCGTATGGAATGCAGTTACCATTAGTTCCGTTCAATACCGCAGCATTTACGAGTAAGACAATGTTTTTAGGCTAGCTCTGGAGAACCTCCAATAACTCAGAGTTTAACAAGATGAAGCAATAGCTCACACAGCAAGGAAAGCAATGAAGCTGATAGGTATTTTTCGGTTTAAGTATTATTTAAAGAGGCAATGATTTTAATTGGCAGATGAGTTCGTTAAATTTAATACCGGCTAGTTGAAAGAACATGTGTACGTGAATAAGTCAAAGTGTATACCACAACTAATTCTATTTCCCTTCTGGAGGGAGTGCAATAGGTGTGACCTTATAGGGAGCTTAGTCACCAGAACGAACGGCTTAAGGATGATAGGCTTTAAAATTGGTTCCGATCTCTTCTCTGGCGTACCTGGGAAAAAGTTTTTTTCTATCAGATGAATGTAGCGTATTATGACTGGAATATTTGGTATCTGGGAGGCATCTAGAATACTGAATGACAAGACTATTCATGGGTATATTGGTATTTTTGTCGACAGTCTGGTAGCAGTCTTGTCACTCAGGTCATACACCACCAGATTTTAATAAGTCAGACAATTCAGGAAAGAGTTGTCAAAGCTTAAGTCAGTCGGGGACTATTTAAACAAGATATCCAGACACTTTCTTGGAAAAGCCGAGAGCAAGAGCCGTAATCTAGATACTTGTAGCTTACGTGGTCCTCTTTTGTCGTACAGTTATAAGTTGGGGTATGAAGGATACCTCGAAGTTGCTAGGTGTTGAAACATGAAAGACGATTCAAAAATCCCTCGAACGATCACTGGAATTGATTTTTTATCTTTCCTGTCTGCCAAAAGACAGAATCCGATCTAAATATGTGTTCCCTCTTAGACTGATTTCTAAATATGGCGAGTGATGTAATCTTGTCAAAACGGAGTCATGCAGACTCCCCTCGAAAGTTTACACATAGTGAACTTGCACAATAAACAGCCAACCAAAACCACTACTAAAATAAAAAATAAAGAAGAAATTCCAGCGATGAAAGAAGCTATGGAAAACGCATTTAATAGAGGGCGACTACGCGGAGCCACAAATGTAAGACGCTTTAAAATTATATGCTCTTTAAATCCTTTGTCATTCTTTAAATATCAGAAACAAATTAACACCGGAAGGCTTATTAAGTAGGCCGAAGGCCTCTTGTATTCTACTTTTGGCTTATTTATAGTACTGGGGTAAAACAGAGTGACAAAACGTTTGTTATCGCCTCAAACCAAAAGTGAAGGTCTCAAATATCATTTGATTTTTTTAAGTAAAAAATTACCGCAATATTTGACATTTGAAACTACTTGCCATTTAATATTCTAGACTTCACATAAAACGCCGCAACTTATATTCAGCAGACTAGCAGTGAAAGAGCTTTGTTTGGAGGCTGTGCATTGCGTTCATTACTAAAACAATATGAACATATATTGTGACTAACGGGTATATTTCTGATCCAATGTACTGCTGCTGGAAACATTTTGCGTTAGAACTGTTGTGCTTAGTAACCTCGGGATCGATGAAGTCCATTGAACCTGCCAATAGGTTTTCAGTTGACACAAAAAGTAGCCACTTCTTTCTTGTCAATACAGCTACTGCGGTAGTGGTTGTGGAGCTGATCAATACGTTTGATCTTGAAATATTTTAAAAATCACCCGATAACTTACTTTATAAAATTAACAGTTCTTTGAATCGCACAATTTTTTAATATATCAGTTCGCACCTTGCTCTTACTTTGTACGTTATTCTGGAGATTTTAAGCATTATACCTGTAGCTCTTTACATTTACAAGAATAATTAGATAACCATGCAATGTTTGTGGTTAAATTAAAATTAAGTTTAAAATTTAATTGAAATACGTATACATGCCTGAGGCACGCAATAATTATGTTTTTCTATTGAAATCCAACAGAATTGCATGTGGGTGTTTATTAAACATCTTACAGCAATATTGTACCATATTCTACCATATTTTTAATAAATCTTTAACAATCTCTTTGAAGTATTTATAACTATTACTTGTAACTAAACTTTAAAATTATTTTCGTCTTTTCTTTAGAAATTCTTATTTTATTTTGTTGAAATTTGAGTCAACATTTTTCCATAACTTTTTTGTGCTGTTTTTTTTTTTGCACAAAAACCACATAAATCGATCAAAATTCAATAAAACTGTCGCTAACAAGGACTAAGTAACTTTATACTGTATTTTTTTATTATTTATTTTTTAACAACTTTATTTAGTGCTGCTTTAATTGTTGTCGTTTTTTTTATTAAGAGTAAATGTGTATATTATTATGTTGTTGTTGTTTGTTATGTAATTGTTTTGGCAGTTGTTGCTAGAGTGAGCGAGTGTATGGGGAGTAGTACGAATAAGTTGTTAGCAGGTATACAATTTCATTTAAACAATATTACAGCTTTTTAATTTGTTCTTGTGTTACGGACGGTGACATATTCGAGTTACCATTTGAGTGTTGTACACATATTTATTTGTATCCTTGTGATTTTATTAAGCGTGTTAGTGTGCATTTTAATTTGGTTGTTTGTGTGTTGAAAGTCAAAGTATAAATTTAAAATGTGTATTTAACAATTTAATTTTGCTTATTTGTTTATTTTGTTTTATTTTAAAAACTTAAAAAAAATTCCAAAACATTTAAAAAATGTATATGAATGAAAACAGTTGAAGTAAGAAGTACATTAATTTGTATTAACATATGTTTCATGCATAGCCCGATAACTTTCTGAGATATGAGCAAATAAACACGACTGCCTCTGTTTTTTTCCTATATTTTTACCACCAAAATAAAAATTGTTCAGCCATAGAATAATTTATAGGTACCTTTGCTACTATTCATAGATATAACATGCCTCTAGAGATATTCGTGTAAAATTTTGGATATATCAGGCTCTTATCGGTAAAGTTATAGGCAAAAAAAAATTTTTTTAAATATATATTCAAAAAATTTACAAACGAAAATCAAATTTTTCCAGCTTCTAGACAGCCGAGAGAGTCAATATTGGTATCACCTGAAAGGACTTGACTAGCGCAATAAAAGCACTATAGAAACCTTAAATTTATGTTGGCCGCCACTACAAAATGGCGGACAATAAATTTATATATGAGCCAAATCTGGTATTTCAAAATGTAACTTCTTGAACCCCCTCAATATTGGTATCAAATTAAAAGGCTTGACCAGTAGAATACAGTAAATTATTCTAAAATGTAAAATCCAAGATGGCGTCTAAAACAAAACGGCGGATATATTTTTTTTAAACCCATCAATATGGGTATCAAATTAAAAGGCTTTACTATTTGAATACACTCAAGTACGTAAAAATTCAAAATCGAGGCTGGCGTCGGAAATAATAAAGAAAAAGGGGTATAACATGAAATATAGGTTAAGATACGATGTGAGATTATACCTATGTACATGATGGTGAAGGGTATTATTAGATTCGGCACGGCCGAATTTAACACTCTTACTTGTTTTTACTCATTTCAGATTTGACAGCTCCTAAGGAACCTTTTAAAACGTTTGTTACGTATACATTAAAAGAAATTTTGGTTTAGGATTTTTGGGAAAAGTGCCAATTTAAATTTAAGATTATCGTAAGCTAAAACAACAACAAAAGCTAGCGGTCGCTAATAGATGGTAAGATGCGGCACTGCCGAATACGTAGCTCTTGTTTAATATATCGATACTTTTATTATTTATGATAAATTCTTTAAGTCAAACGAAAAGTATGACGAAGAGATGGCTGGGTACTTTTTTATACTAAAAAATATAACCATTTAATACCTTATGTATGTAATAGCCTTTTTACACTTGCTCATATCTTAGCGGAATGCGTGGAATATGTTGAAAATGAAAAAAAAAACTTGTTTACATTTGCAACATCTTTCATCCTTCATCTGTCATAATATTTATTTTACATGTTTGCGCAAATAAAAATTCTGTATTAAGTGTATTAATTATTGCCCTTCGAGAGAAATTATTATTATTATAAGCAGATTTTGTTAGAGGATAAATATAATTAAGATATCTGATTTTATACGACATATTTCAAATCCCCTCGTTGTATGTATTTGTTTTTTTTGGTACTTGTAATTTTTTTCTAGCGATGCCATTTATTTTTTTGCAACAATATTTCTTTTTTCTAGTGAAGGCACTAAAATAATCGAAAGATGTTGAGTGGAACAAAATGATTTAGGAACATCTTTAAAAGATGTTGAGAAATGTTGACACACAAACACGTATAATTCATATGGGAAGATGTTTAACATCTTGTTGATTGGATGAAAGATGTGAGAAAGTGTAAAAGGGCTATAATTCTCTATATAAGCTTGAGACGGAAAACTGTATCTAGCATGATAACTCACGTTGAAGCAACGATTGCATAAAAATATAACAACCTAAATTAAATTATTATGTAAATAGTTAAATAGAATGCCCTAATACAAAATACAACAGTAACAGGTTGGTAAGCTTTTAGAGCTAGTGATATCAGTGGTCCAAATGAATTAAATACTCGTTAAAGTAGGGGAGTTTCTGTCAATGTCAAAATGTATAGAGAACAAATTTTTCGAAACTAGAGACAAAGAAAATCAATATTATCGAAAAAGGCCACAATCACTTTTGAAGGTCTTTCGTCGTCCTGGAAGACACATACAGTCTACGGCTGTTTCCTTTTGGCCTTATGCATGCAGATCCACGATTTGTCACCTATCACGATGCCAGGTACATGTTTTAAAGTACTGCAATTGTATTTTTTTTAATTTTTTGCGACCAACTGACATAAGCCTTTTTTGGGCGATTGTAAAATAATTCTGTTAACCATCCATAAGCACAGATCCTTCATTGCTAAAAATAAAACTAAGTTCAAAGTTCAAAGCAATATAAGTTAAATATAAATGTATTAAAAATTGTTGACATTTTTTTGGTGTTTATATATTTTGTTAGAGATTTTTGTTTGACTTTAGGTCATTAAAATTCAATTTTGTTGTTTTATTTTTAAAGAAAAGATTTTAAATTTCTTTATTTATTTTCTTCCAATATTTCGACCTACTTCGTAGCTCATCATCAGGGATCCAAAGAGCATAGTACTTTATAAGCAAAAAAGCATGCTGCGCATCTTCGAAAATAAAAAGAAATTCCGAACGTAGGAGTCACATTTTATATTACTTATTATTTTTTCGGCATGTAGGTTAGTTTAGGTTAGGCAAGGCAGAAAAGGGTGACTTTAAAAGGCCAAACCAATAATAAGTATACACTTATGTCCAATTCCCCTGCTAGAACCATAATTCCAAACACAGATAATGTTTCGACTAAATCAATAACCCATTCTCTTCAATGTTATTTCATAATTCCCAGGTATTCAAAGATCGTTATAGTGTCTATGTTAAAGTTTTCATGTCTGATACACCCAAACGCAGAACATTGAAAAAGGTAGTGTTTCAAAGTATTATCCTCTTTTTTCGCATTCTCTATATGTCGTTTCATCTGACAGTCCGATGCGAGTAAGATGAGTTCTCTGCTCCTTTTGACCTGTTGCTACAATAGTTAATCCTCTAAGTGTTGGCATCGTCGGCATTTATTGTCTAATCTTATAGAGTTATATATCGATGTGTTTGTTTTATATAAGAAGGCTTTTAGCGATTTTTTTTCAGTACGGTCATTGATGTTATTAAATTTTCTTTCAAACATGCACTTTGCATTTTTAATATAATTCGTTACCAGTTGAACAACTTTGGGAAATACAATGTTTTTGGAGATTTAAAAAAACTGAAATTTTTATTCATGTTCTAGTTCAGTTAAGACTGCTCTTTTTAGTTTTTTAAAGAATTTTAATGCTGATAATTAATCTGAAAAAATATGAATCCGAGTAGTGTGTAGTATCCAAACCAATTGCAATTTCACTACCTGCACTCTTTGACTGGTAATTAGGTATGGGATGTAAATAATATCTATTTAATTCCCAGGTTTTTAACATAATTTAATTCGATAACTATTACGTTTCTTATTTTTGTACATATTTTCTTACCAGTTAGATTGAACTAATAATTTTACTTAAAGAATAATATTGGTTAGATTTTATTTTCACGCACAGCCTTTTTAAAAAAGTGTGTAAAATTTCAACTGGAAATATTTTTTATTCATGTACTAAGCATAAAATAATTTTATAAAATTTCTTAAAACCACAAAAATTAAACGAACGTTTGGCCATAAATCTTAGAGCTGGCCCCAGTAAGTGGGTGTGTTTATTTTAAGCTGCTAAAAAACATCTGCCAACATTGGCCATTTACTCTTCTTTGAAATAAAATAAATTTAATTAGAATGACTTAAGGCAACTTAAATTAATTTTATTTTATTCTATTGTTTTATTTATTAGAACTTTAAATGTAAAAAAGAAACAATAAAATGTAATTCACCAAAAGACACTTTTGAAACAAAAATTTCCACATAAAATTATTTTCTGCTTCAGTAATCGTAATCACAACAAATCGTTCTAACAACAAATGAAAAACAATAAAGGACAGAAAGAAAATAAGAAACAAATTAAAAGTAAATATGTTTCAACTCTCCCCCTTTTCATATAAAAAGTGTTTGGCATACAAACTTCCACTTAAACGGCTATAATTGCTCAAGATTAAAACAAAACATTTAAAAATCTTTAACTGCTTTTATATGATTTTCTACGCATTTAACCCTCATTTAGACGGGAACACCATTAACACACATAGAACAAATGAGTGTTATCTCGATATTTAGACTTGCAGCGTAAATTGCGTAAGTTTTTCAAAAGAAAGAATATGTGATGTGCATCTTAGCAGCAGGATATATTTACACTTTTATAGGCAGGGTGGGTAAGTAAGTGCGTTCGTTTATATGCATACGAATACTTAAGTCCCTTGTTGTCTTCCACTTGTAATTGAAGCTAATAATGTTTTCTTTTTTTTCTATTTTAGTTCTTTTTTTTAATATTCCCCCTGTGTAGCAAAAAGGAAGAAAAGGAATGTTTGCAGATTTAATTTGAAATAATGTTAAACTTGTACTTATAGATTAGCCTTTTTTTCACTTAACCGCTCTTGTAAAGTGACACTTTTCATTATGAAAATTAAATGCATTGAGGATTATGTGCTCTTTGCACAATTTAAAGATTGTGGCAAGTAAGTACAAGTATGTTTTAAGTACTTGCTTGCTTATTGTGCGTACACATATGCACATATATGTAATAGTGACCTTATTTACATTATCAAGGGCAGCACTGCCAAACCCTACAGTCTTACTGGAACATCCCCCTTTCACCAACTCTGACGCTTAAGTATTACTCACCCTACACCACATTTATCCATTTTTTTTTTGTTTTGCTTCTATATTTATACGCTCTTCTCCAAGAAGTCCTTTAAAAGATCAAAGTAGTTGATAAAGATTTTGCTTGCAATTTTCCAGTTCAATGATTGCATTTATTATTATTTTTAATTATCACCATGAACTACAAATACGTTAGTGGTATATACAATCGTAGTAGTTAGTATATTTATAACCATGGGTGTACCATTTGTCTTACTTTATTAGTTTGTAGATTAAAATGGTCAACTTCATTTTATGGTTCACTTTAGTGAAAACAATAGAGGACAAATTGAACTGGAGGGGATAAATAATTAAATAAATATTTGAAAATACTTTTATGGTGGCTTTTAATCTCAAATAGACAGATGAAATTAAAGAATTTTTATTTCTTTCAAGAATAATATAACATGTTTGTTTTAATGGAATTAACAGAGAAAACATTGATTTTCTGCAAATAAAATTTAACACTCTCTGATGTAATTTTGTAATATTGTATTTCAAATTTTAGTTAAAATAGTTGTTAAAATGTTCGCAAAATTAGAATTTAATTAATTTTTAAGAGGGATATTTAAAAATTGTTTTTGCATCATGCTATTTGTAATTTGATAAAAGATATAAGACTTTTTGTGATTTTACTCACTCTATTACCACTAGAGGTCGCTAAATTGGGAAAATTGTACTATTATAACTACATAGAAAGGAAAAAAAGTCTTGTATTTAAGATTTTGAAAAAATTTAAAAAAAATACGACCAACAAAACTCTCATTTTGTTTTAATAGTAAATACAATATTTCACTTCTTGAAGTCATTTAGATGACAATGGCATGGCGACTCCTTTTTTTAAACTTTTGCATTATTATTACAAAATATTGATTTTATTAAAAAAAAATTTAAATTTAAGGTTAAAAAATTTTCAAAATTTAACTTAAAAAATGCAAAAAATAATAATATTAATTTTTTTTATTAAAAAATATAATAAAAAACAGTTAGTGGGGGGGAGTTTAAACTTAAAATACCCAAATGTTGATGAAGAAACCGTAGCTGGTTTCGTAAAAAATACATTCTACTCACTGAGTATCGGAAAACTAATTTTTCAAATATTCTGCCATTATCGCAATAAAATTATGGTTTGAGATAAAATAATTATAATTTTAATAAAATAAAATAATCAAAGAAAAGTTAAAATGTTATATTAAAAAATTTTGGCAGAGTCACACTCATTACTGGAGTTAAAAATTTATATTCCAAAAAATTCTTACAAACTTATAAATACCAATTTAAAACGCTTTGACTATTAAAGGGTGGTCCAAACATAATTCCCGAATGTGAGTCAGACCTTAACGTCAAGTTTTTTTCCCAACCTAAATTCACATTTCTTTGTTTCAGTGTTTGACAAATTTAACCATGAAGAGGTATACAATTCAGCATCGCTTTAAGCCTTTAATGAAAATGAGCGTTAAAACCAAAATGCTTTTCGTGAAATTTTGAATTTTTTCTGGTCAGCATAATCGACCAAATGTGTTGTCGATCGGCTCTGTAGGAAATGTGAAAACAGCTGTGCAGGCTTTACCATTTCGTTATGTGGAAAAGATTGCTTTTGTTCGCTAAAGTGTGGCTGAAGAACTGTGAACCTGACTTGACGTTGTGCCCAAAAATTTCAAATTTAGGTATTTAATTTAATTTATTTAATTTAATAATAAATATTTACTTACGGTTTTTATATTTTCTGCCATTTGATAGAGTTTTCAAATTAAATTATTATTTGGTTTTAAATTTATTACTTTTTAAAAAGACAATATTCTTAAATAATACTTCCATTTTCAGTTTACACACATATCGCACACTAAATACTATAACGTAGCAACTCAAAATTCTTAAGTTTTCAGGAGAGGCGGCAAAAAAATTATTCATGTAAAAGTGTAGTTGTACCTTTAATTGAAATTTTTTCGATCGACTAGTTATATTATTTCGAATTGTGCCCTTTTAACTGATAAAATGCTTTAATATTTTAAGATTTCTATTTTAGTTTTCAATTAAAAAAGCAAAATTTAAAAAAAAATAATATTGGCAAAACTCATAAGTAAAACAAAAATAATAATGTGTCCTGGAGCACAATGAAGCAACTAAAAATAGGTCTCTTTATTTAGTTGATCGTGCAGAAGCAATGCAATAAACAACAACAAAAAAAAAACGAAAACGGATACAACGATATTTTAATGTTTATTGGTGAGAAAAAATTATTTGAAGTAACTAGAAATATATGTATATTGTAAATCAATTTATGGAAGACGCCAATTTCGAAAAATTTTTGACTTGTGACGTTGTGATATTTAGTGTACGATACACTTTTTAATAAAAAAGGGTATGCGTGCTTTTTAATAGCATTATAATGTTGTTTTTTTTTTTTTTTTGTCTTTTAAAGACTCCTTTACCTTTTAAGCAAATATTGTAATTATAAATGGATGTGTGTGTAAGTGAATGAAAATACATGTGTACATACATATAAATTGTGTGTAGCATCATGTGTAAGTGTATGGGCGGGTGTCTAATAGAGTTTGACAAAAACCACACCTTATTTAATAACTGTAATAAGAAAACAAGAAGAATGTCAATAAAATCAACCTGTTTCAATAAACTCATCAACCACAAGTGACAAAATACTAAGTCTGTATTAAGCGCTAAAGAAAAAAAATGGTAATAAAAAACCTTTTGTGGCTAAATGTGAGTGTATATTTTACTTCATGCAAATGTAAAAGTATTCATCGCTCTTATAATCATCGTCATAAAGTTTTTCGTCAAAGTTTCATCTTCATCATACCCAGCAGCATCATCATTTCAATGAATACATCTCTCTATTACCTGTCATTATAATAAATTTATGTGGCTTAAAAAGAAAATTTCACCTTCTCTTCCATGAATAGAAAAAAACCCAAATATTCATACACATACCCACTATATAGCGACACGATGTTCAATGCCATTGCCAAGTTGTATTTAAACGGTCTTGTAAGAGGATGTGTTCTTTTGTCTAGTTATTATTTACAGGATTATAATTTTTACACATGCATACGTATGTGTATTTGAGTTTTCTTTGTGTAAAAGATGACTATATGTTTCTTGGGGCGATACATTTTTGAAGATTTCTCTTAAAAACACTAAAATCTAACATCTGTTCGTTTGCAATGTTTTAAGTTCGATGTTTTTAGACTTGAAAAAGTTCCGTTGTAATTAGTCTCTATAAAAAGTGGTTCCAACATAACTGTACACATGTCATATAGAGAATTATTGAAATTTGATAAGCAAGCAACTTCACGTAATGGTATTTACGAATTGCAGCCTCGTTCCTGCAATTAAATTCTAAATTCTTTAAAATTTTTAAAACTTGTCTTGTAGTGTGTTATCGGTGTAAAGACACAGATTAGCAATGAGTACAGTTAGATTAGGTTGAACAGGCTTATGATCTAAAGACATCACACTTGGTGTCATTATTTATCGCTTTGTAATACTTGATACATGGAATGTTGCGTGTAGCAAGTTTCTCTTTCACCTATAGAATAAAGATTCCATTATTTAAAATCAATCTATTGCATGAACAAACTGGTATATCCTTCTTACATGAATGTGAATTATATAAGCTAAATCATGAAGAAAGCTTTTTCCCAGATACTAGGATCTAATTTCCAAATATAGGTAGAGAAAATAATGAACCGTCTCAATCTTCTACTCGTGGTGACAACATTTACAGAAGTTTTGAAAAACAGATTGAATTTCCTGACGTGTACTTTCAAGACGTAGTGGTCGGATAGAACACCAACTATCGAGACCGAAACTGTTGTACAAGTGTGCTCTTTCGATGGTCATTAAATGACGGCTAAGAATTTTGCAGCCTCTTTGAACCAGCTGGAATAAGTCTTGTATAATTTCTGTTTGTCCAAGACTGGACGTACGCCAAGAGCTACATTTATAATCTAGTAAGAGCATTATATTCGGCTGTGCCAAATGTTTTGATATCCATCACAAACTTCGTGTAGAATTTTTATAAAATTTTTTTTTATTATTTTGTTATTAATAGCAATCACTCTTGAATAATTTCTTTTAAATAAAATATGTAGTAATTTCTTTGTGTATGTTTGACTGAAATACTATTAATATACATATTTACTGATAATCATTTTTATTTTGGCTCAAGACATTTTCTAAATTAAACTAAATTTTAATTATTTAAGAATCTTGAAAAACTATTTCGAAATTTAAAAATAAGTTCTATTCTAATTTCATTCAATTGAAACATAAATACTAATTTAAAATAACATATGAGTATACCGATTAAGAGTGCTGATAATGAAATCGTAGCTGGTTTCGAAAATGCATTCCACTTGGCTAATATCGGAATAGTTTTTCAAGATTCTTAAATGATTAGAAAATGTTTTAGGAAATTAAAATAATAGAATAAATGAACTTGAGCCAAAATAAAAATGATTTACAGTAAATTTAATATATAAAATTCGAATAAAATATTAATATAATACTATTAATATATTTTCTTATATTCAGTCTCAGAATGATACCTAAAATATTTCTACAATATGAGTGTTATTACCGAGTTTTATTTACCACAATCTATGAATCGGTAGCTAGAGGTAGTTAAAGATATTAACTTTGTGTGGGCATGACAATCCTACTTGTATAATAATATAATTGACAATAAATACAAACTTAGAAAAACAATTTAATTCAACTTAGATATTGAAATATTGGGTTCTGTTTTTATTTAATATCTTTAGCCATAAGTACAGAAAATAAATGAATTTAATCAAAGAGGGGTTATATGTGAGGTGAGCATAAAGTGGGCATGTCGCATTACTTTTTTTTGGTTTTTAGTTTTTATTTTCCAAAAAACTACGCTAACAATATTTCAGCTTCGTATATATATTTTGGACGGTTTTATGAGTCTTTGAATTTTATTATTAGTAGATTATGCTATATCTTAGAAGTGAGCGTTAAAATAGGCATGGCATAGTAATTTCTGCTAATGCAGTAAACAATCCTTCATTCTTCCTTAATTTTCGTCTATAGAGAAATTAAATGAATTTAAGAAAAAATGTCATGTCCACCTCCTAGGACATTAAAATGGGTGTCTCCTCTTCATTTTCTAATATAGTAATAACATTGACCAGAAAGCTATATTCACAAAATTTCAGCATCGTACATCTAATTCTATTGCTTTTATGAAAAAAAATCGTTGTTTTGGAGGTGGACGTTGAAGTGAGCATATCGCCTTAATTTTAAATTACAAAAAAAAACATACATATATTTGCGAAATGTCAGAATACTATAGTTACTTCTGTCGGTTTTAAATTTTACATGGACTAAAAACACAGCCAGGGGTAAATTGCATACATCTTGATCTGTAACTCCTTTCGTAATTTACAGATTTAAGCAATTTTTGAAAAAAAAAATTTACTCAAGAATTATACTTGTTAAACTTATTGCAAGGCATATTTCTGTGGCTTGGAGCTAAAACGGCCAATGTCAAAATATTTACTTTTGAGAAAATTGCAATTGAACTTTAACTTTTATAGGTGCTTTCATAGTGACATTGGCCAGCATTTTATTTCTGAAGCTGTTCTGGGTTAAGTATGACTTTAGCTGTTTTACCATAATGAAACAGAGCAAGAAAACAAACCTAATGCAATGATTAACTCATAAGAGCAAACAAGTGACATTGGCCCTTTTAGCTCCAAGCCACAGATTTATTCATCAGGTAATTCCAGTTCGGGGAGAATTTTTTATTTATTTTTTATACCCGCCACCAAAAAAATGGTGGGGGTATATTCATTTTGTCATTCCGTTTGTAACACATCGAAATATCTATTTAAGACCCCATAACCCCCCGATCTAGCTATGTCCGTCCGTCTGTTGAAGGCACGATAGAGTTCGCACCGAAAAAGGTAGGGGGCTCAAATTTTGCCAGAATCTTTCTTATAGACAAGGTTTGTTTGGTATTGAAAATGGGCTAAATCGGAATATTAGGAACAGAGATATAGCTCGAAAAGCAAGAGTAGGTCAAAAAAACTGTGTCCTTCGAACATCGAATAAAATAGAATTGTGTCTAAACGCATTAACGTAGACTCATGAAACTTCGAATATATATTTCCTGAGTAAAAACAATATTTTTCCCCGAAAATTATCTAAATCTATGCATTAGGAGAGGAGTTATCGATCAAAATGTACGAAAATTTATACCGCACAGTATATTTTTCGGTATATTTAAAAACAAAAACGTCATAAAAGCAACAAAATTGGATGTACGACTCTGAAATTTTGCACACTTTGCTTTTTGGTGGGAGGCTTTCTTGTAACGGAAAATCACCGCCCACCTCCCATATAACGGTTTATCTTAAATTCATGTAATTTCTCTATTAATACAGTTTTTGGGAAAATAAAGGACTATATTGAAATATCTAAGTTGTATTTATTAGCAGAAACTTTATTGACATGCCTACTTTAACGCCCACTTTCATTGAAAGACTACACTTACAAAAGCATTTTAGTTGCATATCGAAGTTATAAAGGGTGGTTAAATTTTATGTTGAATTTAAATAAAACATAAATTATTTAGGATATTATTATTATTTCTTTTTGTAATTATAATATTTGTATGGTTCAATTATGTATTTAACAAAATATCGGCCAAATACCCCCCCCCCCCCCCCCATCCTTGATGGACTCCTCTATCTGATGGTCCAAATTTTCAATGACAATGTTGATTCTCAATTGTTGGGCATGATGATGGGGCGAGGTTGACTGCTCTTTTGTCATACTATCGCAAAAACCAGCAGTGGTTCCAATTCAACGAACTAAGAAGGCATTCACAGATTTTCTAACATTTTATGCAGACCTGTTTTGCAGAAATTTAAATATTTTTTACAATTCTCACGATTGTGGACGAATTTGAACGATTATGTTGATCAAAAGAATTACGAACTGCACAAAATGCATTTTGATTTAAACGCCCATTTTTATAAAAAACCTGATTAACTTTAAAGCGTTGCTCATTTGCGTATCTTTCCACGGATCAAATTGAGTAAGTTTGAGATTGAGAAATGTCAAGAGAAATGCAGAAAACAAATTTAAAGACTAGGTGTAGTTCACCTTCAACATGGGCCCTTAAAATTTAACCACCCTCTATAAAGAAAGTGATACATATTTTATTATGAAGAGATTATTCCATAGCGATTAACAAAATAATAAATATTGTGCTTTAAATGCACACAAAATTGGTGGTGGGTATAGAAGATTCGGCACAGCCGAATATAGTACTCTTACTTGTTTATATATGAAGTTTGACATTTGAAATAAATTAGAAAAGAGAGAAAATTGTTTTTTATTTATGCATTTTGAACAGCTGAAATTTAAAATAAATGATGAAAAAATAACTGACGAATCAAGAGTACCTGATGAATAAATATGCCTTGACTTAGTCGCTCTACGTCATTGCGATTAGACGACATTGTTGTTTGAAAAATATTTTTTTTATGACCTACTCATGCATGATAAGCTATAACTTTCTTCCTAATGAACCGATTTAAAGCATTTTCAATGAAAAAATATTTCTGATATATTAAAAATATTTTGGTAATTTTCATTGCCCTCTCTTTTTTAGTTCGAGCTTCTTTGTACCTTTAACAGACAGACAACCTGACGTACATACCGAGGTCATCATTAAATGAAATCTGAGCTGAGAAAATATATAGTTCGTAAGGGTTAAAATTAATATTTTGTTGTGTTACAAACGGAACGACAAAATCGTTGCTAAAAAATAAGGGAAGTGAAGCGAGCAGCAATAAAAACGAAATAAGCATGTTAAAACAGTGATTTTCGATTTGAGTCGAAGAAATTACGTCTTATTCATCTACTTATGAATGTCATGTAAAATTTTAATATCTTAAGTATATAATTTTGATTTATAAAATATTGAATACATTCCTTTAAATTTCTTACTAAGCAACACGTCTTATTAAAGATTTTCCGTAAAACCTTAATTTTCATAAACTCTGTTTTATTATTTTCCAGCCAACTATATTTGCATATATAGTACATATGTATGTATGTGTGCATTAATACTTCGTATATTTAATATCGTGGGTTTTGAAATAATTTTTTTTCTACATTTTACCAAATTTATCGTTTGCCTACACTCATTACGTTGATTTAAACGTACGTAAGAGGTGTGTCATTACACGTGTATGTATGTATGTATGTATGCATGTATGTATGTATAAATGTGTTGCGGCATTTTCAATATTATTGCCACTTATGTTACCAACTTTTTCACGTTTACTTTCCTTTAGTCTTGCACACATTCGTTTTAACTTGTAGGTACATGCAAATAATCCTTGTCTAAGTGTCTTTATTTTTTGCGGGGTTGGGGTGGTGTTTTCTTTCACTTTTGTTACGTGCATACAATACACATACATACATACATACAGAAGACGGAGGCTGCTTTAAAAATTAAAGACTTATTATGATGATATGGAAAAACATATTTATTTAAGATTGAAAGCATTTTCTTGGTTCGTTTTGAAAGTGAACGATTGAATGAATGATTGTTTCATTCATTCAATTTGATTTTCAATTTAGAAATACATAAATATAAAAAAATAATCCATTAAAATTTTAGAATTGTTGTTGATTGATAGCAATTATTTATTTTGCTTGGATTTCAAATTCAAAGATCTAATGCCATGATAAATGGCTTAAATATTAAAGGCATATGATTTATGAATGTCTAAAATTTCTGCCACCCTGTTATAACTTCAATTATATTTAATATGTGTCTCTTAAACGGTGACGCTTTTATTATATACTTTCACCTTAATCCGCAGCATCAAAATTGTGTTTAGTAGAGTGAGATGGATTTTTTTATTTTTTTACTCTTAATAAAAATAATTTAATTAAAATTTTTTTTTACTACAATCATGCTGTTTTATAACTCTTTTATATCTAAAAATATACCACCATCTAAACCACTCATAAAGGAATCAGCAGACTGATAATTATCCTGGCGTGTTCTTTCATTAACCGTCAACTCAAAATGTCTAATTACCTCCACAATGGCTGCTTTAGTTTGTGCTAAAGCAAACTTCATACCTGCCACCAAAAATTGAAATAGAAAAACAAATATTAATTGCAATCTTTAAACTCACTTACAAAATTTCCTTAACAAACACAAAATGTTGCAATCATTAGATGCGCCAATAAATATGTATGTATATGTGGGGATGTGGTTGCAATACAAACCTAAACATATCCTTGGACCATCGCCAAATGGCAAATATACTCCCATGTCTTTGTACTTTTTCGTACCACCATTCTCTTCAGCGAAACGTTCCGGCATAAACTCCTCCGGTTGGGGGTAAAACTCTTCGTCATGATGCATGGAGTGCAGGGAAATGAGACAAATATCTCCAGGTTGTATTTGCAACAAAACACCATCATTGTTGCTAAGTTCACAAGATTTTGTACAGACTTTGGCCATAAAAGGTAGAGGAGTAAATATACGTAAAGTTTCTACTTAAAAGAGTAGCAGAGCCCAGCAGAGGCAACGTAAAAACAAAGAAAAGAGATATTTAAACACAAATTTATTAAGGCAAAATAAAACTGAAATCTTACCGGCTACACATTGTTCCAAATAGGGAAGTTTAACCAAATCGTCATAAGTTAGGCAAGAGCGTAAAGCAAGATTTTCTTCTATCTCCCGCCTTAAAATTTGCTGTGTTAAAGGATAACGGGTTAGCTAAAAGCAAAAAAAAATATATATTTTTTTTAACAATATCTAATTTAAAACACTTCCTTTACCAACAACAGACAATGACTTATAAGTGTTGCTGATGTTTCGAAACCATCGAAGAGAAAAGTCAAATTGTGTGCCGTTAGCTGGGTATCTGTAAGTGACTTTTTCTGCTTTAATTCTATCATATAATGAAGAAAATCCTGTCTAGTGCTATTAGGTCGAGCCTGACGTTGTTCTACTGCAGTTCGAGAAAGATTTGTAAAGTAACGGTCAGTGATTTCTGGAAAGAAACGCACGTAGTAAAATCTTTTTATAAAGGGAAATATTCGGGCTAAAAAGTAGTAGTTAAAGGCATGGAAATTTTGGGCAATCATCATTTTAGACATGTTAAATATCGATGAACTTTGCTGCGTGGTATTTTTTATGGTTGACAGATTTTCAGCATCAATACCCCATACTAAATCAGCTACAATATCGCCAGTGTATTTTAGAGCCACCTATAAAACATAGCTTCTTGTTAAGGCCAAAGAAGTACAAAATAATAGCGACACCATATTTTTACTCACTTCCTTGGCATTAATTGTAGTGATTCCATTTTGTATATTGTTTTTTAAATATTGTTTAAATTTCCCACAAATATTCTCAATAATCGGGAACATACTCTTAATCTAGTTAAGGATAAATATACAAAAATGAACTTTATTTAATGTTTATTATTTAATAACGAAACTTACCCGAGATGAAGTTACACCTGGTACAATTTCAGCTCTTTTTACTTTCCATTCATCGAAGCGTAATACAAAAGGATTACTGCCCGATATAGGTTCCCTAGCATAATCCGTCTAGGGGTTAGAAAAATGAATTCTGTACAATTTATAAAGCAATTCAATTCATAAATACCCTTATTGATGATTCGTTGTCTTGAAAGCATTTGAAATTTGTTATTAAAATCTGTTTGCACAATTCAGGCTCCAGAAGCATCAACTGAGGATTTCTGGTCATAAAAACACCCACAAATTTAGCTTTATTTTTAAATTGTCTGGAAAGTAAAATTGATTTAAAAATACCCTCTAATTCATAATATGTTGGAGGTTTCAAAAGTCACTATTTTCATTTGAAATATTTTTTTTTTGCAGAAAACTCAAAAAATGTTTAATAAACTTAAAGTATTTTTTTTCTAATATGCCATCTACTTGGAAACTCTTTGCCTGGATGTTAAAAAACAAGTAACAGTGCTATGTTCGGCCGTGCCGAATCTTATATACCCTTCACAACGTGTAGTCATGCAATAACAATTGTTTGTATCACCATTCATCCCATATAAAATACGTGCATACGTACACGTTAGAATAAATGTGGCATCGAATCCCAGCTGAGCCAAAAAAATTTTATTTTATTTAATATATTATTTATATTTTATTATTTTTTTTTATATTTTTTTTAAATTTTTTTAAAAAATTTTCTTAAAAATTTTTTTTAAAAATTTTTTGGAATTTTTTTTTAATTTTTTTTTGTAATTTTTTTTTATTTTTTTTTTTTTATTTTTAATATTTTTTTTTGCTCTTAACCAGAAAGTAATGGGGCGATTGTGCTGAATTTCAATAGCGATTCATTCCTGGATATTTCCAAGAGATCTGAGGAACATATATTTGCTTCTAAAAGTTGATTTCAGCCAACACACGGACAGACGGTCAGGGCTTAATCGACTCCTCTATTCATAAGCTTTCAGAAATTATATACTTTATGGGGTCGGAAATGAAAATTGTAGAAATTACAAACGGAATGACAAAGCTATATATACCCTTGTGCACCGCAGGTGAAGGGTATAAAAATAGTTTTAAACTCACCTGTAGACTTCATCTAGATCATATATAAAATTTCTTTTACCATCTATTGTTCCAGGAAAAGTTCCATATAGTACTCTTGGCTTGGGGCCAGATATTTTTCGCTTCACCCAATAATCAAAATGCCATATTAAATAAACGTAAAGTCCAAAAATTATGCTTAAAATTATAAAGACTACGACTAATATAAACTGCAATAAAATGAACATATTTCTCTTATGAGCTTCTGATTAATACTGTTTTTTAGATGCATTAATGCATTAGGATAATACAAATATTAATTTGAATGTTTTTAAAATACTGTGTATTTTGTATTTGCCTTATCAATATGTTTTGAGTGAATGCTCAGTTTTGATAAGAAATTTAAAAACAGACTCAAGTGAGACTCTATTTTGGTTGTACTGAATCTATAGTGCCCTCTGTAAGTCACAGAATATCTCTACAGTCATGCAATTTATTGTAAATATTTAAATAAAATAGAAAAGTAAAATAATGAAAGACCTGCTGTTCCTCTTTACAAGCTGGTAATATAAAACTTAAAAAAAAAATGAAAAGTTCAAATATAAAAATAGTAAAAACTCATGAGCAGTAGATTAAAATTTTTAGAATTCAGAATTTAAATATTTTATTTGCAATGAGCATTAAGTATTCTTTACACTATCACAGTACATATCTAATCCTGTAATTCCGGGAATTTATTACGAAGAATCCCGGAAAATAATTTGGCTGCCAAAAATTTACCAACGGGTATCTCAATAGTTAAGCAGTTTTTAAATTTAGTGTATTTTTTTTGTGAAAGTGGCAGCTGTTACACACGTTTTTTTATTTTCAGTTCATTCGATTAGAGGTCTTTACGAAAGAACAACGTGTAATAACTATGAAAAATTATTACAGAAATTTGGCAAGTTATGCAATGACCGCTCGCAAAAATTTTTAGCAACTCGGTCGGTTATGAACAGTAAGACTTGCTCGTGTTCACGTACTGGTCGATATCTTAAAAATATATCTGTTGTAAACTAGAGTATTGCCGAAAGCTCAAAAACATAAATTCGGCATAGTTCTCAACAAATTAAAATTTCAAAGGTCCACCTTCATGCATACAAAACTCAGCTTAAACAAAAGCTAAATACAGCCGACCATGAAAAGCGCCGGAAATTCGATCAATGGCTAATGAAACAAAGTTAAGTCAAAAAAGCCGAAATTACAGTGAAAGTCTTTACTGAACTGCATTGTTGAGGATAAAATGTTGTTTCGGCAATAAGGCGCAACCTTTCACAATGCGCTTGATACAATTCATTTATTGCAGCAATAATTTCCAAAACAAATTCTCTCAGGGAATGCAGATGTCAACTGGCCACTTAAATTATGCGATTATGCGAATTCTTAGAAAAAGCCAGAAACAATTCGTGAGCTCAAATCCAAGTTGCAACGTGCAATGATATACAGTCACATTCCTGTTAAAAAAGTCATGGAAGATTGTACGAAAAGAGTAATGTTCAGTCATTAGGTGCGTGAAAAGCGATTTGACGAATATAGCATGTTGCTGTCAATCTACCAACTAAACAACCAAGGAAAATGTTAAATTCATAAAAATGTAAATCAAACTGAATCTTTAACAAACAGGTTTTGTTTTTATCTCAAAGAACTGAATACGTTATTTTAGGTTTATTTTATCACATTAGAAAATACTAGTCTTAATTATTTGTTTTGATCAGAAATTCCCGGAATTTCGTATAAAATCTCAATTTCCCGGGAAAATAAAAACTGCAAGTATCACACACGCTCATGATTTGTGCCAACTGTGAGTGCATTTGATAATAAATGCTTTTTAAAATATCAAAAATAAGCCATTTTAAGCTTACTATTTTAATACTTGGGTATTTAAAATTAATTGAATCCGTTAAGTGAGTTGAGTGAGTTTCTGTTATATTCGCTGAACCGTTATCTTTGAAAATGTTTCTCATGAAAAGACAGCCAACCGTTCTTAAGAAATTGCTTTTTTCATTCGATCACTAGCATAACCCTCTTTAATCTCAGAGGATTATTGAATGGTGTTTTACATGGAATGACATGTTGAACAAACCCTATATAACCACAGTTGATGGTGTAGGGTATAAACACAAAAGACTTTTATCACACAAGAGAGTATGGAAAATTATTAATAGATTGTGCAATAAGTATTATGTATGGACATGTGGAATGCAGTAAATATTTAGTATTTTAAGACGTGTATTAAAAACCCTAATACATTAGAAGAAATTGTAATATTTTATTTTAATTATTATTCTTATTATTATTAAAGTAGTTTATATTACTATTATAACTAGAATATTTTAGTGTAACAATATTTTACAACTCTTTTACATCTAGATAAATTCCACCATCTAAACCAATGATGAAACCCTCTGGAGCCTGATAGTTATCCTTGCGTGTTCTTTCGTTAACCGTTAATTCAAAATGTTTAATTATCTCGGCAACTGCGGCTTTTGCTTGAGCCAAACCAAATCTCATACCTGTAAATTTAAAGACAACAAAACAAAAATAATTAATTTTACATTTGCATGAATTTATTCGCTCATGTGTGTGTGTGTGTCTCAGTGTGTGATTACAAACCTATACATATTCTTGGACCATCACCAAATGGTAAATAGACACCCATATCTTTGTATTTTTTTGTGCCACCATTCTCTTCGTCAAAGCGTTCTGGCACAAACACTTCCGGCTGTTGATAATACTCTTCATCATGATGCATAGAGTGCAATGCAATGAGACAAACATCTCCGGGTTGTAGTTTAATTGAAATGCCATCATTGTTTACCAACTCACAAGGTTCGGTGCAGACTTTTGCCATGTATGGCAAAGGAGTGAAAATGCGCAAAGTTTCTGTGGCCGAAGAATCAAAATAAACACCGGAAGATAAGATATTTGCACTTTTTTGTTCGCTTTTGTATATTTGCTTACCTGCTAGACACTGTTCCAAGTAGGGTAGTTTAATAAACTCCTCAAAATCGTAGGTATTAGCATGAGCATCTAAATGTTCTTGAATTTCTAAACGTAACTTTTGCTGCTTCTCTGGATTGCGTGCCAACTGAAAGTGTAGATGTTAATAATTTATTTTTAATATTAGTTTCTTTAAGGGAGTAGATTAGACTTACCAGCAATAAACAGTGGCTAATTAATGTAGCAGATGTTTCAAAACCATCAAACAGTAGTGTCAATTGATGTGACACTATTTCGGATTCACTTATTCCCTTCTTCTGCTGCAAATCCAACATGTGTTGCAAGAAATCTTGTCTTGCATTACTGCCATTGGATTTTCTCATGTGTAAGGCTGAATTGGTTAATTGCAAAAAGAAACGATCAGTAATTGCTGGGAAAAATCTAACATAGACAAAATAGCGCACAAAGGGAAATATGCCGGCAACGAAAAAGTATTGGAATGCATTAAAAGTTTGTGCAATCAATTGTTTCGACATGCTGAGAAAAGGTGTATCTTTTGTCGAGCAATCACCATCGGTTGGTATAGCAAAGTTTCCAGTCTCTATGCCCCAACCAACATCAGCCACCACTTCGCCAGTGAAATGTAAAGCAAGCTAAAATTTATTTTTAGCAAATCAAAAATAAGCAAAATATTGCAACATGGATTAACTTACATCTTTAGCATCAATTGTTGTTTTGCCAGCCTGCACTTGATGTTTCAAATATCGCTTAAGTTTTTTGCAAACGGCATCGAAAATCGAAAACATTCCTTTAACACGGGACATAGTTAAGGCTGGTACAATTTCAGCGCGTTTTATTTTCCAAAGTGCGGCCGGTAAAACAAACGGATTAGTGCCAGCTATAGGCTCCTTTTTATGATTCATCTATAATAAGAACACTAGATCAATAAAATTTTTAAATAGAATAATTAAATTATAACAGTACAAAATCTTCAGAATATTATTTTTATATTATAAGTTACAAAATGTTTAAATATTATAAAGCTACAAAAAATAAAAAAATTACAAAAAATAAACAAATTATATTAAACAAAAAACAAATTCAAAACATTGAAAAAATATTTTCCCGCCTTTTTACAAAATAATTTTTTCAATTTTTTTTTGTTTAATATAATTTGTATACATATTTAACCTGAAGAAGCTACCAATTGTTTGGTAGAAAAATATTGGTTTCTAATAAATAATTAAAAAAAAAAACAAAAAAGTTGATCTCAAATAATCAAATATTATCAATTAAAAAAGATCAAGAAACTTAGACGACATATTTTAAATATTATAAATAATAATTTTTCTTAATGTGTGACCTTCTCCGAGAAAAGGGACCTAGTGTGTCAAAAAACGGGTTTGGACTTAAGAGTGGATTCTAGTAACTTTAAGGGTGTAGAATAAGATGAAATTAGTTCGATTTCTGATAAAAATTTATTTACCTTATAAAAACGCTGTTGCGTCGGTCACTGGTTGCGGCTTAAGAATCAAGTATCGAGATCATAACAAACAGAGCAACAACACTAAACGCCACTACATAGTCATAAAGTCGGCACCCAATCATAACTAACCATACCAAACCAGATCTCCCAACTGAATGTGTGTTCACAGTGATAATGCGTTATTAAAATTTAGATGAGCTTTTTTAAAAATTTCTTTTTCACACACTAGGTCCCTTTTCTCGGAGAAGGTCACATATTATAAAATTATTGATTTTCAAAACTATATCATTATGGAATAATATATTTACAATTATAAAGCATTATACAATTGTTAATGTATTTATAAAAATTTACAATTACTAGAAATATATCGAAAATAGATTCGCCCACTTTTTATTATTTATTTAATGCTCAAGTTCATTTTGAAATACGAAATAAATGTTCGTTTAATTTTTAATTTTAATTTTTGAAAACTTGTTTCTTTCAATAATTTTATTTAGAAAAATTAAAATCACTATAAAAAGCAGGGAACTATTTGTTCCTTTTTATAAATATTTTCAAAAATTGAAATAAAATATTTTTTGTTTGCCTTAACATCTTTATTATCAGCTAAGATCAATGCTTCTTAGTTACAATTATTTGTCCTTCTTGATACTTTTTAAACTCAACTATTAAAAAAAAATAGTAGATAATTTCAAAATTATATTTCTGTAAATTCGAAAATATAAAATTTATAAAAAGTACCTTTTGTTTCACCCGTACCATTTTAGGGTGATCGATTATTCGACTTTTTTAAGAAATCGGTTTTCAAAAAGTTTGAAACCGGTTGTTATTTCGAAAATTAAGAAAAAACCGGTTAACCGGTTTATTCGAACCGGTATAAAATATAATATTAAAAAAAAAATTAAAAAATATTGTTCAAAAAGGTTATAATAAAAATTATATCTATTTATATACGAAATTTTTCCAGTTTATATACGTTTGGCTGCACAATAGCGTAATAACTGACATGAATGCAGTTGACAAATTTGGTTTTAGGTAGTTGAATTAAAGGACAAAAGGTACTATTTACAATTAAAATGAATAAATACAATAAATAAATACAAAAAAAAAAGACTTTTTATAAGGCTGTTATAAAATTTTGTATCTCCTTCTGTACATTTTTCACATGTTAAATATATCTATTAAACTAATACGCACTAAAGTATTTTGTTTAAAATGATTTAAAAATTCTTTCTTAGACATACATATTTAGGCATAAACTATTTTATTCGATGGTTTAATTAAAATTTAAGTTGGCAGGCACTTAATGCCATTAATTAAAGG
Organism: Phyto melanocephala; assembly: GCA_941918925.1. Classification (NCBI taxonomy): domain Eukaryota; kingdom Metazoa; phylum Arthropoda; class Insecta; order Diptera; family Rhinophoridae; genus Phyto; species Phyto melanocephala. The sequence continues at coordinate 51,287,492 of OW799234.1, forward strand.
AGGAGACATAAATTTATATTTAACTTTTAACGTTAGGTTTATAAATTTAAAGTAGCCAAAAAAATATGGCAACTAAATTGTTATTTATATTTTTTCTTTTCTACTTCGACGTTTTTAATTGTTTAGTTTAAGACTTAATTTAAAGAATAATAATATTTAAGCTAAATTATTTTTCTTATTTTACATTTGTTTTTTAAATAACAAGTAAATTTCTTACAATATTATGGAAAATATTTATTAGTTTTTATTTTCTGATTTTTTCAAACTCTTCGGGTACTAAATGGTACGATTGTTTATAAAGATATATAAAAATAATCGTAAAAAATTGAAAAACCGGCTTTTTTGGATAAAAACAACCGGTGTATTTGACATTCGAAAAATCAACATTTGAAAAAAAACCGCCAGCTTAAAGAGGAAAAAACCGGGTAAAACCGAGTCGATCACCCTAGTACCATTTACAGATTTAACTTGGTTGGCGTACACAAGCGTAGCTACCATAAAAATATGAAAAAGTACTTCTTATGTAGCCCAATATATTTTCAATCTCAACTTGGATTAATTGACCCTAATTAAAAAATTGCATCTTCATAAGATTATAAAATATAAAAAGTACCATAAAAATGCGGAAAAGTAGAAAAGCGACCTTTTGGTCGTCCATACGATATTAAATCGCACTTCGGATTAATGGCATAATATAATAATGAATTTCAAAGTTCTAGATATATAAACGTAGTAAATATAAAATAACTATATTCGGCTGTGCCGAATCTTTTATACCCACCACCAATTTTGTGTACATTTAAAGCACAATATTTATTATTTTGTTAATCGCTATGGAATAACCTCTTTATAATATAATTTGTATCACTTTCTTTGTAGAGGGTGGTTAAATTTTAAGGGCCCATTTTGAAGGTGAACTACACCTAGTCTTTAAATTTGTTTTCAGCTTTTCATTTGACATTTCTCAATCTCAAACTTACTCATTTTGATCCGTGGAAATATACGCAAATGAACAACGCTTTAAAGTTATTCAGGTTTTTTTATAAAAATGGGCGTTCAGATCAAAATGCATTTTGTGCACTTCATAATTCTTTTGATCAATATAATCATTCAAATTCGTCCACAATCGGGAGAATTGTAAAAAATATTTAAATTTCTGCAAAACAGGTCTGTAAAAAATGTTAGAAAATCTATGAATGCCTTCTTAGTTCGTTCAATGGGAACCATTGCTGGTTTTTGCGATAGTGTGGCAAAAGAGCAGTCAACCTCGACTCATCATCATGCCCAAGAATTGAGCATCAACATTGTCATTGAAAATTTGGACCATCAGATAGAGGAGTTGCGCCAAGGATGGGGGGGGTCATTTGGCCGATATTTTGTTTAATACATAATTGAACCATACAAATATTATAATTACAAAAAGAAATAATAATAATATCCTAAATAATTTGTGTTTTATTTAAATTCAACATCGGTCCTTAAAATTTAACCACCCTTTATAACTTCGATATGCTACTAAAATGCTTTTGTAAATGTAGTCTTTTAGTGAAAGTGGGCGTTAAAGTAGGCGTGTCAATAAAGTTTCTGCTAATAAATACAACTTAGATATTTCAATATAGTCCTTTATTTTCCCAAAAACTTTGTCAATAGAGAAATTAAATGAATTTAAGATAAACCGTTATATGGGAGGTAGGCGTTAAAGTGGGCGTGTCACCTAAACTTTTTGGCACAACAATTACATTGATTAGAAGGATATACGTAGCAAATTTCATCATCATACTTCTAATTTTGTCGGTTTTATGAGCTTTTAAATTTCATTAACGGTAGATAACGTAAAAAGTGGGCGTTATAGTAGGCGTGTCAAAGTTGTTTTGCTAATGAGTACAACTTCGGTGTTTCAATATAGTCCTTTATTATTCCAAAATCTTTATTAATAGAGAAATTATATTAATTTTAGGCAAAACTTCATGTGGGAGGTGGGAGTTAAAGTGGGCGTGGCACCTTAATTGTCTGGCACAGTAATGGCATTGACTAGAAGGATATAGGTAGCAAATTTCATCCTCATATCTCTAATTTTGGCGATTTTATGCGATTTTGGCGATAAATTTCATTAACGGTAGATAACGTGAAAACTGGGCGTTATAGTAGGCATGTCAAAGTTGTTTTGGCTAATGAGTACAACTTAGGTGTTTCAATATAGCCCTTTATTATTCAAAAATCTTTATAAATAGAGAAATTATATGAATTTTAGTTAAAACGTTATATGGGAGGTGGGCGTAAAAGTGGGCGTGGCACATTGATTTTCCGTTACAGAAAAGGTTCTTACCAAAAAGCAAAGTGTTCAAAATTTCAGAATCGTACATCTAATTTTGTCCGTTTTATTAGGTTTTAAATTTAAAATATACTGAAAAATACACTGCGCGGTATAAATTTTCGTACATTTTTATCCATAACTCTTTTCCTTATGCATAGATGTAGGCAATTTTTGGGGGAGATATTGTTTTGACTCGAGAAATATATATTCGAAGTTTCATGACTGTGCGTTAATGCGTTTGGACACAATTCCGTTTTATTCGATGTTCAAAGCACACGGTTTTTTCGACTTACTCTTGCATTACGAGCTATAACTCACTTCCTAATATTCCGATTAAGCCCATTTTCAATACCAAACAAATCTTGTCTATAAGAAAGATTTTGGCAAAATTTGAGCCCCCGAGCTTTTTCGGTGCGACCTCTACGTGCTTTCAACAGACGGACGGACATAGCTAGATCGTGATCAAATCAAACCCTGATTCAGAATATATATACTTTATGGGGTCTAAAATGGATATTTCGATGTGTTACAAACGGAATGACAAAATGAATATACCCCCACCATTTTTTTGGTGGCGGGTATAAAAAGTACTTTTTGTGTCGCCCAATATATATTCCATTTCAACTTGGAACAATCTTCCCTACTAAAGAGTAGAAAATACAAAAAATACCATAAAAATGCGATAAAAATGAAAATCGACCTTTTGGTCGCCCACAAGATATTTAATCTCACGTCGAAATAGGAGTCTCTAATTTCAAAATTCTAGGTTTATAAACACAGAAAATACAAAAGTACCATGAAATTGCGAAAAAGTACTCTTTTTGTATGGCTCATATCACTGCACAAGTTTAAAATTTCGAAGTATCTATTTGACAATTTAATATTTTATTAACTTTATTTAAAGCGAGCAAATCTACTGTTTTTTGTATAAAAACATATACGCTCTAAAGAGTATCAAGCCCTTTTCCTGAATTTTGCACTTTCTATAATTGCCCGAATCCTTATGAATGCGTTTCAAGCTTCTGTTAATTACATAATTTTGTATGTCTGGAGGAACCAGTATTGAAAACAATTCAAATTGATTCAATAATAAGGAATTTAATTGAACTTAATGTAGTTTTCACGTTTTAGCACTTTTGAATCCTCCTTAAGGTACCAAAAAGAGATAAAATTTGTACTCCATATACATGCCTTTCTCCTATTTCGCAGAGTAGGTAATACAAGTTAAATATAATTTAGGTATTAAAAAAGGAGACAAAAATAATTTTGACCCGTTTTTGTCCCTTAACAGTTAAAAGTTCAATGGAAGGCTAGACAGCCAATTTTTTGAATAGTTTTCAATGCCTTTCAAGTTAATCTGTATCATTTCTAGCTGAGCAGATACAGGGTTACCGATTTTGCCCATTTTTATCCTTTAATATCCCCTTTAAAATTTGTATTTTCAAAAATCTTCTCTTAGTGGATTTACCGGTTTTATCCATTATTATTCTCTAAAAATTTGTATATCCAAAAATTCCCTCTTAGTAGATCTACACCATCAGAAGAGAAAGCCATTGTTCGAATTTCATTTCTCTAGCTAGCTAAGTTAATTTTTAGAATAAAAAATAAATTTTTTTCTGACAGGTTTTTATAAAAACTTTAAGGTTTTTTTAATTAGCCTTCAATAAACCATAAATATTTTTTATGAATACAACAGTCAGTTTATAAGACATACGTATGCACAAAGTTCCTGTCTTTATAAAAGTTTGCAAGGTTTTGGAAAATAAATTCGCGCGTTAATAATAAGAAGCTTACCCACTGAGATGATTCATTGTCTTGAAAATTTTTAAAATTTGTAATCAATATGTCTTTAATTGTTTGTGGGTCTAATATTAAAATTTGAGGATTTCTCGTAACAAATACACCCACAAATTTGGCTTTATTTTTAAATTTCCTAAAAGAAAAATTGAAAACAGCAGCTTAATTAATTAAGTGAGAAAAATTAAAAAAAATAAACAAATAGAAACTCACCTATAAACATCATCCAAATCGTAAATAAAATTTCGTTTTGCAGTAACCATACCTGGAAAAGTTCCAAATAGTGGTTTGGGTTTTGGTCCTGGTATTTTGCGTTTTATCCAATGCTTAAAATGCCAGGTCAAATAAACATAGAGTAACACAGCTATACTTAAAATTAATGTTAAAATGCATAACAAAATATTTAGCATTTTGATAAGTGTCAAGCAATAATTTTAATTTAGAGTTTCCTGCTAGAGTTTCTACATAAAACTGAGTGCAATCTAAACACAAAAAATATTATTTTATGTGTATAAATAAAGTTTATAAAGTCTATTTGTTTTCTTTTTAAAAGTCATCTTGTTATAAAATCTTATCAATGTCTAAAATACTTAAGTATAGAAAAGATTTTTAATCTATTTTGTATTCATTAAGGAAAGTATATAAACAAGTTGTTTTCTTTGTTAAAATATTAAAACATAGCCAATCGATTGTACAACGTATGAAATTCTATATTTTTAAAATTAGTAGAAGTTAAAAAATTTAAGGCTTGTAATGTGACTTATTTTTTCTGATGTGAAAACTCTTTTATAGTCACATTATAAAACTCAATGTTTGTTTGATTGTTGGTGAAATTTTATCAGTGAATTTTTGATATCATTAATAAAAAAAAAAGAACAAGGCGGTGCCGAATTATTAATACCTACCAAACATTTTCCGTAGTACTTTTTTTTTTATTTTTTATTATGTTGTTAATAACTGTTATCACCACAGAACAATATTTTTATTCTAAAACATGTATTTTTTTCTTTGTTTTAATTTAATTTGCTGTTAATTTCTCTTTATATGATTAGTCCAGAAGTGTGTAGAAACACTGAAAGTGGAATTGACTACTTTTTATACCTTTCACTCGAGAGTGATTTCTTTAATATTATTTTGTGACCCTATAAGATACATAAATACGTATTGGTGGAATATAAAAGCAAACCACTACTATTTAAGGTTTCCGTTGATTTTTCACTGATTACTGCGCCTCTACAAGCGTTTCCTCTAGACTAGAAAACGATTTCACATTGCCGACTGAGGACCCCAATGTATTCACACTTAATGTGTGCCTACCTGTGATTCTTAGACGACTGCGGTTTAAGTCTCCCCAATCTCTTCAGAATTCTCATCTGCTCTATCAGTGAAGATACCGATGTCATTATCCACGCCCTCACTGTGTATCAATCTATCCGATATGAGCGTGCAAAAAAGTCCCTCGAGCGCCTTCACTCGACTTATGTGCTCTATCAGAGTCTCCCTAAGATCTTAAAGTTTGGGGTCCACGATTCTCCTATGCCCAGTCAGAGGTACTGTTAATACCTCTATACCCCGGACTACTTCACCAAGTCAACATGCTCTCAGGGGTTTACAATATTTTGAATCCTTAAAGATAAAAAAATTGGCTTAGCTAAGTCCGTTTGTCTGTGTGTATTTTGAAATAAACTTTTTGAAGCCCCCAGATATACTTCAGACTCTTGTATGGTATTAGTTTTTCAGGTGAATTTTATTCGTAAATTCTGCTGTTGAAAATAAGTTTTCTGGGCATATTAAAAGCTGAGATACGAGCGAAAAAAGAAGATTGCCTCTGATTTTGGAGCTGCTATGGAATTTATTGAAAAGCTTACTACACATATATAAAATATGTACCTCTGGCAACATTTATAGAAAATCTTGGTTCAATAGGTCACTTACCGACAAAGGTATAGTCGTAAAAATTTTTCTTTTATTTTTTTAATAACTGCAATATTTTGTAATAAGAGTTTTTGCTGTGATGTAGAACTACATTTTCCCATAATAACTAAAAATATCTAATAATATGAAAAATATAGAGAATATATGTAGAGAATGGGTTATATGGTATGCGAGCGTTAAAGTAGGCATGTCGCAAAGATTTCTGGTAATTAATTAAACTAAGATGTTGATACATAGATTCTTATATTCACCTAAAGTAGGGTTGGGCAAAATATATCGATATATCAAAATATCGATATTTAGTTTAAAAAATTTCGATATTAATCGCCGATATTTTAAATACCTCAATATCGATACATCGATATTTATTTACTAATATCGGAGCCGATATTTTTAAAAGTTTTCCAAAAGAAGGTAAAGCAGCAAAGGCGAATTTAGTTTTAATTATAAAATAGACAAAAAAAGCATCGTGTCAATAACCACTGATGGGGGGCGAATATGGTAGCTGCGGTATGATTGTTTTTAGGCGATGATCATGGGATTCCCTGCATGGCTCACTGCTTGAATCTTGCAGTAGACGGGGTACTGAGGGAAGTTCCGGATTTTTTAGCGCTCTGCGATCACGTCAAAAGTATTGTGACGTTTTTCAAACAATCGGTTAATGCTTTGGACCAATTACGTTCGGAACAAGCAGCAGCTGGAAAAAAAGAGGGTGAAATATTATCATTGATTCAAGCTGTGAGCACTAGATGGAACACGTGTTAGAGCGATTTGTTGCAGTGTAAAATTTTAGCCACAAAAAGTGAGACAAATAAGAATACGCCAGATGTAATTACAACTTCACAGCTTAATATCATTGCGATCTTTTCGGCCCTTTTAAAGAAGCAACTGAAAACAAGCGGTTCAAGCTAAATATACGACGTCAAGTCAAAGCAATTCCTATTCTAAACTTAGTGCGTCAAATAACGTGTAAATCAACTCCATCAACCTCTTTAGGTTTGCTTGTAAAAGGCGCTTTGCTAAAAAAATTCAAGAAAAACTTGCGCCGTTAGAAAATAATATCTTTCTTTCAGTAGCTACTATATTGGACCCTCGATTCAAGCGTATTCACTTCACTTTACTAACTGCAGTCTCAAATGCCATACAAAAAATAAGTAATGATATACGCGCAGAACATAGCCGTATGGGACAAATCTCTCCTGGTGCAGGGTCAACTCAAGGAGCGCCAAAAGGAGATTATGGTTCTTATATTCGGTCTGGGCATGAAAAGCTCTTAACCTCCAATACAAGTATAGCACCGGTTCCAAGTTCTGGTTCTGTTCCCAATGAACTAAAACAATACTTGGATCAACCACTTTTAGAAAGAACATCAGAGATCCCATACAGTTTTGGGTGAATTGCCGCCATTTTACGCCTGTTCTTTCAAAAATTGCTCTAAAATATTTGATCTGCCAGTCTTCTTCAGTATCATCCGAAAGGTTTGCTTCAGCTGTTAATTTATCAGTACCAGATAATAGAAGCAGATTGACAGGAGAGCATATAAGATGCCCCTATTTGATGATTATTGGTTCGAGTAAACATATATATGTACATGTAAATATTTTAAATTGAGGTTGTTGTTTCTCATCTGATAATATTTTATTTCTTTCAGAAATCGTTTTATAGATTAGATGTAAACAATACCTCAATTGTTAACTTTAAACTTAAGATTTTCTGTTGAAGTTTTGGTTTATTTTCTGTTTTTTTATACCCGCCACCAAAAAAATGGTGGGGGTATATTCATTTTGTCATTCCGTTTGTAACACATCGAAATATCCATTTTAGACCCCATAAAGTATATATATTCTGAATCAGGGTTTGATTTTATGACGATCTAGCTATGTCCGTCCGTCTGTCCGTCTGTCCGTCTGTTGAAAGCACGATAGAGGTCGCACCGAAAAAGCTAGGGGGCTCAAATTTTGCCAGAATCTTTCTTATAGACAAGGTTTGTTTGGTATTGAAAATGGGCTAAATCGGAATATTAGGAAGAGAGTTATAGCTCGAAAAACAGGAGTAGGTCGAAAAAACCGTGTCCTTCAAACATCGAATAAAATGGAATTGTGTCCAAACGCATTAACGTAGACTCATAAAACTTCGAATATATATTTCCTGAGTAAAAACAATATTTTTCCCCGAAAATTATCTAAATCTATGCATTATGAGAGGAGTTATCGATCAAAATGTACGAAAATTTATACCGCACAGTGTATTTTTCGGTATATTTAAAAACAAAAACGTCATAAAAGCAACAAAATTGGATGTACGACTCTGAAATTTTGCACACTTTGCTTATTGGTGAGACGCTTTTTTGTAACGGAAAATCAATGTGCCACGCCCACTTTTACGCCCACCTCCCATATAACGTTTTACCCAAAATTCATATAATTTCTCAATTTATGTAGATTTTGGAATAATAAAGGGCTATATTGAAACATCTCATTTGTACTCATTCGAAAATACAACTTTGACACGCCCACTATAACGCCCACTTTTCACGTTATATACCGTAAATTAAATTTAAAAGCTCATAAAACCGCCAAAATTAGAGGTATGATGATCAAATTCGCTACGTATATCATTTTAGACAATGTCATTACTGCGCCAGAAAATTAAGGCGCCACGCCCACTTTTACGCCCACCTCCCATATAACGTTTTACTTAAAATTCATATAATTCCTCTATTAATAAAGATTTTGAAATAATAAAGGACTATAATGAAACACCTAAGTTGTACTCATTCGCAAAAATAACTTTGACACGCCTACTATAACGCCCACTTTTCACGTTATATACCGTTAATGAAATTTAAAAGCTCATAAAACCGCCAAAATAAGAGGTATGATGATAAAATTTGCTACGTATATCCCCCTAGGCAATGTCATTACTGAGCTAGAAAATTGAGCTGTCACGCCCACTTTTACGCCCACCTCCCATATAACGTTTTACTTAAAATTCATATAATTCCTCTATTAATAAAGATTTTGAAATAATAAAGGACTATAATGAAACACCTAAGTTGTACTCATTCGCCAAAACAACTTTGACACGCCTACTATAACGCCCACTTTTCACGTAATCTACCGTTAATGAAATTTAAAAGCTCATAAAACCGCCAAAATCAGAGGTATGATGATCAAATTTGCTGTGTATATCCTTCTAATCAATGTTATTGTTGTGCCAAAAAGTTTAGGTGACACGGCCACTTTAACGCCTACCTCCCATACAACGGCTTACCTTAAATTCATGTAATTTCTCTATTGACAAAGTTTTTGGGAAAATAAAGGACTATATTGAAATATTTAAGTTGTATTTATTAGTAGAAACTTTATTGACACAGCTACTTTAACACACTTTCATTGAATTTCATTTCATTTAAGGACCGATGTTGAATTTAAATAAAACACAAATTATTTAGGATATTATTATCATTTCTTTTTATAATGATAATATTTGTATGGTTCAATTATGTATTTAACAAAATATCGGCCAAATGGCCCCCCCCATCCTTGGCGCCACTCCTCTATCTGATGGTCCAAATTTTCAATGACAATGTTGATGCTCAATTATTGGGCATGATGATGAGTCGAGGTTGACTGCTCTTTTGCCACACTATCGCAAAAAACAGCAATAGTTCCCATTCAACGAACTAAGAAGGCATTCACAGATTTTCTAACATTTTATACAGACCTGTTTTGCAGAAATTTAAATATTTTTTACAATTCTCCCGATTGTGGACGAATTTGAACGATTATGTTGATCAAAAGAATTACGAAGTGCACAAAATGCATTTTGATTTGAACGCCCATTTTTATAAAAAACCTGAATAAATTTAAAGCGTTGCTCATTTGCGTATCTTTCCACGGATCAAAATGAGTAAGTTTGAGATTGAGAAATGTCAAGTGAAATGCAGAAAACAAATTTAAAGACTGGGTGTAGTTCACCTTCAACATGGGCCCTTAAAATTTAACCACCCTCTACAAAGAAAGTGATACATATTTTATTATATAGAGATTATTCCATAATGATTAACAAAATAATAAATATTGTGCTTTAAATGTACACAAAATTGGTGGTGGGTATAAAAGATTCGGCACAGCCGAATATAGTGCTCTTACTTGTTTTGTTTGATCTAGTCATATAATTGATCTCATCATTAATCGTAAATATTTTTTCAGAATTTATTTTGTAGATTTTGTGTAAACAATACATCAATTGTTGACTTTAAAACTTAAGATTGTCTAATGAATTTTTGGTTTTTATGTTTGATCTAGTCATATAACTGATCTTATCCTTAATCGTAAATATGTTTTCAAATTTTCGTTTTTATAAGCTCACGCATAAGAGCAAGCATTTATACTATTAATATATATTATAATATCTAGTTTATTTATTATAAAAATTGGAATAAAAAGTTACTACGAAGCCTAATATACATCTATTTTTGTTTGTATGTACATAAGTGGGTGTATTTAATTTTCAAATGTCAACAATAACTAGGTAAATATGTTTCAGTCGATATATCGAAATATCGATATTTTAAATATAATAAATATCGATGGTAAAATAAAATATCGATATAATAAATATCGATAGATTTTTCCAATTTGCCCATCCCTAACCTAAAGTATAACGTTAGTTTTCTGGTTTTGAGGTTAAGTTGACTAGAAACTTATATTGACGAAATCCTAAGTCCGCACATCTACAATATTTTAAGACTTTATCAGGTTTTTATTTTAAATGTACCAAAAGAACTTATAACATCAAAAACTGAGCAGATGGAGACATGGTATAAACACTATAAGGGACTTCTAGAAACAATAGCCTACCCGAATCAGAGTTTCTGTAACTGTGCCAAACATACAGTTAGGACTGATATACCCACGAATAGCCCAACAGTATTAGAAGTTGTCTACGCAATTAAAGCTTTAAAGAACAAGAAGGGTCCAGGAAGCGACAACATAGCGCCAGAATTGCTGGAAGTAGATCCCAACGTCAGTGTACTATTGACACTTTTTGGAGAACAGAAAGTCTGCATGATGAGCTGGAGGAGGGAATCATTGTCAAAATACCGAAGAAAGGTAATCTGTCGGAGTGTTTCAACTGGAGAGGTATCACACTTTTGAGCATGATAAATAAAGTGATAGCTCATATCATAACCAGCCGACTTACGTCTGCCTTGGAGCCAGAACAAGCAGGCTTTCGGCCAAGAAAATCTTGTGTCGACCAGGTAAACATCCTCAGAATTGTAGTTGAGCAGTCTATTGAGCAAGCTTGCTCATAACACTATTTGGAAAGCACTTGAATGCAAAGGTTTCCCACCCAAAATTATATCACTTATACGTAGTCTGTATAACTGTGCCACTTGCAGAGTTCTACATGAAAATAAACTCAGCTGCAGGATAAGTGTAAAGAATGGCGTAAGACAGGGATGCGTTATGTCTCCTCCAGCAACAGCGAAAGCAGGGTTGATTATAAACTTGACAAAAACAAAGTGCATGGGTATGAACGTCCAACACCTCCAAATTAACGGTACCATTCTCCAAGATATTGAAAGCTTTTGTTACTTAGTATGGAGAGCTTCCCATATAGTACGAAAAACTAAGATCGATATATTTAACTCCAGTGTGAAGTCAACCCTATTGTATGGATGCGAGATCTGGAATGCAGCTACCCGAGATATAAATGCATTGCAGGTATTTGCCAACCGCTGTTAAGGGAGGATCTTGAAAATCTTTTTGCCAAACGTTATAAGTACTGCAGCCACAAATCAAACACCTTTGCGAATGGTAGTGGCAAGTGGAATTGGCGAGATCACACGTTACACTTGACTTGACGAGAAGTGCCATAGATTGAAACCCACAAGGGAGCAGAATAAGGGAAGACCATCTCATACTTGGAGAAGGCAGCTTGGGAACGAAGTGGTATTTGCAGGGAAGACCTGGAATGAAATTAAACTCATTGCTCAAGATATATCTCATTGGAATACATTTGTAATGGCCCTATGCTCCACACTGCAACCACGGGAAGAAATATAAAAGAAATGCTATTCGGGGTAAATTTTGTTTTAAATTTTAATCAATAACTCTTTTTGTTACATACGGACTTGAACAATTACTTGGATTACTTCGATGTGTTAAAAATTAAATAACAAACGAAGTTTAAATACTATGTTCAAACCCTTAACAATTATGTACGAAGGTAAAATGATCTCATCGTAGAGTAGTCAAGACTTCTGATTTAAAGTTATATGCCATTTTGCTTTATTAGTTCCGGCGCCATCTTTGATTTTGAATTTTTACAAAGTTAACAGTTTTCTACTAGTCTAGTCCTTATCTTCGATGCACTAATTAAGGGGGTTAAGAAAAAAATTATCCACCATTTTGTGTCCGACGCCTTCTTGGATTTTATACTTTTTCACAGTTCACTGTATTTTACTATTTAGGGGATTGAAGTGGACGATGTCTTAAGACCCCTTTTACAATGCCGAAATTGATAGGCAAACAGATGAATTTGTTGGCAAGGGTTTGAAGTGGTAGAGTGTCTTGTACATGGCTGTTTGTAGTGGATATTTTTCGTTTCTCTCTTACTTTTTTCTATTTTTGCTCTCGTTTTACATAATTTTTCTCATCGCAGTGTCTGTTTGGAAGTTTGTCATAAAAATTTAGCACAATGCTACAACGACAATAAAAAATTCAAGGAAAAGTAAATTTCTGTCTGTCTATTAATTTTGTGATTGCCTGCCCTTTCTTTTTAGAATTGTGAAAGGGTACTTCTTCTTTGTTTGATCCATATATCAGCCATTTTACTTTGGACGTCATCTTGTATTTCGGCTTTTCAATAGTTTACGCCATTTTGTAGCGGCAGTAGGTTCGTTAATTTTAGGAAGAGCAACAATAGAGCATTATTTTGGTCCTAAATCCTATAGTAGTTTCAAACTGATTTGTAATTTTTAATCTCATTGTCTCTTAATTGAATGTCACTATTTGCCAAATATTTTATTTTGTATCAGTTCACTTTAAAGTTCCACACTTTCTAAAAGTAACATTTGTTTAAATAAAAACAAACACCATAAAGGGTTAAAGCATACAAATTTCTTGGTGTATGGAACCAAAATTTTATGTCTTAATTAATGTTCTTCAATTGATATTTAGAAGCGTGCAAACTAATAGTAAAATAGTCAAATCTATTTTCGAATACAAATTTTTCTATTCATTGTTTTGTTTTTGTATTAAATTTTTATTTTATTAATTAAAAATACTTGCTATTAACGCCAAAATGGTTTTTCTTTATCTCTCTTCCCAACAAAATGTTTATTAATAAAATTTATTGCATAACAAGATTTTAGGTTTAATCTACACTTATAACATAAATAAATGGTGGTGATAAGAGATATATATATAAATGCAGTAAAATTTTTTAATATGTATTTGTTATGTTCTTTGTTTGTAAAAATCATTAGATTGACAAAGAGTTTTTTGATAACAAAGAGAAAATTGACAACAGAAATAAGAACAAAGAATAGCGACTGTCTACCTTTAAGCCTAGTATTCAATTTAAAACTTCGTATGAACTTTTGCTAAACTCCTTAAAAATAAATCGTAAGAAATACTTGTGGAATAATTTTGTCTAATCAGTACTCTGTTTATAACCTACTAGCTAATACCCGGTGTGCTTCGCCACCCCAAATTTTAGTATTTAATTCATATGGCAGGTACCACGCCCACTATTGTTAATGCACCCATTTTTACCATAAATGTTTATTCGAATATCAAAGTTGCTTTTGCAAAATTTTAGTACTCTAATCGATATCGTTTTCAAGATATACGAATTTTAGTATTTAATTCATATGGCAGGTGCCAGGCCCACTATTGTTAATGCACCCATTTTTTTCATAAATGTTTATTTGAATATCAAAGTTGCTTTTGCAAAATTTTAGTACTCTAATCGATATCGTTTTCCAGATATACGAATTTTAGTATTTAATTCATGTGGCCACGCCTACTATTGCTAGTCCGCCCATTTTTTATCCAAATGTTCGTGTGGATGTCAAAGTTTACCGTACTTAATTTGAAGACTCTAGCTGCATTAACTTTCGTGATATATAATATGTAATACTGATTCTTTAATAGGGCGTGGCACCCCGCTCACTTACAATTTCAAACCAAAGTATAGCCTATAGTTCCTTCCAGACATACAGAAAGATTCTGTGAAAATTTCAAGGAAATCGGTTCAGCCGTTTAACCGTCTATGAAGCACAAACAAACATACAAACATACAAACACACATTGATTTTTATATACATATATAGATTAAACATATAAAATGCTTCTGTCAACATTCAAATTACATTTTATTTGGTACTAGCCAAGCCCGGCGAGCGTTGCTACGCCACTTAATGAATTAAGATACATTCTGAATTTAAATTAAATATCAAGTGCAAGAAGCTAAAAACTTAAACTTTTTTTATGGACATGACACTGCCCACTTTTCTAATCAAGAAATTGTATGGTCATGACAGCTCAATATGTGTGTAAAGTTTCAGAAAAATCGGTCAAGTGCAAGTAGCTAAAAATGATAATGAAAATAATAAAATTCAGAATGCATTTTTATTCATTAAGGGCGTAACAACGAGATCCGGACTTGGCTAGTTGTATAATAAAAATTAAAAAAATAAGTTTGACAAATGCAGACAGACCTTAAAAAAAGTTGATAACGCTAATAAATTATATTAAAAAAAAAAAAAACAGTCAGCTGATTGGATACGAGTACCTTATAAATCTACCTTGGTATGAAAGAACATAATTCTGTGGTTTTCATGGGCAACCCCGTATATTCATTTTATACGATTTTGAGTTAATGATGCCATATTGCTTGGTTTTAAACGGCCTTTACTTAATTTTAAAAATTTCTCAAATAAAACGGACCTAATCCGATTATTTTAATGACATAACAACGTAACTTCTATATATATTCAAAAATCGTTCAGCACTAACACGGTTTGGAGACCTACAAAAAAAAAAATTTGATTTTAAGACATACGTTGCAGTCCATGAAAACCACAGAAATATACGAAATTCAAAGCAAGAGCTGATCAATATTTTTTTTGTTGCTGGATTTAAAAACTGTTGTTGGAGATGAAATTCTTCGTTTGAAATAACTATGGTTGCTCAACATATTTCACATACTGAAAAAGAGTATCACCCTTAAATGAAAATCGATAAATATTTCCCATAAACAATTTTAACAGATTTTTTAATAAAAAGCTAACAAAAGTTTTTAATTAGAAGGAAAATTAACATAAACAAGTAAGAGCACTATATTCGGCTGTGCCGAATCTTTTATACCCACCACCAACTTTGTGTACATTTAAAGCACAATATTTATTATTTTGTTACTCGCTATAGAATAATCTCTTTATAATAAAATATGTATCACTTTCTTTGTAGAGGGTGGTTAAATTTTAAGGGCCCATGTTTAAGGTGAACCACATCTAAACTTCAACTTTTTTCTTGTATTTCATTTGACATTTCTCAATCTCAGACTAACTCAATTTGAACCGTGGAAAGATACGCAATCGAGCAACGCTTTTAAATATTAAAGATTTTTATAAAAATGGGCGTTCAAATCAAAATGCATTTTGTGCACTTCGTGATTCTTTTGGTCAACATAATCGTTCGAATTCGTCCACAATCGTGAGAATTGTAAAAAATATTTAAATGTCTGCAAAGCAGGTCTGTATGAAATGTGAAAACATCTGTGAATGCCATCTTAGTTCGTTGAATGGGAAACATTGCTGTTTTTCACGATAACGTGGCAAAAGAGCAAGCAACCTCGACTCATCATCGTGCCCAACAATCGAGCATCAACAGTGTCATTGAAAATATCTACTATCGGATCGAGGTGTGCCGCCTAGGATGGGGGGGGGGCATTTGGCCGATATTTTGTTCAATACATAATTGAAGCATACAAATATTATCATTATAAAAATAAATGATAATAATTTCATAATAATTTTATTCAAAATCAACATAGTCCCTTAAAATTAAACCACCCATTATAACTTCAGTATGCTAGTAAAATGTTTTCGTAAATTTAGTCTTTCAATGAAAGTGGCCTTCAAAATACGCGTGTCAATAAAGTTTCTGCTAATAAACATAACTTAGATATTTCAATATAGTCCTTTAGTATTCCAAAATCTTTAGTCATAGAGAATTTACATGAATTTAAGAGGAAGAAAGTGAATTTAAGGTTACATTTTAAGGGCCACAGGGTGATTTAAAATATACATTCTCTGCATTTTTCTAAAACGGGAAATTTATTAGTAAGATTTTGATTTTTAAACTTCTATAACATTTTGCTTTTGAAAGATTTTCAAACGAAATAAGTTTTGTATAATTTTAAAATTTGTTAGCCATTAGTACATGAAAATAAATTGTTTATAATGTTTAAAGATAATTTTTTTTTTACTTAGGTCAAAATTTTCCTAAATTCCCATTTTTAATAGAGCATAACTTCAGGAGAACATAGGCATAAGTTGTTAGCATGCCATCTAGTAGTTGCTAGTAGAGTCATGTATCTTATCATCTTTATCTTATATTTAGCTACAGTACAATAAATGGTGCAGTGTAAGATGAATAAATGCTAATATATATGACTAATATATTTCTATAAAAATTTAAAGAAAAAAGTGTGCGTGGCACATCTATTTTCCGTTATAACGAAGACTTTGACCAAAAAACCATGTTTGCAAAATTTCAGAATCGTACATATAGTTTTGTCAGTTTTATTACGTTTTAAATTTGAAATATACACTGAGCGGTATAAATTTTCGTACATTTTTTTCTATAATTCTTTTTCTAATTCAGAGATTTAAGCGATTTTCAGGGAAAAATATTCCTTTGACTCGATAAATATATATTCGAAGTTTCATGACTCTACGTTTATGCGTCTGGACACAATTCAAAAGTGAAAGTGGGCGTGATAGTAGGCGTGTCAAAGTTGTTTTTGCTAATGAGTACAACTTAGGTGTTTCAATATAGTCCTTTATTATTCCAAAATCTTTATTAATAGAGAAATTATATGAATTTTAGGTAAAACGTTATATGGGAGGTGGGCGTAAAAGTAGGCGTGGCATATTGATTTGCCGTTACAAGAAAGCGTGTCCTCAAGAAGCAAAGTGTGCAAAATTTCAGGGTCGTACATCCAATTTTGTTGCTTTTATGACGTTTTTGTTTTTATATACCGAAAAATACACTGTGCGGTATAAATTTTCGTACATTTTGATCGATAACTTCTCTCCTAATGCATAGACATTAGACAATTTTCGGGGAAAAATATTGCCTTTACCCAGGAAATATATATTCGAAGTTTCATGAGTCTACGTTAAGGCGTTTGGACACAATTCCATTTTATTCGATGTTCGAAGGACACGGTTTTTTCGACCTACTCTTGCTTTTCGAGCTATAACTCTCTTCTTAATATTCCGATTTATCCCATTTTCAATACCAAACAAACCTTGTCTATAAGAAAATCAAACACCGATTCAGAATATATATACTTTATGGGGTCTAAAATGTATATTTTGATGTGTTACAAACGGAATGACAAAATGAATATACCCCCACCATTTTTTTGGTGGCGGGTATAAAAAGGTACGACTATTTACTTCATTAATAAATCGATAAATTGTCACAAGTTTTACAATATTTTCACAAGAATATTCTGTAGGCTTATTTGTATTTAAAATTTCCCATAAGGGTTATTTCGTTGGTACGGGTGGAACATTCTGACCTAACATATAACTAATTTTTATAACCTTTACTTGTGTTATATATTTCCTTGGAATTTCGTTTGTAATTTCTGCAGTACTCACTTCTGACCTCATGAGGTATATATTTTCTGAAAGATTATGTTTAGGCGAGTCGACTAAGAAATTTCAGTTTGTAATGCAATATCAATATTTTGCAGATATCTAAAAATAAATTATTATTTAAATCAAGCATAACCACCCCATAACTTTTTGATATATGAGCAATTAAACTCGACTGCCTATATGATTTCAGTCATAAAAAAATTTCCCAAATCGGTCACTAATCGGCAGAGTTGTAGGCAAAAATAATTTTTATAAATATTTGTTCTTTGAAGTAAATCAAGTCACTAAATCACCTAATTAATTTCTGGTCACACCTAAGACACGATTATATAGGACGTAGTCTTGAAAATTGCTGCTGACAAAGCGGTTGAAAACTATCTGAGATACACATAAGCACAAAAATACAGTTTTCTAAAATTTACAAAACAAAAGCCGATTTTTGTTTAGCTTCTGAACAACAGAGAGAATCGATATGAGTACAAAAAAATATTAGCAAAATAAAATACACTTTAATTATTTTCAGAAACCCTTATAAATTATAAATTTATAAATGGATTAAATTTACCCACTTCAACCGCTTCCAAATCGTTGTCAAATGAAAGGGCTTGTATACTAGAATATAAAGAAAAAAAAAATTTAAAAAATTAACATCTAAGATTGTTCTCTTAACAAAATAGCATGTAAATTTATTCTCAATTTCATCATGACGACTTGAAACAAGTAAATAATTTTTTTTTTATTAAACTTAAATAAGATTTTAATTGAATATTTTTGTAGTTTTTAATAATAAAAAAAAGATACAGAGAAAATATAAAGCAGCTTATTACAAAGCCTTTCATTTATTTCTTACAACTGCTGTGTCGTTTCGGCTGCAATAACCCATTAAGTCATGTCAAAAAGTTAAAATTTTTAGTAGTCAAAAAGTTATCAAAAAATGCTCAACAAATTTTCAATTTGATCTGTTGAAGAATTCTGCACCCACTGTTGGGTATCATTTCTTCAAACGCATACCGCAATACTGAATCAATAAGCACTTACACATCCAAAACAAACATAAAAGTAAATTACATATAAAGCAAGCAAAGCAATAACAAAAACAATAATGTACAAGAGCAACACATCATATGGCACTTTACGCACCTTTTCATCGTATTAGTGGTCGAGTGGAGGGTTATTTGATGCTGTAACTGTTTCCGGACATAATGCATTTATCCTACAACTAAATAAGCCTTAAAATTGTATGCAAGTACTTACAGCAGAAGCAAAAGCAACAACAATTTGTACAATTACAAATGAAAATAAGCAAAAAATAAATTGTAAGTGCAACGAGTATAAAAAGTCAAAGGAATGCTGGATGGGTATGGGTATGAAATTGAAACTCTTCGAAACCTTGTAAACTCAATGCTAAATATAATATTTTCGGTTGGTCAAACAAAATATTAATATATACTGCTAGTAATATTTTTTAAATAATTTTTTTTGTTTTCTTTTTTAATTTAAAGAAAACTGCTTTCAAGCAAATGTCTCTTAATTTTTCAGTTTTTTTATGTATAACGTTATATTAATGTAAATATATTTAGGTTTTATTTAAGTTTTTTAAGCTAATAAATAAACGAATCATTTGGAAAAAAAAATTATTAAAATACTTTTTGTTTTTTTTTGTTTAAATAAAAAAAAATATACTGCGGTCGAACGAATGTCTATGACTATATGTGACAGCGCATAGAAAAAGGGACCTAAGGGTAAAAACAGGTTTTGTTCAGGAGAGCCATTTTTAAGATTTAAATACGTGTATTTTTGGTTTACCATCACTGAGCATGTTGGTATTGGTCTCATTTGGAAGCGACACATCTCATGACGTCAGGAACGTGTCAACCTTGAAAACGCGCGTAGGTCGTCCCTACCTCTTGTTTTGTTTAGTTGGTTTTTACTGTTTTCTACCTAGCGCGCTGTTTCCATGAGTTTGTTATCAATTTTGCTCGCGTTTTTTCGAATACAGCTTTATTTTCTAAAATTATTAATTGTGAATTATAATAAATACTCATTTATAATTCTTTTAAATCGTGAATATCACTCTGTTAGTACGAAAATTTTTTCACGCGAGTTTAGTTATTTTGTTAGTTAGTGCTTAGTAGGGGAAAAAATGAAAATAAATAAATTTCACCATTAGGTCCCTTTCTATTTGCGCTTAGAATCGTCGACTTTACTTTTATAAAACGCGCATATCTCTGGGAAGGAACACTTTTGGGGCATGGTATCGGTCTCATTCGATTCTCAGATGTTGTCCACATCAAAAAAAAAAAAAAAAAAAAAGAAAGAAAGTGAAAATTGTTTTTTTTTACCCTTAGGTCCCTTTCTCTATGCGCTGTCATACATATATGCCTTAGGTTAGTGTCCTAAAATCAAATAGAAAATCACACTTTTTCCTTATGCCCACCAAAAAATATTAATTACTGCATAATGTTATTTGAGAGTCTACTGTAGAAGTAGATGGTTTGATGATGGGTTCTACAATTGAAGTTGCTCACGCAAAAAATAAAGAATAAGGTAATCCATTTCGAAAAAAAAACACTCTTTGCATACGCACACAAAGCCAAATAGAAGTACAAACACAATTTCATCCATCAGCTAACGCATATCTTTTTATCTACCACTACTACCGCATATGCAGCAAAAGGAAACAAAAATACAAAAAGTGTATGTATGTATTGATTATACCTTTGAAATGATTTTTGTTGTAGGTATGACTAAAAGAATAACTGAAAGTAGTTGCAAAATAAAGACTGACTGACTGACCGACCGACTACATATCTGAATAACTGACTAACTGTGATGTGACTGACGTACCCGGTATTTATTTCGTAGATAGATAGAATTTCGCAGTAACGTCCACTAGAATCAAAAATGCACACATTTACAAATACCTGCATAACTAAACAGGCAAACACAAATCCATACAAACATGCTAGCAATGTTTTGTTCAAATATGCATTTACATGGTCATTTGGTCACTTTCGAAAGCGGCAGATATTTGCATAAGCGTAAAGTAAATGTCGACTGGTATTTTCTATTGTATTTCATTCAAAGCTTGTACACAATTATGTACACACATATTTGTGCTGGACGCATGTATGTATAAGTGCATGTAATGCATATATAGTATTAATATATACATACATGCAGCATAACGAAAAGAGGCAAGAAAAAAGTAAAAATTGGATAAAAAAATTACAACATACAATCATGCGTGCATAACAAAATAAACATACAGGTATTATAATGCTAACATACACATACAAACACTGACACATACCCGTTCATACAAAAATATATTTAAGAAACATTCGTGGCATATTTTTGCGACTTTTTCGGTACATTTTTAAATTTATAACGGAAGTGTACTTTCTTCATTCGATTAGTCTCTTAAATTAGTAGATAGAACCTGTTTTTGCAATTTAAGAAAGAGTAAAAAGGGAGATGACTTTTTTTACTAAGTCTTCAGAATGATACCGATTTGTTGCTGGATTTTCGCTTGAGCCTTTCGCTGGTATTTAGTCCAACAGACTTTCTCCACTGGACGTATTCACCAGCCATTTTCTTTTCAGTTTATGACATGTTGCAGCATTTCAATTCAATTTATATAAATGTATGTATAATAGGTTGACGACATTTTCGATATATAAAATATGAGCCGAAATTTTTGTTAAATATTGTTGGTATGTTGAGCGTTTTTCTTTTACTAAATTTATATTTTTTATTTTTTTTGTTCTCACGGGCCAGGTGGTTCATTCTCGTTCTTTGCCACTGAGAAATGAAAAAAATTTTAAAAATAAGGGCTTTGGTGATACCATGTGATATGAAACGCAAAAACTTATCATTACACATTTTCACAGAATGGGAATCGACACTCAGAACTTTTTATGACTTTTCAATAATTTTTTTTAAAATTTTTTCATTAGAACTTTATGTTTTTGTTCTTTTGCTAGAGTAATTAAATGTTCAGGATATACGAAAAGCCGGAATTCAAAAAGTTTGAAAACCCTCAATTTAAAAGGAAACGGGTTTCGGTATTGTTTTATACGTAAAACAGGTTCGAATAACAGAAAAAAGATTTTTTAAATAGTTTATTTTTGATTAAAAATTTAGTGTAATAAAAAAAAAATGAATTCATTAAATAGTCTTTTATAACATTACCAGTAAAATGTCAACAAGTAAGAGTACTATAGATGGCCATGCCAAATCTGTTAACTCTCTTTACCATCATGAACATAGTTATAATGACCTTGTCGTAGCATAGCCAAGATTCCAGATTAAACTTTGTACACCATCTTGCATTACTATTTGCGCACCAACTATGATTTTGAATTTGTACATACTCGACTGTGTTATAATTGACTACTTTCAATAGACACCCACATTAATGGAAAAATGATTATCCCCTGTTTGTATCAGACGTCATCCTGGGGACTTGGCACTTTTTATAGGTTAATGTATATTGTAGATGTTGTAGATGTTTAGGTGGCCATTAAATATTTTTAAAATTTTATAGTTTGCTGTATTCTACTGGTCAAATCCTTTCAGTTGACACCAATATTGAGGGGAAGAAGGGGGTACATTTTTCAATACTAGATCAAACCCATATACAAATTAAATATACACCATTATTAAGTGGCGTCCAGTATGGATTTAAAATCTTTTATAATGTTAATATTAAGCTAATCAAGCCCTTTCATTAGGTAGCTATCCATCACGATTCTCTGAGTTGTTCCGAAGCCGAAAAAACTAAATATTCTAATTGAAAAATTTAATTCTATTTTGGTGTTTATGTCTCAGTTTGTTTTAAGCCGATTTTTTAATGTTTCTCATATTTATATTTCTAGTTTATCGCTTATAATTTTGCCAATTAGAGACTAAGATTTTTTTTACAATATCTCTATCATATTTATAAATAGTAATTGATCATTCGATTAGTCGACTCTCTTATGTAGGTAAAGTAGCGTAATTATGGAATTAATTAACGATAAAATAAATTTCTGAAAGAGCTTGAAAAATTGTAATGCAAAAGTTGTTTTATGGGTAAGGATATATGTTTTTAATTGAACAAAACCCGGTTTTGTGGAATAGCTCGAAAATTGATAAATTCTAAAAACTGTTTTAAAGAAATTGAAAAAATATAAAAGAAATTACTTTGGGATATATTCGGAAATGGGTTTTGAGAACTCGTTGCTCGTAAGTTATTGTGTTCTATAATAATTTTGATGTTTTTTACAATTTCACATTTGAATTCCGTCGACTTAAAAGTACTGTAAGCAGAACTACATACACACATACGTACATAAATACATATAATGAAAGTTATACATATATGCAGTTCTTGTTTTGTGTATTTCGAAAAGTACTTTTTTTAATTTTGGTGGCACAATTTGTAATTTCTAATTGAAGTTCCTGCTGGTCATGCATTTGTAGATGTATTCAAACATGTCAGCAATCGTTTAAAGTGTTTGTTTTAATATGTATCTTTTTTAGATGTGTATGTATCTACCCAGTAGTTCTTACATTAAAACAGCACTTCTTTTTAATATAGCTCTTAATTTATGTCTTAATGTTACTAATATAAATGTGAATGTTTGTATGTTTGGATATTTGTTACTCAATCACGCAAAAACGGCTAAACGGAACCAAATGAAATTCGGCACATTGATATAAAACAACCTAGATTAACACATAAGTAGGCTACTTTTTATCTCGCGAAGTCGTTGGCAGACTCATCATAACACATCCTAAACGGATTGTTTGTGTTGTAAATATTTTTATTTTTGTTGTTAATACTAAGTCTACCTCTTATCCCAATAACTACGCAGACGAAGTCGCGGGCACAAGCTTGTAATAATATGTTTTCAATTAACGGACATATTTATTTAGTACTAGAAAAGCCCGGCGCGCGTTGCTACTGCCCTTAATGAATAAAAATACATTCTGAACTTAGATTGAATATCAAGTTCAAAAAGCTAAAAATTTTAAATTTGTTTTTAATGGGCGTGGCACTGCTCACTTTTCTTATCAAGAAATTGTATAGTCATGACAACTCAATATGTGTGCAAAGTTTTAAAAAAATCGGTGAAGTTTAAGTAGCTGAAAAAGATAATTTTTTTATGGGCGTGGCACTGCCCACTTTTATAATTACGAAATTGTAAAGTCATGACAGCTCAATATCTGCGTGCAAAGTTTCAGAAAAATCGGTACAGTGCAAGTAGCTAAAAATGATAACTTATTTCTTATGGGCGTGACCCTGCCCACTTTTCTAATCACGAAATTGTAAAGTCATAACAGCTCAATATGTGCGTGCAAAGTTTCAGAAAAATCGATCTAGTGCAAGTAGCTAAAAATGATAACTTATTTCTTATGGAAGTGGCCCCGCCCACTTTTTGCCACCCATAAACACTCCCTGGAATGTGTAAAACCACTTGCCCAAGTTTGAGTCCGATCGGTTTTACAGTTTCGGAGTCTATAGCTACACACACACACAGAGTTTCACTTTTATATATATAGATAGATAGATAGATAGATAGATATCAAAGAGAGATTAACTGGCACTTTACCGTCTTTCGAAGACATTTTTTGTACAAAAGAAAAACGAAGTCTAAAAGTCAACCAATTTACAGGAAACAAAGACTTTACAAATGTCGTGAGAAGTATTTGTGATGATTCAAAATGTCTGTAAAAGTAACCAAGTGGTTCTTAATGCCCAGAACTATCAGGCATACACATACATAAATGCATGCGTATGAATTTGTGTATTCGGCTGGATGAGTCTATTGAAGGAAGTCGAAATTAAACGAGTTTTACAACTTTGATTCACTCTTTTTTCTGTTTTATTTAACATTTTTTTTTTTTTAATTATAAAACAACAATATGCAAATAAGCTTATAGATTCTCATGCACACATAGACGCATACATTTACGCATTTAAAAAAAGCTTTCAACTTTACGTAGATCTTTTAATGTTTATGTGTTTCTTTTTTGTCCAGTTTAAAGCACAAATATTTGTTTTGTTTTTTACTTTTATACCGCAGAGGGTTGTACATATATCAACCTTATATGCTGGCTCTTAAGTATAAAAAGCCAGAAATGCGAAATCGTAAAAATTTACGCCTGTAAGGTTTGTGAAGTGTGGCCTGCAATGATTTTTAATTAAAATTAATTAAGATAAAAAAAACAAACTCATATACTGCTTTATAATTGCGTGTTTGTTTTTATTTTTTTGGTCTTGTGGCAAATGCAACATGTCCTGCAAAATATATAATGCATTTCGAATAACATTAATGGTTGGGTGAAATGCTGTGATTATAGACTATTTGGAAAAGAGTTATATGCAAAATATTTTTTTCATTCCCCATTTTTTTTTATACAAACCGCACTATTGGATAATTTTCTATTCGATAAAAATCTAAATTTTTTATAAAGTTATTTTCGAAAAAGAAAAATATTAAAATACACCTTGTTTTTGTTTCTTTCTAAAAAATTCCTTATTTGATATGGAAACTTCACTTCCATTTATACCTGGCACTTATAGACTTTTTTATTTATTTGTCAAATAAAAATTATATTTTTTTACAAATCAATTTTAAATAAATACTATTTCTCTAAGCGGTCACTTGCAGAAATGTCATTACCCCAACCCAAGTAAGTTATATTTCGCTGATTGTGAATATTTTAAAATATTTTCCATAAGATCCCATAGAAGACCTACAAGCAGTTTTATAAATGATGCCAATGGAGGTAATTTAATACAACTGAGCCCTCATAAAGCTTCCGGTAATTTTGACCAACGCAGTCCCTACACAATGACCAATAATCAAGAATCAAGAACAAATTTTATTGGAGATTCGTAAGTAGATTATAAATGATTTTAAACCATATTATTTTGAAATTTTTTGCTTCATACATATGTACGTATGTATGTATGTGTTTTTTTTTAGTCTTCCAGCTACCGAAAGACCTCGTGCCGTTGCTGTCTCGACTACAGGGGAAAAATATCTACTAGATTTGGATGCTAATGCACCAATTTCAAAATCTAGCTCAAACCCTTTTACAGTTCCTAGTCCCCGTTATTCTACGCCGTTTATGGAAAGAATATCTGAACAGAACACTTCTCAATTATCGCAGGAATCTGTAAAGTTGCATAAAAGCAGTTGTAAATTGAATAAAGTTCAGAAGGTTTGATCCTAATTTTATAATAAAATAAGTATTAAGAAAATGTTGTTTTTTTTTAGAGCACAAAACGTTACGTTAGTCAAAAACCCCGTTTGAATTTCACGCCACGTAACATGAATGCCAGTTCCTCAACTCAGTTAGTGGCTAGAGATCCTGCTATGTCAAAAGAAACATTTGAAAATGTTACTACAGAAACACAAACAGAATGTTTTTCACCCTTTTCCACCAACTTATTAAATCAGCGGCAGTGTAAAACAGTGGCGACAAGTGCAACAATGCAATACGTACCCATGGAAGGTTCCAACCGGTATTTTAGTGAACCCCTTAATAGGCAACAGAAATTCCTTGCAACCAATTCACCACAACTATTAAAACCCTTAAAGATTTATACCAAGAACAATCCAAACCTAAAAAAATATTCAGGTTAACATTTTTAACTCATAATTGTGTATTTAAATTAATATAACTTTTTTCTTATTTACTTAGAATTTCGTAGTTTCGCCTCAGCTCTTACCTTGATTACTGTACTATCTTGGCTATTTTCTACATTTTTTGATGTTGAATGCTTGTGGGGTTTCTTGGACAGTTTGTGGCAGTATTTTCAAAATTGGTTTTTAACCAAAGAGAAACCTAAAACAAAAATGGAAATCTTGGTTACGTTTTTGCAGGACCTGTGGTCTTAAAAAGTCATATTGATACCACTGTATTCATAACCTTAGTAGTATAATAAAGATTTCATAAATTGGTTTAGAGAGTACGAGTGTTAAATACATAACTTGTCTCACATGTATGTTTTTATTAAAATTTATTAATTAATTATCTTAACATTAAAAGGGGGTTTGTTAACTTAGTTTAGTTTTGAGCAGTGCTTTCATACATAGATTACAATATAATATTAAACATCAAAAATGGTGTCCAAATTTGAAATATCGATGGCCAATGGAAATCGCTACAGGAAGGTGATACAAAGCTTTTTGTGTCGGATATTTGATGATTTAGAAATCGCATTTATTTTCATAGAGGACAAGTGAATTGGTTAAAGATCTTGATCCTTTTGGGCGAGTAGCGGGGACATCTTTTTGCAATAATATGAAGTAAAAATATTTTTTATATCGCTAAAAATCGACTTTTTATTAAAATTCAAATGATATCTCACATTTGACGCTCTTTAGTTATCTTACATATTATAAGTGTGCTTAAAGCATTTGGTATTTTTATTTCTGTCTTGTTCACTACTAAAAGTATTAACAAAAAATTACCTTACCCCATGCTTAAACGTGGTAATTTAAATAATAATAATAATAGGTTTCATTTTAGTGCTTTCTAGCGCATTTGGAGTTAATGACTTGCGTCTTATGGCTATAAATTGTTAAGCTGATTTCACTTAAGAAATTAAAAGTTATTGCAATATTTACTTTGCCTTTTTGAGAAAGCAAAAAGATAATTGTATTTAATTTGCGAACAAAATTGATCTCTGCAGCATATCTGACACTATTGATCTTATGAAAATAATAAATAAATGTTATGCTTCTCATTTTCTATTTTCATTACGTTGTCTCATAAATAGTAGTTTCAAATTACATATGAGTATACCGATAAAGATTGTTGAAATCTAAGCTGGTATCGAAAATGCATTACACTCGACTAATATAGGAATAGATTTCAATATTCTTAAAAATGATTACAATTTAATTAATTTTTAAAAATAGGATAGCCAGAATAAATATGATTTACAAGATATTGAAAACAAAATGTTGGAAAAAATAAAAACTTATATTTATCACCTTTTTTCCATTTTACATCTTTATGAAAATTAAATTTCATAAGAAATTAAAAAAAATGTATAAGACAAAAGCTGAACTGCAAATTTGCTGAAATGTCCCCTCTTAAAAATCGCATATAAAAAATAATTTTCAAAATATTTTGACAGTAGCATTCAGCATCAGCTAAATAAATCATTTCAGTTGTAATGTTGAGAAAAAATAAAAAGTTATAGATATTAATAACGACTTATTTATTCATTCATCAGATAATGACAGTTGGAAAAAAAGTTTTTTTTTATACCCGCCACCAAAAAAATGGTGGGGGTATATTCATTTTGTCATTCCGTTTGTAACACATCGAAATATCCATTTTAGACCCCATAAAGTATATATATTCTGAATCGGGGTTTGATTTTATGACGATCTAGGTATGTCTGTCCGTCTGTCCGTCTGTTGAAAGCACGATAGAGGTCGCACCGAAAAAGCTAGGGGGCTCAAATTTTGCCAGAATCTTTCTTATAGACAAGGTTTGTTTGGTATATAAAATGGGCTAAATCGGAATATTAGGAAGAGAGGTATAGCTCGAAAAGCAAGAGTAGGTCGAAAAAACCGTGTCCTTCGAACATCGAATAAAATGGAATTGTGTCCAAACGCCTTAACGTAGACTCATGAAACTTCGAATATATATTTCCTGGGTAAAGACAATATTTTTCCACGAAAATTGTCTAAATCTATGCATTAGGAGAGGAGTTATCGATCAAAATGTACGAAAATTTATACCGCTCAGTGTATTTTTCGGTATATTTAAAAACAAAAACGTCATAAAAGCAACAAAATTGGATGTACGACTCTGAAATTTTGCTCACTTTGCTTTTTCGTGACACGCTTTCTTCTTACGGCAAATCAATGTGCCACGCCCACTTTTACGCCCACCTCCTATATAACGTTTTAACTAAAATTCATATAAATTCTCTATTAATAAAGATTTTGGAATAATAAAGGACTATATTGAAACACCTCAGTTGTACTCATTGGCAAAAATAACTTTGAAACGCCTACTATAACGCCTACTTTTTACGTTATCTACCGTTAATGAAATTTAAAAGCTCATAAAACCGTTAAAATTAGAGGTATGATGATAAATTTTGCTACGTCTATCCCCCTAGGCAATTTCATTACTATGCCAAAAAATTAAGGTGCCACGCCCACTTTTACGCCCACCTCCCATATAACGTTTTACCTTAAATTCATATAATTTCTCTATTAATAAAGATTTTGGAATAATAAAGGGCTATATTGAAACACCTTAGTGTTACTAATTAGCAAAAACAACTTTGACACGCCTACTATAACGCCCACTTTCACTTTTGAATTGTGTCCAGACGCATAAACGAATATCGAATATATATTTATCGTGTCAAAAGAATATTTTTCCCTGAAAATCGCTTAAATCTATGAATTAGGAAAAGAGTTATAGACAAAAATGTACGAAAATTTATACCACACAGTGCATAATTCAAATTTAAAACGTAATAAAACTGACAAAACTATATGTATGATTCTGAAATTTTGCAAACATGGTTTTTTGGTCAAAGTCTTCGTTATAACGGAAAATAGATGTGCCACGCACACTTTTTTCCTTAAATTTTTATAAAAATATATTTGTCATATATATTAGCATTTATTCATCTTACACTGCGCCATTTATTGTACTGTAGCTAAATATAAGATAAAGATGATAAGATAGATGACTCTACTAGCAACTACTAGATGGCATGCTAACAACTTTTGCTTATGTTCTCCTGAAGTTATGCTGTATTAAAAATGGGAATTTAGGAAAATTTTCACCTAAGTAAAAAAAAATTATCTCTAAACATTATAAACAATTTATTTTCATGTACTAATGGCTAACAAAGTTTAAAATTATACAAAACTTATTTCGTTTGAAAATCTTTTAAATGCAAAATGTTATAGAAGTTTAAAAATCAAAATCTTACTAATAAATTTCCCGTTTTAGAAAAATGCAGAGAATGTATATTTTAAATCACCCTGTGGCCCTTAAAATTTAACCTTAAATTCACTTTCTTCCTCTTAAATTCATGTAAATTCTCTATGACTAAAGATTTTGGAATACTAAAGGACTATATTGAAATATGTAAGTTATGTTTATTAGCAGAATCTTTATTGACACGCGTATTTTAACGGCCACTTTCATTGAAAGACTAAATTTACGAAAACATTTTACTAGCATACCGAAGTTATACTGGGTGGTTTTATTTTAAGGGACTATGTTGATTTTGAATAAAATTATTATGAAATTATTATCATTTATTTTTATAATGATAATATTTGTATGCTTCAATTATGTATGGAACAAAATATCGGCCAAATGGCCGCCCAATCTAGGCGGCACACCACGATCCGATAGTCCAAATGTTCAATGACACTGTTGATGCTCGATTGTTGGGCACGATGATGAGTCGAGGTTGCTTGCTCTTTTGCCACGTTATCGTGAAAAACAGCAATGTTTCCCATTCAACGAACTAAGATGGCATTCACAGATGTTTTCACATTTCATACAGACCTGCTTTGCAGACATTTAAATATTTTTTACAATTCTCACGATTGTGGACGAATTCGAACGATTATGTTGACCAAAAGAATCGCGAAGTGCACAAAATGCATTTTGATTTGAACGCCCATTTTTATAAAAATCTTTAATATTTAAAAGCGTTGCTCGATTGCGTATCTTTCCACGGTTCAAATTGAGTTAGTCTGAGATTGAGAAATGTCAAATGAAATACAAAAAAAAGTTGAAGTTTAGATGTGGTTCACCTTAAACATGGGCCCTTAAAATTTAACCACCCTCTACAAAGAAAGTGATACATATTTTATTATAAAGATATTATTCTATAGCGACTAACAAAATGATAAATGTTGTGCTTAAATGTACACAAAATTGGTGGTGGGTATAAAAGATTCGGCACAGCCGAATATAGTGCTCTTACTTGTTTAGTTTTATAATAAGTATATGAAATTTGACGTTTGAAATGAAGTAAGAAAGATAATTTTTTTTCATCTATTGATTTTGACTGCCGAAGTTTAAAAAAAGTCAAAATATAATATATATTAAAGAGCTGCGTAAAATGTTCTAAAAATTATGTGTTCTATTTTGCACTACTTCCAATCGCTGTGTTAACTTATCTCAACACGAAACCTTAAAAGTCAAAGTTTGTGTTCAAGTTTTTCTTATGTCTAGATATACTATCCAAACATTCAACAAATATTTTAATACATTTATTTTTGTAAGTTTTAATGTTTTGTTTCAGTTTTTTTCTATTCATCAATGACTTTATCGTTTAGTAGAACACATAATTTTGCATATGTGTATTCTATAATAAGAGCGTAGTACATATAAACTGGTATAAATTTAATA
Source organism: Phyto melanocephala (assembly GCA_941918925.1). Classification (NCBI taxonomy): domain Eukaryota; kingdom Metazoa; phylum Arthropoda; class Insecta; order Diptera; family Rhinophoridae; genus Phyto; species Phyto melanocephala. Next base: position 51,318,862 of record OW799234.1, read on the forward strand.
AGATTACTTGCTCTTTATTAAATATGTCTTAGATTTTGATAAAGTTTTTAATTCAAATTAACTTAATTTAGCTTAATTGTAAATGCAGTACAAATTTCATTTAACTTGTTTTTGCATACTTTTAAGTATTCGCGAACTTTTAGGTGGTTTTTTATTTAAGGCTATAATACTCGGCATGTTTTTTACATCTGACTTAAGAATTTGTGAGACATATGTAAATCTACATGTCTGTCAAAATTGTACTTTTACAAGCAAACGTCGCTGTCCAGCAGCAGAGATTTCTGCCAACGGCTGTTGTCAGATGTTTTTATAGAAGAAAAAAAAAACGCGCTCTAATTGAAATTTTGTCAGATGTCTCAATACATGTTTTTACAGAAGTAATATTCTAAAGGTAACACACGACATGTTCGTATTCAGCAGTGTGGAATTTGACAACTCAGATGTAACAAACATGCCGTGTATTAGCTTCTTTAGAGAATTTTAATTGCCAAACTAATTTCTATTACAGCTGGTGTTAAACAGTTATTTAGTGGTTAGTTTGGCTTGGCAATTCCGAATTATTGGCGTCACCTTCAATATTATGGTTAGGGCCAAGGCATCAGGTAGCCTTGTTTCGTCAGCTAGTTATTTTTTTCTTCACTTATTTTAAATTTCAAAGTCTATAGATAAAATACAATTTTCTCTCCTCTCACATTTATTTCAAATGTCAAACTTTATATATAAAAAATCGAAACAAAACAATTCTCTCCGAACTGCAATTACCTGATGAATAAATATGCCTTGATTAGGACCTTTATGTAAAACTAAGTCATTTCATTTGAAGGTATTGAATGAAAGAAAATTAAAAAAAATAAATAACACAGTGGGCCAATTCAAAGTGGTTGCATATCAGTCGTATTTGTACTATTTCATATTATTTTATGCATGCATAAAATTTTTGTTAGTAAATTCCATACAAAAAAAATAATATGACTTCACACATTTGTTTCCTATGTATAAGAAATTGTTTATGTTATACTTTTAACCATACTGTCTCTCAGAGAGAATTTCTTCGCTTCTCACCTCTCAGAGAGAATATTTTCTATTTTCTTCATTCTTGTATACATACAATCTTTAACAGCGTAATCTCTTTGTCTTCTTTCTTGTATTAAATACATAATTTGTTAACAAAAGGTGTTCAAAGTCACTAGTCATATTAATATGAATTATATGACATAGTACAATATGAGAGTCTACTTTGAATTGGCCCAGTATATTTTTGTTACCGTAACACTAATTTCAAAAAATAAAATCATTTTGCAGATCAAATCATTATTTTAAATAAATTTTTTGAATAGGAAATTTAAAAATATCGCTCAGTTATCATATACTGAAAAGAACATGTCAATGTCAACAATCAGAATTGAAACATTTGGAGCAATAATATGCTTGGATATCCTCTAATCAATGCTACCGAGTAAAGTTTGCATTATATTAGAAATAAAAATCAATCATATAAGTAAATATGCTAAACGTGTGAAAAAATTTGAATTTTTTTTAATAAAAATCTTGGAACTACGGAATGCTCGTTATTCTGTTGAATTGAACAATTGAATGCTCTTAAGTAGGTTATGTGTATGCAGACTAACAGTAATTATCGAAAATTAAAAAAAAAAAACAATTTCTCAAATAGAGAACACAACAAATAGTGAAGATCTTTACAGCATGTACACAAGCTGCATTTACCCCATCTTGAGCTATTAAACGTCTATTATAAGCTCTCCTAGTATCCAGAAATTGTAAAATTTTTTAGATTTGACCTAAATATACTTAGGGAAGGCTATTCTGAATTTTAAAACTTATATTTTACATAAAAAGATTATATTTTTGTTGTTGTTGTTAAACTTAGATGAGAACTCAGATAGTGTAAAGATAGCACAAGCAATAATCGTATTCATGTGCAAGTCCATAATTAATTTCTTAAGCTTGTTGCTTTACAGTTTCATTATTATTCAGATTTTTACCTCTGTCATTTTGAAGTGTAAGAGAAAAAAATCATGGCGCCCTTTGTGTATTTCTCATTCACATTCTTCCGCTTTTTTTGTTTTATTAAACTAAATAAAGAAAAAAAGTCTTGCATGCATAAATAATTCTGGTTGTATGTTACAACCCCACAAATATGCAAATATCAGCAGAAAAGCCAACAGATATACAAACAAAACAACATATGTTACGACATGTACATATATTGTGACAAAATTTTTAACCCACTTCTTCCCAACCTCCCCAGCCTTTATTTATTTGTACGGTTCCATACATAAAGTGGACAGGCGGAGTTTACACTGTCAGTCCCCTAGAGAATTGTATACTTTTGTACAAAAACAAAAAAGAGTAAAAGTGAAGAAATCCATAAAATAAAAGGACTAATAATTTAAAAAGGATACTACCAAACCAACATTAATTTTACAAATGGGTGGGGATGAACTTGAATGGAGATTTTATCTTGAAATAAAAGTAATAATAAAAAACAAAATAATTCCTATGAGAGTTTGCATGGGTATGAGCAGAATTTTGTAATATTTTTTGTTTCTACTAAAGTTCGATTAAGAAATAAAAAAAAAAGTATTAAAATAAGATTGAAAAAATATACCTGATGGTGTTGTGTAACGGTATTGAGGTTTGTTTGAATTAAGCATTAAAATTATTTCTGATGTATGTTAAAACATAATGTTCATAGTTGTGTTTCACTGCATGTTTTTAACTTTTTTTATTTTAAATTTGTGCCAATTTTAGGTATCAAGAAACTTGCTACCTTTATTTTTACCTCTTGTTAAACAAACTTTTAATACTGTCATTCCTTTAATTTGAAAATCAGTTTTTTTTCAACAAAAAATTTGTATAATGTCGGACAAGTCACAGTTTTTATTATTTCAATCAATTTAAGAAATGAAAAAAGACAATTTGTTTTCGGTTGTATTTAATGTCTGGAAAAAGTACAAGTTATTTTTGAAACTTTGAATGTTAGAAGTGTATTGTAGTGAATTGCCGCCTACTTTGGATTTAGCTTAAAGAAAACCCTTGACTGATTCAAACAACACCATTTCCAAAAAAAAAAATTGTTCTCTTAATCTTAAACGTTCTTCTGTTAAAGTAAGAAATCCTAGGCTTCCATTAGGGGTACTCTCTATTAAGGAAAAAAGTTGCAGAACATTTTATAGGTAAATTTGTTTCATCAATGAAATTATTAAGATGGTTATTAAATTCTCAGCTCTTATATACATATCACATACAAAGTTTTCTTCTACATACTTATTTTTTGCAGTTAGTCATCATGACAAACAGTGTACTAAATACGTACAGTTTGGACTGTTTAAATATTCTAATGGCGACAGAAAATTTTTTGTAAAAACAAAAACAACATTTTTTTTTTAACAACAACACACAAACATAAATTTGTTTTGGCAAAACGCCGTAAAACAAGCAATTTATGTATGGCTAGTTAATAGTTGTTATGCCTTCTGTGCTAACTGGTGTTGGTATTATAAATTCCAATAAATTTACAAGGATATTCTTTTCTTTTTAAGGAAATAGTTTACAATAGTAGCGGATAGTTATCCATAGAAAGACAGTTTATTTAAGGGTTCCTTTTAGTATTTAAAAATATTATAGGTTTACAGCATCAATATCATAGAAGCTTGTGAGTTAAATAGATGATATTTACATCCAACCCTTTGACATTCCGATCAAAGAGTGCTGATGATGAAACTGGGCTGGTGTCGGGAGTATTATCCAACTATTTTCTTTCATTATCACAAATAAAATTTAATTTCTTCATATAAAGTGAGAAATTTATAATTAAAAGATGAACTTGAGCCATTAATAAAATATAATGTAAATGTCTAAAAAACATAAAAGTTCGAAAAATCTCAAAAAAAATTATTTTTTTTATGAAGACAAATTATTAACAATTGTATATAAAACATGTCCTTGTGTGAGAAATAAGCGAATATAACATTGTTCAAATGATTGGTGGTTTTTTGAACGTTGCTACGGATGCGAAAGGTGACTAATCGTGCGCGAAGGCGAGTTATAGTTATTAGAAATCTTCTATTATTGGTCAAATCGTTGGCGTTTACACAGTCGTATATACATGTTAATAGAGAACCATATTTGCAAATAAAGGGTGTTCAAAATTTTAGGTTGCATATTAATTTTGATAAAAAAAATTTTTTTTCAAATATTAAACATATATTTTTATTTTCAGTTTATTAAAAATACGTTCTGGTTAAAAATGAAAAATTATGTCGGTCAGGTGACTCCCTACTGGCTCGACATACTCCCAGTATTTTACAAAAATTCTCAACAACTTTTTTTAATAAACAGTTGTCAATAGTTTATAAACTATGCCCTTGAACTATTTTGGGACTGATGCTGTTAACATCTGGTTTTTAAAAAACCCCACAAAAAATAGTCTAAAGTGCTCGAATCGTACGATTTTGGTGGCCAATTAATACACTTATCGTAAATAATGCGATTTTGGAACACTTCTGGCAAAACATCTATTATTTCTCTTAATATGTGGCATATTCTACACATTTTGCTACGTCTAAATTATAAATTTTCCATTAAATCTGTGGATAATCTTCCTGTAGCGATTTCCACTGAACATTGATATTTTAAATTTGGACACGCTTTAGACTAGACAGAATACTTATATACATATATATTGTAATACGACAAGCCATTTCTTTATTAATGTGTACTGACGACGATAGCTTCGTTAGCATTGTTTTTGAGAAAGTTTTGACTAATAATACCGTCGAATTAAAATTCGCACCATCAACATCTTGTTCATACATTTTTAACTGGGTAACATCTTGTGGAGGGTTTTTTCTGCTAAAACTAAAGTTTTGTTTGTAACCATTGATATTTATTTCAACATGTCGGAACGTGAGTACATATATATTAAAATGCAATCGCCTATGTGCCATCTTTGTTGGCCACCTCTGTTTTGTTAATTTTTCAAGCACTGAAATCCAGCGACTGTGATGTGCCTGTATGCGTTCAGTACAAAGAAACTATTTCTTAATGCTGTTTATGTGATAAGATACATATAATAAAAAAATTTTTATTATTCCGAAGATGTCAAATTTTAGTTTAAAATTTTTTTGTTTTAATATACCTTAAGAATTTGAGTTGCATGGCTATATCATAATTTTAAAAAACCATAAGCCTTAAACGATAAATATATATATATTATATTACCAGGCTTGTCATACGCTCCGACTGGAATAACTTTAACCCTGCAACGTCATCCTTCGTCAGAATGACGACGTGCTTTCTTATTTTCGAATTAAAAATGTTTTCTTTAATTAGTTTTGGTCTCATTTTTCGTATAGCGTTAGTCGCTTTTGAGCTTTTGGTGGTCGAAGACGTGTAGTGAACTGCGCACATTGTAAGTATACTATTTTCGGCTTCTAGTTTTTTGCCATACTCAAAATGACGAAGGATGACGTTGATGTAACTTTTAGGTTTTTCCGTTATTTTTTCTCGTACGAATATTTTTACCGTATATCTCAGATGGCTTATCAACGATCACTAAAAGATACACAAATTGAGCAATTCCTCTCCTGGAGTGACAACAATGAAATCGAAAGCGATATTAGTGAAATAAGTTGTGACACAATAGTCGAGCAGGATGAAGCTATTGAAAATTCTAGCTCTTCAGACGTGGATGAAGATGAGATTCCGTTTAATATTTTGAGAGCGAAATCAAACGTGCGATAAAATTCTACTTCGAGGAAAAAACGGTTATAAATGGTCATCAGTTAATGGTAAAACACATCATTATGGACTTAATATCGTACCTAAAAGTCGAGGACCAACACGCCAATGCAAAAACATAATTGATACTCACGAATGTTTTGAACAATTTATAACAGGAGATATCGTTGACAAAGTTATAAAGTGGACAAATATCGAGATAGCGCAACGTCAATCAATCTTACTTTCAAATACGGATCAGACACAACGACGAAACACTAATGTAAATGAAGTGTATGTAGTTATAGGTATATTTGCATTGACCGCTGTAAAAAAAGATCAGCATTTATCTTTGGAGGAATTATTTGACAGGTCTTATTGTGGCACCAAATACATAAGCGTTTAACCCAAATCCAGATTCAAATTTCTCATGTCCTGCTTACGATTCGACGATAAGTCTTTACGTCTTCAATTAACAGGTGATAAATTTGCTCCCATTAGAAAAATATGGGAAATGTTTGTGCACAAATGCAGGGAATATTAGAATCCTGGTCCATACCTTACAGTGGATGAGCAGCTTTTGGCTTTCAGAGGTAAATGCAGTTTCAAAATGTATATTCCAAATAAGCCAGCCAAATATGGTATTAAAATGGTAATGTTGTGTGATATTGGAACCAAATACATGGTGGACGCAATGCCATATTTGGGAAAAAGTTAAAATACTTCTGCAATGCCTCTTGGAGAGTATTATGTCAAAGATCTGACTAAAACTGTACATGGGTCAAACCGAAATGTTACCATGGACAACTGGTTCATTTCAATACTACTAGCAAAATCGTTAGGAAAGAGCCCGTTCAATTTAACAATTGTCGGCACTCTTCAATCAAACAAAAGAGAAATCCCACTTGATCTAAAAGAAAAAAGGAGTCGTAAGTGTGGCACAGCCATGTTTTGCTATGATAATAATTTAATTTTGTTATCTTATAAACCAAAGCCAAACAAAATCGTGTACCTTTTGTCATCATGTAACGAGCAGGGTACTATCAATCCTAAAACAAATTAACCCACCATGGTGGAGTTTTATAATAGTACCAAAGGAGGAGTTGATACATTCGACCAGATGTGCAGTGTCATGAGCTGTTCAAGAAAAACGAACAGGTGGCCGTTATGCCAATTTTTTGGAATTTTAAATATGGCATTTATTAATTCCCTTATAATTTAATGCCACAATATGTTCCAAGAAGGCAAGAAACCTGTTAATCGCGCAAGTTTTATGAAAAACCTTTTTTCGGGACTCGTAAAAAATCAACTAAATGAAAATGAACACTAACCTCCACTGTTAGAAATGATATTCAAAATCATCTTCAAATAAATAACTCCACAGATTCCGAAAATATAATTTCAAAAAATGAAACAGGAAAAAGGAAGATATGTGCAGTTTGTCCATCTGCAAAACGAAGAATGACTAATGTAATTTGTGCAAAGTGTCAAAAAAGGCTGTGTGGCTAGCACAAAATTGAAGTTTGTGCCTCGTGCTTAAAATAAATTAACTGACTCCTTAACTAAATGTTTTTATATATCTTAATATATGTATTATAAGAAACTACAAGACTTAATGGAAAAAACTGTGTTATATATTATACTTTTTATGTTTTATAATTCTTTATTTAAAAAACCATGCCAATTGAAGAAAGGCTATGCAATGTTAATTTTACGTTAAATAATAAAAAAATGTATGAATTTAAATTAAATTTTAATAAAAAACTAACTTAATATAATTAATTCATCTCTGTTAGTAAATATTTTTGCTCATGGTGTATCTTGTTGCCTCTTGAAATAGATCGTAGTCAAAATGACGAAGGATGACGTTAGTGTACAAAAAATAAGGATGACGTTGCAGGGTTAAATTTCTTTCACCTATTTTAATTAATTAAATATAATTTTAATTAATTCTTTACTGTTTTTTTTTAACAAATCTTTGCATATCTGAAGGTGACATTTTATATATTTATTTACATACAAGGCCTATAGAGCAAAAATTTATATGACCCACCTAAAGGTATGCGCACTGAGACATGTTTTCTATGAACGATGTTGAAAGAAATGTCTATAAATATTTCGCTTCAAAAATTAAAAGTGGTTTAGATTTTTGTTTAACTTTTTATAGAGAAGCAAAATGTTGTTCAATCTCACTTTCGTAGGAAATTTTCTATTATATGCTTGTAAACGGTGGTTAAATTTATAGGGCCGATGTTGGTTTTGAATTAAACACAAATTATTTACAAAATTATTATCATGTCTTTTTATTATGATAATATTGGTATGGTTTAAATATATGTGGAACAAAAAATCGCGACATTGGCGGCACACCTCCATCCGATGGTCCAAATTTTCAATGAGAATGTTGGTGTTTAATTGTTGGGCACGATGAAGAGTCGAGGTTGATTGTAGGCATTCACAGATGTTTTCACATTTCATACAGACCTAAAATTTAAATATTTTTCACAATTCTCCCAATTGTAGACGAATTTGTAAGATTCTGTTGACCAAAAGAATCACAAAATGCACGAAATATATTTTAATTTGAACGCTCATATTCAAAATAAACCTGAATTACTTTAACGCGATGCTCAATTGCGTATCTTCCATGGTTCAAATTGAGTCTGAAATTGAGAAATGTCAAATGAAATGAAGAAAAACAACTTGACGTTTAGTTGTGGTTCACATTCAACATCGGTCCTTAACCATCCTTTACACACAAAGTGATACATATTTTATTATAAAGAGATTATTCCATAGTGACAAAATAACAAATATTGTGCTTTAAAATAACAAAAAATTGGTGGTGGGTATAGAAGATTTGTTACAAGTTAATTAGTTATTTAAAAACAAAGTGGCAACGATAAACGAATAGTAAACAATTCCTTTATACCGTAGAAAATATGGTAACTTTTAATTTATAAACCTCACATTAAAAGTTAAAGGTAGAGTGATCTTCTATTTAGCATATCGGATACTTAGATTAAAGTGAATAAATAATATGTTCCAATTACTTGAATGAAATCAAATAATAAGAAGCATAATATTTATTTTTACACTTTTCATAATCAAAATTCATATTCATCTCATATTTTTTCGTATTCCTAATTAGTTCAGATTCATTTTTGCTTTTATGGTTTTATTTTGTCAAATTTATTTAAGTAAAATAACGTTCAATTTAATTAATTAAGATTAGAAAAAGTAGCGCTTAATATGAACTGATATTTTGTTAAGAGTGATAGTCAGGTTTAAGTTTTCATTAATCTTGTGATAGGTACCACCTCAATTTTTATTAGTTTTTTATTATAAGCTCTACCTCAACTATTCTCTGTCTAGGTTTATAACTTTTATGTTTTTTTTTTGTTAAATGTCCCATTGTACGTTATTATAAAGCAAACACAAACAAGATAATTCTAATATTTACTATTTTGTTTATCAAAACCAAAAAAAAAAAAATTAAATACATGTATTTACAGACACACATATTTATATATAAATAATTTTAAAAAGTTTTATGTTTAGAATAAAATTTTATATACAGAACCATAAAATTTACCAACCATTTTTTCTGTTTATTCAGTCATTTAGCCAACCGACTAAAAACATCTAGTCAGCCATCCATTTTAACCCACAATGCAGACGTATGAGTAATTTTTAATACCAATACGTTCGCTAGATGTTGTAGCTAAATATATCTAATAGTGTGTCATAAAAGTATACGTATGTATTTGTGTAAAGATTGTTGTTTGTTTAGGCATCATTGTCAAACGTTACTACAGTTTTTTATTGTCTTGTTGTTGTAGTTGCTGATGATGGTTTTTTTGATGTAGATCCGGTTTATATACCCTTAACGCGAGAGTGTTAAAGGTTTGTCATTCCGTTTGTGATTTCTGCAATATTTATTTCAGACCCTATAAAATATATATTTTCAATACTTATGGATAGGGAAATTGACTTAGCTAAGTTCCTCTGATCGTCTGTTCGTATTTTCGTGTATATATTGAAATCAAATTTTTGTAGACCCTTATGTAAGTTAATACCCCTAATGTTCTACCACTCAATTCGTGGAATCGTAAAATACAAAGTCATTAATTTCTAAAATAAAAGATTTCCCACACTGCCCCAATTTAAAAGGCATAATCTTTCACTGCACCTTTTGCCAGACTAATTTCCCAGAATTCAGGAAATCAGTCTGCACATGCTGTCAACGTATTTCACAACAATATTCTATTTCTTATTTCTCGTTTAATAAATTCCAACTAATTTTACAGTATTTTATTTTTTATTCTCATTTAATAAATTCCAACTAATTTTACAATATTTTATTTTTTATTCTCATTTAATAAATTCCAACTAATTTTACAGTATTTTATTTTTTATTCTCATTTAATAAATTCCAACTAATTTTAAGTCTTTCCCAACACATTGTGCCCCAATCATTATTGTAATTTTTTTGCTGACGATACGTCTACATTGTTTACCGTTTTTAATTATAAAATAAAGTTTATGGACTACACTATTCAGTCGTAGTCAAGTACTCGAAAAACAAACGTTAATTTATTTAACTGGCGCCCAACGTAAAATAAAATATTGTGTGTAAGTGTGAACTAGAGAACCTTAGTAAAAGTGATGAAAAGGATTAATTCTCGGTCACCAACATTTTCAAAAATTAAAACTTTAATAAAAATAAAAGACTAAACTCTGAACTAAATGAAAGAAGTTAAAATACATTTTTATAAACTAAAACTTTGAATTAATGAAAAAGTGAATAAATAAAAGAACGTTAAAATAAATCCTCCTTATATTAACTAAAAGAAAACGCTAAAATTATAAAAATAAAAAAGAAACACCAAATAAGAATGTTTAATTAAATTAAGGTAACATTTACCCATCTTTAGCCAAGAAATAGGAAAAAAAGGAGATTTAAAAGCTTTGAACAATTAATATTCTCTGAAAAATCATCTACAGCAAACAAATCAACCAACAAATCGACAAAATATCTATAATACAACCATCAAAAAACCAAGCAACAACAGAATCAACAAGCAAAACAGCAAAATACCTACATCAACCCAACAAACAATAGAAGTAACAACGAGAAGTTAACAGAAACGACAACAGGATCAAGAAACAAATTAATAGACAAACCAACAAAAACATCTACATCAACCCAACTGACAAGAAACAAACAAATCAAGATGATACAGAAGATAATCATTTTAATGTAAGTTAAGTAAAACTTTGAGCTAAGATTATAAATGTAAACTATCTTTTTAAGAAACGTGAAAATCAAAATTAAGTCTAAATTAAACTTAAGAATTTTGTAGACAAAAAATTACATTTTCGAATAGTCTTAACAAGGAAAGCAAGTGCAGATTTTCTGAGTAAAAAACATAAACTTCAAACCGAAAGAATAGGTTTATAACTCTGAGTGTAAGAAAAAGTTCCCCAAACGACAGAACCTTTGGACTGGATAACCTCCTCGGGGGATTCAGGAGTAGAGTACGATAGCAGACGAACTGAGACTAGACGAAAAGTACCCCTAAGTAGAGAACGAAGACATTTTTATTATAATTTACGCCAACAGAGACTAAACGACCAAAATGGCTAATCCAAATAACCTCATCAGACCCCCGGTTATAAATCCCAATCAGGCTCCGGGAAACCAGGTACCTAACCACCTGGGTATAACTGCGGAGATGGAAGCACGAATCATTAACTTAGTTAGAAGAACTTATGAAGAGGAACAACAGGCTAGAAATAGGGAAGAAATAGTAGTAGATCAGGGAATAGACATACGATACAACAACGATCTAACGGATCTGGACAAGATTCCAGACATAGTAAAATGTCTTAGAGATTTCTCTGGGAACCCGATAGAATTCGGATCCTGGAAGAAAAGTGTGGAAAGAGTCCTTAGGATTTATGACTCACTCAAGGGAACGCCTAAATACTTCGGAATACTGAACGTCGTAAGAAACAAAATTACGGGCAACGCGGATATTGCACTGGAGTCCTATAACACTCCATTAAATTGGGACTGCATCATAAGATGCCTTACTACACATTACGCGGACAAGAGGGACTTAGGAACACTGGAATACCAAATGTCTTCCATGACACAGGGTAATAATTCAGTACAGGACTTTTACAAGGAAATTTACGCCCATCTGTCTCTGATATTAAATAAAATCGCGTGTATGGAGGAAAGCGAGGCATCCATTAACCTTTTAACAAGAACGTACCGCAACAAGGCTCTGGATACCTTCATAAGAGGACTTAGAGGCGACTTGCCAAGACTTCTAGGAATAAGAGAACCTTCTGACTTACACGAAGCTCTGCACCTATGCCTAAAATTAGAAAACCAACAGCTTAGGACTCAGTATGCAATCAATACTACCAGGTCACCCCCAATTCCACAACGCAAACCCGATAACCATAATCGGAACCGAACTTTTTACCCCCAATTATCTCATTTGCCCCATATACCACGTTATCAGACAAACTATGCCAATCAAAACGATTTGCGAAGATTCAACACACAGGCAACACCCATGAATACTAATAGATATTTCAACTCACAGATAACCCAAAATCAACCGTTTCCATTCAGAAACAACTACCAAATTCCACCTAGACCTATTCAACAAAAACCGCCAGTTCCAATGGAGGTAGACTCATCTTTAAGATCAAAAATGGTAAATTACATGAATAGGCCAGCCCCAAATAACGAGAGGTTTTCAGGCGTAAGACCACTGCCACCATCGGCACAGGTACATCGTCCGGCAAAGCTACAAAGGATCAATAATATCGAAGCAAGCAATACAGAAACAGGTCCAAACGACGAATTAACAAACGACAGTCTGGAAATGGAACGGGTAAATGAATCAGATGAGGAACCGACCGAGTACATAGAACAGTATTTCGGACAAGAGGATAACGGACAAATAAACGAGTATTCTGACATACATTTTTTAGACTAACTTACTCTACTTTACCATATTTCGAGTGCAAGACAGCTGACGGACAAATTCTCAAATTTTTAATAGACACGGGATCCAATAAAAATTACATTCAGGGCTCTCTCATAAGAGAGCCAATTGAGAATGAAATTCCTTTCCTAGCTAACTCTGTTGGCGGAAAGGTTGCGATAACACACCACGCGTTCATTAACTTATTCGGTATTCGATCGGAAAATCTAAAATTCTTTATATTACCTAATCTGAAATCGTTCCATGGTATACTTGGCAACGACAGCCTAAAGAAACTTAACGCTATAATTTTTACTGCGAAAAACTTAATGCTAATTAGGAATTCAATAAAGATTCGCATAAAACAACAGTTATCCCAATCAGTAAATGCCATAGACATCAGAACGGACCATTAAACGGACAACCAGGGACATAGGCTAAAATCAATCTGCCGAAAATATTCAAATCTTTTCTCAGACCCGGACGAAAAACTAACCTTCATCACTACGGTAAAGGCAGAAATAAGGACAACTATCGATACACCGATATATTCAAGACATTACCCTTACCCGATGGCAATGAAAGACGCTGTCGAGGAACATATTCGGAAACACCTCGACCATAATATAATCCGACCTTCTAAATCTCCATATAACGCTCCAGTTTGGGTTGTCCCAAAAAAAATGAATGCTTCAGGAATTAAGGAAAGTAGAATGGTTATAGACTTTAGAAAACTCAATGAAGTCACCATTCCCGATAGATACCCGATACCGGAAATTAATGAAGTCCTTGCCCAACTTGGCAGCAACAAATGGTTTTCCGTTATTGACTTAAAGAGCGGTTTTCACCAAATTAGCCTTAAAGAAGAGGATATGGAAAAGACAGCATTTTCAGTTAATAATGCGAAATACGAATTCACTCGACTACCATTTGGCCTTAGGAACTCGCCTGCGATCTTTCAAAGAGCTTTGGACGACATTCTGAGAGAACATATAGGAAATAAATGTTACGTATACATAGATGACATCATAATCTTCGGTAAAGACGAACAAACTCACTTTGACAACTTAGAAGCAATCTTTGACACCCTACAAAAAGCCAACGTAAAAGTCCAACTCAACAAATGCGAGTTTTTAAAAAAAGAAGTCGAATATCTAGGCTTTATCATATCCACGGAGGGTATGAAAACTAACCCCGCCAAAGTTAAAGCTATCCAAACATTAAAACCCCCAACTAATATAAAAGAGCTAAGATCATTCCTAGGAATGTCAGGCTTCTATAGGCGCTTTATCAAGGACTATGCGAAAATCGCGAAACCCCTTACCTCACTTTTAAGAGGGGAGGAGGGACGCATGTCCAAAAAAATGTCATCAAGGATCCCTATAAGTCTAAATAGCGATGCCTTAGAGGCTTTCAATAAGATAAAACGCACTCTGGCATCAGAGGACGTTATGCTTTCCTTTCCTAACTTCGACCGGGAATTCCATCTGACAACTGATGCCTCCAATTACGCGATCGGCGCTGTTCTGGAACAAGATGGAAAACCTATCACCTTTATTTCAAGAACACTTAGCAAATGCGAAGAACACTACGCCACTAATGAAAAGGAAATGCTCGCCATAATTTGGGCCCTAAAATCCCTAAGGAACTACCTGTACGGAGCGTCTACAATAAAGATCTTTACCGACCACCAGCCCTTAACCTACGCACTCAGCAACAAGAATACGAATAGCAAACTCAAGCGTTGGAAGGCCATCTTGGAGGAATACAATTACGAACTGAGATACAAACCTGGTAGCAATAATATCGTAGCCGATGCACTCTCTAGACCAACACAAATCAACTCTCTGACACCTACCCAACATAGCGACGAAAGTTCATACCATAACCTAATACCTTTCTCGGATACTCCCATTAATGTTTTCAAAAACCAACTTATAATTTCGACTGGCGACCCCTCATACAAATTTGAAATAGTATTCCCTACTTACCACCGACACATTATAACCGACACAGACTTCACGAAGGATAAATTGAAATTATTATTAGGGAAATATTTGAACCCATCAGTGACAAACGCTATCAGGACAGAAGACCATATTTTAGGGAAAATTCAGGACATCTACGCCAAACATTTCAGACAATATAAAATCAGGTATACCAGAATAATGGTAAAGGACCTGATATCTGACACAGAACAGCAGACAGAGATATTAAACGAACATAGAAGAGCACACCGACACGCGAAGGAGAACAAAACTCAACTCTTACAGAAATTCTATTTCCCACAAATGCAAGCCAAAATATCCAGAATAGTTAAACAGTGCAAAATTTGTCAGGAGAACAAATACGAAAGACATCCGAGCAAGGCAGTCCTGAAACATACCCCATTACCAGAGTACCCAGGACAATTTATTCATCTCGACCTATACCATACGAATAATAGAATCATTCTGACCGCAATAGATAAATTCTCAAAGTACGCACAGGCTAAAATTATTAAATCAAGGGCAACCGAGGACATCAAGGGACCACTGCAGGAATTACTAATTTCTTTCGGAACACCCGAAAATATAGTGATAGATAATGAGAAATCTTTAAATTCCTCTGTCATTACCTTTATGCTGGAAGATCAGTTGGGAATAAAAATTTACCGCACTCCTCCATATACTAGCACAGTAAATGGACAGGTAGAGCGCTTTCATTCCACATTGACGGAAATAATGAGATGCCTTAATGCCGAAAAAATTTACAATTCTTTTGAAGACCTTTTACACAATTCCCTTAATAAATATAATCATTCCATACACTCAACTATAAACAGAAGACCTATAGACGCATTTTTCGGAAGAGCTTGTACTGATCCTTAATGAACTAAGACCCAGACGTTCAGCTAGATCTATAGACGCTTTGGGGACTGTTTGGAAATGGATCGCTGGGACACCGGACCACGAAGATTTCCAAATTATCTCGGACCAAACCAGGAACTTGTTACGAAATAATCAGAGGCAAATAGTTATCAATAAGGCTATTGAGGAACGACTACAGATAATGACGAACATGACGAATTCACTACTTAATACCGTTACAACCTCGGACACACTAAGGACACTAATGGTCAAGGACGTCGAACGAAAACTGAAAATTATGAACGAAGAACTCGTGAACATTAACTATGGTATCCAATGGGCCAAGACCGGCGTTGTGAACTCTTTCATATTTTCCAATTCTGAACTGACGATAGTAAAGGACCTTTTTACCAATCAGAGTTTGCCCTATAATAACCTAATTGAAGCTCTCGAATTTGGAGAGGTCAAAATAGGCTCAAGTAGAAACACATTAATCTTTATCATTAACTTGCCTAAAACAGAAAATACTATTTGCAAAAATTTATTCCTACGACCTGTAAGAAAAGGGAACCTCACAATCAATTTGCAATTTGAAAACGTAATTTTATGTCAAAACTCTATATTAACAATAAAAAACAAATGTAAAACTTTTAATGAAATATCCTTATGTAAAAGGGAAAACGTTGACAACATCACTGACACTAAATGCCTACCTAATCTCCTAACCGGAATACCGTCCGTTTGTCCGACAACAAATCATCATCATTTGCCAATAATAGAAGAAGTTATGCCCGGGCTAGTACTGCTAAACGGATATAACGGCGTAATCGCAATAGATAAGGAGGAAATTACCCTTAACGGGACATTCCTGGTAAAATTTCATAACACCTCCATAACGATCGGGGACAAAACTTACTTTAGTAAAGAAGTAACAATGGCTCGGCCACTACCAGCGATAGTCCAAACTTCCAACAAAGCATCTTCCTACGAAGAAGTACTATCACTAAGAATGCTAGAAACCCTACATTTCAATAACTTAGAGGAGATCCGTGATCTGACTCTCAAAAGCAGGACCGCACTCTTCACGAGCCTGACCTGCCCCCTTATTATCGCTATCGGTATGATTTGCCTTTTAATAAAGAAAACGCTTCTTAAAGGAGAAACCCTGAAAATAGAAACGGTCCACGTTCATTCGGCTGACCATCAAAACCATGACCCGTCCAACGCGGACGTTGGAATTTAAAGGGGGAGGAGTTAATACCCCTAATGTTCTACCACTCAATTCGTGGAATCGTAAAATACAAAGTCATTAATTTCTAAAATAAAAGATTTCCCACACTGCCCCAATTTAAAAGGCATAATCTTTCACTGCACCTTTTGCCAGACTAATTTCCCAGAATTCAGGAAATCAGTCTGCACATGCTGTCGACGTATTTCACAACAATATTCTATTTCTTATTTCTCGTTTAATAAATTCCAACTAATTTTACAGTATTTTATTTTTTATTCTCATTTAATAAATTCCAACTAATTTTACAATATTTTATTTTTTATTCTCATTTAATAAATTCCAACTAATTTTACAGTATTTTATTTTTTATTCTCATTTAATAAATTCCAACTAATTTTAAGTCTTTCCCAACACATTGTGCCCCAATCATTATTGTAATTTTTTTGCTGACGATACGTCTACATTGTTTACCGTTTTTAATTATAAAATAAAGTTTATGGACTACACTATTCAGTCGTAGTCAAGTACTCGAAAAACAAACGTTAATTTATTTAACTTGTATACCTTAGGCTTTTATATGGTGTTAATATATCAAAAATGTTTTCGAGAAATTTTCTATTGAAACATAATTTTAGATGCACATTTTGAGGTGAGATATTAGCCAAAAAACAGGATTTCCTCTGGTTTTTACCGATACATAAGCAGATGTTGCAGCTTCCAGATATTTTCTTGTACAAATATTGGTACAATCGGTCCATTACAGGCAACGATTTTTTTTAAATTATAAGTTTTGTTGTAATATTTTTTCATGTGTACGAATGTTTTAAATGTAGACCTCGTCAACCGAATTGCTGAAATTGCGAAGTTTATTAACTGTACGTCGCACGAACAAAATTATATGTAGAAGATGACATGCCATTAATAAACAACAGCATAGAATAAATAAAGATTGAGGAAAAAAGGGTTCCAAAAACAACTTATATATGGTTATGGTTGCATATTTACAGTGTTGTGGTAGGGTTTAACAAATTTGGCTTAGCCGAATATAGCCCTCTTTTGTGTTTTTTTTTTTTTTTTGTGTATGTCTATTATTTATATGTGAGTGTGTTTACAGACGTATGCTTGTATTTAAGAGGCGGTTTAGAGTTTGTCGGTAATTTAGTTTGAATTTGTGTGTTTGTTTTTGTATGGACAAATAAATTTGCGGTTAACTGTGAATACAGGACCCGTGTAAAGCTGCACACATTTTAATTTATATGCAAACATATAATTTTAGTTGTTTTAAAATTTTTTCATGTTTTTGTTGCTGCTGTTGCTTTTATCATTTGTTAATGATGTTTCGAGATTTATTGCTAAGTTTTTATTTTACATATCTAGCTATTCACTTTAAAACAGAAACTAGAATAGTATATATTTTTATCGAATTTAAATCATTAAACATGTACGACTTTTTCCAGCTTAAAATTAAAAACAAAAATTATAATAAAATAAAACTTTTTTTAATTATAATTATTTTTATATTCTGCATTACGAGTGACATTAAATCACTCGGAATTGCCATCAAATTGTTGTTATAAAAAATATGACTACAATGGCGATTCCGAGTGATTTAAGTTCAATCGCAATGCAGAACACAGGCGATTATTATATTTCTATATTATTTTATTTTACATTATCATACAATATTATATATTTTATAAAATAAATTTTCGATGGCATTGCAAATACTTCTACTCTTTTCAAGTTGATTAGTGTCCATTGAAAAAGGGGAGCTAAGTTTTTAATTGGCAGTATTTTGTTACACTCCAAAAAATGCCAGAACTTTTAATTTTAACAAGAGTTTAAATATATTTCCATTTTCTATATGGTTTTTTTGACACGTTTATTTTTTAACAAAATTTTAACATCTGTTGATGTTGCGAATTCTTTTTTTTTAACTTTAATTTATTTATATTTAGAAGCACAACTGGGTTCAAAATGGTAGAAAGTATTTAGTTTTATTTTACCTTGTTGCCTCTCCCACTTTATGCTGTTTCCTTTTTTCTTTTTTGGCTTCTACATTTTACATTGTTTATATTGTGGTTTGTAGTTTCAATGTAAAAACACTCACAACTAATGTTAGCCAAATAGTATTGTAAATAATAAAAAGGTTATTTCGAAAATATCACAATGGAATTTATCTGGGGGCAAATTATGGCATTCGAACGTGGTCGAAATTTAAAAAAATCTTTTTAGAATCTCTATAACTAAAGCACAGCGAACTCGATCGTTCGATCTTAAAATTTCGATCGTAATCGAATGCCGTAATTTGGCGCCTGGTGAAAATCTAAAAAAAAAATCACAAGTTATTTTAGACATGCGCTTAAGTTTCTGTTATAAAATTATTTGTTGCGATGTACCTAAAATTATATCCTAAACTGTTATGAATATTTCACAGAATAGTTAGTTGGTAGTTTTGTAACAATTTATTCTTTTGTTCTCCTTCCCAAATGTCCTTTCTATACCCAATAGTTGTCTATATTATTGACAGAGCTGCTACTACATGTACTACAGTTTATCTGTGAGCATACATCTGTAAACAAATATTTGCATGCAGCTGTGAGTATTTTGGGTTGTAGTGTGTGCCAAATTAGTGTGGCACATTAAATAAAACAAATTATTTAAATTATTTAACCTAATTTTTTGCACTTGTTACTTTGTTATTTATTTAATTTTAGTTTGTAGCTGTTGATAACTAATGAGGTGTATTGTAGTTTTATATGTTAGAGTGTATGAAGGGAAGCATCGCTTAGAAAATTTTGTATGTCAAATTGTTAATATTTGCTTTAGTAATATGGAATTTTATTTAAGCTTATAAAATTGTTACAAAATTTGTATATTTAGTTACAGTACATTTGTTCTTCAAAATGGTGTTAAATAGGCTTTTAAATTATTAAATTAGTTTTTGTGCAACACTGTTACAAATCATTTACAAGACATTATTTATTTAACACACGCTAGTGACAATTAAAAGAAAGGGTTAAGTTAGAATGTGGAAAATATTATAATTAAAAAAAAAAAAAAAAATATTTTGCAGATTCCTGTATGATGGTAAAAGTTTTTTAAAAATAATTAAAAACATAAATTATAAAAAGCTAAAAAGTTGTTGTCAATCCTATCAGAACTTTTCATAATCTATACAAAACTAATACCGCTAGGGACAGCAAGCGACGCTTTTTTGCCGCTCTTTTGCATTTCTCTTCAGTAAGGTTTGCTATTTCATGAAGGAAATATTTACGAGCCATCAACGAGTCGAAATTATTAAAATTTGCTACCGAAATTCGGAGTCAGTGGCCTCAACGTTTAGAGCGCTACGTTCAATTTATGGTCGTCATAATCGTCCTACCAGATCAACAATTGAGCTTCTAGTGGAAAATTTTGATCCACAGGCACAGTACAAAATGTTCCCGCGCCAGTGAGACAAAGAAATGCCCATAGTGTCGAGAATATTGCTATCGCTGAGACTTCATTTGAAGAAAGCCCTAATGTGTCTCTTACACGTCGTTCTCAAGCGGTGTGCATCTCTGTGACGCCGTTGTGGCGAGTTTTGCGCAAAGATCTTGACCTACATCCTTACGAGATCAAATTGACGCAAGAACTGTAGCCTCTTGACCACCAGAAGCGTCTTATGTCGTGAATTGGGCTGAGCAGCAACTTGAAAATGATTCGGATTTCCATCGAAAAATCATCTTCAGCGATGAGACTCATTTCTGGCTGAATGGCTTCGTCAATAAGCAAAATATGCGTTATTAGTCAGACAGCAATCCACACGTACTATATGAGTCATCATTGCATTCCGAAAAAATTACGGTTTGGTGCAGTTTATGCGCCGGCGGCGTCATTAGGCCGTACTTCTTCCGTGATGATCAAGATTGGCACGTTACTGTAAATGGGAATCGCTACCGTTCAATGGTAACAGAATATTTTTGGCCCCAATTGGATGATATGGACTTAGAGGACATGTGGCTCCAACAGGACGGCGCCATAAGCCACACAGCGTATGCCACAATCAGTTTATTGGAAACCAAGTGTGGAGAACATGTTTTTTCACGAAATGGTCCAGTCGATTGTCCGCCTTTGTCGTGCGATTTGACGCCGTTAGACTATTTTCTGTGGAGCTACGTCAAGTCTTTGGTCTATGCCAACAAGACGATTGATGAACTTCGTACGAATATCGAACGTGAAATTGCAGCAGTATCGCCCGATTTATGCTTGAAAACCGTCGAAAATTGGGTTCAGCGTCGGGACTTCTGTAAGCGTGCCCGTAGTGGCCACGCAAAAGAAATCTAGTTCCATACATAATGCCATCGAAAGTACTTTCACACGAATAAAGAATTTCATTGATATCCAAAACCGTTTTTGTTTTATTTAAAAAAACTTTTGTAGCCCTCTCATTGAAGAACCCTTTAGTATTTAATTAATTTTGCAGAATTTTTATTGCTCTACCCATGTGATACTTACATTGCTTTGTTTTATAAAATTTTTTTGGTTTACTGGATGTATAACTTATTAGTAGCTTTTCTAGTGAACGATTTTTATATGAATGTCCCATTTCGTAGATCTCTATTTTGCAACTGATAAACTTTTACATCATCCCTTTTATAATAGATCACAGCTGGGAAAGGTAGCAGAGAGTAGGGGAGAAACGTAAAAAAATACTCTAGAACATAGGTGCCCATTTCATCAAACAATTGTTTATAACCCCACCTCTTTTATTTGTATGCTCTTTAATTTAGTCGTCCATGAAGCAGTGACGATTACACATGCATAGCGGTTATGTTGATATTTGTTCAAATATAGTGCATAAAAAAATGATGATGGAATTAGAAAACTTTTTTCTTTTTAAAAATTTAAATTTAAAACTGCTAAATATATTAAATATTTTCCATTCAGCGTTTACTTAATTTTTATTAGTTTTTTAAACAATTTCTTGTATTTAATTTTAATGGAAATCCTTATGATTTTTTCTTCTTTTAACTAAAAAAATAGAAAATTCAGTATGAACTGCATTATTGTACATTTTAAAGAACCAAAGAAACATTTTGTGACTAAATTTTGAAAAAAATCTGTGATCTTACTTTTATAGACCACTGTAACTTAAAATTCTTTTACCAATACGGCTGCATAATATTTTTGGACATCTATGCTCTATAACATATCGCACATAATGGTCTTGCCTCAATACATGATTTCATGTCGATAGGTATGCTACAGAAAGGTACTATTTGCATAAAGTTTGCTTTCAAAAAGATTTGTTTATTATCAAAAACCAGCTTTTTAAATTACATTTGAAAATTCTCTTTTAATAACGTTAACACTGGGATCGGATTTACATATTTTTATGCTTCATTGATTCAACAAATGGCTCTATGATGCCTCACTACTATTAACAACTGGCAAAAATCTTCGTTGCTCCCCTTTGCTGATATTATGTTGCATTAAAACAAATTACCTGAATCAATTAGAATTTTTAAAACTTAATCGGTAAAATATCACATCTCTAACTTTGTTTTATATTCGCTATTGATATTGCGATATGACATGTTGCGTCCAGACTTTTGATTTTAGTTTTTGACCTAAATATGTATATCTTGGGTATGATTGGTTTTCATCCATTTATTGCAATGCTAACTAGTAAATGCAATATGTTTTATATAATCATATTCACACAAAACTGTATTCATAAATTCTGATTTCATTGTAATTGAAAATTTACAGTTTGCTGTTAGTGAAATTTCATTCGTTTGCCTCCTTTTGTCGTGTCTGTACATGCATTTCTTTCGTACCAAACTTCTAGTACCATTTTAAACACTATTTTTGTATAATCTTTTAGAAATGACAGTGATGTTTTGTATTTTAGATTATTGACAACATAGAGCGCCACCAAAATTGTACAAAAACACATCATGTATAGATATAGATATGTTCATTAAATTATTTAAGTAGAACTTTACCTATAACAACCTAAACGAAATTTTGAAAAAAAATTGAAAATGAGTAGTTTTGGTTCATATTCTATGGAAAAAAACTAACTGACATAGGGTTAAACGTTTAAATTTAAAATCTCTTACGGAGCTCGAGAATAGATAATAATTATCTAAAACTGAACCCATGGTACAGGTCCTACGTCATCGTAATTTATAATAATTATACAAATATATTTGATGTAATACACAAAATATTTTTCCCTATTTATCCTTTTAAAACCCGTTTGGTTTCTAAAAATCGAAAAAAAAAAAATTTTCAATTATTCATGAAATATTTATCTGGTGCGATAAGTGAAAGACTGTTTCATGTATATGCTACCCGCAGGTGATTTGTCCGTGAGACCTTATTTTGGTGAACTTTTTTTCACTGTAAGTACATTTAAGAATGCACTTAGCCCTAGTGCTTTAAAATGTGAAATTAACAACTTACCAAGTTTGGATGTGAATAGGTTCGTGTTATCGCTGGTCGTATGGAATGTAGCGAAATGTTTTTGAAACCAAAAGTCAACCAAGTCAAATTCTTCCATTTTAGGTAAACAAAGACGATAATAATCTCGTGGCAAAGTTGCGATGATGACACCAGCAGACAAACCGCACCAAGCAGTGCATTTTAGAGTCTTATGGGCAGCCTCTGAGTGCTTTTCACATCAAATTCTATCTGTTAACATACTTATTGAGTAGAAACAAGCTTCGCCGGTGAATACAATTTTTTGTTTAAAAAATTACAGCAAATTTTGATAATTAAAATCAAAGACTTGCAGACTTTGTTATTTTGTAAGTGTATTCAAAATAAATAGCTAATAATCACCCCGTAATATTGAATAAAAGTTGTTGTAATGTCGACATTTTATTAATGTAACAGTAAATTTCTACAATGTTACAACTCATACGACAGGCACTAAAGTTAACAAATAAATAATATTTTCAAACAATCGCAATTTTCTTTTCTTTTAATAATTATATTAAAAATCATATAAATCAGAACTTTTCCTATTTTATTTAACACTTTTTTTGTAACGTTAACATCATTTTATAAACTCTTTAGCAATTATTCAATAACTACTTAAAATAAATTGAAACTATAAATTCCAAACGATTGACCACTGATATAAATGCAATTGAAATGGTGCAAATAAAAATAATACGATAAAGAACTTTATTCTACTTCACATTTTGCTGCATCAGCACAACTTCATCTCATCGTAAGTAAAACATTTCTCGACATGCTTATTGGCACAGTCCATGACTACATGTAGTATTGGAAATCGTTCATACAACTATTTGTTGATGACTGACTGTTGGTCCAGTTAATATTACTACGAGAAAATGATGGCTAGATTTTTTGGTTTGAATAAAAAGTTTTCTTTAAACCAACAGTACATTTTTGTAAGCCATAAACATGCGAATTAGTGAAGTTACGATGTTTTATACTCACACACAAAAAACATCCTAGAAATGTAAAGCGATAAATAAAACATGTAAATTAAAAACCCCATTAAAGTAAAGAGCGTAACTAGTAGTATAGAAGAGAATTATATTTAATCCATTTATTTGCTTAATTTAGCATGTGGCAGAATAATTCCAAAACTTATTTATAATCTGCTACATTTTTACAGTGTGGTGTACTATGTGTAAAAGGTTTTAAAAAAGAAATCAAACAGTCGCACACCCACCTTTAAGACACTTTACTATAATTTGCCAATAGCTAAAGTTTGGACAGGCAACTAGTTCTTCGTTATATAACTAAACCTAAGCTAAAGGGAAGCCCATCTTACTTTTAATTTTCAACTGAAGTCTTATGATTAAGACTGCCAAATATGACAATTAAAATGCAATTGATACCTTTTAATTTTCTGCAGCCATATTTCAGCACCTTTCAGTTAAGTTTTAACATTTTAATATCTTTTGTAATTTGTCTTGTTACTGCCATATTATGAAAAAACAAGTAAGAGCTGTGCCGAATTTTTAATACCCACCACCAATTTTGCCTACTTTTATAGCACAAAATTTATTATTTTATTATTAACACTAATTGCTGTGGAATAATCTCTTAACACTAAAATATGTCTTACTTTCTTTGTGTAACTTTGATTTGCTATTAATTTATTTCCTTAAATTTAATCTTACAAATAAACTTTAATAATTTAAACATTAGAAATGAGACTACTGACTCTTTCTTGCTAAAACTTGGTTTTTTTCGGAAACTGGAAAGCAAAATTTGGTACCCAGAGGTAGTTAAAAAGTAATATTAGCTTTGTGTGGGCATGTCACCTCCTACTTTTCAAATTATATAGTTAATGTTTAAGTTCAACTTTGATAATCAATTATAGATTTATTTATTTATTTTAATTTTATAATATGAATAAAAATATGAATTTAAGACAGAGCGTTATATCGAAGGTGGGCGTTGAAGTGAACGTGTTACGCCAGTTTTTGGGAATTATACTTATATTGGCATAATTAAATTTACCAGAAAGCTATATTAGCGAAATTTCATTATCATACATCTAATTCTGTCGGTTTTATGTGCTTTTTAATTTCTTTAACAGTAAATTATGTGAGGAATGGGCATTGTAGTAGGCGTGAAAAAGTAGTTTTTACTAATACAATCAACTTAAATATTAAAAGATAGAGTCCTTTATTGTTCCAAAATCTTTGTCCATAGAGAAAATATATGAATTTGAGATAAAGCGTTATATGGTAAAGGGAGGTTAAAATGGGCGTGTCACCTTTATTTTCCGTTATTGATCAATTTTTTTGTCAGTTTAATTACGTTTTTATTTTAAATATACCGAAAAAGGCACTGTGCGGTATAAGTTTTCGTACATTTTGATACATAACTCTTTTCGTAATGTACAGAAAGAGCACTTTTTTTTACTTAAGAATTATATATTTAAAATTGCATCGCTCTACGTAAATGCGCTTAGACACAATTGCAGTATATTCAATGTTGAGAGGACATGCATTTTTTTATCTACTCTCTCATTACGAGCTATAACTCTCTTCCTAATATAACGATTTAGCTCAAACCTTAACAAACCTTGTGTGTAAAAAATATTCTGACAAAATTTGAGCCCCCTTACTCCTTCGGTTCGAGCTCTATCGTGCTGTCAAGAGACGGACAGACGGACGGACAGAGCTAAATCGTCATAAAATCAAACCCCGATTCAGAAAATATATACTTTATGGGGTCTGAAATGAATATTTTGATGTGTTACAAACGGAATGACAAAATTAATATACTTCCACCATTTTTTTTGTGAGAAGCATAAATCCAATTTTGCCTTATCGGTAGTTACTTAATTCAAGTAGCTAAATAACAGTCTTTATGTTTGGACGATATTTTCATATAATTTTTTAATATATTTTAGCTTCACCATTTACTTGGCGAACTCGCCTTGTAGGTTTGCAAGCAAATAGACTCACTGTTTGTTTTTTTATTTTGTATGTCCTTAAATCATACAACAACAAAAAAAAAAACAACTAACTGCTTTCAAAAATTGCAAAAATTTAAAAACATAAAATTCAATTTTGCTTTGTTTTCTAAATTTGTGTTAAAAAATAGATGAGTGGAAATACAATAGAACGAAAGAAAAAACTGGATAATAAATTATAGTGCGCAATTGATTTTCTAAAAGGATGTGCTCATTCACAATTTCATATTTGAAATTTTTTCTATCCAATTTTCTTTTAGACTAATCAATGGCCATAATATGCGCTTAAATTCAATGATCCAGCAACCAACTAACCTAGTGTTAACTGTTAAAAACGATTTTTGTAGTTTTATTTCGTCTTTTATGTTTCTGCTGTTGCTGTCGTTTCTTTTTTTTCTCTTAGACTTATTAGCAACACTTTATTCCTTTCTCTTGTTTTACTCAGTATAGAATAGTTTCGTTTAGTAAAACAATGCTGTGTTAACGTTTAAGACTTTTAATAGTTCTTTTGTTTCTATTTAAAAAGCAAAGTGAGAGAAGAAAAAATGTAAAGAACAAAAGAACAAATATTTTGAAATTGCAAGTACAAGTTGATTTTGAATTGAGTGTAATTTCCTTTTATCAATTTCCTTTGCTAAGAATTTCTAACAGAAGAATGTCAATTAAGTTTGACCTTTAAATGTTATTTATAGAGCTCTGTGTATACTGTGGGATTTTCCTTATTAAATTAGGTTTTTTTAATTATTTCTTTTTAACAGAAATTTTTTACTAAAAAAATTTCCATTTTGTATATTTAATAATCTAAACAAGTAAGAGCGCTATATTCCAATTTTGTGTATTTTTATGGCACAAAATTTATTATTTTGTGACATTTTTGTCAAATTTATTACTTTGTAACAGTAAATGTAATGGAATAATCCCTTCACACTAAAATATGTTTTACTTTCTTTGTGTATCTTCGATTTGCTATTAAAATATTTTCCTATAATATTTTACTAAGAGTAAAAGACAATAATTTGCCGTAGAGAAAAAAATATTGTCAATTTCAATTGTAGTCAGAAATATGATAATTGCGCGATAATTTAATAAAACATAATAATGATAACTGCCAATCATTATATGTTTTAACCACAATCATACAATTTAATCGATTTAATGCTTTTATACTACATTTACACCTGAGCGAAATCTAGTAGATTTGATTTAAAATCTTTATTAAAATTTATACCGTTTATACCACTATTTTTTGACATTTGGCAAGATTTCGTTTTCAAAACAGTATATTTTTTTACAAGGTGGTCTGAGAGGCTCTCTATCATGGTACAATTATCAGGTAGCTTCACTAAAACAGCTGATTATTTTTTTCTCTACCTTAAGGATTAACTAAGATGTCAAATTTTGTTTATGTATGTGTATATATTGTGTACGTATTTTTGTTTTTTGACATTTAAGTCGTCGTTTTCCAGCAACAAAATACATTTAGGATTTTGTTGTTGCAGAACTGAGGCTACTTGATGATTGTACCATGCTCTCTATGCTCTACTTCTTCAAAATTCAAACTCCATATAAAAAAATTGTAAACAATAAAGTACTTGTGCAATTGCAACCACCTTATATATTTTGATTGAATTTTTCTTTATGCAGCGTAGTATACTTTATTACCATTTTAATAAAAACCACAGTTGCATCACGAAGTAGTACTAGATTTTAAGTAGATTTTGCCAAAATTTAGTGGCGAAGTAGATTTCGTTTTGTATGGGAAATCTGGTAGAAATTAACTGGATTTCCTCAAAATCTGCTATTCACGAGATTTCGCTCAGGTGCAAATGTAGTATTAGGTTATGATTACCACAACCATGTCTTTTATTTGCGTTCATAACAATTAAATTAAAATGTTAAATTAAAAAAAAATTAAATAATATTTTTAGGCTGTCTGTCCTAAATAAAATTATTCGTTCATAATTTGAGAACAATATTTCATTTAAATTCTGTTTTAAAATGTTTTTGGCTCGTCTTTTTGTTATTGCTTCGAAAAATCATCGAAGAAAATCATAAACATTTAGGTTTTTTTTTTTAATAATTAATTTGTTTGAAAAGGGTTTCAATAAATTAATGCGTTAAGCACAGTTATAGAAAAAAACCTTGATTTGTATACCCTTCACACAGTGAAAAATGTTATATATAGGTTTGTCATTGCGTGTGAAATTTCTGTCAGTTTGTCCGTCTGACCGTCTGTCCGTGTGTATGTTGAAATCAACTTTCTGAAGCTCCCCGACATCGCCTGGACCCGCGTAAAGTGTTAAAATATTGGAAATATTTGGGAGCAGATCGGTATTGAAAAATCGGTACATAACCAACTGAGATATGAGGAAGAAAGCACGACCACCTCGTTTTTTCACAACAACAACATACAACACATACATACATACATATATACATACAAACGTTGTATACTGGTTAGAATGAACGTGGCATCGAATCCCAACTAAGGCAAACAAATTTTTTTTGAAATTTCTTTTATATTTTTTTTATTTTTTTGTTTGTATTTTATAAAATTTTTTTTATTTATTTTGTTTCAAATTGAATTTTTATTTTGTCGAACTTTTTGTTTAAACTTATATTTAAATTTTAAATAGGCTTGAGTTCATATTAACATTCTATATTTTTACAAACAATTTTTAATTGTGATAAATGAAAGAATAAATCTTGAAAAATTATATTTTTACCGACACTAGCCGAGTGGAATGCATTTTCGAAACCAGCTACGATTTCATCATCAGCACTCTCTGATCGGTGGTTACATGTTGGTTATAAATATTATCTATTTAACTCCCGGGACTTAAGTTAATTGAATTCGGTAACTACTTGAGTTTTTCTTTTTTCATATATTTTTACCACAGTGAGTTAGATTGAAATTTAAATAAATAATATTTACAACCAACATGCAACCACCCATCAGACAGTGCTTATTATTTATTATTTTCAATTATATTTATTTGGTTGTTGGGTTTAAGCTGGTTTATATGCATTTCACTGGTGCTTATGCCAGATCATCAGTAAAACTTTACACAAATTCTTGAAAAAGTTTAAAATTTTTATAAGTTGTATTTTTAAATTCTCATTAACAAAATGAGAATTCAAAAATAAAACAAAAAAACTATAAAAAACTTTTTCAAAAACCCAACCAACAATTTTTCAATTTTAATTTATTTCATTTTTCTAATCCCTTTAGCATTTGGCTAACCGTTGGTTAACACTAAATGCTTATAAGGGCAACCGAAAAATAAAATCTTTATTTTAGTTTGGGAGCATATCCTAAATAATTTAGTAAATTTATTATTTTCTTTAATATTTTTTTTGCTTTTTGAAACATACATACGTAAACTCAATTTATAAAATTTACAATGGGATGTTTTTATATATGTGTGTTTTTTATATGTATGTACGTATTTCATATGAGATGACTGGTGATACAAACTACTGTTATTGCATGAGTACACGTTGTGAGGGTATATAAGATTCGCCATGGCCGAATATAGCACTCTTACTTATTGTATCAAAGTTTTGTATTTTGTGAACTCAGGAAAATGTATTTGATATTAAGAAAATTCTTTACTTTGTTTTAAATATTTTTTACCTGTAACATATACTTTTTTACAGGTGTATATAGTGATTTGCTCTCTAAACTTGTTTTACTTTTACCTCACACCAAATGTGCTCATTAAGGCAAATTTATTCTCATCATTTACAGACTTTTACTTTTGCAATTTCTGGATTTGTTTTTCACTTTTTTTATAGCCTTCTTTAGTTTATTGGCTAAAGGTAGGTGCCGTAAAATAATATCCCTTTGAGGGTATGCATAAATTTTCCAATCAACGTCAGTTTGTCTTTCCCACATTTATAGTTTGGCCTTGTTGTATGTGTGTGTTTATTGAAATATATGTGTTTAGTTTTATATTTGTTGTATTGTAAATAAAACTGAAACAAAAAATAAGAAAAACTTTAGTTTTTTTTTCTTTTGCTTATGCAAAATCACAGTAGAGCCAAAAGTTTATAAATAAAATTTCTATTTTTTTTTCCTGCTTAATACAATTTGAAAGAATGTTAGTTAACAGATATTGTCAGTAAACTAAACTATGCTTTCATTCTAAAAATAATAAAACAATCGTCGATTGTTTTGTTATCAGTGACCAAGGCGTATTCAACGTATTCCTTGCAACGGCGGGGATGTTTTCTGTCAAGGTCAATTCGTATAGCAGGGTTGGAAAAGCTGCTATGATTTGTTTAATTTAATGGAATTTGATTAAAAAAAGGATATACATTTGTAAAACACATTATGTATTGTGTAAAAGCAACAAATATATATAAATTTGGAACACTTATAATCAAAAAAGTACATTCAAGTTAATTGCTTAATACCGAAACCAGTATCTCATTTTTCATCCCTGCATTGATAAATGAAATCAAAGAAAATTCAACAAATTTTGACAAAATGCTTCCCAATCAGCTGGGCTAGTAATTTCACATGAATGAATTCGCCTTGTCAGTGACCGAAATGAGTTTTCCTAATAAAATCGAAAAAAAAATGGATTTATAATTAGATAAAAGTATTTAAAAAATATAATTCGTATGTAACTGCCATAGGAAAATTTTTGGTGGTAAAATAATTTGTTGTTATATTTAATTTTTATCGTTACATTTTTTGTATGTCTATTTTTGATTTGTATTTTTTAAAAGAGTTTTTATTAAATAAGATATAAATCATATAAATTGGTTGACAAATATTAATTTTATTCACTTTGACAGAAATTGTATAATAAACTTTGCGTACTTTGAAAAAAACTATAACGACATACATATGTACGTGCATGTATTAGTTTTTATTTTAAGCTATAAAGCACTATCTTAATAGTATAGATGTTTACACTTAATCGTGAATTAAAAAAACATTTATCAATCGAGTTTTATGATTTATAGCTAATTTGATTTACATTCCTACCTTTTCTACCTTTCCGAAAAATTATAAAAATGTAAAATTTTTGCTCTTATAATTTTTTAATAAGTTTAAGAAAACAAAACAAAAAAGTAATAATTTTGCATAAAAAAATGTATCGCTACTTATTTCTGAACTTTTCCTATACGCCTTAAAATATAAAAACAACGTTATTTGCTGAGTTAAAGAAAATTTTATTGTTAACCATTTGCTGGTATTTTCATTATAAGCGGATCAATCATTCTTTAGTTATTATGAAATGTTTCAGCATAACGGCTCTGTTTTGGGCAAAATATGGGGCATGCCCATAAAAATATCTGAGCCCGATAGAAAAAAATTAAAACGGATGTGAATGGAAAGAGTATCATTTAATTAAGCTTATATACTTTAAATTAAGAAATTACAATTATGTTATTATGTATCTCAAGTCAAGCTTAAGTCGACTTAGGCAGTTATTCCTTTAGAAAACACATTTTTTAAAATTTGTTATTTCTTCTATTAAAAAGAGTTTCTCACTAAGAATGTACTTTATTAAATAAAAATAAAAACATATAGTTGTTGAGATAGTTGTGATTTTAAAATATTTACCAAATCGTTCCCCTGGCTCTGATGACAGGTCATTACCCTTTCACTAAATTTTCATTGACTTTTTCAGAGAGATGTGGCTGTATTTCACAGATAATTCGCTGCATCTTGGATTTGAGCTCAGAAGTTGTTTCTGCTTTATTCGCAAAGGCCTAAGATTTAACATTTGAAATCAGAATTTGTTAAGATAAATTGTTCTAAAACCATAGCTGCAATAAATGGATTGTTTCGTGCTTGGTGTGGCAGATTCATACTGCCCAATTAAATCTTCAAGAACTCTGTTAACGTGTTCATGTAACGAATGACACTAAAATTTCGGCCTCATCTTCAAAATAGTAAGAACTAATCATGCCGCCTGACCAAAATCCACAACAAACCAGTTACTGGTTGTAGGTGCATTTGCTTCTAATGATTGTATGAGGATTTTTTGAAATGCGCTTCATGGCAAATTTAAGGCAAATTTATTGTCCAAAATGTTTTTTTAAATTTTTTTGTCTACTCTTCACTACACTAGGCACACTTTCCCCTTATTGATTCGGTGAAAAGATTGTAGGGCACATTTAATTAGTTTTGCTAAAAATTTTATATATTTATTGAAATCATAAGTGACACTTACGACTTCTTTTAAGAACTGACGCTGCATCCGATCAAACTGAGCTAGAATAGCTTTAAACAGAAAAAAACTCTTACTTGGGTTGAACAAGACATTTTTTTTGTCTTGCCAATTTAAAAATGAATTCATTTAAAATTCTGTTTAAATCTCATGCATCACATAAATACTGCTCATACTGATTTAACCCTTAAATTGACCTTTTTGTGTTTTTTTCTAGATCCGTTATTGTTTTTGTAAATTTCACAATACAAGCCAAGAATTTATAATTGGGAGTTAAAGTTTCTTTAAGTTTACTTCTTCAAAAGTCAAATAAAACTTATTTTTATTTTGCTGCTGTTCTTCTATTTAAATGGTTTAATTCGTTTCACAGAACCTTCAATCACCCATGCTCTACCCAACTGTCTGTCAGTATGCTGTTTTGTCCTCTTTTTTCTGAATATTTCTTATACAGTCTTATCGTTTGATAACAACCAACAAACAACCCCTTAAGAGCTCATTGTTTTTTTTTAGTCAGGAATTACATGCAAAATCAAGTTTTTCACAAATTAATGTTTCTTTTGTTTCTTTAAATATTTTTCTTGTTAAATATTTGTTTTTTGTATGTACTTTTTTTATATTTATAAAGCAATTGTGTTGCTTTTGGCTTTAAGTACAATTTATTTTACAAGAATTTGTGTTTAAATGTCTCTTGTAAATCATTATTAATTATTTATAAAGTACACAAATGAAGCATAATTTAAAACTTTTCAGATTGAATAGTGGAAACGACAATGAAACATACGTAGACATTTACACAAAATTTACACAATGTCATGCTGTTAGTCACAAAAATCTTCTCGAAAGTTAAATACAACTCGAAATGAGAAAATATTACAAAAGTTTCAAAGTAATTGGAGACATACTTGTAAAACACAATCTTGTTAGTTCTTTGGTGAATAAATTATTTAATATGAAATTTTTTTTAATTTGAAATATTATTGCTTGTAGTGGTCTCTGAAGTGTGATTCTGAGGCCGTTAAAAAAATTGTTGTTTTATTTGTTTTAACAAATTATAAAACCCATTTGGAGAATTAATAAGGTGTCTTGTATGTATGTCGTGTTATCATATTGTCATAATTTTTCAAAATGTTGAAATTGTTTGAAGCTTATGACACAAAGACATAATTGGAGTTAAATGTCGCTACTATGTTCCTGGCTCATTGACGTATACTTTTTATTTTAAATATCTCCAAAAAAAAGGAGTCCCATGGTGTCAAAGCCCAGGTGGCTTACTAACACCGCCACGATGTGATGTAATACGGCCATTGAATTTCACGATCGAGAGAGTCATTCCTTTGGTTGCTGTGTAGTAAGTGGCAGCGTCCTATAGGAACCACATATCGTCCAGGCCCATATCCTCAATTTCTGGCCTCAACGAAGAACATTCACGATAACTGTTTGGCCGCCCTCATTATCAAAAAAGTACGTTGCAACGACGTCGCCAGTCCATAAACCGCAGCAAACAGTCAATTTTTGTGGATTTAACGGATCTTGAATAATCTCTCGTAGATTATAATTTGCCCAAATGCGGTAATTTTGTTAGCTTGTTAGCGAAAACACTGGGGTGAAAGTGGCACGTTACATAAGATAATTTTCCTTGTAAAGTCACTTTGCACTTCTATTAAACATTTGACTATTGACGACATTTAAAATGGTCAGCAGGCTTCAGTTCTTGATTTAATTGAATCTTTTAAGAGCGTAAATTCATGTGTTTATTCAAAATTCGCACGAAAAAAATCATAAAGTGTACGAAATGCACTTTGATTTCAACGCCCAATTTTAATGTGGTGGTCAATTGCATACCTCTCCATAGTTGCATTTGTGAAACACTAAAACAAAAAGATGTCAAACTAAGTTAAGCAAAAAACTTAACGTTAAATTGTGACTCATAATTAACATCCTGCATTATGGTCGCTTTAAAATTTTTGAAAAGTAATTTACTTTTTATGATTTCCTACCTCATGAAAGTAATACTGCAGGATTTTAATTTCATTTTATTTAAAGATTTTTATTTCTTTTAGCAAAATGACAACAATGACAAACGAATTCGGACGTTGTATTTGTTTTTGTATGTAAGTGGAAAATCTTAGCTATTTAATTTTATGTTATTCTTTACGATTGCATGTCTTTAAAATTGTTTTTATGGTAATATTGTTTTCTGCTGCAATTTTATTCTAAAATTTATACAATTTTACCCAGTACATAAATGCACTAGTAATATTCAGTGCAAGTAGTTTTGCATGTCATGACTAAATGTGTGATTAAAAATTATCTGGACTTAATATACACTCGAGGAAATAGTATAATACATTTAATTTAAACTTGATGATGATGATTGATTGAGTACTGAGTGTTGCTCACAAAAAATAAAGTAACACTAAAAAGTAATTGTTTAAAACCTACTGTTTCAATATGCGAGCAGTGTGACCAGATTTTAAAAAAATATAAAGCTAAAACAGGTTTAAAATAGAGCTAAAAAAAAGCTATATAAATTCGTTATTCGTATTATTAATAACATATATATATACACATACTACGTAAAAACCTTTTTTTAGGAATGAGTTAAAATTTAACAAAAATATACGCCAAGTCATGGAAATCGAAATCATATGAAATTAAAATCGATCAAATTTTGAAAACTTTCCCGTATTCAAAGTTCATAAAAATATTTCCTTTTATATACCTTTTACTTTGACGACCACTTTTCTATACTTAAACTATTTTTGAAATCAGGAAAAGCTGCGTCCATTTTTACAAAAATTCAATTGAAAATATTCGTCGATTTCAGTTTCACATGATTTCGAATTCCATGACACGGCCGTACATTTTAAACCAGTAACAAAATCAAACTAAATTTATTGAACAAAAATATCTTCATTGGCATTAAATTCAAAATACATATTTACGTATTTACGAACATTTTTGAGTTT
Organism: Phyto melanocephala; assembly: GCA_941918925.1. Classification (NCBI taxonomy): domain Eukaryota; kingdom Metazoa; phylum Arthropoda; class Insecta; order Diptera; family Rhinophoridae; genus Phyto; species Phyto melanocephala. The sequence continues at coordinate 51,354,314 of OW799234.1, forward strand.
TGATCCTTTTGAAAATGGTTGGTCAATCAAAAAGGTACTTATTCGCATTTTATGGTACTTTTTATATTTTCTAGTTTTATGAATTTAGATTTTTTGAATATAAGTACTATTGATCCAAGTTAAGATAGAAAATATATTTTGTATTGAAAAAGATACTCTCTCCGATTATATTGATACTTTTTGTATTTTCTACGTTTATGAAGCTATTTATTCGAAGTAAGATTATTTATTGTACATTTTGTTTTTACTATAATTTTGAAATTAGAAACTTTTGATCTAAGGTTAGACTGAAAATATTTGGCATACCCAAAATGTACGCATATTTTTGGTTCTTTTTGTATTTTCTACGTTTATGAAGCTAGAATTTTGAAGTTAGTAAATATTGATTGAAAGTGGGACTAAAAATTTACTTCTTTCTTCTTTTGTGGTATTTCTTGTATTTTCAACTTTTTCAAAAGCAAAATCTTTAAATTACAATTGATCCGGTTTGAGACTCAATATATTATGAGCGGGCAGAAACATAATTTTTGTCATTTTTATTGGACTTTTTTTATTTTTTGTATTATGAAACATAAGAAAAGGACAAAATGATACATTTGTTACTTTGATAGGCATTTTCTGTATTAATGAATCCAAAATTTTTAAGCCCAGAAGCATTGATATACGATAGAAAATATGTCACCAATATATCCTACCAATATGACTTTATTTTACAGGACCTTCTTATTTTATAATGTATATATAGCGCCATAATACCAATGACGCTGATACCATGGAAAAGGATTAAATTGAGCCCATCCAGGAAGCAGTGAAATTACGTATTAATGGTAATAATAAATTAAATGTAATGAAATATATAATAATAAATAATATAAAAGATAATAAATTTTGTTTTATTGTACGAGTAAAATATATACCTGGTTAGCTTTGACCGATATATACGTTAAGTGTGGCTACTATTTATATTATTTTTGATTTGAAACAGCTGTAGTGTAAGTAGTCCAATTATGTTTTGCAGTCGACAGAACTAATAAGTAAGAGAAAGACGCAAAATCACATGTACACAAAAGTTTCAGTCATTTTTTTCACATTGCCCTTAAGAAAGTAATAGAAACTTTAACCGATATATCAGTTACTAATACTAGTCATATAACCGGTCAAATGACCGTCACTGTTCTTGTAGGGTAACAGTTTGAAAAATTTAATACACATTTACTTTTTTACTAATACTCTCTCTCCCTCTCTCTCTACTTGCAAACATAGCTGCAAGATTTGGCGATTTATCGTCATTTTGACGATTTTACGTGCTAAAATTAAATGTTGACGATTTGACGATTTGACGATTAATGTTATTTTTTTTACGATTTTCAAGAATTCAAGTTTGCAACATTTTTCATTACCTTTATATCAACCTTAAACTAAATCAAAATAATTTGTAACGGTTTCTATGTTACTAATAATTGGAGATGGGTTTCTACCCGGTATTAACCCGATGTGTGGGTAAATACCGGGAAAATACCTTTTTTGGGAATTTATTTGGGTATTTATAAAATGCATTTCAAATGCAGCGTATGTGGTCACTGGTTGTCAATCAGCTGAAACGTCATTTCAAATAAGTCATTTGTTTTAATGTTTTCAATACAATTAAAACTTTACTAAACTGAATTAATATTGTGGGGAAGGTATGTTATTATTAGTGAAGCTAATATTGATGAAGTGCAACAATAAACTTATATCGCGTTTAGGTATAACCATGGGAAGAAATAAAAATGGAAAAATATGGAAGCATTTTGCAACAAGTGCAGGCAAAACCAAATCAGTTTTTGCAGATATTTTGACAAGGTTTATAAACTGGCAAATGTTAATAAAATGGCAAAACATTTAATTAAATGCGTCAAATGTCCAGTTATGGTGAAACAAGAAATCAATAAAACGAATCCAGGTGAACTATCAACCACTTCATTGGAAAATTCGACTCAGTTCAGTGATGCTCTGAGCTCATCGAATTCTGTCCAAGCATCAAAATCATCATTTAAACTGCAGATAATGCCGGAAAAGTATGTTTTATATCACATTATTGGAATCTCTGCAATAAAGACATAAGGCAAAAAGGTTCTTCCCCAAACGTTTTTCCGGCTGAGGATGAAATCATGAATTCTGCAAATTCATTTGAAGAAGCCCCTTCCACTTTCACTGATATCACTCATTCTACACCTCACTCTTCTTTTAGATATTTTCAGAGTGAAACTGATAATGACAGTGACATTAATTTCGATTAATGCAAAATAATATTTTTACAATAAATGTGTCTATATAATATAGTTATTATTTTAAGTTTGTTGCTCAGTAAGTATTTTTATTACTATTTATAAAACTTATTATAAAACACACTAAATTATGTATCGCAAAAATTATGTTCACCAAATTTTTTACAACATAGTTTATGCCCACCTTTTTAGGTAAATACCTGAGTGGGTAAATAAATAAAAATTAACCTATTTTATCGGGAGTTTACCAGTTGGGTATTTACTCTCTTCCCATCTCTATCAATAATATAACAGAGTGAAAGAGATAAATCTATCATTATTTAATGTGTTTTTGTGGATAATTATTTCATTTTTAACATAGCATATCAATTCCTTACTTTCTCAACCTCGTATCTTAAAAAATAAAATTTTTCAGGAGAGAAAAAAAAAAACGGTTCATCTTTTTATACTTCGGTGTTTGGTTAAAAGTTTAAATGCAATTATTAAGGAATTTATTGTATTTATGTATATTAGTACTAATAATTAACTAATCTTTTTTAGTTAAAGCATGAAACAATTGTTTGATATGAAAAAGTCAAAACCGTATTTTTTAAGTTACGAGGTTGAGGAAGTAAGGCATCGATATGCCACATTTTATCAACTGATACCTACAACACGAACAAATATAAATTTGGAAACGCGTTTAAAACATTTTTAATATTTTAAGTAAATTTATTTAAAAATAAGTAACAAGCTAATATGCTTAAATACGTTAAAAAACTGGTAAGTTATTTTTAATTATACATGAAAACCTTAAAAAACAAACATTTTATTTTCAATAGAAAACCAAGATGATGAAAATACTAGCAGCTCTTCCTCTGTAAGTAGAAATTTCATCCATTTTTTATACAAAACTTTGTATGAGCTAAAATGAAATTTTAATGGTGTATTTCACAGGTAACCAAAAAGAAGAGGAAAATTAAGGAAGACTGATTTGCAGATCCAGAAATAAGTTTATGGGCGGAAAAGCGAAACGATATAGTTTATTTTGGCGTTGTGCTCGTCTTACGCTTGTATAAATCTACCTTAATCGGTAGAAACTTTAGCAAGTAATGACTATAATTATTTTTCAACGTTTTTATGACGATTTGCGTAATCCATTTGACGATTTTGACGATTTTTTCACCCAAATTAGACGATTTTACTCCAATTATATCTGGAGCGAGTAAATGCGAGTAAATTTTTGCCCCTTTTATGCATTAAAATGTAAAAAAGATAAAAAGTGTTGCCCTGTTAAAAACTTTATTCAAATTTGCAGGATCATCGCATATTTTTAAATTAGATTCTAACATGGCTTTATATATATAGGGCCGTATTCATAAAAAATATTTTAGGTTTATTAAAGGCTTATTTAACAGATGTTGTAGAGAAATTTGTCAAATAAGCCTTCAATAAACCTAAAATATTTTTTATGAATACGGCAGTTATTATTTAGTTTCTTTTATTTTATATATAAAATTCAAATAAATCAATTGTAGACCAATTTTTATTAATAGAATGTTTTTGATTTTGAGTTTGGTAAACCTATAAATAAAATATGAATTGGGAAACCATATGAAATATGAATAGTTTGCTTTTAAAACTGAAAAATTTATTGGTCGTCTATAATTTTTATATTTTAAATAATGACAATAATTAATCGTTTGTTTTTTTTAGTTCATTTTTAAACATTTTATGGCTTATGAGTGGTTCAAGCTCTTTATGTTTTTTAGATTTTATGTTTGTAATTAACAAAAAATTTTTGCTCTGAAATTGTAATGCGTAAAAATCATTTTAATAAAAAACTGCATTTCTTTCATCTTAGTTTAGCTAATTTACTTTCAAATCTATAACTGCAATACAAGACTTTTTCTAGTGTATATTTAGCATATTTTTACCCGATAAAAATCGCCACTAAATAAAAACTAACTTAGAAACAAGCAAACGTATAAACTTAGAGGTTAAAAAACTTGAATGGCTTTTATGAAGTAATTTACACCATGATTTATTAGTCTGCTTATTTTAGTGTGAATAACAAAAAGAAACCAACTGAAAAACTCGTGTAAAACTAACGCCAACCACAATAAAAATAAACGAATGTCGGCCAAAGGACTTAAATAAAACGTAATAGAAAACATTAAACTTGTTTGTAAACCGCTTTATCAAACTTTAGACTCACCTGAGTTGAAACTTATTTGTATTAGTGACTCATTGTTTAATTTAATTCATGTGACATGCATGCATGTGTTTATTATTAAATTTTATTTTTCAACTTTCTTTATACATACATATGTATGTACATTTTTAGTATGTTTGTTTTTTCAATATCTTTACTTTTCCACTGCCCCTACTTAAGTAGCTAGTCGCCAATTTTTATTTAGTCACTGATATTATTTAAGTGACTCTTTACTTTTTGCTGTGCTTTCTTTTTTTCTACTTCTTTTTAGAATTGTTTTGCAGGAAATTAGTAAATTACCTTTTATTTGTGCAAAGTTTCGTGAATGTATGTTATGAAAATAAAAAGTTGGGGGAACAAAAACTTTTGAATGGAAACTCCTCTTTTATTCAATTCATGATAAATTTGCATTATTGTTCGTTCTGCTACTAAATAATAACAGCAATTTTATATTCATATATTGAAAGTTTTTTTGTTCTATTAAAAACTTTTTGCTTGCCCTACAGTATGCAATAGTCTTAACTCATTTATTCGATAGGTAAAACCAAATTAAGTAAAATATTCAGGGAGTTACAAATAACTTTTCCTAATAGTTATAGAGCTAAATACACTTTCTATATTAAGCTCAAAAGAAAAAAAAAGGAATAAATCGCTGTTAATTAATATTTTTGAAGAGGTAAACTATGAAGTCGAAGTGTACATTCAAGATAAGAAGTCACATCTGTATTTATGAAAACTTTTCGTAAAATAAAAATAAAATTCTTTTAAAATTTAAAGTCATTTAAAAATTCGCGAATTCTGAAATTGCCCTTTGGCTTTTAACGTTCACATATTAAAAAAAATATCAATAGTAGTTTTCTTTATTGAGCTTGAGATCACTTTTATTCTAAAAAAAAATTTTATTTTATTCTAATATTTCGCTAAAAGCCAGGCGTCAAATTACAGCATTCGAACGTGATCGAAATTTAAAAATTCTTATTAGAAACTCTATACCTAAACCACAGCTAACTCGATCGACTGACGTATTTTGGCTCCAGGTGTATGTCGCTTAGATCTTATAATAGTCATTCTTCTAAAGAAAATCAGTTAAAAAAAACAATTTAATACAATAATAGAATTTCTATTTGGGGTCTTAGCGCCACTAGGGGATTACAGAGACAAGTTGATAGTAAAGGGCCCGCCAGATAATTTTTTTTTTGAAATGCGACAATTTTGCTTGTTTACATAACCGCCAAGATCAAAATGAGCTTCATCTGAAAAGATGGTTTTTTTTTGCAAAATCGGCCAAAGTAATGTCGCAATATCTCCCAGCGTTGTTCAAGTGTATACACCACCATATTCGTTCAGCGGAAGGATAAAACTAGTTATCTGTCAAATCAGACATGAGCTAAGTGTTACCATTCACGAAATAAGCACCAGTTGAAAAAAAAAGTTAGATGGCGGACCCTATATAAGAAGTTAAATACAATGTATTACATACAAAAAAAAAATTTAAATTGATTTTCTGAAAAATAATAAAATATGACAAAGTTTTTTTCATATTGTGGTAGATAAATTAAGTTTGACTATAACTTTTCGTCTTGTCGTTTGTCAAGTTCTAAAAATTCTAAGGTACTAGAAAAGCTTTTTAAATTATTGGTTTGTATATTTTTCCGGATTTTTATTTATTTTTTTTTTTTTTTGAAGCTGAATCACAAAACTTATAGAAATAACCAAATTTAACATTAAAATTGGGACTGTTTTTATACCCTTCACCTGTGGTGCACAAGGGTATATATAGCTTTGTCATTCCGTTTGTAATTTCTACAATTTTCATTTCCGACCCCATAAAGTATATATTTTCTGAAAGCTTATGAATAGAGGAGTCGAGTAAGCCCTGACCGTCTGTCCGTCTGTCCGTCTGACCGTCTGTCCGTCTGCCCGTCTGTCCGTGTGTTGGTTAAAATCAACTTTTAGAAACAACTATATGTTCCTCAGATCTGTATATGGTATCAATCTCTTGGAAATATCCAGGAATGAATCGCTATTGAAATTCAGCACAATCGCCCCATAACTTTCTGAGATATGAGCAAAAAACCACGACCACCTCTTTTTTTACACAATTACAACAACAACATACTTATATACATACATGCAAAAAACATGCCAAAAAAAAAAATTACACAAAAAAAATATATTAAAAATAAAAAAAAATAATAAAAAAATTACAAAAAAAAAATTAAAAAAAATTTAAAAAAAAATTTAAAAAAAAATATAAAAAAAATAATAAAATATAAATAATATCTTAAATAAAATAAGATAAAATTTTTTTGGCTCAGCTGGGATTCGATGCCACATTTAGTAAACCAGTATATACATATGTACGTATTTTATATGAGATGAATGGTGATACAAACAATTGTTATTGCATGACTACACGTTGTGAAGGGTATATAAGATTCGGCACGGCCGAATATAGCACTGTTACTTGTTTTATTTAATTTTTATTTATGAAATATAACTATTTCCCTTTATTTTATTTCGAAAAAAATGTTTTTTTTAACAATATGGATTTTTCGAAAACTGGCTTTTTTTTAAAAAATTCTTCGTGAAAAATAAAAGAAATATTTAAACTTAAAGCGTATAATTTTCAATAATTTAAACTGATTATAAAATAATTTTTTTTTTCAAATTTGGACAACATATCCACTGAATTCAAAGATTTTTTTTGTCTAATCTCTAACTGCCTTATTCGTAAAAATTATTAAATGTTTATATAGGATTTATAGAAAAGATTTTCTATTAAAATTTTATTTAATTTTCAGTAATTAGACCGTACATTATTACATAAAAAATTTCATAGAATGTAGAATGTTAACATTTAATCGTTATTAATTCACAACTCCATAGAGGATCCTTAATGAGTAGAAAATTCTTTAAAGTACGGTAAACATCTAGTCGCCTATAACTGGGATTTTAGTTCGTTTACTTAAATTTATTGCTTCATTGTTTTCTATCCTCTAAGCCGTGTATGCATGTATTTAAATATATTTAAGGCATAAACAATATAGTATAACGTCGAAATGTATTGCAAGTATGTATGTATATACATCTGTGTATATCAATGTACAATAGGTATAAATATGTGTTATTACATGTTTTGCATTTATTACTTATTTTAACACATTGATCGGTGTTTAACCTACTTTTCAAAGTAGTAGCGAATATTTAGAGAAAAAGTAAGAATGCTATATTTGGCCGTGCCGAATCTGATAATACCCTTCGCCGTCATTTACATAGATATGAATACCACATCGCCGCTAAGCCTACATTTTAGATATCATGCAATACTCCATTTTCTTTATTATTTTTGACGCCATCTTTGATTTTAAATTTTTAAGATATTTAACCGTATTCTACTGGTCAAGTCCTTTCATTTGATACCCATATTGTTGGGGGTAAAAAAATTTTTTCCGCCAATTTGTTTCAGACGCCATCTTGGATTTTACACTTTTTTAATAGTTTATTGAATTGCACTGGTCAAGTCTTTTTATTTGATACCAATATTGTGGTGCCGTAACTATATTTGAGTCATACATTTACCATATTTGACTCATAGGACGCCATCTTGAATTTTTTTCTTTTTCTATCTAACTATATTTTAATACTCAACTCCTTTCAGTTGATCCACGTATTGAGCTCTCAGTTGTATAGAAACGGAAAAATATCGGTTTATGTTTGGAAATTTTAGGAAAATCACCAAAGCTGTTGTACTTTGGTGCTTATATCTCAGTTGGTTTCGAACCGATATGTAAGCTTTTCTTAGAAGTATTTTCCGACGTCACGGTTTATTATTTGGTATCTTAAACGTGTTCAAAAATTATTTAGGAGTTTGAAAAAGTTTTATATACTTAAAAAATCAAAAATTTTTCAAGTAATTTTTGCCTATAACTTTGCCGATTAGTGAACAATTTTTAAGAATATGCTAACAACCGTGTCTATGAATTATTTTATGGCTGGAAATTTTAAAATTTTTGTGGTAAAAATAAGCGAAAAACCGAGGCAGTCGTGTTTATCTGCTTATATCTTAGAAACTTATTAGGCGATTATGATGATTTCGAATACGGAATAAATCCCAGATATATTTGATATTGGGTGCCTTACACGAGACTTGGAGATATCGTGGGGCTTCAAAAAATTGATTTCAATTTACACACGGACAAACGGACAGAGGGACTGACGAACAGATGGACTGACGGACATAATAATAATGCTTAATAGACTTTTATATTCTTTATCTTTACTTACTTTATCGGAAATGAATATTATAGAAATTAATGAAAACCTATACATACCATTATACACACTGTGAAGGGTGCAAAACATGAAAAAATTACCGACTACAAACATGTTATGATTCTTGTTCTCTCTGATGTTTGGTGTTGTGTGAAAGGAAACATTTGCCAAGTGCAAATTTTTTATAATGACTTAATTTTTCTTGAAAACTTATAACAACGTACAAAAGAAAAAATAAAAATTTTCCTACTAATATTAGCTAAAACAATTTTCTTTTTTATTTTTTTTGTGAATAAATGAGAAAATATCAAACCTATTGGGGTAAACGAAAGTTAATATTAAATTAAGGAAATGTGTATGTAGTTATTGTATATATTTTCTTTTTAAGTAAAAGGCTTAAGTTCTTGGTGGACTTAGATTTAATATTAAAATAAATTGAACTATTTATGTTATAGCTTAATTTTAATTATTTTTGGTATTAATGTTTTTGTTAAAAACACATTTCGAAATATTGTATAAATATTTTTTAATATTGACTACAACAGCGAGTCCCTTTTACTAATATTTATCTATGCTAGTGTTTTGTTATTTTTGTCTAGCAATACATATGGTCCTTTGAACCCCATTTATAACTTTTTTTGTGCCAAACTTTTCTCATTATTGACATCTTTGAATATGAATAAAAGTAAAAAAAAACACAAATCATGCCATTATTAGAAAAAGTACATCAAGAACCTTCGTTATTCTCATTAACATTGTAAAACAAAAATGAATGAATTTATTTCAACTTTAACATTTGCAATGTTATAAATTGATGTTGAAGGTTCTTCTTCCATTTCTTTGATAATTACAGTTTAAATAAATATTAATTACTTTTCACTTGTTCCTTCTTTCTTAGAATTAATATTCTTTTTATTACTTTTACACCCTGCTTTCTGTAATGAATTGCAAATAGAAAAAAAATAAAAACGAAAACGAAAACTTGTTATAATCATGAAAGCGAAAAAAGGTCATAAATAAGATGCTAAAATATTCATAAAGTATATATAATTTTTTTTGCCCTCCTTAAGCAAATTGTACTAAAAGCTAGAAATTTAATTAATGATCAATAATGGCTGGCGAACCATTCATCAATCAGCACCTAAAATGATTTGAAATTTTCTTTATTTTTTTCAGTTTTCTTTGTTGTTCGCTTTTTAATTTCTTTTTAAGTTTCTTTGTTTTTGATTTAACATTTGCTCTAGAACAAGATGATTAAAAATGAATTTTCCACCTACTGATTAAATGGTGGTACCATAGCAAATTTTTCCCCAATTACTTTACTTTGTCCTTATGTATCTGTAGTGCGGTAAAAATATCTATCTTCATTTAAATTTAGCTTTTACTTATTTTTATTATTATTTTTTTTTTTTATTTCTAAACATCGAAAATCATTTTAGAAGCGATTTTCTTTTCAACAGTATTTGCCCTCCATTCAAAGAGTAGGAAAATGTTGAGAAATAAAACTTTGAACATTTATTTACCGCCAAAATGTTGTCTTAAATGTGCCATTAGCGGATGTAATAAAAGTCATTAGATTGTTACAAATAAAAATTTTAAATTACTAAACTGAAGACAAAAAGGAGCAAAAAAAATAAATTTGAAAGAAATACGAACAGAAATGGAAATGTCTGACAATTGTATTAAAACGTGCATTAAGAAAACCAAGACTATAAATTCAATTCCTTTAGAAATAATGTAAAAAGAAATGGCTAAGAAGAACACTAACGAGGACATTCAAAGTGTAAGACAAAGAAACATAAAATATTCAATGGAATTTTACATCAAAAGAACTGTCTACACTTATGCTATAATCAATGTTGCCTTTCGTTTTAAAGTATTATATGAAAAAAAACCTTAATTTCATAAACTTTTTAATTGTTACCAATATGGCAGCATTCTTAAGTATGGGATTAAATTTAATTGTTTCAGGAATTTAAGGAGAGAATCAAGAAAGGATTAAAAGCTCATCATGCATGAGAGATTTCTATAGGTAAAATACCAGCAACGTTCACAGGTGGTGGTACATAGGCATGTTATAAAGAACTGCCTCTCAACTTATTACTGGGCTCTGAGAAGCACACGATGGCTGCTCTGAATGCTATACTAAATATTCGACCGCTGGAACTGTACAAAAAGTATTTGGCACTAAAGAGCGCTTTGAGACTAAGAGAATCGGGCATCTGGTGTGTTGCAAAACTTGTTATTTCAGTTATTCACGCTAGAGGATATAACCAATGAGACCGACTTTCTGCCATCGTTTTCCGATTTATTGATATTATCCAAAAAAAAGCAGTATTAGTGAATGGCCTATCTTTTTGGGTGGACTATCAGTCTACACTATTAAATAAAAAATAGACTCTAGAACTAAAGCATGTATTTTCAGCGAGACTCTAGAAATCGGGTTATTAGGTGTTATACTTTAAGCTTAAATTTTCTTCCAAACAAAGTAATTAGAGCTAGACCGCATAATCATCTATGTCAACATTAACGTTGATCTAGATTTTGTTAGTCCAACGCTTGAATTCAGGAGGAGTTCATTTCGTAGAATATTAGGTTGTGCTGTCTCTCCGAGTATCCTGGATATTCCTGGGAATAAATCTTCTGCCGCGATGGCACGAAGAGGCTCTAAGATGAAAACCGTGCGAATTATACAGCAATATTGAATGATACTTAGGGACCAAATTAACCGAAAACACGCAAATGTTGCAGCATACATGTGACAAAACCAATTTCGCTTCAAATATAGCCGAAGAGAAGGATAATATTTCTAGCTTCGAAAAAAGGATCAAGATCTACTTACAGGTATTTATATCGGTCACTGTGGTATAAGATCGTTTATTGCTTAGAGTCAATCGAACTCAATCGAGTATTGTCGTTTCTATGATGATGAGGAGAAGACGGTGTAGAATTTATTGTTACTGCCCTTCACTCACTGCTAAGAAACATCTCTATGCTATCCACCCGCAATGCAAAAGAAATATTGACCATTATTTGGGGTCTTATAAAATTGTTCACAGCGGATGGAACCAAGATATCGCAATTTTTTTCTACAGATCTACTATATCTCTTTTTGTTTCAATGTGATCTATTTTTCTCTTCTCATTATACAATAACAATGGTCTGTGACTGAAGAAACCAATAATTGTTGGCATATCCTTGAATTTAACCTGCATTTTCAGACTTTGTTGCAATATAATTTGTCAATATAAGACCCGTAGATGTGACACATTCCATACAATACAACTTTTATCTGCAAAAGGAAAAGCGGTCAAGCATAAATTATTGAAAAATTGTCAATAATTGGAAGAGTTTGTAATGGTTGTGGGAATAACTTTGCTATTACTTTATCTTAGTCATCAGAAAATCACGGTTCTGGTTCTGAGCCAGTTTGTTCCACATAGTGACTATATATAAACAAACTGACCAGTTTAGCATAAGGTTTTAAGCAAAGGGCTTGTGTTGTGACCTTATAAAGAAGTACTATCTTCTATCTATATATATAAAAGTGAAAAGTGTGTGTGTGTTAGTTATAGACTCCGAAACCGTAAAACCGATCGGACTCAAGCTTTGGCAAGTTGTTGTACACATACCAGGGAGTGTTTACGGGTGGAAAAAAGTGGGCGGGGCCACGCCCATAAAAATTAGTTATCAGTTTTAGCTACTTGCACTTGACCGATTTTTCTGAAACTTTGCACACATATCGAGCTGTGATGACTAAATAATTTTGTGATAAGAAAAGTGGGCGGGGCCACGCCCCTAAAAATGTTTTAATTTTGAGGTATTTGTACTGGACCGATTTTTCTGAAACTTTGCACACATACTAAGCTGTCATAACCATATAATTTCGTGATTAGAAAAGTGGGCAGGTATTAACTTAGCTAAACATTTGCAATAAGTTTATGTTGCCCATCATTACTTTTCAAAGTCTGGCTAAGAAATAATAAAAGCAGTTCATCTGAAAAAAGTTTTTTTTTTCCAAAATCATTACATTGTGTCACATTATTGTTTATGTACATAATGGTATAAAAAATAGTTGGATGTAAAACTATTTAACATATATGTATGTAAATTTTATTTTTGGAAAAACTTTAAATAAAAAAGTTTCATATTATATTTCTCAAACAATTTAATTTTTTTCGGGAATCTCAAATATTTGCTGGTTTATTTCGTTACCTCAAAAAAGGGCTCTAGTTGAGAATATTAAAAGTATTAACTTCTTATTTGATTGCATATTTGGGGAAGTGTTAAGTCCAGAGTTTATAAAAATGTAATGATTTTTTTTTCATTAGCTGGCCTTAGCCAGCAAAAAATGAAAACAAATTCTAAACAGTTAGAATGTTATTTCTCTTATCAGAAAAAACACAATAACTCATTAATGAACCTTATTTAATAAAAAAAAAAATAGTCAGTATATATAAGAACATAATTCCTCAACATAGAAACAACAGTAAAATATAAGACATACGTATTTTCAAAGGTTTTACAGTTCTCGCTATCAGCTTGACTGGAAATATGTTTTCAAAGAAACGTAACTGCTCTGCCGATTATTATCCTAACTTAATCGTATTCTCTATTGCACTATGTTTTTTCTAACACTTAAAAGTTTTTAGTTAATACTCATTTGCATTTTCTGAAAGTTTAACTGTGCGCATGCCTATATGCGCATAGAAAACTAAATCCTCCAATCTAAGCTGAGGTCAAGATGCAGGTCTTTTTTATACCCTTCGCTACAGTGCAAGAGCGTATATTTAATATATTAATATATTCTATTCAAACGTGTAAGCGTTGAAATTAACTTTTTAAAGCCACCATTTATCCTACATATGGGTCTGTAGAACCAATTTATAGAAAATGCTTTCAAAAATGTTGTTATTGAAATTTCATACAATAGCTTCATAACGTTCCAAGGTATAAGCAAATAAACACGACTGCACCAGTTGTTTTCCATATTTACACTATTAAAATTAAAATGTTTAAGACCTAGGGTAATTTATTGAAACGATAAGTATAGATACATTATGCCACTCTATTTACTAGTAAACAATTTTGACTAAATAGATCACGAGTTATAGGCAAAAATTGTTTGGAAAAGTATATATGTTTTTTAAATATATCAAGTCTCTCAAGCTCCTAACTAAATTTGGATGCAGCAAAGACACCAAATGACAAGTCGTAGTCTCGAAAGTTAATCTTGAGTAAAATTTACTAATTGGTTTGATACTAACTGACATACAAACATGAAATTACGACTGCTTTAGTTCCAAAAATTTTTAAGCAAAAATCAATTCTTGTCAGCTTTTTGACAATCGATAGATGAATTAGGCGTAATAAATAAAAAGTCTTGGCTAACAAAATACAATTCATAATTAAAAATTTTAAAATCCTTGATTATCTTCACTACAATATGGCACACATGAAATTATTTTTGAGTCAAGTCTAGTATTTGAAAATTTAGCAACTCAATATTAGCATCAAATATAAGGGCTTGGCCAGAAAACTACAGTAAAATATGGAAAAGCTAAAGTCCGAGATTCTGTAATAAATAAAATGGTGGTTATATGGGTCAAATATAGTAACTACGGCCTTTAACCTCCACAATATTGGTATTAAATGGGATTGGGCAGAAAAAAATAAAAAGTATGGAAAGTGTAAAATTCCGATGGTGCCTTTAGCAAAATCGAGAAATTGTTTTTTCCTAATCCTATCAATATTGGCATCACATGATACCTACGTTAAGTATGGTGAAAAATGTTGTCAGATTTAGCACGGCCGAATACATTACTGTTTGTTTATTTTTAAAATTTATAAATTTGAATGCCGTTGCTAATCTTTCATTACACCATCAGTGTGAGCAGTTTATGTCCATGATTGAAAAATATTAACTGCAATTTACTTAGACATCACTTCTAGACCAAACAAAACTTCAATTAATTTTCATTTAAATATGCTGAATGGAATGTTTTTTCTTTGTTTTCTTCTTCTTCTTATAAATAGTAGTATGAGCCCATGAGTTTGTATGCGAAATTAATTTTTTTCAAATATTTCAAACATCTGACTCCAAACTAAATGTAAATGCATATAAATATAAATATATATATCCTTGTCTGCTACCTTTTTGAAAAGGAAAGGGAAAAGGGATTTCTTACTTTGTAGTAATAGCAGTTGCTGGTTATTCCATTAAGTGTAAAGTGGATTTTTTCTTATTTTTTTCTTACCCTAAACATGGCACGAAGCTAAGAAAACTTTTTAAGTAAAACTTTTATTGTATTCGGCCTTTTCGCTATTCCAAAAAAGTCAAAAACGCATTTCTTTTTGCACAAACAAAACAAAAATTAACAGCAGAAAAATTTTTGGACCTCTCAGACATTTCTTAAGGAGAATTTCTTTATGTTTCTGCCATAACTTTATTTACTTAAAGAATGGCCAGGCTAAAAGAGGAAAAAAAAAATGGAAAATTATTTTGTTATTTTTTCTTATTTGTTTCGCTGAAATAACAAAGTTTAACTTGTTTTATTCTGTTTTTTTTTGTGCGTCGTTCATTTTTTTTCTGGTCTAATGGTTGAAAAAAACTTTTGTTTATACTTGGAGCTTTAAAATATATTACGGGTTGCTTTGCTTGAATGGTCCTATTTTCTTTTTTTTTCTTGTTAGAATCGTAAAAAATTATTATAAAGAAAAACATTTAAATTTTTTCATAATTTTCCTTTTCCATGCTTTTTATGGGGTCTTTACTTTGATTTTGATGATTTTGTACAAGATGAAGATAATGATGATGCCTTTTTGATTGAGGGTTAAATATGTATTATAGACCTCACTCTTCTTGGGGCGCAACGAAAGTTTTGTTTCAACATCTTTGTGTTTTGTTTCTTCTAGCCAGGATTAATGCAAAAGTTTCAATTCATCACGCATAGGAAAAGTAATTTATATTTGTTTTCTGTAATTTCTTGAAACGAAAAAATCCTTTAACAAAAGTCTTTCAATTATTTGTTAAACATTTTTACAAACTTAACAAGTTTTATGCAAATTTTGCATGTAACAAAAAAGAATACAAAAATAATATTAGAGGAGAATATGCAAATATTTTTAAAAAAGTCTTGTCCGAATTGATTTAAAACCTTCATCTTTTAACAAATTATCATATTTAGAAAAAAAATCAAATATTATTTTTTGTTATTAAAATTTAAATGCCGAAGAATTTGCAGACAAGAACTTAAAAGACTTAACAGAATTCGTTTGCTTAAATTAACGCGTTATATTTTCGTTACAATAACAAAACACATGTTACGTGTTACTTTGTTTGCCGCTTTTCTATTTGGATGTAATAACAAATATTTATCAAAATTATTATACAGGGTAAGCCAGCTAGGGTTGCCTGTTTTTAATTGGTTCTATTTTTTTAAAGTTTTTTTTCAATTAAAGAGTATGAACGAGTAAAAGTTGTTGAATTTTAAATTTTTTGTATTCACAAGAAGTGCTAAAGGTCGCATTTAGTCATAATTTTTCAAAAATTTTAATATAATTGAATTTATTTTATTTTTTATTAATAAAATTTTAAACCTTTTTAAAATTTTGATAAACTATGACATTATGCAATACGACATGTGTGAGTTGACCAAACCTAACAGCTAAACTAAAATAACTGACACATTTTTCGAAATTGACTTTTTGATGCAGAATTATTTTCCAGCATACAGCACGTCACCTCTTTAAATATTGAATCCATTCAGCTTTAACGTAAATTACACCCAACTTTTTGTACGATTACAAAAATAACGTCAATATATATATATAAAAGTGAAAGTCTGTGTGTATGTGTGTGTTAGCTATAGACTCCGAAACTGTAAAACCGATCGGACTCAAACTTTGGCCAGTTGTCGTACACATACCAGGGAGTGTTTATGGGTGGAAAAAAGTGTGCGGTGCCACGCCCATACAAAATTAGTTATCAGTTTTAGCTACTTGCACTTGACCGACTTTTCTGAAACTTTGCACACATATCGAGCTGTCATGACTAAATAATTTCGTGATTAAAAAAGTGAGCAGGGTCACGCCCATATAAAAAAATTATAATTTTGAGGTTCTTGCACTGGACCGATTTTTCTGAAACTTTGCACACATATCGAACTGTCACGACTAAATAATTATGTGATAAGAAAGGTGGGCAGGGCCACGCCCATAAAAAAGAAGTTATAATTTTGAGGTACTTGAACTTCACCGATTTTTCTGAAACTTTGCACACACATATTGAGCTCTCATTATAATACAATATCGTGATTAGAAAAGTGGGAAGTGCCACGCGCATAAAAAAGTTATAATATTAAACTTCTAGCACTTGACCGATTTTTTTGAAACTTTGCACACATATTGAACTCTCATGACTATATAATTTCGTGATTAAAAAGTAGGCGGGGCCACGCCCATACAAAATTTATAATTTTGAGGTACTTGCTCTGGACCGATTTTGGTGATGACTATACAGTTTCATGATTAGAAAAGTGGGCATTGCCACGCTCACTTAATATTTAATTTAAATTCAGAATGCATTTTTATTCATTAAGGGGCGTAGCAACGCGCGCCGGGCTTTTCTAGTAAAATATAAAACATATAAACATAAAAGTTGTGTGTTCATTTTTGTTCTAAGTTTGCTTTTTATTAAACCCATTAAACTAAATAAAAGCTTCACGTTAGCGTTTTAAAATAGAAAAACCAAAAGAGACAGCACAAAATCCGATAACTTCGTAAAAGGATTTTCATTAATTGAATTTCTAAATTGGTTTACTTGAATCCAGAACTCCGTAGTAGCCATTTTGGTATGCCAGATTTGTTCAGTTATATATATGGTTTTGGATTTTTTCCATTTAAGTTATACTTAAAATCATATCTTATAAGATACAGGTAATACTTAGGTGCCTTAATTTGTTTAAGGGTATTATCTATTGAAAATGTTGAAATTTTTTTTTAAGCGATTTTAAAAAATGTAAACATATTTTTCTGATTTTTTTTTCTTTATTCTTTTTTAATAACGTTTCGAATTCATATCCTAAATACAGATTTGGTAGCAAATATTCTTCAAATATTTCTTCCTCAGCTCTAAAAATTATTTCCATCAGTTTTTCGTTTACATGCTATAATCTTTGCAAGCCTGCACATGTATGTATGTTCATGTAAAAATAAAGAAAAATTTAACCGCGATAAAAAAACTCATGGTCACATCAAACTCATGGAAACAGCCAAATTAAAGAAATTGTTTCTTTGAAATTTTATTTTTTTTTAAAATAATTTTTTTTCCAAATGAACGCAAAATATTGGATGAGGTTATTAAACTAAGTGTTAAAGTGACTTCGTAAAATTAAATAAGGAAGCAAAAGGAAAAACTTTTCCTTTGTAAGTTTTTCTGTGTGTTACGTTATTATCGTCTTCATATTATAACCTGTTAGAATGCAAAATTAACGTAAGTGATAAAAAAAGCTTCTATTTGGAGAATTTGGTTTAAACTCATCTATAAATTGCATAAGATAATTGGTAGGCTACATTTAAATTTTCATAAAAGAAATTCCATTAAAAAATTGCAGCAAAAGCTAAAAAATATTGTTTCCTGTAAAATTGTTTGTTTTCGTGGGTTACGTTATTTACGGTTTATTTGCTTTTTAAAGCAGAAATTAGTACATTTTAGTGACTATATTCCCTGTTTGTTATTTAAGCCAATGGTACAATTCTGTTGAATTTGTAGATCACTGTTTCTTGCAACTGGAACATGATAAAGTGCCAAAATATTTTAGGAAAGGCTAGTTTCTGACAGGCATAGTTAATAAAATTATATCTAAATCGCAGGTAGTAAGGTCCAAGTGGTCAGATGATTTTATAAGTTTTAAACCAAACTGTTTAACCTTAGAACATTTTTGCTCATTTGATAGCAAACAAATTGGGATAGAGCTTATGTGGTTTACGTATGTATATTACGTATATTATAGGTACACGTAATATATTTTCCATAAAAGTGTTTAGTTTTCCATTGCAAAAAGATCTACAGAATACAAATTGGAAGAATATACAATTGAAGTTATATAAACAGTGGTTTGTTTAAAATTAATTAATTGAGTCTAATTTGAAACTGATAAAATCAACGATGCTTGATTAAATTTGTTTGCCAATATTATCTAAACAACAGAAGGAGATATAAAGTCATTCAAAATTACTTTATAAAGGAAAATAATATGCAAATATTAGATTGTAAAAACTCTTTTAATGAAAAACTAGATAAGTGTCAATTTCCTTAATTCTCTATCAAAATTATAATTTATATATTTATAAATTCAACAAAACTTTAATTTTCTAACGTTTTTTCCCCTTAATACTATTTAATTCCTTATACATACACACATACATATTTATCCTTATTTAAAACTACCATGTAGCTTCTAATAAAATGGACAACCACCCAAATTCTAATCACTAGTGGCCAATAATTTTATTTGAAATTGTAATTTGTGCTCTATAGTGTCCACTGACCCAAATATGCATAAATTTTTGTTGCACTTCTCCCTCTTGTGCTCGTAAATGATGTCATAGTGCGGTTTAGTAATCAGCATGCATAATAATAAAATACTCGAATATTCGAGTGCCAAAACCGCAACAATAAAAGGATTTGATAAATTATTGAATTTTACAACTACAGAACAAACGACAGACACTCCTCTCGTATCATACAGTGCTACAACAGCAGCAGCAACAACAACTAACATGACACAAACATGGAAGACCAAATATTGCAGCAGTTTAAGTTTTGGCAAATTCTCTAAAAAAATTATTTTCAGTAAGAAAGAAAATAAAGAAATAAATGCATTCACAAATAAATGTAAAGAATCAAAAGCCTTATTGTCACCCAATTGCATTTTTCTCTACTGAAAGATTTATTTTATGTCTTTTCGCACATTAAACGTCCAACTATGGGAATTTCCGAATATTCAAAAAAAAAAAAAAAAGAAAGAAATCACACATAAAAATGTAGTTATACAGATATAAACAGAAATTTTCTTCTTGACTAAATTTCTATAGAAGTTTTATGAGAAGACATCGATGGACAATGTCAGCCAACATCACCATTCATCACTAACTGTTCGTTGGCATGCAAAATTGTGTGTAGCAAGACACTGATAATCCAACAATTTTACGCTGCTATAATATTGCTTCAATAAAATCACATTTGTTTTCTTTACTTATACAGTGAACTCGCCATAATATGAACTATTTAAAAACCTAGACAGTTTACATTCACAGGATTGGTCATATATGCGAAAAGCCATCTAATATACCTTTAAATAAGTTTTTTTTCATAAAAATAAGTAAAAGTTTATTGTGTTGAATTTTTTATTTATTGTTTATTAGATTTAAAAATTTAATTTTTTTGAAAGGAACTTATTATGCGAAAAATATTTTTATTTGTTCAATTACCTTTAATTACCTGAGTACGTTAAAATCTTATTAAACAATCATTTTACTTTCAGCCCGTTTCAATGCTTTATATAAAAGACTTTTTTGGCACCTCCTCCACATAATCATCTTCACCAGATGGCTCTGTCTTCATTTAATTATCGTTTCACCTTTGCATAATAATTCATAATTCATCAATATAATTAATGCATTTATAAATGTATTTTTAAACACATATTATAAAATAAAACGTGTGTGTGTTAACAGCTAAAAACATTTTAGAAGCAAACATCTAGGGAAATCCCCATTTTGTTATGCAGTTTAAACACCCTGCTAATTCAGATTGTAACATTGTGTTAATGAAATTCTTTGCAAAAGTACAAAAACTAGCTCTTCATATTTAAGAGCTTTTGCACTAAGCTCATATTTTACAATACTCAATGAAAATGTTCATATTATTGC
This sequence comes from Phyto melanocephala, assembly GCA_941918925.1. Taxonomy (NCBI): domain Eukaryota; kingdom Metazoa; phylum Arthropoda; class Insecta; order Diptera; family Rhinophoridae; genus Phyto; species Phyto melanocephala. The sequence continues at coordinate 51,374,984 of OW799234.1, forward strand.
CAGCGCACTGTATGAGACACGTACGCTTGTGTCATTTTCAATTTCATCATTCATCCTTTGTCAAATACAACACTTTTACGTATATTTTTTGCGTTATTTTTTTTAATGTTTTTCGTTTTTTTGTTGCTATTTTATATCGGAAGTGCAGTTTTAGCTTGTATCCGCTCAAAATTCATCACAATGGAAAATCGTAATTGCAAATTTATGAACGAACTCAAGCGGCTTTTGTTGCATTCAAATAAAATTTTAAATTGTTTCTATGTATACATTGTACATGTGTCAGGCCTCCTTCTACCACGGCAGCTTCGAACTTTTTTAACACTTACTCTAGAATAATTTTCTCTTTTATTCCCTTTCGGATTGTCTCTATCTAGTCTCAACTGTTTTATTCATAGTTTTATACTTTATGTTTTAAACTCGTATTTATTATATGAATTGAATTGGTGCTTGTGGCTGCAAAACCGCAGATAAAATATAATACTTTGTCAAGTTTATAAAGTTTTTCTTTTACTTTTAATATTTTGTTTTTTTGTTATTTTAAACTGTAATGGGAGGGGAAAAATTAAAACTCAAAAGTTTTATAGTTGTTGAAACACACAGAGAAATTAAATAATTGAAATATGATTTTAAGAGAAAGTACATTGCATTTTAAAAAAATGCTGTATTTATAGAAAGTATCGGCCATTTTCTAAGTTTGTCACAGGTTAATAAGTTTTCTTGAAAACCTTTTTTAAACTTAAAATTTGACTCGTATAGGAAAACATATGATATAGTCAAATCTCAAGAATTTATATAATATATTTTTTATTCAATAATTTAATATTAACAATCAAAATTTAATTCTAACAATCAAACTGTATTCTTTCAAAAAAAAAAAAATAATAATAATAAAAAATTAAAAAAAACTGTTTTGTAAAGTAATTAAAACAATATTTCAAAATATATCGTATCTATACATAGTATTGGAAAACATTTTTAAACGCTTATAGATTTAAGAAACTTGTGGAGAGAGTTTATGTTAAAAGAAAACATTCTGTCATAACGCGCTTCCACTACAACCAACACAAGTTGTTTTGTTGTGTGCTGGGTCGATTGAACAAGTTACCCGTAGGACGTTTTTGGATTTTACTTTTAATGTCAAACTCTATATAAAAGAAAAATTATGAATTTGCCCTAAAAAAATTTTATATAAAGTTTAACATTATTAAGAGACATCAAATTCAGTCGAATTAGTCGATGAATATATCTTGTTAAGTATACCCTAGTTGTAATTGTTTTTAAGTTCAGATTTTAATGAGGTGCAATTACTGCAACAACCAAAACAAAAAAGGGCAAAAACAACATAGATTTTATTGTTGAATAAGTCATGTGTAAAAACTATTAATCAAGAAATTAAATAAAGCGTGGATTATAAATATACATATTACGCAAATAGAAGACAGCAGGACAGCTGCTGCAACTTTCTCAATTTCGCCTTAAAAAGTTAAAAGTTTAATTTTTTTCATAATGCATATCATTGCCTATTATAGACACTAACGCATCAATGTTGCAAGTTTTCAACTTGTTTTATATTACAAACAAGTTGAGTGAGATTTTTGTCTTTATAAAAAATTGGGGTGAGAAAACAAGTAGAAAAATAAAAATTTACCCCATAACACGTAAGTAGAAATGCGCTATTAGGGCCGATGGCAGTTATACAAGAATGCCCATTTGGCATACTTTTTAATCTGTAGATGATAAAGTCTATAAATAATTTAAAAGCTTACATTGCCACGCCCCTAGAATGTAATTTCTTACAAATGTACAATCCGAAAACCTTAAGTAATCTAAATTGCACATCATGTCAATATAGAATTTTAATATTTAATGTGTTTAAATGCAGAACCTTGGTAAGTGTAGAGTTTTATAAATTTTCACATTATCTGTTCATGCTCTGCATGTTGATGGTACACCTACGTAAGCTAGATGAGTTCTCACCTCTATATGAAATGTTAATTTACTGTTAAATCTTTAAAATTTTGGCTTTTTTTATTAAGAATTTCTTTTTTTTCTCTATAGAGTTTCTAGTTGCGCTATATATTATTAACATTTGCGTTAGCAGAATTACATCATTTCCTGCCTTAAGCTTTTTGATAATTGTGGACCACTGAAAGGCTTCAGCGCCTTTAAAAATGATGTTGTTCAAAAATGGTCACATTTTTGATAGTTTTTTGGCTTGCTCTAAAGGGCAATCCTTTCGCACTTTGAGGTCTCTATAACAGTTTTGCTGTTTATATAAAACACGAATTAGATCTTCATTATCAATTTCCTTTAACTGTTCAATACCCTCCGTAGTTTCCATAAACTCAGATTGGAACAGAAGTATTTATTTTTATACCCTTCACCTGTGGTGCACAAGGGTATATATAGCTTTGTCATTCCGTTTGTAATTTCTACAATTTTTATTTCCGACCCCATAAAGTATATATTTTCTGAAAGCTTATGAATAGAGGATTCGATTAAGCCCTGTCCGTCTGTCCGTCTATCCGTCTGTCCGTCTGCCCGTCTGTCCGTGTGTTGGTTGAAATCAACTTTTAGAAGCAACTATATGTTCCTCAGATCTGTATATGGTATCAATCTCTTGGAAATATCCAGGAATGAATCGCTATTGAAATTCAGCACAATCGCCCAATAACTTTCTGAGATATGAGCAAAAAACCACGACCACCTCGTTTTTTTTTCACAATTACAATACATACATATATACATGTAAACAAGTAAAAGCGCTATATTCGGCCGTGCCGAATCTTATATACCCTTCACAACGTGTAGTCATGCAATAACAGTAAATTCACGTATGTATGTTAAAAAAAAACAAAAAAAAATAAAAAATAAAAAAAAAATTTAAAAAAAAAAATTAAAAAAAAATTATTATATACATATATAATATATATAAAACAAAAAAAAAATAAAAAAAAAATTAAAAAAAAAAAAATAAAAAAAAATAATAATAAAAATATATATAATATATTAAATAAAAAATAAAAAAAAAATAAAAAAAAATTAAAAAAAAAATTTTAAAAAAATTTAAAAAAAATTTTTTTTGCCTCAGCTGGGATTCGATGCCACGTTTTCTCTAACCAGTATACACGTTTGTATGTATGTATGTTGTTGTTGTAATGTTGTTTTTATGAAAAGAAAATCGAGGTGGTCGTGGGTTTTTGCTCATATCTCAGTTGTTTATGTACCGATGTTTCTGATTTTCAATACCGATCTACTCCCGAATATTTCTGATATTTTAATACCTTACCCGGGTCCAACCTATGTCGGGGGGCTTCAAAAAGTTGATTTCAACATACACACGGACAGACGGTCAGACGGACAGACGGACAGACGGACAGACGGTCAGGGCTTAATCGACTCCTCTATTCATAAGCTTTCAGAAAATATATACTTTATGGGGTCGGAAATGAAAATTGTAGAAATTTCACACGGAATGACAAACCTATATATACCCTTTTTCACTGTGTGAAGGGTATAAAAACATACCAAACAAAAAAAATTACAAAAAAAATAATATTAAAAATAAAAAAAAAATAATAAAAAAAAACTACAAAAAAAAAATTAAAAAAAAAATTTAAAAAAAATTTAAAAAAAAATTTAAAAAAACTTTTTAAAAAAATTTAAAAAAAATATAAAAAAAAATAACAAAATATAAATAATATATTAAATAAAATAAAATAAAATTTTTTTTGGATCAGCTGGGATTCGATGCCACATTTATTCTAAAGTGTACGTATGCACGTATTTTATATGAGATGAATGGTGATACAAACAATTGTTATTGCATGACTACACGTTGTGAAGGGTATATAAGATTCGGCACGGCCGAATATAGCACTGTTACTTGTTTCTTTTGGTTTATACCGTTCGACCACAAATTTTGAATTCATCTGTATAAAGATTGTTCCTCAGTATTCCTGACTCTAATTACTTTATCCCATTATTTCCTCTTTAATATTATTGCGGTGCAGTTAATATAAGAATTTGCACTGGTAGGATATTAATTGTTCTTTGGTGTTTGGTTTTATGGTTTTTCATAAGACATTCGCTCATTCCTATAAATCTAGTAGCAGTTAAATGATAGTGTGCAGTTACAGCCGACTGACGAAATGTGCAAAAAAGAATAAACGAATGATCAAAAACATATGTGGATGTGCGTAAAAATTTAAATGGCAAAAAAAATTGCTAGAACACTGGCTTTTGTTCCAGTTAACGGAAAAAAATCTGTATCATCTGTGTAGTAAATTTAAGTTGAAAACTTTTCGAGCCAGAACTTCAATGTTTTACACATACATACTTTTTATGGAAGAAGCAGGCATATTGGTCCTTAGGCTGCTTTATACTTTATATATTTCTAAATCTGTAGAATTTATAGTTTGTTCTTAATAGGCAATGTCGACGTGGCTCTCACCACACTACTTTTGATTTTTTACTTCTCAAGGATATCAACCACGATGTATACAAATTCTATTAAAATTTTTTTATGTAAAAATTCTATAAAATTTATTTAAGTTTCATTTTGCAATGCAGTTTGTGTTAAATTTTAAAAAAAACTTTTCGCTGTGTGTACTCATTTTATTGAAACTATTGATAAAAAGTAAAAACGTTTCTATCATAATTTTTATTTTCTATCTACCATTCTAAACCGATTGAGTGTGAAATTGTCAGTGGACAATTGGGTCAAAAGACGATAAATTGCATTAAGGAAGGATATTGTGTAATTGACAAATGTGTGCATGTATGTGACTTGCTTTACAAATATATGTAGTATATGTGTGTATCGCGTTTTCTGAGCCTTTTCAAAAAGTTTTGGTTAATAAAATACAATTATTATAAACTTTTAGATAAAATGGAATAAAAAAAAAAACAAGAGAAGAAAAAAGAATAGTAAAACAAATTGTTGGAAAATTAGAGTTAGAGACAGTATTGATTTTATCTGTAGAAAAAGTTTTACGGTATTCTCTAACATGACGCCCTCTATATTTATTATATAATTTGTAATTTGGGGAAGAATAACAAGTAAGAGCACTATATTCGGCTGTGCCGAATCTTTTATACCCACCACCAATTTTGTGTACATTTAAAGCACAATAATTATTATTTTGTTAATCGCTTGGAATAATCTCTTTATAATAAAATATACATCACTTTCTTTGTAGAGGGTGGTTAAATTTTAAATTTAAAACAGAGGCCGAATTACGGCACTCGAACGTGATCGAAATTTGAAAACTCCTATTAGAATCTATATACCTAAAGCACAGCATACTCGATCGTTCGAGTAAAATTTCGATCGATATCGAATGCCGTAATTCGGCCCCAGGTCTGTATAAAATGTTAGAACATCTATGAATACCTTCTAAATTCATTAAATGAGAAGCATTGCTGTTTATCGCGATAGTGTGGCAAAAAAACAGTCAACTTCGACTCATCATCGTGCCAAACAATTGAGCATCAGCAATGTTATTTAAAATTTGGACTATCGGATCGAGGTGTGCCGTTGAGGTCGCGGGGCCATTTGGCCGATATTTTGTTCCATACATAATTGAACCATACAAATATTTTCATTAAAAAAGAAATGATAAGAATTTCCTAAATAATTTGTGTTTTATTCAAAATCAACATCGGCCCTTAAAATTAACCCACCCTTTATAACTTCGATATGCTGGTAAAATGTTTTCGTAAATTAAGTGTTTCAGTGAAAATGGGCGTTAAAGTAAGCGTGTCAATAAAATTTCTGCTAATAAATACAACTTAGATATTTCAATATAGTCCGTAATTCTTCCAAAATATTTATTCATTGAGAAATTATATGAATTTGAAATAAAGCATTATATAGGATGTGGGCGTAATAGTGGGCGTGTCACCTAAATTTTCTGGCATAACAATAACATTGACTAGAAGGATTTCCGTAGCAAATTTTATCATCATACCTCTAATTTTGTCAGTTTTATGAGCTTTTAAATTTCATTAACAGTAAATAACGTGGAAAGTGAGCGTTATAGTAGGTGTGTCGAAGTTATTTATGCTAATAAATACAACTTAGATATTTCAATAGAGTCCTTTATTATTCGATTTATAGAGAAATTATAAGAATTTGAGAGAAAACGTTGTATGGGAACGTTGTTGTTGGCGTGTCACATTTATTTTCCATCAGAAGAAAGCCTTTGACCAAAAAGCAATTCCTGCAAAATTTCAGAATCGTAGATCTAAATTTGTCACTCTTATTAGGTTTAAAATTTTTAACATATTGGAAAATACACTGCGCGGTATAAATTTTCGTACATTTTGATCTCTAACTCCCTTCCTAATACATGCATTTAGGCAATTTTTCTTTCTTCCTTATACTCCGATTTAGCCAATTTTCTATTCCAAACAAACCTTGTGTATAAGACATATTCTGGCAAAATTTGAACCCACTAGCTTTTTCGATGGGACCTCTATCGTGCTTTTAACAGACGGACAGACGGACGGACATAGCTAGATCGTCATCAAATAAAACCCCGATTAAGAATATACATACCATTTTTTTGGTGGCGGATATAAAAACTCAAATACTTCAAAAAAACACATTACAAAAAAATTTGTTTAGCTCTTTTACTAAAATTTTGCAAAAAATATTTGACCTTGTGTCACAAAAATTGGTCTGCTGATCACGGTCGGATCGTAACGGGTATAAAATGGGGTATAGGGGTATAGAGGAGAGTTTTATCTACTAAATGGTGCTAATTTCTTTTTGTTATCTTATGTTTTCTAGAAGTTATGGTGTATTAAAAAAAGGAATTTAGGAAAATTTAGACCTAAAGATAAAAAAAAAATTATTTCTAAACATTATAAACAATTTATTTTCATGTATTAATGGCTAACAAATTTTAAAATTATACAAAACTTATTTCGTTTGAAAATCTTCTAAAAGTAAAATGTTATAGAACTTTAAAAATCAAAATCTTACTAATAAATTTCCTGTTTTAGCAAAATGCTGAGCATGTCTATTTTGAATCACCCTGTGGCCCTTAAAATTTAACCACCCTTTACAAAAAAATAGATAGATAAAAAAAAAAATTGTTAAAATATGTATTTTGAATATTCAAATACTTATTTTAAATCTACTGATGCACATTTTTTTTTAATATTTTTAAATCTTAAACCTCATAAGACTGTGTGTACAACTATATGTTAAGTTGGGCACAAATCATTACTCTAGTTAATTTTTGTCAACAAACTTCGGTCATTTTCGTTTTCACAAACCCCTATAAAATTCCTTTGTAGTTTGTGCAAAAAAATGTTACTAGAGTCATCTAGTGTTCTACGTGATGTTTAGCAAAGACATCATCCTCAGTGTTTGCAAAATGTAGTGGCGCCTACAACAGATGTCGCCATCTGCAATGAATAAATGCTAATGAATATGACTAATATATTTTTATAAAAATTTAAAAAAAAAAGTGGGCGTGGAACATTTATTTTCCGTTATAACGAAGACTTTGACCAAAAAACCATGTTTGCAAAATTTCAGAACCGTACATATAGTTTTGTCAGTTTTATTACGTTTTAAACTTCAAATATACACTGAGCGGTATAAATTTTCGTACATTTTGACCTATAACTCCTTTTCTAATGCATAGATTTAAGCAATTTTTGGGGAGAAATATTCTTTTGACTCGAGAAATATATATTCGAAGTTTCATGACTCTACGTTTATGCGTTTGGACACAATTCCTTTTTTTTCGATGTTTGAAGGACACGGTTTTTTCGACCTATTCTTGCTTTACGAGCTATAACTCTCTTTCTAATATTCCGATTTAGCCCATTTTCAATACCAAACAAACCTTGTCTATTAGAAAGATTCTGGCAAAATTTGAGCCCTTTAGCTTTTTCGGTGCGACCTCTATCGTGCTTTCAACAGACGGACAGACGGACAGACGGACAGACGGACGGACATAGCTAGATCGTCATCAAATCAAACCCCGATTCAGAATATATATACTTTATGGGGTCTAAAATGGATATTTCGATGTGTTACAAACGGAATGACAAAATGAATATACCCCCACCATTTTTTTGGTGGCGGGTATAAAAAACAACTGCTAATATTTTAATATTTGATTTGATATTTGGTAATAAATTTAATGTGATAATGACAGAATAATATTAAACATCAGTTATCTGAGACCAGCCGATTTGAATATATTTTCGAAAAGAGCTACGCCCGCATTATCAACAATATTTTAAACGGAACTACATGCTTTATGCGTACATGTTAATATTTTATTTGAATATTTTTAACAGAAAACATACTAATTTGCTGAAATTTAAAAATAAATTTTTATTATCTAGTTTCTATCAGTTGTGGCTTTTGATTGTCTAAAGAAATTTTTGTGTATTTTACTTGTAACACTCTTTACTGTCCTGTAAAAACATACAGCATTTCCGGTCATCAACAAATATCGTTTAATAGTCTCGTACTATAATTTACATTTTATTTTAAATTTTATTCGCTTATAAATATTTATGAAAACCGCGTAGAAAAATTATTTTTTTCGCACAAGCATCCAAATCATATCAAGAAATGTGTATGTACTTTTGATTCTTGATTAACAAATGTATGCAATGAAACAAATCAAAACTGAGTTCGTGAACAAAAGACAGTTAATCGGAAAAAAGTAAAATTGGCAATACAACAAGTAAAAGCGAAATTGTGCAACCAACTCATCCTTGTGCCGCTCTTACTCCATTGTACCCAACACAAGCTTTTTTTGTTGTGTTCGAATTATTTGTATGTTGTGTTATGTAAAAACAACTGCTGCAACAGCAACATAAAAATCATTGAAAAAAACAAAAAAAAAAAAAAAACTTCAACAACAGCATTATATGGATGGTTGAAGTACTTGCTCGTTACGTTATCCAATGAGTTTAATATTTAAAATATTCAATTGGTTGCACCCATTCACATTGCAAAATTACAACGAAAACCTCTTGCTGTTGCTACTGCTCTTACTTAGCAGCAACTACTTCTATTTAGATGGGTGCCACAAATAATAATCAAATTGTACCGGAGTGTTATTCAGTTACAGGCACGGGAGCTGGTAATTGTTACTAAATGCTAGGCCAAAAAAAAAAAACTATGCTTGTTACTAAAGAAATAGTAATGCTAAATAATAATAGATTTGTTTAACCTGTTTAAATAAATATATATTAAATATTTTTTACATATTTAAATTTATGCTGTTCCATGCCATTATTTAGATATTAATTTGGATTATATATTTAGATATTTCAATATTTCCAAATTTCTAAAAGAAGTTCTTACATTTTGTCGACAAAAGAAATTAAACATTATTAATGTCATTCAGCTGCGACATACGAGTACTTCTACTAGGACAACTAGTTGAACCCAGCAGAAACTAGGTAAAGACTTGCTCTTACTAAATAACATACTTTTCAATGGCTATTACATATCGTCTGTCTTACTAAGAAGTATTTTAGTAATGACTTGATTTATAATGTGATACGCATTTGTCATTTGCTTAGATACACGCAAAATGTAAATTCTTGTTGCGAAATTTGTTAGAAGTCATTCAAATACAAAACTTTTTATAATTCTTATTTAGTTTAAGACTCTTAGTCATAATGATTTGGCAAATTTGTTCATAAGCAAACTGATGTCCTGTAAACTTTCACTGATCTTTAAATTCCAAAATACCGTATCGCAAAATAATCAAACCGAATTTTATAAGCCCATATTATTAACGGGCTATTTAGGTTATTCAAATCAAGTGCTTATTTACTGCTATTAAAGTAAGTACTTATTTGAGTCCCTATTTATAAGCGAGCATAATAAGTACTTATTCAAGTCTCTATTTGTAAGTGAGGGTGGTAAGTACTTATTTGAGTTCCTATTTGTAAGCGAACATGGTAAGTACTTGCCTTCAGTTACATCGACGTGTTAAAATAATGGGCTTAGTAGATGCCAAATTATAAGTAATGAATAACTGTTTCCTAGTAATTTCAACTCATTATTTTGTAATGTTTTATTTTGCTGGGCACTTATGTAAAAACCGATGTGGCATTAATAATTTTTATACTCGATGTTTATAGAAGAAACAATTTTCTGTAATAAATTCAGTACTAAGATGCAGATAAATTAAGTCATTTTGATTAATTTTGTTCTACGGTAACGCTCTTATAAGAAAATAAAATTTATTGTTTTGATACTTCTGTTGCTGGTTTTTATACCCGCCACCAAAAAAATGGTGGGGGTATATTCATTTTGTCATTCCGTTTGTAACACATCGAAATATCCATTTTAGACCCCATAAAGTAAAGGGTGTTTTTTTAAGCCCGATAGAACTTGAAATTGTAAAAAATAACACAAAAAATTAAATTGTAATCAAAATTTTTTTTTTATTCGAAAGATCAATACGTGACATTAACATTTGAAAATGATTTCGGGCATATGGGCACCGCGGCTGTTCTTGACGAAGCGCATTCTGGACGTCCAATTTTATCGCAAAATTGTGTTCAGCGATGAGGCGCATTTTTGGCTTAACGGGTTTGTTAATAAGCAAAATTGCCGCATATGGAGCGAGACCAATCCACAAGAGGCCCTACAGACTCCATTACATCCAGAAAAATGCACCGTTTGGTGCGGTTTTCACGCTGGTGGCATCATCGGACCTTATTTCTTCAAAAATGAGGCCGGAGCTCGCGTTACGGTCAATGGAGATCGTTACCGCACCATGATCAATGATTTTTTGTTTGAAAATATGGATGACATTGATCCAGAGGAGATGTGGTTTCAACAGGATGGCGCTACGTGCCATACGGCGAACGCAACCATCGACTTATTGAAATCAAAATTTGGCGATAAGTTGATTTCGAGAAATGGACCTGTCAATTGGCCTCCAAGGTCTTGCGATTTGACACCTCTCGATTATTTCCTGTGGGGCTACGTGAAGTCACTGGTTTATGCTGATAAACCAGCAACAATTGACGCCTTGAAGGCCAGCATTGTTCGTGTTATTCGTGACATACGGCCAGCAGTGCTCGAAAAAGTGGCCCAAAATTGGACGTCCAGAATGCGCTTCGTCAAGAACAGCCGCGGTGCCCATATGCCCGAAATCATTTTCAAATGTTAATGTCACGTATTGATCTTTCAAATAAAAAAAAATTTTTGATTACAATTTAATTTTTTGTGTTATTTTTTACAATTTCAAGTTCTATCGGGCTTAAAAAAACACCCTTTATATATATTCTGAATCAGGGTTTGATTTGATGACGATCTAGCTATGTCCGTCCGTCTGTCCGTCTGTCCGTCTGTCCGTCTGTCCGTCTGTTGAAAGCACGATAGAGGTCGCACCGAAAAAGCTAGGGGGCTCAAATTTTGCCAGAATCTTTCTTATAGATAAGGTTTGTTTGGTATTGAAAATGGGCTAAATCGGAATATTAGGAAGAGAGTTATAGCTCGAAAAGCAAGAGTAGGTCGAAAAAACCGTGTCCCTCGAACATCGAATAAAATGGAATTGTGTCCAAACGCATTACCGTACACTCATGAAACTTCGAATATATATTTCCTGAGTAAAAACAATATTTTTCCCCAAAAATTATCTAAATCTATACATTAGGAGAGGAGTTATCGATCAAAATGTACGAAAATTTTTACCGCACAGTATATTTTTCGGTATATTTAAAAACAAAAACGTCATAAAAGCAACAAAATTGGATGTACGACTCTGAAATTTTGCACACTTTGTTTTTTGGTGAAACGCTTTTTTGTAACGGAAAATCAATATGCCACGCCCACTTTTACGCCCACCTCCCATATAACGTTTTACCCAAAATTCATATAATTTCTCTATTAATATAGATTTTGGAATAATAAAGGACTATATTGAAACATCTAGGTTGTGCTCATTAGAAAAAACAATTTTGACACGCCTACTATAACGCCCACTTTTCACGTTATCTACCGTTAATGAAATTTAAAAGCTCATAAAACCGCCAAAATTAGAGGTATGATGATCAAATTTGATACGTGTATCCCCCTAGGCAATTTCATTACTCTGCCAGAAAATTAAGGTGCCACGCCCACTTTTACGCCCACCTCCCATACAACGTTTTACCTAAAATTCATATAATTTCCCTATTAATAAAGATTTTGGAATAATAAAGGGCTATATTGAAACATCTAAGTGGTACTCATTCGCAAAAACAACTTTGACACGCCTACAATAACGCCCACTTTTCACGTTATTTACCGCAAATGAAATTTAAAAGCTCATAAAACCGCCAAAATTAGAGGTATAATGGTCAAATTTGCTACGTATATCCCCCTAGACAATGTCATTACTGTGCCAAAAAATTTAGGTGTCACGCCCACTTCCCATATAACGGTTTAGCTGAAATTCATATAATTTCTCTATTAATAAAGATTTTGGAATAACAAAGGACTATATTGAAATACCTTAGTTGTACTCATTAGCAAAAACAGCTTCGACACGCCTACTATAACGCCCACTTTTCACGTTATCTACCGTTAATGAAATTTAAAAGCTCATAAAACCAAAAAAAAATAGAGGTATAATGGTCAAATTTGCTACATATATCCTTCTAATCAATGTTATTGTTGTGCCAAAAATTTTGGTTACACGCCCACTTTAACGCTTACCTTACAGTTTATCCTAAATTCATGTAATTTCTCTATTGACAAAGTTTTTGGGAAAATAAAGGACTATATTGAAATGTCTAAGTTGTATTTATTAGCAGAAACTTTATTGACATGCCTACTTTAACGCCCACTTTCTTGAAAGACTACATTAACAAAAGCATTTTAGTAGCATATCGAAGTTATAAAGGCTGGTTAAATTTTAAGGGCCGATGTTAAATTTAAACAAAACACAAATTATTTAGGAAATTATAATTATTTCTTTTTGTAATGATAATATTTGTACTGTTCAATTATGTATTTAACAAAATATCTGCCAAATGGCCCCCCCATCCTTCTATCTTATGGTCCAAATTTTCAATGACAATGTTGATGGTCAATTGTTGGGCATGATGATGAGTCGATGTTGACTGCTCTTTTGCCACACTATCGCAAAAAACAGCAATGGTTTCCATTCAACGAACTAAGAAGGCATTCACAGATTTTCTGACATTTTATACAGACCTGTTTTGCAGAAATTTAAATATTTTTTACAATTCTCCCGATTGTGGACGAATTTGAACGATTATGTTGATCAAAAGAATTACGAAGTGCACAAAATGCATTTTGACTTGAACGCCCATTTTTATAAAAAACCTGAATAACTTTAACGCGTTGCTCATTTGCGTATCTTTCCACTTTTAAGTTGGTCTGAGATTGAGAAATGTCAAATGAAATGCAAAAAAAAAGTTGTTGTTTGTGTGGCTCATCTTCAACATGGGCCCTTAAAATTTAACCACCCTCTACAAAGAATGTGATACATATTTTATTATAAAGAGATTATCCATAATGATTAACAAAATAATAAATATTGTGCTTTAAATGTACACAAAATTGGTGGTGGGTATAAAAGATTCGGCACAGCCGAATATAGTGCTCTTACTTGTTATTTAGTGTTGCCGAATGTCAGATATCAAATTTGATTATTTTCATCCGGCATCGTAATTTCTATATCAAAACTGCAGTATAAACAGTATGTTAGGGACTTAAGTAAACACAAAAATCTTCTAAAAGTATATTACAAAAATTTATAAATACAAAAAGTATTTATTACAGACTTTATTAGTGCGTGACCTAATAACACACTTTTCCACCAATATTATTTATCACCTGCTGTCTCCACATAAAATTTTTTTTTGTCGTTTTTGTCAAATTTGACTGCGTTTCAACAAATAGCGGATTGTTAATGAAAAAATGCTGTATATTTTACCAAATAACTTCAATTAAAAATAACTTTAAGCGAAATCATAATTTTTAATGATACAAACACAAGGCTTATTTTTACATGCATGTGTAGTACAACAAAACAGCTTTTAAGCTGATTATTTCTGTAAAGTAAAATTCAGATATCAGGGATAAAAAATTTTTAAATTTTATAAAATTTTATTAAAAACAAGTTATATATTTGTAAATTTTAATACCGGGTCAGACAAAAGTCCCCCTACTATTTTGATTGCGCACCATCTTACCCTTAACTCAGTTTCGCTTTAACCGTTGTGTTGTGTAAAGGTCCAAATTTTATTATGGATAAATATACGGCACTAGAATGAGCAGAAATGGTGACAAAATAATTGTTCTGTTTTGGCACTCAGCGAAAAAATTTTCGTTTTAGTTGATAATGAGCGCAAAATCCCCTTTTCCTTCTCAGTGGCCACGTCAATAAACAGAACAGTCGGTTGCGGGGAACACAGAATCCTCAATTATTTCATGAAACATCATTGCATCTATTAAAAACAACTGTATGGTGTAGTATTCATGCTGGAAACATCATTGGTCTTTATTTTTTTTTAATGACCAAGGTGTTGAATTTACTGTAACTGCACGCAGAAAACAGAAAATCACATTATTTGCCAATCGAATGGTTCAGTTCCTACAATCGAACTTTTCATTTGTGATAATTTATTTGTGCTGACTACATATTTATATTTCGAGACGAAATTCTGTAGATGCGATTGGAAACAACTGCGGTATTCACAACCGATACTGTTTTCTATGTGTGTTGAACGGTACCAAAACATTATTCGAAATTTTCTTGTGGCTAAAATGAAGGAGCAACAACTAGAAGACATGTAGACTTAGCAAGATGGGTTTCCAGCACACACAGCTCGCTTAACAATTTAATTATTGAATGACTTTTTTTCATGAAGACTAAATGGTAGTGGGACTTTTGCCCCACCCGTTGCATTTAATATCAAGAATTACACTTAAGTTAATTGTTCAATACCGATACGAAAATATCATTATCCAAACCTGCATAAAAAACTGAGATCAAAGCGAATTCAACACATTTGGCTGTTACGACGAGGTGACCTTGTGAATAAATATGACTTGCACAAACATTAGTCTGTGTTTACATTGAGCAAGTTTTGTTGCAAAAAGTTTTCTTTTTTTTAATTTCAGTGCCAGAGAAAGGAATAGAAATCGGTTCATACTTGCATATACTCAAAAATCGTTTTTTTGTTTCGTCTCTCGTTATACGAAATTGTACGATAGACTTGTTAAAAAAGAAACAAAACTTTCTGCAAAAAAAATATTTCTGTATAAGCGTAAAAATTTAATTCTAATAGTAAATAGCTTCTGTAGGGGATTATTCACTAATAAACTTTAGTATTCAGTTTCGCCCGAATTTTAGTTTTTCATAAGAAGTGTGTGGTTTAAAAAAATAACCTCATATTCAGGTTCTAAATATTTTTAAGCAACTTACTTTTTCATAGTACGCAGCTAAAAAGAAATATGAACAGAATTTTCGATATTTCCTATCGAATACAGGAAAGCTATTACTGTCCGCGTAGGTAGGTAGTAAGGCTTGTGCAAAGTTATCTTCACACCCTCACCCAGAGACCAATACGATCCATTGTGACGCGGAAAAGTGGTGAAGCATAGTATAGTCCGTGTATTCGTCATCATCTATTTATCTCACAAGTTTATATGAAAATTGATTTTGTAAATTAAACAAAATTTACCAAACTTGACCTTTTCCCCTTTTTGTTATTTTTGTAATTATAACATTTTTATTGTTGCTTTCATGTCATACAAAAATATTTAGATGTAAAATTTTTGTTTTAGTACCCAAGTCCCAGCCATGCATGAAAACAGGTAAAGTATTTAACATATTTTTATTTTATTGTTTAGTATGTCGAAATGAAGGAGGTAGGCGATAAGATTATTATGTGGAGTATTTTTTTATGAAATAAATAAAGGGTCTACCATCTAACGTTTTCTTTTTCAACTAGTGCTTATTTCGTGAATGGTAACACTTTGCTCATGTCTCAATTGACAGATAAATAGTTTTATCCTTCCGCTGAACGAATATGGTTGTGCATACGCTTGAACAACGCTGGGAAATATTGCGACATTACTTTGGCCGATTTTGCCAAAAGAATTATCCTTTAGATGAATCTCATTTTGATCTTGGCGGGTATGTTAATAAGCAAAATTGTCGCATTTGGGGCACATAAAACCCGCACGCATACATTGAAAAGCCAATACACCCAAAACGAGTCACTGTTTGGTGCGAATTTCGGTCCAGAGGAATAATGGGGCCATTTTTCTTCGAAAATGAGAAAGGAGTGGCCGTAATCAATGGCAATCGTTAGCGGGCCATGTTGAACGAACTTTTGTTCACAAAAATTGAAGAGGAGGATATTGGCAACATTTGGTTTCAACAGCACGGTGCTACGTGCCACACAGCCGAAGCTACACTTTTTTATAGCATTTTCAAAAAAAAAAAATTTTGGCGAACCCTTTATAAGGTTCACTCTAGCTAAAAATATTCTAAAATAATTTGTGGTATTATTTGGTAAAAAATGCTAATTAATGGCAAAAAACATTTCAGTGGCCGAAAAAATGCACTTTAACATGATTTTTTGATGCTTTATCGAGTAGTGACATCAAGTAGTTTTGAGACTTCTCCGATGTAATGTACAAATGGGTTATATGGTTCGTTCCTATGGAATCGTAATTTTTTTTAACATTGATATTTTAAATTTATAAAGACCACGTTTATTTTCAATTTTAGAATAACCTTTCTAATACCCAGTAAAAATAACTATGACAAAACGGTGATTTTGCAGATATTCAACTGGTGACGAAGTGTTTAAATTCAGGTTGAAAAACTAATAATTTTAACATAAGCGTGTTATTGAGCATCATGTGTTTACATGACTATATTAATGACCTGCACTCAATTCTAAAAAGTGCACAGAACTCATGCAAATTTGGTGAAAGGCATTCGATGTTTCATAAGGTAATTTCGTTTGTTTACATGAATTGTTTAAGATATTTTGAATGATGATTACCTCGAATTTAGGGAGTCATTTGGATGGGGTGCTTTTACACAATTGATTTAGGAGTGTTAAAAGTGTAATTCAGTTTTTTTGCTGAGCACTTTTTATCCCTTATTGAGCAAATTTTTAGTAGCATATATATTGATTAGACGCATTTTTTTAAAATAATTTTAAGGGTGTCCAAATTAAAATTTTTTTTAAATAAATAAAGATTTATTATTGAAACATTAAAAATATATATTAATTTCGACTAATTTCAAATCGGTTACGGTTAAAAATGAAAAATTATGTCAGTCAAGTAACCCCAAATAGTGTTTCGGCAGGCCCCTCTTAAAAAAATCTCAATCACGTTTTACAATAAACTGTCGTCAAAGGTTGATATCTGTACAATAATATTGTGAGATTTTTGCTGTACATTTTCGATTTAAAAAAATAGTAAAAAGGTGTTAAATCGTGCGATCTTTATGGTCACAAGGACAAGTGAGCCTTTACGAGAATTAATCCGATTTTAGATTTTTTTTTTCCAAAAATAATTTGTTTTTCTTAACGTGTGGCAAATGTCACCAAATGGTGGTGTTGTAACCACATATTCTCTTCATTTAAATCATAAATTTTTCGCCAAAAGGGCTTCGGATCTTCTCGATGTAGTGATTTCCATTGACTATTGATACTTTAAATTTGAACACTAATTATAAAAATGACTTTTTTACATTTAATAAAATTTTTTCTCTAATTTGACCTGCTTTAATAAAAAACCTTAATAAAAATCTCTTAAATAAAAATCTAGAAAATTGTTGTAGTAAGGATATAAAATCCTCAATATATATCAAATGCTAAACGAAAATTCCGCATGGTATTCTTTTTCCCTCGTTTTCAGCTGTTTTATTATTTATTTGCCAGTGTAAACGCATTGCATTGTTAAAAACCGTATAATTTAAAAATACAAATAAAAAAAAAAATCAAAAGTAAAAGAATATTTTATTACTATGAAAAGAATGTATAAAAAATTTGCTGGCATAATAGAGTAAAGTTGATTGTTGCCGCATATAAGGATGATGAGCAGGAGTGGATGAAATTCAAAGAGTCAATATGAATATGAAATGTGTTGTGTTATTTAATATCGATTCGATCTGCATGTAAAAAGGCAATTTATATGTTAAATTTTTTATTTTAGCAGGTTGACTTATTTTTCCTTTACTATTCTATATCACTATTGTTATTGTCTTGTGCTTGTTTTTTTTTATAAAACTGAATTTTTGTTAGAGAAAAATGTTTTTTTGTAATATCGTTTTATAAATGTATAAATTTATTTGGAGGTAAATTTAAAATTTTTTTTGCTTTAGTTGAATTATTCAATACTTACAATATTGCCAATGTGGCGCACATTCATACATTTGCACACCTACACTGACTTGCAAACACAAATAGGTACACAAGTCAGTGTAAAGGAAGCTTGAGAGCATTTGGGGAAACGTCAGCTGTCATGTCTTCTTAGCGCCATGTGATGATGATGTTGATACTAGCTATACTGTACATGCATAAATATACATACAGTATATGTCACCTAGCCCATCTTGCTACCACCGCTTCATTTTTCTTAAGTCTTTTAATGCTTGGTAGACGAGGTTGTAGAATTGTAGATGATGATAATTTCATTTTTCAGTTTTATTTTTTCATTTCTTTAATGCCAATTTGATATTGGGTGTCAATGCGAATGAGTTATTGGATGCTTTTTTGGTTTGACATTATTATTAAAATTTTTTCTTTGCACTTGTTTTTTTATTATTTTTTTGCTTTCCTTTGATAAAAATCTGCGTATGATTTTCTTATTATTCAATTCAGATTATTTGATTACCATCGTTTGTTATGGGTGGTTGATGGTATAGACGAGGCGGTAGTTGCCAAAGAAAATTCAATAGAAGTTTGGTAAAACAAAACTCAATTTAAACCACAATTTGTATTATTGATTTGGTGCGTATGTACGTAGCCGGGAAATCCAATAATGTGTTTTTATTTTCTCATAAATAATCTCAGATAAACATTTGAATATCAAATAAAAATGCTAATGGTTTGTTTCAATTTAAAGCGTGCTTTAATAAAAAATGCCTTTTGTGGTAAAATAAGGGTTAATACAATATCACTAAAACTATATATATAAAAGTGAAACTCTGTGTGTGTGTGTGTGTGTGTGTGTGTGTTAGCTATAGACTCCGAAACTGTAAAACCGATCGGACTCAAACTTTAACAAGTTGTTGTCCACATACCAGGGAGTGTTTATGGATGGAAAAAAGTGGGCGGGGCTACGCCCATAAAAATTAGTTATCAGTTTTAGCTACTTGCACTTGACCGATTTTTCTGAAATTTTGCACACATGTCGAGCTGTCATGACTAAAGAATTTTGTGATAAGAAAACTGGGCGGGGCCACGCCCCTAAAAAAGTTTTAATTTTGAGGTACTTGCACTGGACCGATTTTTCTGAAACTTTGCACACATACTAAGCTGTCATAACCATATAATCTTATGATTAGAAAAGTGGGCGGGGCCATGCCCATAAAAAATTAGTTATCAGTTTTAGCTACTTGCACTGGACCAAATTTTCTGAAACTTTGCAAACGTACTGAGCTGTCATGACTTTACACTTTCGTCATTAGAAAAGTGGGCAGTGCCACGCCCATTAAAAAAAAGGTATCATTTTGAGGTACTTGCACTGGCCCGATTTTTCTGAAACTTTGCACACATATTGAGTTGTCATGACTATACAGTTTCGTATTTAGAAAAGTGGGCAGTGCCACGCCCATAAAAAAAAGGTATAATTTTGAGGTACTTACACTGGACCGATTTTTCTGAAACTTTGCACACTTATTGAGCTGTCATGACTATACAGTTTCGTAATTAGAAAAGTGGGCAGTGCCAGGCTCATAAAGAAAAAGTTATAGTTTTTAGCCTTGCACTTAATATTCGATTAAAATTTAGAATGCGATTAAAATTCATGAAGGGGCGTAGCAACGCGCGCCGGGATTGGCTAGTATAATATATTTCTTAAGTAAATTATACAACTTATATTTGAAATCGCTTAAAAATTTTCCATTGAACAATACATTTTTTTTTAATTTCTGAATTTTTAGAAAACAAGCGTGAAGGACACACGAAAAACAATTTTTAATCACTTTAATTAACAATTTTTAAACTATGATATAGTGTGGTCAAATCTCAAAAAATTAAATTAAGCGCCGCATAAAAGCCGAGCAAAAAAAAGCTAAAAAAGAAATCACTTTTTCGTCTTCTTCTGATCGCAAGAAGAAATCTGCTGCTGCAGTTGAAGATGAAATATCACCAAAAGAATATTGAATTGTTGCGGAATTAAGAAAGTAGGAAGTAGGACAGCACACTTTGCGAATTTACCACTTATCTATGTTGATAATTATTAAACGAAATTACAATATGTAAACAAACAATATGTTCTTTTTACACAAATCTATGACTTAAGTTTTAATTAAAAATAATCAAATATTATTTTCTTAGCTTCAAAAACTTTTACTCTCAGTCTTTCAAAAACCCTCTTGTATTAAGCTTTTTTCTTTCTTCAATATTGATTTTATTTTATCAACAAATTATTTCTAAACTTTGCCTACTTGCTGTCTAATTCAAATCTTTCATTTGTCTGTTTGGCTCTTCGGTTGGTTCATTATAAAACAAGTTAGTTGTAATTTTTGGTTAAACTTCTGGTAATTAAGAAGTTTATGGGCGTACGTGATTTTAGCTCATAATCCTCTATATTGTCATATTGGATTTCATGGAACATTTTTTGTTATACTTTTTTTCCTGATACTTTTATCTTAATACTTACACTACTCTGTCATTTTCAACCACCACGAGATCGTCGTTAACTCATTATACCCACAAATTTTATCACTTGGATAGAGATGATGTTTTTGGGCACAAAATTACTTAAGAAAATTTTTTGGGCCATATAACTTTTTATGGTTTAGCTTTAGGTTTAATATCATGAGTTAAGAGGGTAAAGTAAAACAGTTTTCGGTTGTATTAAATGTAATAAAAATGGAGAATTAAGACAAAAACTAAAAGCATATGAACTTATATTGTGTGTTTAATGTTAAAGAAAATATTTCTATTATTAAGGCAGGTGTTTATATATGTATGTACATATAAGTATTAAGTAAATAACAATTATGTCAGAGATTGTTTTATAAATCCATTTGAAGAATTATGTGTCACTTAAAAGCAATGTCAGTGTTAAGGGATTTACATGCTTTTGCCTTTCTGATCCCAGCAAAAAAAAGCAAGCAGAAGAACTAGTGAATGAATGAGTTCAACTCATGATAAAGTGGTTTAATTTAGGTAAAATATACATGACTTTAACAATAACGTGTCATTAGAGAACATGTGTTTCACTTCATTCTAATAAGTGCATAGAACGCATGGTCAGTTGATGAAAACAAATCAATGTTTCATGAGTTAATATTGTCAGTTTACATGAATTATTCAAGATATTTTGCATGCATGTGCTTGTATTTTGAAGTACATCATTAAAGGCTATATATTTTGTGTTTGGAGAAAGCATTCGTCATGCCTAATTTTGCACTTATAAATAAGAATACATGAAAAATGTTATTCACATTTAACTTAAATTTTTGCTGGGATATAATTGAAAAAATTTCTTATTAACTAGTAAGACCACTAAATATGGCTGTTCCAAATTATTGCTACCCACCATCAATTTTGTATAATACATTACCACCACAAAATTTATTATTTTGTTAACAATTATAATCACTATCAAAAATTTTTTTTATATTAAACGATGCAACACTTTCATTGTTGAAGTTTAATTTTCTATAAATTTAATTTCTTATATTGAGTCTCAATATGAAATATATTTTAATAAAAAAAGTAATAATACTTCTTTTATACAGAATATTTAACCAGAAGTAGAAGTGTCAAAATAATTTCTGCTAATGAATTCAACATTAATATTGCAATATTCTTATTCTTCCAAAATCTTTGTTTATAGAGGAATTATATGAATTTAGAAAAATAAATTTTTAACTAAATATATGGTACGTGGGTTTTAAACTGGGTGCGTCACATTCATTTTCCGCTATTGTAATAATTCTGTCAGATTTATGACGTTTTAAATTTTTTTTTATAGTCCATTATGCCATATGCGAGAGGTGGGCGTTAATAAAGGCGTGTTAAAGTAATTTCTGATAATGATTTCTACTTAAATGAACACAGAATAATTATATGAATTAAAAACAAGTAAGAGTACTATATTCATACATACATACATTTAAAGCACAATATTAATTATATTGTTAATCGCTATGGAATTATCTTTTTATAATAAAATATGTACCACTTTCTTTGTAGAGGGTGGTTAAATTTTAAGGGCCCATGTTGCAGGTGAACTACACCTAGTCTTTAAATTTGTTTTCTGCATTGCACTTGGCATTTCTTAATCTCAAACTTACTCAATTTGATCCGTGGAAAGATACGCAAATGAGCAACGCTTTAAAGTTATTCAGGTTTTTTATAAAAATCGTCGTTCAACATAATCGTTCAAATTCGTCCACAATCGGGAGAATTGTAAAAAATATTTTAATTTCTGCAAAACAGGTCTGTTTAAAATGTTAGAAAATCTGTGAATGTCTTCTTCGTTCATTCAATGGGAATTATTGCTGTTTTTTTGCGATATTTTGTTAAATACATAATTGAACCATACAAATATTATTATTATAAAAAGAAATGATAATAATTTCTTAAATAATTTGTGCTTTATTTAAAACCAACATCGGCCCTTAAAATTTAAGCCCCCTTAAGAACTTCAATATGATAGTAAAATAATTTCGTAAATTTAGTCTTTTAGTGAAGTGGGCATTATAGTAGGCGTTTGCTAATAAGTACAACTTAAATATTTCAATATAGTCCTTTATTATTCCAAAATCTTTATTAATAGAGAAATTATATGAATTTAAGTTAAATCGTTAATGGGAGGTGGGCGTAAAAGTTGGCGTGGCAACTTAATTTTCAGGCACAGTAATGACATTGCCTAGAAGGACATACGTAGCAAACTTTATCATCATACCTCTAATTTTGGCGGTTTTATGAGCTTTTAAATTTCATTAACGGTAGATAGATGGTAGGCGTGTCAAAATTGTTTCTGCTAATGAGTACAACTTGGATATTTCAATGTAGTCCTTCATTATTCCAAAATCTTTATTAATAGAGAAATTATATGAATTTTATGTAAAACGTTATATGGGAGGTGGGCGTAAAAGTGGGCGTGGCACATTGATTTTCCGTTACAGAAAAGCCTTTCACTAAAAAGCACAGTATGCACAATTTCAGAATCGTACATCTAATTTTGTCCGTTTTATTAGGTTTTAAATTTAAAATATACTGAAAAATACACTGCGAGGTATAAATTTTCGTACATTTTTATCTATAACTCCTTTTCTAATGCATCGATGTAAGCAATTTTTGGGGAAAGATATTGTTTTAACTCGAGAAATATATATTCGAAGTTTCAAGACTGTACGTTAATGCGTTTGGTTACAATTCCATTTTATTCGATGTTCGAAGGACACGGTTTTTTCGTCCTACTCTTGCTTTACGAGCTATAACTCTCTTCCTAATATTCCGATTTCGCCCATTTTCAATACCAAACAAACCTTGTCTATAAGAAAGCTTCTGACATAATTTGAGCCCCTAGCTTTTTCGGTGCGACCTCTATCGAGCTTTCAACAGACGAACAGACGGACGGACTTAGCTAGATCGTCATAAAATCAAACCCCGATTCAGAATATATATACTTTATGGGGTCTAAAATGGATATTTCGATGAGTTACAAACGGAATGACAAATTAAATATAACCCCACCATTGTTTTGGTGGCGGGTATACAAATTAAAAAAATTAATTAAAACTATTAGGCATCTTGAGCGACGTGATCCCCATAGATATAAAACTATCACGAACTTAAAAGTGCATGATTGAGTTATTTGATTCGTAAGATGGATAATTGTTGTTTAGGAAATACTCAGTGCACTTCGCTTCTAATACGGTTTAAGAGTTTGCAACAGGCAGAGTTTTTTATTTTAAATTTAGAAATTCAGAAAATTTACACATTTACATGCTTAAGGTGAAAATTAAAAAAAAATTGAATTTAGATTTTATATTTGAACTTTGAACGTTATGTAACTGATCTTTTTTTATGTAAAATTTTTTAACCTATTTGAAAGAATTATACATCATTTAAAAGGTAATTTTTTACAATCATACACATTATACATAAACGAGTATGTTATTAAGGTAATAAGCGCTAATTTTGTTTTAAAGGGATATTTTATGAATTAAAAAGGTGTGTTTAGGATGCCCATAATATGCAGGAAAAATCTTTAAATTTTATTTCTTTATTTATTTTATTTACAATCTATCCAAAAGGATATTAAGTAAATTTGATTAAATCTTTAAATGCAAAGAAAAATGTATAATGCGCACTAATTTTTTAATTTTTATTAAAAAAAAACTCAATGCATTCTCATTATGGCGAAGTTTTACTTAAAAAAAAATTAATGGAATGTGTTTTTCTTTTGATACCTGGATAAAAATACAATGTACTATTTTTGAATAATAAGAGAAATATCGTGCCCATGAAATTTTCATTGTCCTTAACTATCTATGGAATTTTTATTTTCTTTATTGAAAGGGTATTTGAAACTCTCTCTTTGGGGATTTTATTCCCGATTGGTATTTTAGGGAAAAGGTAAAATATTCACGATAGGGGTGTATACAGGTGAATACTCATGGAGAAATAAAACTAATAAACTATTTCTTCTAATGTTAGCAGTTCCAAAACTATGTTGGCATCAGTAATACGTCTCATATTTTACGCTCAATATCAGCGATTGTGTTTAGTGCATTTTTAAACAGTATTGGTTTAATTTTATAAAACTTTTCAAATATTAGTAATAGCAATTTAAAAAAAAACATACAAATTTTAACAAGAAATAAACCTCTTAATAAATGCTTATGTTTTTTTTTTTGGTCACATTATCATTATGTATTAGTTTCGTATTTTTCTGCTCTAAATTACATCTCAAATAATATTGAATGAAATGTGTTCGTTTTTGTGCTGCAACAAAAAGATGCCGTTTTCCAACAAACTGTAATGACAAATAAAATCCAGCCTTAAACATAAAAGGGTTAAATTGTATTTGTTTGTAATTTCTTTAAAAAAACAGACACTGTGCATATTTTATATATATTTACAACACAACAAATAAAAAACAAAAACTGAGTCTTAAGATAAAATACAAATACAAACATATTATGTAAAGGGTGTTTTTTTAAGCCCGATAGAACTTGAAATTGTAAAAAATAACACAAAAAATTAAATTGTAATCAAAATTTTTTTTTTATTCGAAAGATCAATACGTGACATTAACATTTGAAAATAATTTCGGGCATATGGGCACCGCGGCTGTTCTTGACGAAGCTCATTCTGGACGTCCAATTTTGGGCCACTTTTTCGAGCACTGCTGGCCATATGTCACGAATAACACGAACAATGCTGGCCTCCAATGCGTCAATTATTGCTGGTTTATCAGCATAAACCAGTGACTTCACGTAGCCCCACAGGAAATAATCGAGAGGTGTCAAATCGCACGACCTTGGAGGCCAATTGACAGGTCCATTTCTCGAAATCAACTTATCGCCAAATTTTGATTTCAATAAGTCGATGGTTGCGTTCGCCGTATGGCACGTAGCGCCATCCTGTTGAAACCACATCTCCTCCGGATCAATGTCATCCATATTTTCAAACAAAAAATCATTGATCATGGTGCGGTACCGATCTCCATTGACCGTAACGCGAGCTTCGGCCTCATTTTTGAAGAAATAAGCTCCGATGATGCTACCAGCGTGAAAACCGCACCAAACGGTGCATTATTCTGGATGTAATGGAGTCTGTAGGGTCTCTTGTGGATTGGTCTCGCTCCATATGCGGCAATTTTGCTTATTAACAAACCCGTTAAGCCAAAAATGCGCCTCATCGCTGAACACAATTTTGCGATAAAACAACGGACGTCCAGAATGCGCTTCGTCAAGAACAGCCGCGGTGCCCATATGCCCGAAATCATTTTCAAATGTTAATGTCACGTATTGATCTTTCGAATAAAAAAAAAATTTTGATTACAATTTAATTTTTTGTGTTATTTTTTACAATTTAAAGTTCTATCGGGCTTAAAAAAACACCCTTTATTTGTGCTACCACCCATATGCGATAGTATTGCTATTCTAAACAAAAACTACATCCAACAACAATGAGATAACACTCACGTTGAGAAATGTTAGTCGAAGCTCTCAATACTCTCACAGACTCACCAGTTAGTCAGTTAGTCAGTTAGACATTCAGACAGTCAGTCAAAAGTTTAAGGCAAAGAAATTTGTTTTAAACATGCCTTTAGGCCTCCCTCTACTAACAACTTCATAAACGCCACCACCTTCAGAACCACCGAATCGACAAGTCAAGACCTTGTCGTTCATTTTGAATAGTGCTAAAATGAGCAGAAACAACAACAAAAATTATACAAAATGTGCTTTAACTATTACAAAAACAGACATGTCTTCAATAGGCTGGTTCGGTTTGGATGGTTTTAAAAGTTTATTTAATTTTTTATGTTTTATTGTGGCATAATACTTTCATTTTTATAAGTAAAAGATACTGCTTAATTCGACAATACATATTTAAAAATTGCAAAAATATAAAATTATTTCTACTGAATCTCTATTCAAGTTACGTCGTTATTTAATTCTCGACAGATTTGTATGGGCTTCGGAGAAAGTCTTTAAGTTTAAGTAGAATTGAAGTAGAATTGGTTTTAACATACATTTTTGCAGAACTAGGTGAAAGATCTTTCAGTATTCGAGAAGAATATTTCGGTTTTAATATAAAATTTATCTGTAATTTGAATACAACCTTTTTAAGTTAACTATAAGGCTTAAAGCTTAATTTCGGAAGATCATTTGACGATATATTAGGTATGGACCGATCCAAATCAGTATAGCTTATTTACTTTCATGACGACTAATATGATTTAGAAGGTTTCATGAACGAACAGGCAAAAGCTGCCTTTTTGCCTAAGAACTTGATTCGAATGCGGTCGACAAAGCGAAAGAAAATTAAAAAAGTTCAATACAAAAATTCTTAAAAATATGTAATTTTAATCAGGTATTTTACAAATTCATTAAACAACATACATATTGACATTTTTCTGGAAGTCCTCCTATTTAAGACTTCCCTTACCATTTTGGACGTGGTTGTTTACTTTCATTTAAAATCGGGCATGTTCTGGAATACCTTTTTCATGTTATTTAATTCGTATCATAGCCGAAGTTCTGAACAGTTAGGTGGATTTGCCTCGCGAGGTATAAAATGAACACTATTGCTTGGATACCACCCAAAGACCTTTTTTTCATTGTGGCATAATGCCAAATCGTACCAGATATTTAAAGCCACTCTGTGCTTAAAGCCGTTTTTATGGAAACTCCGTAATATATATTTCTGTGTTTATCGTCCTTGATGTATTAAAGCTTTGGTTTTTTTTGCCATAGCTTGTGTATTACTCAACAATTAACTTCTTGGGAAATTATGTTTGTTTTTTGTTCTTGAACATTGCCTCATATGAAAATATTAATCCAAACGTTGTTGCTCGTTCTTTGCCTTTAGTTCGTTATTGCAACTTTAAACAACTATAACTTGATCTTAGCTTTAGCTCTGCACACAAAAGAATCAGAACATTCAACTTTACGAGCTGCTTTTGATTTAGAAGTGTTTGGTACTTTTTGAAAGAGTGGTTTTACTTCTTACGTCTTACCAATTTCATTTAGAGGTTTTCTTCCTGATCCAGATTTTCTTTTAGTGTTCAATTCTTCCTTTTGAAACAGTGTAATGATAAACCTGATCGTTTTTTTTTTAATATTTTACGTACTTCTTTTTTGCTTATCCATTTTCACCAAAATAACAATTCAAAATGAATGATTAAGAAAACATTATATGTGACATATTTTTAAAAGTTATTGTAATTAAAAAAATAATAATTTACTGGACCATAAAGAAGTTTTGATGTACTCCTTACTATTATCATTTTTAGAAGTTTTGCAAAATTTCTTTAATTTGGTTGTATAGGATATAAAAACAAAAATCAAGTTACTTAGTTTGTTATGTTACGTTGTCACGTTTCTTTTTACTCGTTAAAGTTTTTGGAGCAGCCTAATAATGTTCATTTAGATGTACATACTCTCATACATATTTAAGAATTTATGTGTTGGTTTTTATATGTGAACATGAATATATTTTTACGAGTATTTATATGTGCGTAACAAGAAAAAAAAACAATAAACGAACAATATAATGTTGTAAATTGACAACTGCTAGTTTTATACACTCACAAAAACTTTTTTCTTTATAAGTAGAATTTTTTTCAATATATCCAATTCTCAGAGGATGGCCCCTATTCATGCTATGGATTGTATTGGTATCAGGAAAATAAGTTATGGGTAGGAGGATAAAGGGAGTAGTATTTGTGGACATTTGATTTAAACTTTTCCAGATTGTAAGTGGCTGGAAAAACTTCAGCGGGGAGTCTGTTCCACATACGAACAGTACGACTAAAGAACGAATTTTCCCTGTAGTGTGTTTTTCGATCCACTGGCCAATCGACCACATATGGGTGCGCTCTTCTGGAAAGACGAGTATTACGTGCAAAATTGCGGTTTTCGGGAACAAAATCCCTTCTCTCATCGGAGAATATTCCATTGTAATATCGATAGAACAGTGAAACACAACCCACGTTGCGACGTTGTTCAAGAGAGTCAATAGAGTTAGTTACGAGACTGTCCCTAATAAGCACCTTCGCGCTCTCCTGTACGCGGTCGAGTAACTCCAAAATAGACTTTGAAGCACCGGCCCCTACGTGAGAGTTGTATTCCATTTTCGGTCGGATGTAGGTGGTATAAATAACAAGCAGATCAGATGGGGTGAAGTATTTTCTGCACCGTATTAAAAAACCGAGACACTTGAATGCTTCCTTCGACACAGGAAAAATGTGCTCAGCCCAGCGGATGTCGCACTGAATTTTCAGGCCCATAACATCAAGAGCTTCCGATCCCTTAATACTTATACTATCTAATAGTAAAGATGAGGCAACAATATCCGTCGTGCGTTTGTGTGTTAGTAGACAATACTGAGTTTTTCGAGGATTAAAATCCACTCTATTCGCACGACCCCACTAATAGATGATTATTAGATCCTGATTCAGCGTTCTATTCATGTTCCGCCTCATAGCATGGATCTCAAAAAGGCTTGGTCTATGGCTGAATGAATACGAATGGCACAAGTTGCTGTTATCTGCAAAAGAATATAAAGGGTTCGAAGTTTGATGTAGAAGGTCTTTAGGAAATATAACGAATAGAGCCGGAGATAAGTAATTAGAATGACAACCTTTGCTGTTTTTATACCCTTCACACAGTGAGGTTTGTCATTCCGTGTGAAATTTCTACAATTTTGATTTCCGACCCCATAAAGTATATATTTTCTGAAAGCTTATGAATAGGGGAGTCGATCTGTCAGTCAGTCCGTCTGTCCGTCTGACCGTCTGTCCGTGTGTATGTTGAAATCAACTTTTTGAAGCCCCCTGACATCGCTTGGTGGGTGAGGTATTAAAATATCAGAAATATTCGGGAGTAGATCGGTATTGAAAATCAGAAACATCGGTGCATAAACAACTGAGATATGAGCAAAAACCCACGACCACCTCGATTTTTTTTTTCACAAAAACAACATTACAACAACAACATACATACATACAAACGTGTATACTGGTTAGAGAAAACGTGGCATTGAGTCCCAGCTGAGCCAAAAAAAAAAATTTTTTTATAGTTTTTATATTTTTTAATTTTTTTTTTTATTTTTTTTTATTTAATATTATATTATATTTATATTATTATTATTATTTTTTTTTTAGTTTTTTTTTTTAAATATTTTTTTTTTATTATTATTGTTTTATATTTATTATATATATATTAATTATTTTTTAAAATTTTTTTTTAAAAATTTTTTTAAAATTTTTTTTTTAATTTTTTTGTTTAATTTTATTTTTTATTTTTTTTTTTAACATACATACGTAAATTTATAATTTTACAATGGGATGTTTTTATATATGAATGGTTTATTTATGTATGTACGTATATCATATGGAATGGTGATACAAGCTACTGTTGTTGCATGACTACACGGTGTGAAGGGTATATAAGATTCGGCACGGCCGAATATAGCGCTCTTACTTGTTTTTCTTGTATTGCGGTGTGGATATTATTTCCATGTAAAAAATATGTACTTAAGAGATATAAAATGGTAGCCAATATAAAACAAATATATATAACTGAAATCATTTTAAATTAAATTTTTAACATTCAATTCAGACTGCCCAATTTATTTCGTTTGAATTCTGAAAAGAAACTAAATGTATGTTTATTAAATTAATATTCATTAAACTTACAATTATGTAGCATTAAGAAAAATATTTCTCAAAAAAGTGGTGGCTACACCTATTTTTGACAAATATCTGTCAAATGTGAACATAGGCATGTTTAGCAACCTGCTACATCACATTAAAACTAAATTCTTCAAGTGTAACAAATATTTCTCATATCCGGCATCTTTTCTCTCTCTACTGTATAAAAAAATTAATTTTTTTTTTGCCTCCAATTTTGATGTAACAACAGTTGGTGTTATCATTCGCAAAAACGAGAATAAAATGAAAATAGAACGTTGTGATATGTGTGAGTGTATTGATGTCTATGTATCTGTATTCATATAAGCTTACATGTGTGTGTTTAACAATATGGTTAAAATTAGAAAATATGTGTCGACAATTTGCTTTCATTTTCACATTTATGTCATAAAAAAGGAAGGAGCAGAAGATGAAAAAATTTGCAACGAAAATTTCCACATCAAGGATTCGTTCGCTCATAAAGTTGATTTATAACCCAGCAAAAATAAATAAACTTACTACAAAAAGATTGATGTTTTTATGATTCTTCCTGCACTTATTTCCATTAAGTTTCTTCTTACTTTCTTTAAAGTTATAAAATTATGTTTAACAGACAATATGTAATAGTGGTTTATTGAAGCAGACCACGCCTCGTATACTGGGGGCCCCGGACAACGAAAATTTAAAAAAAAATAATAAAATTTTTAAACGTTTTTATTTAAAGCTATATTTTCTCATTGTTGTTAGTATTAATTTTATATTTATATATATCACTATTATTATTATACGATAATAATTATCCAATATGTTGCACAATTAGTTGTTCATATTTTTAGCTTTAAATGATGGAACCACCCATTTACTTCATATTAGGCAATGATTCGAGAAACCGTGCTTTTGTCGGGTAATAAACATGTCTATCGTAAGGGACACTCTACGAAAAATACTTTATATGAAGTCGAAAGTACCATAGAGTGGTCACTCGAATTTAGGCATTACACAATGCAGCCTTCTACAGACGTCTATAATAATGCAACTCTCCTTGTAATACCCTAATTTTTTGAAAAATATTCACTTACTAGTATGGATGCTGAAAGGTACATCTGCAGCTGGCTAGTATCCATGTTAAATTCAAGAGTTCTTCTGGCGAACCCTGGTAATAGCATTTTGTTGCGACTAATTGAGACAATTTAATCTCTGCACTGCTCTGGCTTGTCAATATTAACTCGACACTAATTAAATTTGACAGGATAAAGAAAAAATTTGATGATGTGGTCTCAGAACTGTTTCTAGATGTGATTAGAAATCTCATGTTCGATGCCATAGGATTGCTAAGTAACTGGGGCACCGACAGTGTTTTATAACTCATATTGTTCACAACGAGATTCGCTATTTCAAGCTTTGCATTATCGAGGATAACGAACTGTGAAATTCTTCTTTCGGACAAGGCGAAATATCTAAGCATTATCCTAAACTCGAAATTGCACATTCAATACACGGTTGGCGGTAGCCAACTACACGTGTCGAAACATGTTCGATGTAAAATGCAAACTCAACTTTAACATGATTAAGAGGATGCTACGACTGTAGTACGTGCAATTTTTTCTAATGGATCTCTGGTGCGATGGACTGCAACAAGGCACAGTTGTACAGGGATTAGCGATCGGCATGCATTGACATTACGGGTGTATTACGAACTAGTTCTTCTGCTTTTTGGATGAATGTAGTGTATTTCAGGCTAAAATTTCCGCTATATGGGAGATATCTAGGATACTGAAAGACATGACTTTTCACTGGAATATTGATATTTTTTTCGACAGTAAGGTGGCACTCTTTTCAGTCAGATTATAGACCACCATGTCTAAATTAGCCGGAGAATGCAGCCTTTGTCAACTCACTGTCATTGCTCTAGTTTAGGTCGTAGCTAGCTAGAGGGTATCTTCGTTCGATATCTCCGATACAAATGCAGTCGCAATACTGTTGGTAACCATCAAAATCAATAGCTCTACACACTTTCTTGGAATATTCGAGAACATGTGGTGTAAACTGGATACTTGCAGAGTAGCCATCCTTTAATACCAAATGCACATCGTAATTTACATTTAAGGTCGAAAAGCTATCTCGGGGTTGCTACCAGTATTGGATATTAGGAAATTATTTATAAAAGCCGACTCGGAATTCTCTCGAAAGACCTTTATCGCAGCTGTATAGAGTTTTTCGTATTCTCTGCGAATTTCTTGTCCTAGCTGCTGAAAGATATCATCTCTAAAATATCTGTGGTCAGAGCGTACAGCTTTCGTTTAAAGTATATTTGCAGGAAAAAATCTAAAAATTTAGTACTTACATGCCTCTTAAAGTTTGCCTGCAGAAATTATGTTTTTATATGCGGTGTCTCAAGCAGTAAAGAAGACATACTTTTTGGCACTTTTGTATGAACACATTTTAGGCATTTCCATGAATGCAATACGATAGCTGAATAAAACCAGCACTTCTTACAAACTTCTAAATTTCATTGCACATGCTTACAAGTTAACAAAGCCCGCTTTGAATTATTAAATTCAAGTAACTTTAGAAATAAATTACCAAAAATTTAACTTTGCCGAATCATCAAATTTTTATTTATTTTAAACATTCATTTGAAAAAAAGGTCCTTAATGTTTTAATCATGTTTGTTTCAGTAAAAGCAAAACAGTTCAGTAGAAGCCAAGTATTTATTACTTTTTTTCCAAGACTTTTTTACTTACTTGGATGTTTTGGGATTGAAAACTATTTTATTAGCGATGACTTACGTTGTTAAAGTTTGTGTCATTAAACAAACACAGAAAGAAAAGATGGTTGGATTCTTTGAAGATACTTTTTAACTAACGTTTTAGATCATTAGGGATTTTTTTCAATTTTAGGAATTAAATCTAAGATTTTTGCTCTTGTGTGTATTTTACGTTTTTAGTGAATTTATTTTACTTTTTTTACCCTTCACAGTGAGTGTAATAGTATATATAGATTTGTCGTTCAGTGTGAAATTTCGACAATTTTCATTTCCGACCCCATAAAGTATAAATTTTCTGAAAGCTTACGAATGGGGGAGTCAATACAGTAATGTCCGTCTGTCAGTCTATCCGTGTGTATGTTGAAATCAAATTTTTGAAGTCCCCAGTCGTTCTCAAGACCCGTGTTTGTTACCAAAATATCAGAAATATTTGGGATCAGATCGGTTTTAAAATCAAAAAATTGAGATACGATTAGAAAACCTAGACCACCTTGTCGTTTCACTCAAATACAAACAGGATAAACGTAGGTTCAAATCCCAGTTAAGACAAAAACGTTTTTCTTTCTTTTTTTTTTATATTTTTATTTTAATTTTTTAACATACATACTCAATTTATAATTCTGCAATGGGATGTTTTTTAGCATGTATGTTTTTTATATGTATGTACGTATTTCATATTAATGAGATAAATGGTGATACGAAAAATTGTTATTGCATGACTACACGTTGTGAAGGGTATATAAGATTCGGCACAACCGAATATAGCACTCTTACTTGTTTTACATACAAAACATTGGCGTAAGTATGTACATATTTCTAAATTTTGCGATGTTTGTGCTGTTTTTAACATGGCTATACTTTATGTTTTGCTGATTTAAACATTTTTGCATTTTCATGTGACATAAAGTTTTGTGTCAATAAAAAATGTTTTTGTACATCCTTGTTATTTAACGTACTTGTAATGTAATCCATGATATATAATTCCTGATGTCTGATTGACATGAAGTTTTGTAATGTAAAAAAATATATGACGAACTTATTGTTAAATTTGATTGTTTTATTGCAAAAAATTTGAATGGGTTTGTGTTCATATGAAAAAATTCTTATTATATTTTTTTTAAACATTAGAAAATTCTAGAATAGAACGACATATTAAGCAATTGCGGTAACCCTGTTTTTTTTCTCATCACTTACTAAGTGTAGACTAGGGTGATCGATTATTCGACATTTTGAAGAAACCGGTTTTCAAATAGTTTCGTTAAAATTTAGAAAAAAATCGAATACATAAAATATAATTTTCTCTTATACCCATGACAGAGATACATATCTAGGTATAAACTAGTTTGTTCTATGGCTTATTGCATTTAAAATTGACACAAATTCAATGGAATTTTATAAAATGCCGCTATTTAAAATAAAAATGTTAAAGGACGGACACTTTTTACCTAAAAGTGACCGAAATGTTAAGTTTATGCTTCAATTATTTTTAACTTTTAAGGTAAGGTTTATAAATTTAAAAATGCCATTGTTTCTCCACATGAAACAAAATATGGCAACTAAAT
Organism: Phyto melanocephala; assembly: GCA_941918925.1. Classification (NCBI taxonomy): domain Eukaryota; kingdom Metazoa; phylum Arthropoda; class Insecta; order Diptera; family Rhinophoridae; genus Phyto; species Phyto melanocephala. The sequence continues at coordinate 51,409,911 of OW799234.1, forward strand.
TGTGATTTATATTTTTTTTTCTACTTCGACCTTTCTAATTTTTATACCCGCCACCAAACAAATGGTGGGGGTATATTCATTTTGTCATTCCGTTTGTAACACATCGAAATATCCATTTTAGACCCCATAAAGTATATATATTCTAAATCGTGGTTTGATTTTATGGCGATCTAGCTATGTCCGTCCGTCTGTTGAAAGCACGATAGAGGTCGCACCAAAAAAGCTAGGGGGCTCAAATTTTGCCAGAATCTTTCTTATAGACAAGGTTTGTTTGTTTGGTTTGTTTGTTTGGGCTAAATCGGAATATTAGGAAGAGAGTTATAGCTCGAAAAGCAAGAGTAGGTCGAAAAACCCATGTCCTTCGAACATCGAATAAAATAGAATTGTGTCCAAACGCCCTAACGTAGACTCATGAAACTTCGAATATATATTTCCTGGGTAAAGACAATATTTCTCCCCGAAAATTGTCTAAATCTATGCATAAGGAGAGGAGTTATCGATCAAAATGTACGAAAATTTATACCGCACAGTGTATTTTTCGGTATATTTAAAAACAAAAACGTCATAAAAGCAACAAAATTGGATGTACGACTCTGAAATTTTTCACACTTGCTTTTTGGTGACACGCTTTGTTGTAACGGCAAATCAATGTGCCACGCCCACTTTTACGCCCACCTCCCATATAACGTTTTACCTAAAATTCATATAATTTCTCTATTAATAAAGATTTTTGAATAATAAAGGACTATATTGAAACACCTTAGTTGTACTCATTAGCAAAAACAACTTTGACACGCCTACTATAACGCCCACTTTTCACGTTATCTACCGTTAATGAAATTTAAAAGCTCATAAAACCGCTAAAATTAGAGGTATGATGATAAATTTTGCTACGTCTATCCCCCTAGGCAGTTTCATTACTATGCCAAAAAATTAAGGTGCCACGCCCACCTTTACGCCCACCTCCCATATGACGTTTTACCTAAAATTCATATAATTTCTCTATTAATAAAGATTTTGGAATAATAAAGGACTATATTGAAACACTTAAGTTGTACTCATTAGAAAAAACAACTTTGACACGCCTACTATAACGCCCACTTTCACTTTTGAATTGTGTCCAGACGCATAAACGTAGTCATGAAACTTGGAATATATATTTCTCGAGTCAAAAGAATATTTCTCCCCAAAAATTGCTTAAATCTATGCATTAGAAAAGGAGTTATAGGTCAAAATGTACGAAAATTTATACCGCACAGTGTATATTTCAAATTCAAAACGTAATAAAACTGACAAAAATATATGTACGATTCTGAAATTTTGCAAACATGGCTTTTTGGTCAAAGTCTTCGTTATAACGGAAAATAGATGTGCCACGAACACTTTTTTCTTTAAATTTTTATAAAAATATATTAGTCATACATATTAGCATTTATTCATCTTACATTGCACCATTTATTGTACTGTAGCTAAATATAAGATAAAGATGATAAGATAGATGACTCTACTAGCAACTACTAGATGGCATGCTAACAACTTATGCTTATGTTCTCCTGAAATTATGCTCTATTAAAAATGGGAATTTAGGAAAATTTTGACCTAAGTAAAAAAAAATTATCTCTAAACATTATAAACAATTTATTTTCATGTACTAATGGCTAACAAATTTTAAAATTATACAAAACTTATTTCGTTTGAAAATCTTTTAAAAGCAAAATGTTATAGAAGTTTAAAAATCAAAATCTTACTAATAAATTTCCTGTTTTAGAAAAATGCAGAGAATGTACATTTTATATCACCCTGTGGCCCTTAAAATTTAACCTTAAATTCACTTTCTTCCTCTTAAATTCATGTAAATTCTCTATGAATAAAGATTTTGGAATACTAAAGGACTATATTGAAATATCTAAGTTATGTTTATTAGCAGAAACTTTATTGACACGCGTATTTTAACGGCCACTTTCATTGAAAGACTAAATTTACGGAAACATTTTACTAGCATTCCGAAGTTATAATGGGTGGTTTAATTTTAAGGGACTATGTTGATTTTGAATAAAATTATTATGAAATTATTATCATTTATTTTTATAATGATAATATTTGTATGCTTCAATTATGTATAAAACAAAATATCGGCCAAATGGCCCCCCAACCTAGGCGGTACACCTCGATCCGATAGTCCAAATTTTCAATGAAACTGTTGATGCTCGATTGTTGGGCACGATGATGAGTCAAGGTTGCTTGCTCTTTTGCCACGTTATCGTGAAAAACAGCATGTTTCCCATTCAACGAACTAAGATGGAATTCACAGATGTTTTCACATTTCATACAGACCTGCTTTGCAGACATTTAAATATTTTTTACAATTCTCACGATTGTGGACGAATTCGAACGATTATGTTGACCAAAAGAATCACGAAGTGCACAAAATGCATTTTGATTTAAACGCCCATTTTTATAAAAATCTTTAATATTTAAAAGCGTTGCTCGATTGCGTATCTTTCCACGGATCAAATTGAGTAAGTTTGAGATTGAGAAATGTCAAATGAAAACAAATTTAAATACTAGGTGTAGTTCACCTTCAACATGGGCCCTTAAAATTTAAACACCCTCTACAAAGAAAGTGATACATATTTTATTATAAAGAGATTATTCCATTATGATTAACAAAATAATAAATATTGTGCTTTAAATGTACACAAAATTGGTGGTGGATATGAAAGATTCGGCACAGCCGAATATAGTGCTCTTTCTTGTTTTTTTTTTTAAATTTTAATTTTTTAATATTAGAGATACAAAACAGTAATAAATCATCAAAAATGTTATTTCGTTTTGAAAAATTTTTTAAGAACTAAATTAATTTGTTAAAAGTAATTGGTTTTGCTCTGGTACTGCCATATTAAAAAAAAATTTGTTACAAAGAGGTTGTTATAATGAAAAATATTGAAAAGTCACTTCACTGCTCACTGTAGTCAAATGTACCTTTTACTAACATTAAATTTGAAAGCAAGTTGTAGTAATGCCCCTTTGTGTGCCAAACTGTTTTAGTATACAAGTCATATGTTATCAGAGATATTAGTAGAGCTATGGGTAGTCTTTAGTACAAGTCGCTAGATTTTGCTAGAAGCAAAATATTATGAAATTCGAAAATGAGATCAAAAAGTTTTGCAAAGTACAATATTTGGGTCCAAAAACTTAACTGAACAGCTGATCATCACAGCAAATTATAAGCGCAATAACGTATAAAGTATTGCATGACTACACGTTGTGAAGGGTATATAAGATTCGGCACAACCGAATATAGCACTCTTACTTGTTTTACATACAAAACATTGGCGTAAGCATGTACATATTTCTAAATTTTGCGATGTTTGTGCTGTTTTTAACATGGCTATACTTTATGTTTTGCTGATTTAAACATTTTTGCATTTTCATGTGACATAAAGTTTTGTGTCAATAAAAAATGTTTTTGTACATCCTTGTTATTTTAATGTAATCCATGATATATAATTCCTGATGTCTGATTGACATGAAGTTTTGTAATGTAAAAAAATATATGACGAACTTATTGTTAAATTTGATTGTTTTATTGCAAAAAATTTGAATGGGTTTGTGTTCATATGAAAAAATTCTTATTATATTTTTTTTAAACATTAGAAAATTCTAGAATAGAACGACATATTAAGCAGTTGCGGTAACCCTGTTTTTTTTCTCATCACTTACTAAGTGTAGACTAGGGTGATCGATTATTCGACATTTTGAAGAAACCGGTTTTCAAATAGTTTCGTTAAAATTTAGAAAAAAATCAAATACATAACATATAATTTTCTCTTATACCCATGACAGAGATACATATCTAGGTATAAACTAGTTTGTTCTATGGTTTTATTGCATTTAAAGTTGACACAAATTCAATGGAATTTTATAAAATGCCGCTGTTTAAAATAAAAATGTTAAAGGACGGACACTTTTTACCTAAAAGTGACCGAAATGTTAAGTTTATGCTTTAATTATTTTTAACTTTTAAGGTAAGGTTTATAAATTTAAAAATGATATTGTTTCTCCACATGAAACAAAATATGGCAACTAAATTGTGATTTATATTTTTTTTCTACTTCGACCTTTCTAATTTTTTTTATTTTAAATTTTAATTTTTTAATGTTAGAGATACAAAACAGTAATAAATCATCAAAAATGTTATTTCGTTTTGAAAATTTTTTTAAGAACTAAATTAATTTGTTAAAAGTAATCGGTTTTGCTCTGGTACTGCCATATTAAAAAAAAATTTGTTACAAAGAGTTTGTTATAATGAAAAATATTGAAAAGTCACTTCACTGCTCACTGTAGTCAAATGTACCTTTTACTAACATTAAATTTGAAAGCAAGTTGTAGTAATGCCCCTTTGTGTGCCAAACTGTTTTAGTATACAAGTCATATGTTATCAGAGATATTAGTAGAGCTATGGGTAGTCTTCAGTACAAGTCGCTAGATTTCGCTAGAAGCAAAATATTATGAAATTCGAAAATGAGATCAAAAAGTTTTGCAAAGTACAATAATTGGGTCCAAAAACTTAACTGAACAGCTGATCATCACAGCAAATTATAAGCGCAATAACGTATAAAGTACCTGCACTCCATTTTAAACAAATAATATTTAAGTCTAATTATTTCTTTCTTATTTTACATTTGTTTTTGAAACACCATAAAAATTTCTTACAATATTATGGAAGAGTATTTAATAAATTGTCTGATTTTTAAAATTTTTATGAGTAATAAATATAGTATGGTACGTTTGGTTACAAAGATAAATGAACATAAAACTAAAAATGAAAAAAACCGGCTTCTGTGAGTAAAAAAAGCGGTGTATTTGACATTCGAAAAATTAACATTTGGAAAAAACCGCCAGCTGAAAGAGTAAAAAACCGGGTTTTCCACCGGTTGTAAAACCAAATCGATCACCCTAATGTAGACGTTGAAAACTTTTCTCTTTAGCTAAAAGGCAAAAAAAGACCTTGAAAAATTAAACTTGTAACTGACAACATTCATACATAAGTAAGAGAAATATATTTATCTTTTAAATGACGCATTATTTGAGAAAATATTTTAGCTGTTTCATTTTTGTTTTTCGTACCTTGACTCATCAAATAATAATTAAACATTAATAAATCACTGTTTATAGCAATGAATTCTTATCTGTTTGACACTTTTTAACAGTCTTTTTAACAGACTAAAAACTCAACGAAGTTTGAGGTTGAAATATTATTTGAGCTTGACATTCACCAGTCGATAAAACAATATGTACGTGTCGTTGCTAAAGAACGTCTATTTAAATGTCAGTTGTGGTTTTTTGTTGGCCACTGTTTACTGTGCAAAACCTAAAGAAAATGGATTACAGCCGAGAATAATCGGTGGCCATGTGGCATCGGAAAATTATCCCTTTATTGCTTCACTTTTAGGAGACACAATATTCGGACGTTATCATAGTTGTGGCGGTTCCATAATAAACGAACGTACAGTTATAACAGCTGCCCACTGTTTATTTTTTACAACGGCTGCCAGAGTAAAAGTACATGTGGGTGAAAAATCGCGGGCTGTAAAAGAAGGTGATACTTATGACGTTGAGGCTATTTATCATCATGAGAAATGGACGAGCACTACGCAAGATTATGATGTTGGTCTAGTGAGAATTCTAAGGTCTTTTACTTTTGGTGTCAATGTACAACCTATAAAACTAGCTGGCCGAAAAGATAAATTCAAGGATGGCAGTTATGCTACTGTTTTAGGCTGGGGTTTTACCAATTTAAATGAACGAAAGGCGGCCGAACATCTGATGGTGGCCCATGTGCCTATAGTAAAGCAAGCAACTTGTAATCGTCAAATGGGTGGTTTAATTACCAAGCGAATGTTATGTGCTGGCTTTAAGAGCGGTGGAGTAGATGCTTGTCAAATGGATTCGGGTGGTCCCCTAGTAGCCGATAATAAACTTATCGGTATTGTGTCTTGGGGTGTTAGCTGTGCCCAACCAAACAAACCTGGTGTTTATGCTCGGGTTTCGGAATTGTCACCTTGGATAGAGTATATTTTATTTAAAAATTATAACGAGGTTTTGTAAACAAAATGCCGTAAATGCAACAACAGAAATAAATGTAAGGCGAAATGTTTAAATCTTAATTTGTTGTTGGTTGTCGAAAATGCGTGATTGCTTTGAAAAGTGTACACATAATAGTTAAATTTGTAGAGCGTATTCAAAACTAAATAAATTTCTTCACAATTTTATGACATTGTAAAGTGTTTCCGTTTAATAAGTACGAAAAAAATTTAGTAGGAAAAAATTTATTGAGAGCGGAAAAAAGAAACAAAAACTTGAATAGAACTGAATTAATAATACGAAACGAAATATATAGTCGGTGCCATATTATCGCGCAAAAAAAGAGGCAAAAACAGTGGTATTGTTTATGCGTATATCTTGCAAAAATTAATTTGGAAGCTATGAAATATGTTGGCATGTGTCTTTTAAATAAATAATAACGATTGTTTTTTATAGAGGTATAGAACTTTATACTATGTTCACACACGCGCCTTAATTGTCAATATATAATGTTCTCGCAATTAAAGGCCTTTAGTGTGCTCAATTTACCATACTAAAAATTACGTGTAAATTGAGCAATATATACTTTATTGTTTCACTTATTGTCCAAAACTCGAAATACAACTCTTGAGAAGTATGTTCAGTGAGAAGAAAATTCTATAGGTGGCATTTCTGATGTCAAACAAATAAATATACAAAAATCAAAAAGTAAGAAAATGGAAAATGGTTGATGGAAATTTTGATAAAATGTTTAAATAAATTCAAATACATCTATAAGTATATATACATATAAATAAATATAATTGTAAATATATTTTATGAACAGAAAAAAAACTGAAGAAAAGGCATTATTTGATTTGGTATAAATACATTACAGCTGTTAAATGCTCAATCAACACTAAATTGAATCAATTAATATATCTGTCTGAACAGGGTATTAGTAAAACTTTTTTAATATAAATTAAAACTAAGTTATAATAACAGAACGTAATCTTTGGAATAGAGTAAATTTCATGTCAATTTTAAAAAGCTTATCTTAGTCTTATTTCATTTCAGAGGTCTACTTATACCCCTATAAAAACTCTCTTTATATTCACTTTTCCCGAATAATTGACATATACAATTTTTTTAATTGCTGCCGTTATCTTTTTGGATGAGGTGATTCAAACCGGCTTAAAGTCAGACATGTTTTCGAAGAAACTCTTTTTTTTTTATTCTTTTTTAAGGGAGCCCAATACCTAAGTATTACCAAATTGACATTATTATTTGCATAGTGGAATGAGGTTAAGTTTAGCCGGAAATATGAGGGCACTCTAGTGTTTTAAGAAACACATATATGTTTGTGCTAATCGTGCCTGATATCAACAACGATTGATTTATTTTTACATTATTTCTTTTGTTTGTTTTTTTGTCCGATATTGTTTTTGACCATTCACTTTCCTATCAGCCACATGAAAATCTTGATCCGAAAATTATCAAAAGTCTGCCATTACATAAATTGCATCATCCATCATATAAAAGGTTTTTTTTCGATCGTTATTTTGTTTCTAACGTTATACGACTTCAACCCAGTATTAAGTTTCGCTATAAATACAAAAGAGCGTTTAACTTTTTAAGTTTTTGGTGATTTTCGAAGGAACTGTTCGTATTATTTTGCATCACCAATATCTATTATGCATTTTTTCTTCATAATCCACATTTTCTTTCAACGTTCAAGTCTTCCATATACGCTTTAAGGCTTTTGAGATAGTGTGACGATAAATCTTCACATCTTTTGCTATCTTTCTCAGGGTCGTTATTGGACTTTTTTGAAAAATATAAATTATTTTTTCACACACTTTTATTCGCTGTCAATTTTGATCGAAATAACATTTGAAAATAAATGATTTACAAAAGATAAGATCTGGCATTTTTAAAATAATTTGTTGAACCAAGGATAAGTTTTACGGGGAATAGTTTGTATAGATTTTTTCTGACTCACTCTTTAAACAGGAACTTAATTTTTAAGTCAATCAAACCAATTAAAACTGAAATTAATTTAATTTAAAACTGCAATTCTCATATTGTTTACAGATCGCTTTATGTTGTTCAGTCTTTTTTGAAAAATTTTCAATTCCTCTACCAAGTAAAGCAAGAATACGTATGTTATTCCTTTCAATATTAGAACCATAGAAGTGAACAGTAAAATGTAGACAATTGTTTCAAACATTTTTGAATGCGTTTGTATTATTTTTTCGCTAGCCATCTAGCTAGTACAAACATACATACTTGCATTAGAAAGCATGCGCCAGGCATGTTTATTTACGATCATGATTGTTTATGTACACATCCAATTGTGGTGGACAATCATCCAGTAAAAGATTAAGTACTGACGGTTTGCTTTTGTTTGCAACTATTTGGCCAAAGGCGGACAACAAATGCTTTGTTTCTGATCTTTGGTTAAATTTTTGCATTTCTTAATTAGATTTGTAAAAAAAAGAGAGTCAAAAAGAAAACAAACGACACAGGGGAACCGCTATGTGAAGCTTTTGATATCTTTATAGAAAAGTAATGAAAATTGGAGTTACTTCCATACCAATTTTAGCACACAAAGAGCCTCATACTCAAGTATGACCAAAATAGTTATAAACAATTGCACAGATATAGACATATGAATGTTAAGAGACAGAAAGACGGACTGACTGGTACCAAAAAAAAATTAAGAAAAAACAGAAAAGGCAAGATACAAACACCCATGAGTATGTATTAACATGGCAATCTAATTAAGACATTTTAATGTTACTTACTACTTTCAACAAACAATAAAATGAAAATAAAAACGTACTGCTGGAAATATATGTGTGTACGGATGGACGGACGTACAGTCATACATTAAGAAAGACAGTTACTGCGAGCAAGTAATGTTGGTATTGTAAACATACAATTATTTTTGTTTGTTTTATTTTTTCCAACAAGATTTCAATATAAGTTTCCGCAAAAAGAAACCAAATAATAAAAAGCGTAGGTGTTTGTATCTCCAAACATACAATTTTAATTTTTCAGCTGGATCTCTACCGAAACCGTTATTTGACCTTTCTTTTTAGAATATGTTTATGTGGCGGTCTCTTTTTCAGTTACCAATCATTTCTGCTGTTCCAAACAAACGTAAGTATGCACAGATACATGTACTAATGCATATTTAAAAGGGTTTGGCTTTATCTAAAGTTTATAATCGATAAAGTTTTAATACGTTACTTTAAGTAAACCATCTCTAGCACCAAGAGCGCCATTGCATGCTGCACCAACGCATTTACATCCATCATTTGTCAATGTTGCAGTTTGTTTTTTATGTAATGTGTATCAGTTGTATTTTTGCACCTTAATATTGATTGAATTAATTTTCTTTTCTTCTTATTTTTAAAATAAATTTCTGTAACAATTTGTCGTTTTATCTAGGGGGTTTCCACTTTACTTGTAGACCTTAATATGTCATGTTTAATATAATTAATATTTAAAAAAAAGCAATTCCTACAAAATAATATTTTTTTAAGGCGTGTCTTATTGTTTGACATGTTGTGATAACTGCACCAGCAAACAACAAGCGCATGTACTTATTTTTTTGTTTTGTATGTGATGTTAATGTACTGATAAAGCTTAAAAATACCAAAACATTTTTTTTTTTAGAAAAATATTTAAAAAAAACCTTGATTTTCTAAAAAAAAAATCGGAAATTAACTTAAAAGTTTTACAAGCATCAAATAATATTTTTAAATTGTGATTAAAGTCTATGTGTATTATACGGATGTATAATACATATTTTTGCCGATAGAAATTTTGAAAAAAAACTCTAATTATTTAAATATGAAATGTATTTATTAAAAACAGCACAAACATCGTAAAATTTTGAAAGACATAAATATATATACTAACGCGAATGTTTTGTATAAAAAACAAATATGAGTGCTATATTCGGCTGTGCCGAATCTTATATACCCTTCGCAACATGTAGTCAGGGATGCAATAACAATTGTTTGTATCACCATTCATCTTAATAATATGAAATACATACCAATATACATATATGTTTCATTTTCTTTATAACAGCTTTATCCGCTTTAAAATATCCCATTGTAAAATTATAAATTGAGTTTATGTATATACCTATAGTATTTAAAAAAAAAATATATATATTTTATTAATATTTAATCATAAAAAAATTAAAAACTGGTGTGAAAAGACGAGGTGATCTAGGTTTATTTATCATACAAAGTGGTTTATAGAGTGATATGTCTCATTTCCAATTCCGACCTGATCCCAAATATATCTGATGTGTTGGTACCTTACACGGGGTTTGAAAATGTCTGGGGGCTTCATACATACACACGGACAGTGGGACAATTTTTAATTGACTCCCGTATTCATAAGCTTTCAGGAAATATATACTTTATGGGGTTGGAAATTAAAATGGTAGAAATTTCACAAGGAATGACAAACCTCAATATGCCCTTACACTTACTGTGAAGGGTATAAAAACAATATTCGGCATTACCCAATTTTGTCGCAAATCAACTTTCTCATTCGTGACGTCAAACTAATATTTAAGCGATTGATAATACAAGTAAAAATTATAAAGAAGTGATTAAAGTGCTAAAGTAAATAATTAATAAATAACAATAATAATAAATAATAAATAAAAAAATAATAAATACATAAAAAATATATTACTATTATTACAATTTATATATATTTAGTTTGTAAAATTAACTTTAAAACTGTAAATAACCATATAAGCCGTAATATGTTCAATAATATACTTTTGAATAAACTATTAAGATTTTTTAAACTATTATTCATATTTTTAAACAGGCTTGCGTTCAATTTTTAAACATTCTTATTTTTACAAAGAATTTTTTTAAATAATGTAATAATGAAAGAATAATCTGGAAAATTATGTTTTTCGCCGACACTAGCCGAGTGGAATGCATTTTCGAAACCGGCTACGATTTCATCATTAGCACTCTTTGATCAGTGATTTCGTGTTGTTTGTAAATATCATTTATTTAACTCCCAGGTCTTTAAGTTAATTTAATTGGGTAACTAATTTATTACTTTCTTCATATTATCTTACCACAACGAGTCAGATCGAAATTTTACCAACAGCAACTCTTTTTCATTTATTTATTACTATCTGTCTATTATCACTAGTTTTGTCCTGCTCTAGCCAAGAGTTAGTTAGCGATAAGAACAGATGATTGTTTTTTCGTTCCGATAAATGTTTTTTTTTCCTTTGATTTATATAATTATATCGCACTGTTTATATATGGATTTTGTTAAGTGCGAAGCTGATGTGACGTTCATGTGCAACACGAAAAGATTTTTAACAGTCAAAATGCGTTATCTTGATTTGTTCGTTCTTGATAAAAGTATGGTTGTACTGTGTTTTTTTTTTGTCAAAGAAAAATAGTGCAATGTGGCTAGACTAGAATCTTAAAAATTATATTATCATCAAAAAATATTAAAAGAAATTTGTAAGAAAGCAAAAAATTGTTCAAAAATTATAAAATAACAAATAATAAGCAATTTAAAGTTCATGTGAATCCTCTACGCTTTGAAAGTTAAAAAATTGTAACAACTTAAAGGTTTATATCCTTCTTTCATTTTCTGTTTTACTTTCTTCCTTATGATAAAATCTTAAACGGAAGATGAAATTCAATTTTGACTAACTTACGGTTAAAGTACATTCAAAATTATAATCTTAAATTAAACAAGTAAGAGCACTATATTCGGCTGTGCCGAATCCTTTATACCCACCACCAATTTTCCGTACTTTTATAGCTAGGGTTTTTCTTCCCGCGATTTTTTGTTTACCGGGAATGCGAGATTTATTTTTTAATTTCCCGGGATCCCGCAGAAAAACAAATGAAAAGTAAATCTGGTTTTGATTAATAAAAACTTCATATTAAAAAGCATAAAATAGTTTATAATGTAAAAGAAACACTTCAAAACTATAAAAATTAATAAAGAAATTTGAATTTCAAATATAAATTAACCCATTAAGGCCCAGCGTTCGCAACGCTTACTTTAACCACACCTCAGGCCTACCCAGATAAATTTATATTTAAATCATTTTCGAAAAAAAAGCTTGATGAAGTATCTAATCGACCTGTTTTATTATTTTTCTCATAGGTTAGTATTATACATATTAAATATTTTTTTTAAGAAAAAATTTTTTCTGACTTTTTGAGTAATTTGACAAATTACGTGAAAATAATAAAACTACAAAATATTTTAACGAGTAACTTTTAAAGGGTGAAGCTAAAGTATTCATGAGTAAATATGTGTTACAAGTTTTAGCTTTTAATTGCGTCCTTTTATATTTTTTTATTGACAACACTTGTGTTGCAAAAACGCAACACTGGGCCTGTACGATATAAATTTTACTTTATTTTTTATTTGCTTCTAGCTTTTTGAGTACCCAGCAAAAATTTTTTGAATTTCGAATTATTTTATAAACTATCGTTACTAGCGTCAATATTTTATTATGCAGAATAATATCTTGCTTGTAATGACCATAGACCTACTAGTTTTAATATATTGTTACTTTTAACAACGAAAAAAACTAGATGCATATAAATATATATTTTTCCATTTTAATGTAACATAAGATCATAAAAGTTGTACAAAAATATTGATCAAAAATTAATAGATCTTAAGGCAAAAAATAATCTAGTTTGTTTGCAATATCACATTAGTTTATACAGGGTAGTTATTTGGTCAGGTATAAGTAACGGTAATCTAATTTTTTTTCATTTTGCAAAATAAAAATATATTCTAAGACGGTAATCACTTTAGAATCTGATTTGTAACACAATAGTAGACAATGTTTAGCAAAAAGTTTTTAAATTTAAAAGAAATAAATGATTTAACTAATCAAAGTTCTGATGAGAAAGAAATTAATTTGAAAAATGCCAGTGAAATAGAAATAGCAATTTTACCACAGTCAAAAGTTGATGAAGTAAGTGAAGATATTGATGAAAATATGCAAAACATAAATAGCACCGAAAATCTTCCTGCTGAAATTGCAGGTGAGGTAGAATTGCTATGTACATTTAATGATAATGAGCAACGTGAACAGGTTGTACCTGAAGAACAATCGAGCTTATCACAATTAAAAGTGAAGTGGTCCAAACTTAAACGTGATACGGAGTTTACAAGAACTCGAGTTGATCTTTCACATGAAAATTATGGTGCTATGAATCCAATGGAGTTGTATAAATTATTTGTTAATGACGAAATCATTGATTTCATTGTTGATAACACTAATCGCTATAGTCGCGTAGATATAAACAACTCCACTTTCGTTACAAATCACTCTGAAATCCAAAAATTTATTGGCATATTGTATTTAACAGGCATCAATACAATGCCTAACATACGAATGTATTGGTCTAAAAGTCCCGCAATGTCAAATAAACTTATTAAAGAAACTATAACGCGCGAGAGATTCAAGCGTATAAATACATGTGTGCAACAACGCCAAATTAGATAAAACAGACAAACTTGCAAAAATAACACCACTTCACAATATTTTAAATAAGAAATTTATGCAACTTGGAATTTTTTCGCATCAATTGTCGATCGATGAACAAATGGTGGCATATTATGGTCGACATTCCTGTAAAATGTTTATCAAAGGGAAACCCATTCGTTTTGGGTACAAATTTTGGTGTCTTTGTTCTACTGATGGCTATTTATTTCAATTCATCCCATATGCTGGAGCGTCTACGAGACAGCCAGGATATGGTTTAGGTGAAAATGTGGTTATGAAATTGCTCGCACATGTTGATAAACCAAATCAACACACGATCACATTTGATAACTTTTTTACCTCCTATAAGCTAGTGGCTCATTTAACAAATTTGGGATATTTCGCAACAGGTGATAATCATTGTCAAACTTTCGCTGCTAATAGTAATATAAATATTTTAATAGGTACAGTAAGAGAAAACCGGACGTCTGACGCAAAATAATCTCCCTCTAAAGCTCTAAAAAATAAGATCGTGGAGTTTACGACTACTACTATGACCCACTAAAGTAAATAGTAGCTGTTCGCTTGAATGACAATTCTGTTGTGACTATCTTGTCAAACTATCTGTCTGTATTGCCGTTAAAACAAGCCAAACGGTATGACCGTAAAAATAAAAAAAATGATAAACGTACCAATTCCAAACGCCATTTATGAGTATAATAAGACAATGGACGGAGTCGACTTGTTCGACAATGCGATGAACAGCTACCGCATTCAAGTAAGAGGCAAGAAATGGTACTGGCCACTTTTCACCAATGCCCTGGATTTGGCACTTGGTAATTGCATTGCCAGTTGAGAAAGGAAGAAAAGCAAGCATATTTATCCCAATTGGAGTTTAGAATGTTTATAATATATTGTATGTTGCGAACTGAAGACGTTGAAAGAATAAGACCCTTCCATAATAATACTTCATCTCCGCTTTCAGTAATTCGAACTGATCGTGTAAATCATAAAATTGTTCGCCAAATCAGACCTTTGAGGTCCGTCAATGTAGCAGTCAAACTATCTATAAATGTAGTAAATGCAATGTAGCAGTGCATCCTAAATGCTTTGAAGCTTACCACAATTAAAAATATATAGCTACCTTTTTTACTTTAATACTTGTATGTCACAGAATTAAATAAAAAGTTTTAGTTTGCAAAAGTAAAATAAGTTTTTTATCGTTAAGGCCCAGCGTTGCGTTTTCGCAGCGTAGTTTATCTCGGATTCCACTGGATAATTTTTTTTAAATTAGTTCCTAATCTTATTAAGACTAAATCAATCATACTCTGAAAGTTTCATAAATCTAGCTCAACGGCATCATAGTTCGGGCCTTAATGGGTTAAGTAAAATTATTTTTATTTGAAAAAATTTTACCTTCTAGATACGACATCAAATATGAGCGCAAAAAACAAAAATACAGAAACTTCAGAGATCAAAAATAGAATCATTAGAATTAAATTTCAATATAAACAATATAAACATCTGCTTTCGAATCGTAGCCACCTTTTTTATTTCCCGGGATCCTGAAACATAATCGCGGGAAATCGGAAAAAATAAGTAACTCAAATTCCCGGAAAATAACCCAATTTATAGCACAAAATGTATTTTTTTGTTATTAACAGTAATCGCTATGGAAAAGTCTCTTTATACTAAAATATGTATCACTTTCTTTGTATAAGTTCGATATGCTGGTAAAATGTTTTCGTAAATTTAGACTTTCAATGAAAGTGGGCATTAAAGTAGGCGTGTGAATATAGTTCTGCTAATAAATAAAACTGAAATATTTATATATAGTACTTTATTCTTCCAAAAACTTTGTCCATAGAGAAATTATATGAATTTAAGATAAACCGTTATATGGGAGGTAGGGGTTAAAGTGGGCGTGTCACTTCAATTTTCTGGCATGACAATGATATTGACTAGAAAAATATATGTAGCAAATTTCATCATCGTAGCTCTAATTTTGTCATTTTTATGTGGATAACGTGAAAAGTGGGCGCTATAGTAGGCGTCTCAAAGCTATTTCTGCTAATGAGGGCAACTTAAATATTTCAATATAGTCTTTTATTACTTCAAAATCTTTATTCATAAAGAAATTATATGAATTTAAGGCAAAACGTTATATGGGAGGTGAGCGTAAAAGTGGGCGTGTCACATTTATTTTCTCTTAAAACAAAGCCTTTGACCAAAAAGTAGTTCCTGCTAAACTTCGTAATCGTACATCTAATTTTGTCAGTTTAATTAGGTTTTAAAATTTAAACATACCGAAAAATACACTGTGCGGTATAAATTTTCGTACATTTTTATCCATAACTCCTTTCCTAATGCACAAATGTCAGCAATTTTCGGGAAAAAATATTATTTTTACTCAGGATGTATATGTTTGAAGTTTTATGACTACGTTAATGCTTTTGGACAAAATTCCATTTTTTTCGATGTTGGAAGGACACGGTTTTTTCGACCTACTCTTGCATTACGAGCTATAACTCTCTTCCTAATATTCCGATTTAGCCCTTTTTTAGTACCAAACAGGCTTTGTGTATAAGGAAGATTCTGGCAAAATTTTAGCCGCCTAGCTTTTTCGGTGCGGCTTCTATCTTGCTTTCAACAGACGCACAGAGGAGTATTTGACCTGAAAAGCTGGCCAAAAAAGCAAAACTAAATGTTAAGAAATCGTAAAAACTAAGTACGCAGCTCGACAGACAACAATATTTTACATCATATTGTAAATTTTTAAGACTTCTAGTTGCGATTTGTAGCTCTGAGACCTTGCTAAAGTCAGGAAAGTGAAGAAAATTATATGAGATTTAAATGTTTTTTTCAGTTTCTGTATGTTTATATTATATTTTTTTTTGCGGTCAAACGAATAAAGGTTTAACAATCATTTTTTTTTTCCTAAAAGGTTTGATCAAAACTTATTTAATAAAGAACAAGTAAGAGCACTATATTCGGCTGTGCCGAATCTTTTATACCCACCACCAATTTTGTGTACATTTAAAGCACAATATTTATTATTTTGCTAAGCGCTTCGAATAATCTCTTTATAATAAAATATGTATCACTTTCTTTGTAGAGGGTGATTAAATTTTAAGGGCCTATGTTGAAGGTGAACTACACCTAGTCTTTAAATTAGTTTTCTGCATTTCATTTGACATTTCTCAATCTCAAACTTACTCAATTTGATCCGTGGAAAGATACGCAAATGAGCAACGCTTTAAAGTTATTCAGGTTTTTTTATAAAAATGGGCGTTCAAATCAAAATGCATTTTGTGCATTTCGTAATTCTTTTCATTAATATAATCGTTCAAATTCGTCCACAATCGAGAGAATTGTAAAAAATATTTAAATTTCTGCAAAACAGGTCTGTATAAAATGTTAGAAAATCTGTGAATGCCTTCTTAGTTCGTTGAATGGGAACCACTTCTGGTTTTTGCGATAGTGTGGCAAAAGAGCAGTCCACCTCGCCTCATCATCATGCCCAACAACATGCCCAACATGCATCAACATTTTCATTGAAAATTTGGACCATCAGATAGAGGAGTGGCGCCAAGGATGGGGGGGGGTCATTTGGCCGATATTTTATTAAATACATAATTAAACCATACAAATATTATAATTACAAAAAGAAATAATAATAATATCCTAAATAATTTGTGTTTTATTTAAATTCAACATCGGTCCTTAAAATTTAACCACCCTTTATAACTTCGATATGCTACTAAAATGCTTTTGTAAATGTAGTCTTTCAATGAAAGTGGGCGTTAAAGAAGGCGTGTCAATAAAGTTTCTACTATTAAAAACAACTAAGATATTTCAATATAGTCCTTTATTTTCCCAAAAACTTTGTCAATAGAGAAATTACATGAATTTGAGATAAACCGTTATATGGGAGGTAGGCGTTAAAGTGGGCGTGTCACCTAAACTTTTTGGCAAAACAATAACATTGATTAAATGGATATACGTAGCAAATTTGATCAACATACCTCTAAATTTGGCGGTTTATGACTTTTAAATTATATTAACGGTAGATAACGTGAAAAGTGGGCGTTATAGTAGGCGTGTCAAAGTTATTTTTGAGAATGAGTACAACTTATGTGTTTCAATATAGTGCTTTATTATTCCAAAATCTTTATTAATAGAGGAATTATATGAATTTTAAGTAAAACGTTATATGGGAGGTGGGCGTAAAAGTGGGCGTGGCGCCTAAATTTTCTGGCGCAGTAATGAAATTGCCTAAAAGGATATACGTAGCGAATTTGATCATCATACCTCTAATTTTGGCGGTTTTATGAGCTTTTAAATTTCATTAACGGTATTAACGTGAAAAGTGGGCGTTATAGTGGGCGTGTCAAAGTTGTATTTTCGAATCAATACAACTGTGATGTTTCAATATAGCCCTTTATTATTCCAAAATCTACATAAATTTTGAAATTATATGAATTTTGGGTAAAACGTTATATGGGAGGTGGGCGTAAAAGTGGGCGTGGCACATTGATTTTCCGTTACAAAAAATCGTCTCACCAATAAGCAAAGTGTGCAAAATTTCAGAGTCGTACATCCAATTTTGTTGCTTTTATGACGTTTTTGTTTTTAAATATACCGAAAAATACACTGTGCGGTATAAATTTTCGTACATTTTGACCGATAACTCCTCTCGTAATGCATAGATTTAAATAATTTTCGGGGACAAATATTGTTTTTACTCAGGAAATATATGTTCGAAGTTTCATGAGTCTACGTTAATGCGTTTGGACACAATTCCATTTTATTCGATGTTTGAAGGACACGGTTTTTTCGACCTTAGGTTAGGTTAGGTTAGGTTGAAAAGGAGGGGTATAAAAGCCCAAACCCATGACAGGTATACACCTATGCCCAGTTGGCATGTTGTGCGCTCCATGTGGAAAACGGAATTCCCAAACAAAAAAAAAACCATAAACATAATTTCCCATAAATAACGGACTAGTCCAAGAAACCAGTCCCCTCAATGTAACGCCTTATGGATCTCCAGTTCGAGTCCCCCAGGTATTCCAAGTTCGGCATATTATCTACTGTAAAATTTTCGCGCCTAATATGCCCAAACGCAGGACAATGACAAAGGTAGTGTACCAGGGTCTCATCCTCTTCCTCGCAAGCTCTACATGTCGTCTCCTCAGATAATCCCATGCGAGCTAGATGAGTTCTCAACTCCGTATGACCTGTAATTACACCGGTTAATTTCCTAAGTGTAGGTCTACTTAGTCTCAGAATCTCCTTTGACTTCCCAAGATTTGGGTCACCCCAGAGTGTTCTTGTCACCTTACCGACATCAGTGCTTTGCCATTTTCTGACATGTTCTTCCATTGCCCAACGTTTAAGTTCATCCTTAAATCGTTTAAGGGGTTTGGCGTTCTCCAAAGTTATAGTACTCAAAAGAGCTCCCATTTTGGATAATTTGTCGGCTTTCTCGTTTCCGATCAGCCCGTGATGGCTTGGTATCCATATTATCTCCAGATGTTCACAATTTGCATATGAGTTTATCTCACTCTTGCATTGCAAAACGTTCCGGGATTCAACTTTCTCCTTTCTCAATGTCTTAATCACTGATTGGCTATCCGTAAAGATACGAATCGGAGTTTCGCTATTCGTTTCCTTTATCCATTTAATTCCTTCCGTAATCGCCATGATCTCAGCCTGAAAAATAGTGTTGTGATCTGGTAGACGGAAGTACGGAAGTTTCGACCTACTCTTGCTTTTCGAGCTATAACTCTCTTCCTAATATTCCGATTTAGCCCATTTTCAACACCAAACAAACCTTGTCTATAAGAAAGATTCTGGCAAAATTTGAGCTCCCTAGCTTTTTCGGTGCGACCTCTATCGTGCTTTCAACAGACGGACAGACGGACGGACATAGCTAGATCGTCATAAAATCAAACCCTGATTCAGAATATATATACTTTATGGGGTCTAAAATGGATATTTCGATGTGTTACAAACGGAATGACAAAATGAATATACCCCCACCATTTTTTTGGTGGCGGGTATAAAAATGCGATAATAAGCATTAGCAACAATGCTGGTGTAAGTAAATATTGAAAACGTATATAAAAAGATTGACATTTAATAAAAAATTTACTTAATAAATGATTATTTCCTGTATCTTATGCTTGGTATCTTCTAATAATAAATCCTGCCAAAGTAGGTAACGGTTAAGTGCAGGTGATAAGGCTGCTGCTGGTGTTTAAGTTATTCGAAACGATGTAATTTCACACTAGGATAGAGCATAAGGCTCAGAGTGCGGAAGACCAAGAGAAGTTGACAACTGTCATGTTGTATAAAGAATTTAATCATGTTAGTTTTTTTTTGCTTATGTTCGCTATCTATTTACTGAAGCATTTGCCTTTGTTTTCTTTTCTAATGATGTTCAAAATGTGATAAGGATTTTTTTCGCATTAAATCTAACGACTTTAAAGATTTTAAAATAGAGATACACGACTTAACTTTAAGAAGCTAGAGATTTTAAAACAACATTCTATTGAAAAAAGAAAATATTATTAAAAAAAAATTTTAACTATTGTTTAAGCATTAACATGTTTTTAATAATTTTTTTTTGTTATGAAATTCTTTAAGGTTTATGATGTGTGTGTTTATGTTGCAGTGTATGCACAAACTAGCGATCATACTTGTAAATATTGCCTAACATGTTTTACACTAGTGTGTGTGTGTCTCTATGTTCGAAGCGTAAAAGTTATCTTCTTCTTATTTTTTTTTTTTTAAGTGGCGATAACTATCAGTTATGATGTCGTCGATGACAATAGTGTTACAACCAAAACAGCAAGCACTAAAGCTACAAAATAAACAATTGCATTGATGTCATAGAGAACTAAAAGCAGACTTTATAACGAGGGGTTTTCTTTGAATTAACGTATGAAAATATTTTAAAATAAATTTTATATATTTTTTTTATTAAATAAATCCTGTGCCAAAGCCCTCCTACAACTAGTAATAAAATATTGTTATGTAACCTTTAAACAAACTCTTGATTTATAAGGCGTCAGTCAACGATCGTAAAAAATTGTCAAAATAGTTGCCAAGTATTGAGAAACACGTGTTTAAACGAAAAATTTACAAAGTTATGCCTGTGGCTTGGAACTAAAAGGGCCAATGTCTAAATATTTACTTTTGAGAAAATTGGAATTGAACTTTAACTTTAATAGGTGCTTTCATAGTGACATTGGGCAGCATTTTATTTATGAAGCTGTTCTGGGTTAAGTAGCTGTTTTACCAAAATGAAACAGATTAAAAAAAAAACAAATCTAATGCAATGATTAACTCAATGATTAACTCCAAGCTACAGATGTGTAGCACCAATGTGTTGGTAGTGCTATCTAGGATTAAGCAAAATGGTATAGTATATGTTTAATGATGCTGAGCGAATACTGTATAAATAGCGGACTTAGTTAAAACAGTTTAAAGTGGAATTTATACTCTTCTCTAGTTAAGGTGTTTTTCTATAAGAGCAGATCAGTACTGACAGCCACACATGGTTAAGGCCATGTTGTTGTGATGGGTTAATATTTAAATAAGGATATTCAATACCTCGAAAACTCTGAGCAAATCCGAGCACTTGTGCATCACGAGTAATCGACTTCATTAAAATATTTGGCAGATTTAGAAAATAAATAAACTTATTAATTTAAACCCGGCTGCAGGATTGATTCATTTTTTCTTGGAAATGACTGGAAACGGTGTTACAATATTTAGCAATTTGGAGGAGGGCGACATTTGTTTTTAGCAGGTTACACAGGCAAATGGTTGACGTGCTACAAATTTGGCCACAAAAAAATTGGATAACGGTTTGGTAAATGCTAAAAAAGGCAGTGTCAGTCAGAATGCCCATTTTATTTTAAAATAAAAATACGTATTTTTTGAGATAATTATGATTTTGTTTTATTGGATTCTAAAAAAGACATGCTTTGAAAATGTATGGATCAAATATCCGTAATGGCCCCACGGCTCTTTCTTTAAATTTGCTATGATTTTTTTTTACTGCGGTAGCCATATCTTACCGATGACACGTTGTATCTTGGATTTGAGCTCAGGAATTGTTTCTGATTTGTGCGCATAAGTCCAAACAAAAAACAACACATCCCTAAATAGCGTGATCTTGGTGACCATTAGATATAAGATTTTTTCGACATAGTTTGTTTTGGAAATCTTTGATGCAATAAATTAATTGTTTTATACGCGCTGTGGCCGGTGGCACTGAAACCACATGTCTTCTAGATCCATGCCGTCTAGTTGAGAAAGCAAGAAGCCTTTATTATATTGCACTAACGGTTACTACCACACAGTCATTGCAATTATATACATAAAGTTAGGCCCAATCACGTTGCCTGACCAAAATCTGCACCAGACAGTTGCTTGTTATGGGTGCATTTGATTGATTTTGACATGAATTCCATGGGGATTTTGTGTATTTACGAAGCTATTCAGATGTGAATGCGCCAAAGATCGGCCTATATTATTACAAAGAATATGATACAATCGTTTTTTCTTGTTAACTGTCGGTAAGAGGGTTAGACAGTTTACTACTTGCATTCCACCTTTTTTAAATAGCGATTTGAGTTAAAGCTATTGTCAGCTATACCTCGTAATAACGTGCAATGTAAAAAAGTAATGATATACGTATGTTTTTTTTCGTTGTATCCATGAAGAGTCATAAATTCATATGTAATTTTTTCAAGTCAAACCTTATATGAAACAGTAGGTAGTATACTTGGCTTTATTATGTCCACTATTCATAAACACTCTGGTACACCTGGATAAAAGTTTATAAACGTAAAAGTAAAGGATACTGTTTGGTAGTTGTTGTCTAGAATTTGAACTAAAATCGGAAAAAAAGAAATAACATGAACTGTTAGTTTTTGTTAGAGATTTTAAAGCTTTGAGTTTGCTTTCCATCTTCATCTCGCATCCCACTTTAAAGTTGTAAGCATTGTGTTTTATAAAAAAAAGAGAGTTTTTTTCGTTGACGATGATGCTGTTTAAGAAATGCAAGCGGTACATGGTTGCTACATATGTTTGCTGTGACTAGACACCATCTTATGTGGCATTCAATAGTGCACCCAAGGGACACATCCATTATCGGCTGCCATGTGAACTTCGACAAACACAATGAGTTTTTGTAGCTTTTTTCGTTCCTTATATTGTTCATCTTATGTAACACTGCAAATACTTCCTTTTGCTTAGCAGCAGATTTTTCCTTTTTTTCTTAACTTCTAAGCAAGGTAAAATTTAAGATTCCAATGTGGTGATAGTGACAAAATGTATGGCTTTAACATTTTTTCTTGTTTATTTATTTTTTATTTATTTATTTTTTTGTTTAATTTTTGGTGTTTGTTCTATTCAATTGTCAAGAAGTGGTATAAAAAGAAGTGGGGTTTAAAGATGAAAAGAGAGTTAGCAACAGCTTAGCGTTTTTTATGGCAGTAGTGCTTTTATTTTATAGATGGTCTGTTCGAGTTCATGAAAGTCGTGTGTGAAGTTCGTAAGACCTTTTTTATATTAAAAATTATTTTTTTTCCAACAAAATTTCTAATGCAAGCTAAGATACTGTATTAGGCAATGTCGGATTTGATATACCCCTCACAATAAAGTTTCTTCAACGATTTGTTTAAAATAGTGTAGGCCAATTAGAGAAAAATTTTAAAAAACAAAGCATTGGTTCTTTTGCACTGGGAAAAAATCTTAAACATTATATACACTACATTTTGGAGAATCAAGAAATCTATCTTTGAATTTTGCTATTAGGAATTAAGTTAATACATCCGCTTTAATAATTTTAAGCCTCGCACCATGTTAGCGATCTATGTGCTTCCTGAAATTCAAGCGCATGGCCTTGATGAGCTCCGGTCACAACAAGACGGCACTATGGGCTATACAGAGTGCAAAACGATGGACTTGTTGATAAATTATTTAGGTGGGCACTAATTTCACGTTTTCCTACGGTAAATTGGTCACCGAGATCGTGCAATATCACACTTTTGGAAAATTTTCTTGAAGGATGTGTAGAGTCTAAGGCCTTCAAAAATTAGCCAACTACTATTGACGCTTTGGATTATGCACGAGATACTATTCGCCATGCTCGAACAAACAGCCCACAATCGATCCTCGAACGTAGTCGTGACCAATATTTGCATTAAATAATTTTCAATCAGTAAATGCCATAAATAACTTGGCCGATAATAATGATCAAAAGAGTGTTGATGATGAAACCGTAGCTGGTTTCGAAAATGCATTCCACTCAGATCGGATGACTAATTTTTCCTTGATATTCTTGTCGTTATCGCATTGAACTTATAGCCTAACTGCTGTATTGAAAAAAATATTTTAGGTTTATTAAAAGCTTATTTGACAGATGTTGCATAGAAATTTGTCAAATAAGCGTTCAATAAACTTATAATATTTTTTATGAATAAGGCAGTACAAATTTAAAATTTAAATATAATAAAAATTTAAAGTTCACTTTTAAATTTATGTATTTTATTTTACATTGTTAATCAAACCTCACAATGAATCAACTGATATCTGCGAAGATTTTGGCATATTTGATTCCGAATGGTTAGATTAATATTGTTTTATCTTCCACTGGTCGAGCTACTCTATCTGCTGACTGGGAAAACGTATTGATTGAAGTTTTTTTCAATTTAAGAGTTTTACTTTATTAGAGCTTCTGACTTATTTATGCCAGCCAGAAATAAAAGGTCAATATTAGCATACACCTGATAATAAAGTTTTGGCACCCTCTAGCGCGTTTTGAGTTAATACCTTATTGACATCGCTTGTCATTACATTGCTTTGGCACTTCCGAAATAATTATTTTTACATAATTTAAATCAGCTTAAAACGATATATCAGAAAAATACCAAAGAAATTAAATTCTGTTCTATTTTTAATAAAAATTACCACAAACGTTAACACCGATCACATAAAGGTTGACACAAAAAATGAACTGAAGATACATTGCGATAGTCATTTGCAAAGTCTCATTAGTTCAAATGTTGCCGTTATGAAATTATTTAATATATACAAGGTTATAATAAAGGGTCCGCCATTTAATGTTTTTTTTCAACTAGTGCTTATTTCGTGAATGATAACTCTTAGCCCTTGTCGTCTGATTTCACAGATAATTAGTTTTATCCTTCCGCTGAACGAATATGGTTGTGTGTACGCTTGAACAACGCTGGGAAATATTGCGACATTGCTTTGTCAGATGAAGCTCATTTTGATCCTGACGGCGCAACGTGCCACACAGCCGAAGCTACACTTTTTTTATAGCATTTTCAAAAAAAAAAAGTTATATTGTGAATATTATATTATATATTATATTATATATGTATATTATATTGTGAAGATTATAACACAAGATTTATTATTCTGTTATTGACAGTTATCAATATTAATTAATTAATGTATATCTTTATACCTAAATATGTTTTACTTTATTTGTGAAACTCGATTTTCTATTTATTTATTTGCTTAAATTTAATCTTACAATATAATCTATATCATATATATATTTCTATATCAGAAGTGATACTACTGACTCATTTTTTCAACAATGTTGTGTTTTTACAGAATCTAAAGAGTATAATTTGGTAACCAGATTAAAAATAATATTAGCTTTGTGTGGACATGGCACCTCCTATTCCTAAAATTATATAATTTATGTTTGAGTTCAACTCAGATGTTCCATTACAGAATTTTTTGAAAAATTTTTGTCCATATAGTAACAATATGAATTTAAAATGTTGAATGAGAGGTTGCCGTTAAAGTGCGCACCTCACTTTTATGTTCTGGAATTATAATAAAATCAAACGTTAAATATATAAATTTTTGAATATAGTGATCTATAAATCCTTTCGTAATGCATAGGTTTGAGCAATTTTCAGTAAATACCCTCACGAAATTTTATCGCTCTACGTCAATGCATTTAGTCACAAACGCATTCAATTCAATGTAGGAAGGACTTTGTTTTTTTCCAACTCCTGCAATATGAGCTATTTGTCGTTTCCTTATAATACCAAGTTGGCCAATTTTCAATACGAAACAAACCTTGTGTATAGGAAATGTTTTGGCAAAATGTGATCCCGCCAACAGACAAACAGATGAGCGGACATGGCTAGATCGTCTTAGAATTAAACCAGGACTCAGAAATTGTATACTCTATGGGTTCTAAAATGACAAAATGGTTATACCCCTACACCATTTTTTTTTGCGAAATTAATTTTTTTTTATATTCTATAACTCAAATAAGCCACAATTTCCTAATAATAGAAACAGGCAGAACAAAATATTTAAAAAACTAAAGACTGGTACAAGAAGTTACAATATTAAAAAATGTAAACTCTGATTATACCTTTTATTTTACTTGCAGTGTCCGATTCAGTTTATCTTTACCAAATAAATGGCACATATATATAGTTTTCAATAAAAATTTATTTCAGTGGGTTTGGAACTCACTGTTTGACACTTAAATTAAATTCTTTTTTTAAGTGAAACGTTTAATTCGAGTTAAAAATTTCTCTTTAAATTTGTTACGAAATACTTTTTGGAAAAAATTAATTTATTAAAATATAAAAACAAAAAATTTAATTAATTAATCAATGCGAATTTAATACCATAATTATGTGTTACAAAAAGAAAACGACGTATGTCCAAAAATTTTTTAACGAAATTTCATATTTCCAACGTTTGGCTTTGTGTTTGTTAAAAACTAAAATATATTTAAATTTATATTTAATATTCTGCATATGACGGAACATAAAAAATAATTTTTCGGAAAGTTGATATTAATTAACGTCATTTTTGTTTGCGTCTCTGCTGTAAAATATTTTGTAACCGACTAATGAATTTATTTGTTTATCGAGTTACAAAAAAGTTTCTGCTTAATTAGTGTAGTAAAATTTTGTTCCCAACAAAAGGCCTTTAAAGTATTACCATCTTAATAAGAAGCTGGTATTATCCTTCTCACCTTTAAAGTAGGGTACACAAATAAAGGAGAGTCGCCTTCTTTATTTTATTGCAGTAAAACAATATAAAAGAGTTAAACAAAAAATCACGCTTTTGTATTAGACAGTTTTGTGCAACATTGCTATTATTTTTTTCTCTTGTATAGATGTTAGCAATGGTTGCTTAAAAGTTTACAATTGTAGCTTTGAAACGTGTTGTAAGTGTGATTTTGACTATGTTTATAGCACCTTATATGTATGAAGGTATCGACGTATAAAATGCAGTGTGTGACTATTAACACTTCCATTTTTTTTGTGCTTGATTCCATTTTTATCTTGCGGTCTATTGAACACTACAATTCCATGCCATTCCCAATGCTGCAAAGCTAAAAGCGAGCAAAGAGCACGCGTTCCCTCCAAGCACTTTTATACACTAGTATTACACCCTATACATTGCTGACTCTTGTAGCATCTTCTTCAGCAAACATAATATTGCATCTTTCTGTTTTGCTATTTGTTGTTGCTTTTTTTTAGTTTTCATCTTGGTCTAACTGCAATAATTGCTAAGTAATGCTTAACTTATTGTTTAACAGCTTCTTAGAGCCTTCTTTTTGTACATTTTTCCTCTTTTAGTATTGCATTCCCACAAAACAAAAAAAAAGAAGGTATTTAATTGGACACCACTCTTCCACCAACAACAACTGAGTTGAAAAACGTTTAAAGTGCTGCTATCTTTCCTTTAAATTGTGTTAAATCTTTAAACAAAAAAAAAAAAAAAGAAAAACATTTCATGCTTTCATTTGTAAAATTTTTTTTCCAAAAAAATTATGTTTTCTTTAGGAATATAAAAAGTAGTATAAAACAGGGTATTTATTAGTTATAGTATAGAGCTGGTTTCCCTGATTTGCTTTTATTTACAAAAAATAAATCTTTTGGTTACTTCTTTAGCCATTTAGATTTAAAAAATATTATTATCATTAAATTACATCTCAATTAAATATGAAAGGAAGAAAAAAAGGTGAAGACTAAACACTTCGTTGGCCATAATTTAATGTTGCTGTAATTGTTTCTACAAATTGGCTACATGTGTCTAAGGATTTTGCATCATTATGTTTAAAAAAAAATTTGTTTTCAAGTTCCATCAATCATTCAATGACAGGCAAGTTGAAAAACATAATGTGTGTGAATGCATGATTTTGGAAAACATGCTAATAAAATAAGCAGGTTGTCATTTTAGGAACCATTATAAACATATTCGTAACTTAAGAAGCAAGCAAATAATTTAAAATTAAACGAAGTTTTTATTGCGATTGGCGTACGTATCAATATGGTATAAGGTACTTTTTTACACCTCAAAAGCATCCGATAGGGAAAACTGTAAAACTGTTATACTAATGAAGTGTTAGTAGGGTGATCTACTCGGTTTTACAACCGGTGGAAAACCCGGTTTTTTCCTCTTTTTGCTGGCGGTTTTTTCTAAGTGTTAATTTTTCGAATATCTAATACACCGATTTTTTTATCCGAAAAAGCCGGTTTTTTTTATATTTTTAAGTTTATTTTCATATATCTTTGTAACCAATTGTACCATAGTATATTGAGTACGCGAAAAGTTTCAAAAAAACAGAAAATAAAAACTATTAAATATTCCTATATAATATTGTAAGAAATCTATTTGTTGTTTAAAAAACAAATGCAAAATAAGAAAAATAATTAAGCTTAAATATTATTTTTTACAGGATATAAACCTAACATTAAAAGTTAAGGTAATTAAAGCATAAACTTAGCTGATCGCTCACTTTTAGGTGAAAAATGTAGTTACAATAAAGAAAAACCAATAATCTATTTTTCCAGATCATAATTTTAATTAATGGCATTGAGTGTCTGTCAACTTAAATTTCAATTAAACCATTGAACAAACTAGTTATACCCTTCACACAGTGAAAAAGGGTATATATAGGTTTGTCATTCCGTGTGAAATTTCTTCAATTTTCATTTCCGACCCCATAAAGTATATATTTTCTGAAAGCTTATGAATAGGGGAGTCGATTAAGCTCTGTCAGTCTGTCCGTCTGTCCGTCTGACCGTCTGTCCGTGTGTATGTTGAAATCAACTTTTTGAAGCCCCCAGACATCGCTTGGACCCGAGTGTGGTATTAAAATATCAGAAATATTCGGGAGTAGATCGCTATTGAAAATCAGAAACATCGGTACATAAACACCTGAGATATGAACAAAAACCCACGACCACCTCGATTTTTTTTTTCACAAAAACAACATTACAACAACAACATACATACATACAAACGTGTATACTGGTTAGAGTAACCGTGGCATTGAATCCCAGCTAAACCAAAAAAAAATTTTTTTATATTTTTTTTAATTTTTTTTTTAAATTTTTTTATTGTTTATTTAATATATTATTTATATTTTTATTATTTTTTTAAAATTTTTTAAAAATTTTTTTTTTTAATTTTTTTTTTAAATTTTTTTCTTAAATTTTTTTTTATATTTTTTTTTTATTTTTTTTTAAATTTTTTTTTTTTATTTTTTTAACATACATACGTAAATTTATAATTTTTCAATGGGATGTTTTTATATATGTGTGTTTTTTATATGTTTGTACATACATACGTATTTCATATGGGATGAATGGTGATACAAACTACTGTTATTGCATGACTACACGTTGTGAAGGGTATATAAGATTCGGCACGGCCGAATATAGCGCTCTTACTTGTTTATGCCTATATTTGTATGTCTGACAGGGGTATAAGAAAGAATTTTTAAAATTAAATTTTAAAGATTTTCTCCCTAGCCTTTAAAATGTATTTCAAACTACAGTAATCATTTCAAACAAAATACGTTAGTTTATATTAGTTTAAAAGATCTATTTAACATTTAAAAAATGTACAGAAGGAGATACAAAATTTTATAACAGCCTTATTAAAAGTCTTACTTATTTATGTATTAATTTATTTAACTAGTAAAGAGCACCTTTTGTCCTTAAATTCAACTAATTAGAACCAAATTAGTCAACTACATTCATGTCAGTTATTGCGTTATTGTGCAGCCAAACGTATATAAACTGTAAAAATTTCATATTTAGATATAATTTTTATTATAATCTTTTTGAACAATATTTTTTGATTTTTTCTTTAAATATTATATATTCGAACCGGTTAATCGGTTTTTTTTAATTTTCAAAATAGCAACCGGTTTTTTTTAATTCTAAATTTCAAACTATTTGAAAACCGGTTTCTTAAAAAAGTCGAATAATCGATCACCCTAAGTGTTAGGCTTTTTTTCTTGCCAGTACACATTGGCAAATATGAAACGACTTACACCAAACAATGTTTAGAAAATAATCGTAGAAATTTATTTCCAAAAACCTTACGCTTTTTGTCTAATTTATGCAGCACTTCGTCAAGTTTACGCTGTCTATATTTGTCCATATAAGTAGGTAGATCAATCTAAGACCATATTTTTTTATTCCTCATGTCATCGCAAGTCATTTATAGGAGAAATAGATCCCACAAGACGGTGCAACATGCCATATACGATGTGAAGCCATCAATTTGTTGAGCCAAATATTTGGTAACCGAATTATCTCAAGAAATGGAACTGTAAATGAGTTTCATCCTTTGTACGATTTGACACCTTAGGACTTGTTTTTGTATGGTTGAAGCTGATAAACCAGCAACGAGCAATCATTAGGAAGCCAAGACGTACTATCGTCGAAATTAGATCGGGTATGCTCGAAAAAGTAGAACAAAATTTGGCCGTATGATACAAATTATTTTGCAACATTAAACGCCATAAAATTTGTGAGCTAGAGTAGCCAATATTTTAGTCATTACATTGAATTTGTGGTGTTTTGTTTTTAGAGTAATTTATATACATACGTCAACAACTCAGCTGATTTGTTTTGCAGTGTTGTTTTTTTTTCGTATAGATGTCGAAAGTTGTTTAAATTTGTAGGCGGCATTGTTTTTACAATAAAGTTCCCTTATAGTCCTGTGCCTTATTTAAATACCTTAATCATCTTAAAATTAAAACTAAAGGCATTATTGGCTTCTAAGTCACAATTATAAATGAAAACCATATATAAAATAAGCCAATGTGGACTTACGGTTTTGAGTTGTGAGAAACTGCAATCAACTCCAATGTTAAAATTCTCTAACGATATCAAAGTTATGCTTTAAGACTAATTGTAAATGCTACAAAGTTTGTTTCTAACAAAACTATACATAATTATTTATTTATAAGAAAAATTAGAGATGAGATTAAAAGAGTTAATACAATTTATTTGCAGATATTAAGTAATTCATTGGCAATCTCATTACTTGATGATACTAATGAGACCAGAAGACTTAAGCGGCATCATTATAAATAATTATTGGTGTTATATTGTATATAAAATTTAAAGATTTCAGTTTAACAAAATCTTATTGTTTATTTTTTATTGACCAATAACGAATGAAATGCATTATTATATAAAATTTGCTTATTATTCTTAAATGGATAAATTGTTAATAAAGTATGAGTAAAACAAACATTTATAAATCTCTATGTGCCATTTTGTAGTGGCGGTCATATTGGTTTTGGACTTTTTACAGTGTCTCATATTTTCCTCATCAATCCCTTTCTTTTGAAATTAATATTATTTCTCTCTGTTGGCCAAAAGTTCAAAACAAATCGATTTTCTTTTGTAAATTTAAGGAAAAACACTGGATTTGGTTCAATCCGATTTGTCTAACATTCTAGCCATGGCTAACATTCTGGTGCTTATAGGATGTTCAAAAACTAATAACGAGCTTTCATTCATAAATTAATATATATAAAAAAAATATTTAAAATTATTTTTTTCCTATAACTTTGTCAGTTTGTAACCAACTTATCCAAAATCTAGCGTCTATATTAATCAACTTAGAGCTGAAAAATGTTAATTTTTTTGGTAAACATTTAGTAAAATACAGAGGCAGTCATATTTATTTCTTCATACCTTAATAAGTTATGAGGCGATCGCGTCAGAATTAAACAGCGATTTATTACCGGATACATAAAAACGATTAATACCACAAATAGATCTGATTAACATGCGGGGTCTTTTAAAAGCGAATTTCAACCAACACACGGGCATGGCCCATAGTCATAAGTTTTCAGAAAGTATATACACATGTGAGGAGTACAAAAATGAACTAATAGACTAAATTAGAGAATCTCAAGGCAATATGGAAGGCAAGATGGTGCCTTCCGGCGACTAGATATTAGCGTTTCATATCAATCGAAATTGAAAAAAAATTAAGAATGAAGCAATATGAAGCGTTTTCAACTAGGCCCAATAAAACTTTCTACACGTTACATCTCAATCAGTGTCACTGTAAGTTGTGTTTTCCCTTTATTGCATAAGCACTTAAATGCATACATGCAAACAGCTTAATCTTTTAACAATTAATATTTTGTATAACTTTTATGAGAAAACAAAAGCACAAATACTTAAACAAACTGAGAATAAATAATGACCAGAACGATGATGATTTTGCTGCTGATGATGACGATGATGTATTTAAACCAATAAAACCACAGAAAACATTATAAAAGTGACTCAAAATTGTAATTAATGCATGAATAACGTGTTTTATAATTACACATTTCTCTTGTCTACTACTCTTTGCGAACTGTTACTGTTGTTGTTGTTATTTTTAATTATTTTGTAGTGTGTGTGTATGCAGACAAATAATGCAACGAAATCATATTAACAGCATATTTTAGCAGAAACATTAATGAAAATAAAAGCATCAATAGCCATCGAATCAGCCAGCCAGCCAACAAACCAACCAACTCATTTACATTGTTATACATTTACTGACAACAGACTATGGAATACCATACAGCAGCAATAGGAATCATCATCATCGTAGGACTAGAAACATTTACCACCATCTCAACTACTTCTACTTATGTCAATATGTGTAAGAGCATTCAGTGAAGTTTCCTCTAATAAAAGTATAAAAAAATGTTGGTATTTCACGTTAAGTGCTAGTTGGGGTATAAGTGTGTATGTTTGCGCAAACATTTTTATGTTCACATGGAAACATGGAAAATATTGTTTTGTTTTTAGGTGCATATCCATAAGACAGACTTGTACACCAATAATTCTAATGCACGCAGTATATATATTTTATCATTACTGCCACTATTTTGCCAAAAACCGCAAAATGTTAACAATGATAATTTGAAAAATCACCGGTAGAATTTAGCGACACATCAGAAGAAGTTGTGATGTACAGAATTGTGCCACAAAATTAAAATCTAATAACAACTTTTAGGAATTTTTTTTAGAAAAATTGGACTTTTTAAAAAAGTTGCTATTAGAGTGTGTACTTAAGTACAAATCAATAGAAAAAAGATTTTATGTTAGAAATCGTAGAACTGCATAATTTTGTACGTAATATTCTTATTCCACAACCAATAAGTAGTAAGCACCTAGTGACAACATTTATTGTACGTAACAGTAAGCATTCTCATATCTTTTGAGTTACAACCTGTTAAAATTTCCGATGAATCAGGAGTGTCGGCAATAGATATGTGAGTAATATTCTCACTTGCTGAGTCGCAAAGTGCTGAGTAGCCTATAAACTAGGCAGCATGCCATACCCTCTATCACAAGCCTGAGTAATGTGATTTGACCAAGTTAAAGTTCTGTTAAACGCTACTCCTAAGTTTCGCGCTGCATCTACAATACCAATCTTTGAACCACCAATGAATGTATTTACCTCGATATCTTATTGAAAAGTTTTCTTACGTATTAATATGCATTTAGATTTACTCGGATTAAGTCGCAAACTATGGCTGTAGCCCATATAAATATTTTATTAAGGTCATGATTCAATTCCTGTATTCCTGTAATGATTGTCTCCTTGGAACAACTATAATAAAGCTGAACATCGTCAGCATACATATGTATTCGAGAATAACATAGTTGTTTAGGAAGATTAGTTTTTATACCCGCCACCAAAAAAAACAGTGGGGGTATATTAATTTTGTCATTCCGTTTGTAACACATCGAAATATCCATTTTAGACCCCATAAAGTATATATATTCTGAATCAGGGTTTGATTTAATGACGATCTAGCTATGTCCGTCCGTCTGTCCGTCTGTTGAAAGCACGATAGAGATCGCACCGAAAAAGCTAGGGGGCTCAAATTTTGCCAGAATATTTCTTGAAAATGGGCTAAATCTGAATATTAGGAAGAGAGTTATAGCTCGAAAAGCAAGAGTAGGTCGAAAAAACCGTGTCCTTCAAACATCGAATAAAATGCAATTGTGTTCAAACGCATTAATGTAGACTCATGAAATTTCGAATAAATATTTCCTGAGTAAAAAAAATATTTTTCCCCGAAAATTATCTAAATCTATGCATTAAGAGAGGAGTTATCGATCAAAATGTACGAAAATTTATACCGCACAGTGTATTTTTCGGTATATTTAAAAACAAAAACGTCATAAAAGCAACAAAATTGGATGTACGATTCTGAAATTTTGCACACTTTGTTTTTTGGTGAGTGGCTTTTCTGTAACGGAAAATCTATATGCCACGCCCACTTTTACGCCCACCTCTCATATAACGTTTAACCCTTAAATGCATATCGCACCATATATGGTACATCTCTTTTATCGTACAATATTCAAACCATGTGAATATAAAAGCAATTTAGTGCAGTTTAAAGCAATGCTGACAATATTACTCTTCATAAAAATACCGTTATAACTCTCTCACCATTTAATTTACTTAACAATAACATTCTGAAGTGGTCACATGTTTTTTTTGCACATAATTTTAAAATCAAATTTCAGTAGTGAACAACGAAATAAAAAATTTATTTATTCGTCTGTAGGTAAGTGATTGTGTATAAATTATAGGCTTATTTAAGTAATTATAATAAATCTTGCCCACATTTTGTACTTTAGAATAGTTTTTTTTCTCAATTTTTCTAGGTACCTTATATGGTACACCATGCACCAGCGCATGAATTTTTATTGTGTTAGATGTCAGTTATTTTTTACTATTATTTTTTATAGTTATTATTTATTAAGATATGGATGGCCTTATTATTGATGGAAAAAAGTACAATGCAAATGAGGTTGCTGATATGCTTCATGATGGTAATTATGAAGTGTTGTGTGTACCTAACAATGGCAAGAATGCATGATGTACCATATATGGTACAAAAAAAATGTATATTTTTCCGATTTTCCGAAAAAAGTGTAAATTTCTCAAAAAAAAATAATGATGAATTCGTGATTAGCGACCGGATTTACATTAAAGTAGGTTAGTATTCATGCAAGGAGCAGACCTCATGCATTTAAGGGTTAAACTAAAATTCAAATAATTTCTCTATTAATATAGATTTTGGAATAATAAAAGACTATATGAAAACATCTAAGTTGTACTCATTAGCAAAAATATCTTTGACACGCCTACTATAACGCCCACTTTTCACGTTTTATACCGTTAATGAAATTTAAAAGCTCATAAAACCGCCAAAATTAGAGGTATGATGATAAAATTTGCTACGTGTATCCCCCTAGTAAATGTCAATTCTGTACCGAAAAATTAAGGTGCCACGCCCACTTTTACGCCCACCTCCCATACAACGTTTTACCTAAAATTCATATTATTTCTCTATTAATAAAGATTTTGGAATAATAAAGAACTATATTGAAATACCTAAGTTGCACTCATTAGCAAGAACAACTTTGACACGCCTACTATAACTCCCATTTTTCATGTTATCTACCGTTAAGCAAATTTAAAAGCTCATAAAACCGCTCAAATTAGAGGTATGATGATAAAATTTGCTACGTATATGCTTCTAGTCAATGTCATTACTGTGCCAGAAAATTAAGGTGCCATGCCCACTTTAACGCCCACCCCCCATATAACGTTTTAACTGAAATTCATATAATTTCTCTATTAATAAATATTTTGGAATAATAAAGGACTATATTGAAATACCTAAGTTGTACTCATTAGCAAAAATAACTTTGACACGCCTACTAAAACGCCCACTTTTCACGTAATTTACCGTTAATGAAATTTAAAAGCTCATAAAACCGCCAAAATTTGAGGTCGCTACGTATATCCTTCTAATCAATGTTATTGTTATGCCAAAATCTTTATGTGACACGCCCACTTTAACGCCTACCTCCCATATAACGGTTTATTTAAATTCATGGAATTTCTCTATTGACAAAGTTTTTGGGAAAATAAAGGACAATATTGAAATATCTAAGTTGTATTTATTAGCAGAAACTTTATTGACACGCCTACTTTAACGCCCACTTTTA
Source organism: Phyto melanocephala (assembly GCA_941918925.1). Classification (NCBI taxonomy): domain Eukaryota; kingdom Metazoa; phylum Arthropoda; class Insecta; order Diptera; family Rhinophoridae; genus Phyto; species Phyto melanocephala. Next base: position 51,445,887 of record OW799234.1, read on the forward strand.
TTGACAGACTACATTTACAAAAGCATTTTAGTAGCATATCGAAGTTATAAAGGGTGGTTAAATTTTAAGGGCCGATGTTGAATTTAAATAAAACACAAATTATTTAGGAAATTATTATTATTTCTTTTTGTAATTATAATATTTGTATGGTTCAATTATGTATTTAACAAAATATCGGCCAAATGGCCCCCCTTATCCTTGGCGCCTCTCCTCTATCTAATGGTCCAAATTCTCAATGACAATGTTGATGCTCAAATGTTGGGCATGATGATGAGGCGAGGTTGACTGCTCTTTTGCCACACTATCGCAAAAACCAGCAGTGGTTCCCATTCAACGAACTAAGAAGGCATTCACAGATTTTCTAACATTTTATACAGACCTGTTTTGCAGAAATTTAAATATTTTTTACAATTCTCCCGATTGTTGACGAATTTGAACGATTATGTTGATCAAAAGAATTACGAAGTGCACAAAATGCATTTTGATTTGAACGCCCAATTTTATTAAAAACCTGAATAACTTTAAACCGTTGCTAATTTGCGTATCTTTCCACGGATCAAATTGAGTAAGTTTGAGATTGAGAAATGTCAAATGAAATGCAGAAAACAAATTTAAAGACAAGGTGTAGTTCACCTTCAACATGGGCCCTTAAAATTTAACCACTCTCTACCAAGAAAATGATACATATTTTATTATAAGGAGATTATTCCATAGCGATTAACAAAATAATAAACATTGTGCTTTAAATGTACACAAAATTGGTGGTGGGTATAAAAGATTCGGCACAGCCGAATATAGTGCTCTTACTTGTTTTCATCTAGGTTACTACGAATCGCCTCTATTACATCAGTTAGAGCTGTTATACAGCTACGTTGAGCTCTGAACCCGGACTGACGATCAGTTAATAGGTTGTTGTCATTAAATTGATTGACAGTATGAAATATTTTGTGTTGTCCCATACTCTAGAAATTGAACTGCAATGCACTGAAAAAATTGCCACGTATGGGCAACTGGAACACCGATGTAACAGATATAAGCAATTATTCCACATTGTTGAGAAATATTGAGATCTACATATGTATTTTGTCGTGTCTTTATGTTTCCTTAAGTAACTAATACATGATATGTTTTTAACATCTGACCTGTAAAATTTATAACTTATAAGTTTTTTAAAATTTTTACTTTTTCAGCGGCACAGATTTCTTCCAACAACTGAGGCCAGCTCGTTTATCAGAACTAAATAGAACACGCTCTAGTTAAAGTTTTCTTAGATGACTTTGTACATAAGTTCTTCAGTAGCAATGTTTAAAAGGTATGTACATACATATTTATTTTAATAATTATCTTTTATGAAAAACATTTTTTTTTTATAATAAACTTATGTAAGAAAGTTAAATTTGTATTGTGTTTCTGGTAATGGTGATATAGCATGAGCAGTTGAATAATAAAAAAATTGGATTTAAAAGACTTTGATATTGTCAAAGTAATATATCAACCATAAATAAACCATAAATAGGGACTTACTTACTGCTATAGCAACCACTACCTATTTTCTGATTACAAATTTTTTCTTCAACATACTTAGCAAAATAAAAATTGAGCTTAAAACTTTACCAGCTTTGATATTAAGAACATTCGTAACCTTTGATTGGTTCCTTTCGGTTTAAAATTTAGAAAAATTTGCTTGTGTAGCACGCAAAAATAAACCATGGAAACGACAGGATCACGATGGTCATTTGATTTTCACTGTAACAATGTTTGGTTGTCGAAAACAAGTAATTGATATCATTATTTTATTTCATAATATATTTTTCGCGGTAACCAAGCTTTTGTTTTAAATTTATCATTTAATGTTTTCGTTTCGTAAAAGCTTCGATATGGTTGTCGTTAATAATAGTAGGATTCAAAGGAAAAATTATTATGACAAAAATAACATTCTATTCAAAAGCAACAAAAGTTACAAATAATCATTAAATAATAGGTAAGACAACAGTATGATTACAAATTAAACAATCTATGATTTTTTTTAATAATAATTTGATTTCAACTGTTCTTCTTCTTGCTGAATAAATTTTTAATATTTGAAAAGTTTGAGATGTCAAAAAAAGGAACAAAAATTTTGAAAAATTAAAGAAACGAGAAAATGTAAAAAATATTGGTATAAAAAATGCAATTAAAAGGTAAGTAAAATCAATATATATAACGAACATATCATAATTTGCCTTAAAAAAAATCATAATTTGCCTTAGAAAAAAGCAAGAATTTCGATTTCGATTTCAACTGTAGTCATATATATGTTTATTTTATGACACATTAATTAAATATAATAATGATAACTGCAAACTTAATATGTTTTAGCAAATTCCATACAATTTAATCATAGTATGTTGCTCTTATATTATGATTACCACAAGTATGTTTTTTCTAATTCAAACTAGCGCTAATCAAAAAAAATTAGTTTTGTTTGTAGTAATCGATTTTAAAGGAGGCAAATAAAAGTTGTTAAAGTTTATTTATTTTGTGATTATAGTTAATGCAAAAATTATATTTATATAAAGCAAATAAAAGTTTCAAAACGATAATTCAACATTTAAGTATATGCACTGCAAATCCCCACATTAACTACTACACACATAACATGTTTATATTAAATGCTTAGAGTAACACTCTTTGCACCAACAATATTGATAAATCACTAAAGCGTACTTAACGGTAAAGAAAAGTACATAATTGAAATCTAATTGAAAATGTCGCATGCGAGAGTAAACAACATTTAATCGCTTGCTTTAAATAAATAATCTTTGTTGTTACTAATGTTGTTTTTGTTGATGATGATTGAAACACACATATACTTATAAACACACTCGTGAATAAACATACAGAAGATATAAGTTTAAAACTACAATATAAGTTAATAAGTAGGTATGGATATGTGTAATGTTTTTATGTTAAATGGGTGAAAGGAGGAAAAGAACAGCAGAAGCACTAGCTGGAAATGAAAGCTATCAGAGAGGTAAGAGGAGCAGATTTCTCCTTTTACACACATGTGTACTTAAAGTAAATTTTATATTTAATAACGTAAAGAAACCGAAGCAATTTACAGCATCCATTAGAGAGGGTGATGTGAAACATAATTTTTAGGTATATAAAGGGTGTTTCTATAGACGTAAAGAACTTTCGATTGGGATAATCGAAAAATAGGTAACATACTAATGAAGCGTGAATTTTATTTAAATAAACCTTGGTAAATCAGTTGAATATGTTGAATCTCGGAAGGTCCTGGAATGAAAAATTAAAATAAACTCCATTACCATTATCTTGGAGAATGCTAAATCCTTTCAGAGGTTCAACAAAAATCTTTAACTTAAGGCGATGAAGGAACACATTAGAAAATGGTAAAATTCTGCTGTGGGTTAGTTGGAATGACCCAACTTTTGAGGAAGAATAGATTTGAAGAAGATAGACAAACACTTAAGAGATAAACTAGTATAATAAAGGTAACATGACGAAGAAAACTAATTAAGCTTGCATGGAACTGTAGTCTGAAACGTCAGGTAGATCATGCGGGGAAGAGAATAAGATCTTGCAACATTGTCAATGTTTTGCTTTTGGCCGTATTGGACGCGAGAACTTTAAACTGGATGCTGTGGTGAATTTTGAATACCTAGATAATTTTAAATCCTTAATGAATAACATTGAAGGAATTTGGTTGTTGACCTCTTGGATATATGAAGGAAATTGGATTTGTTTCTTTTGAAATTTTTTCAAGGAAATTTAGTTCCTTTAGAGAGCAATTGGGCATACGTGTATACCTGGCACGGGCTTTGGCTTTTTAGCGGCTGTATTTTTTAACCTAACCTAACTTAAAGACAGCAGATCACCTACTGTGTCTTGTGTTTGGTAGATGAGCCAAGAATTATGTGGAAGTTGAACCAGAATGTTATAGTCAAATTATCTCCAAGAATGCGGAACATATCCTCTCTTTCTTATCGGGTAGAGCAACAAGCAGAATTTTTGTTTTTGGAGAGAGCACAATCATGATGGGACTCTCGCAAAAATCACTGTTTCGTGCTATTTATATCTCGAAGGCTTTATAGGATAATTTGTCCTTAAATTCGAAACCGGTACCAACATTACCATGAATGGCGAGCGCTACTAGGAAATCGTACGTGTTTTTGTTATCTCAAAATTGGACCTGTTAATGGGCTACCTCGTATGTGTGATATGAAACATTCGAACTATTTTTTTGGGGGGTACATCAAGTCTCTGCTTTAATAATGCTAATAAAGCATAGTTTAGGCAACATTCGATTTGAATCGATAGTTGAAATAAATAAGAGCCATTAAGCTTGAAATAGAAATAAGATCGGGTATGCTCGAAAAAGTGTTGTAAGATTATACCTCCAGGATGGGGTTTATAAGAAAAAAAGGCAATAAATATATAATACTTTTTAAATGTTAAATAACTATAAAGCCATAGTAGTGTTGCATTAAAATAAAATTATGCCTCTATAAAAACACACAATTCATACGTACATATCGATGGTCACAAGTAGAAAGGCCGTAACTCTACACTTATACAGTTTGACATAAAAATTTAATGGATTGGATCAAAAATAACTATTTACAAAGCCATTTTACAAAATAACTTACATTATAATAAAGTTTAATAATATAACGTTTTTGCCTTCTCTTTTTAAGTTACAATTATTTGAGTTAGTGCCTTTCTATGTACTTGAGACTAACGATATATTTTTGGGTATGTAAGTAATCAGTGATGAAATAAGTTTCTTATTTAAATTTTTTTGTACAAAATACGGTTTTTTTTTCATAAAAAACCTTTTCCGATTTTTATAAAAAATTTTACTACTGAATACAGAATTTTGTTCTTTATAAATAGCAGGGTTTACAATAATTGGTTCTTAGTGGATTGATATACTTTAATCGGATTCCCATGGAATATTTTATTCTTTTTTATTTTTAATATTTTTTAAAATTAATTGCACGATTTTATTTTTAGATGACGGGGTTTAAATTTTTTTGTTTTTAATAACGCAACATTTGATTTTACATAAAATCATTTAAATATTGCTGTTATCATGTTTTCTTATTTTTTTTTTAATTAAAAATAAAAAACAAAATACTTCATTTTAAAACGATATTTAATAGTAATTCAAATAGTTTCTGCTGAATCTGAAAAGCCCAAGCGACATAACGTAGATAAAAAATAATGACACTATAGAACTTTCATTTGCTGGCAGGATAAAATATGATTAAATTTAAATATTATCAGAAATATGTATAATACCACTTTAATTTATTTTAAGTTATTTATGTTACTTTAGTTATTCATAGGCTATAAATAAAAATGAAATTAGAAAAAGCTAAGTTTTCTTCACATTGAAATCCATCGGTCATTTTGTTGTTATATGTCAGGACATTTTCTTTATAAACTGTATATTTACAAACAAATTCCTATACGCTGTATTAACATTTATTTTAAGTGTTTTAATCATGTGCAGTACGTTGCTTTACAGTAAAATCCTTTTCAAATGGATACTCTTAAATATATGTACATGCTTATGTATGTGTGTACATACATACATATACAAATTTTCTCCAACATTTGAATCATTTTCCCATATTGTTAAATTTTATTTTATACATTTTCTATAAACTTGTAGGCTGTTTTTCATTTTTGTATGTAAAAGGAATTTTTATTACAAATAATAAATAACAATGTGTATTCCCTTAACATGTACACATGTGTGTATAGGCGCATTTGTTCTACTTCTCCCTGTTGACTGATTCACGCACAAACATGTATACGAATACATTCCGTTAGTAATTGTATAACATTGAATGCGAACAAAAAAAGAAAACCTAGTCCTTTGTGCACAATTTTTTATATATGTATGTCTGTCTGTATGCATAATATTTTCCATTTATATATTCATTTTCACTTGTTTATTTTTATTATCTTTTATTCTACATATATGATTTTTAAATAGACCCTGCAGTTTCTAAAGTACTAGATTATGTGTATGTATGAATGTATGTACATTTCAACCTACCGTTTAAATAATGCTGACGATAAACAGTAGCTAGTCTCAAAAATGCGGTCTACGCGACTTGTGTCGCCAAAACTTACTTAGTACTGATTGGAATTATACCCTTCACCCAAAAAAGTATACATTTTTTCAAAACTTGTGAATAGGAGAGTGGTTTAAGCATTATCCATTTGTCCGTCTGTGCAATTGTATGTTGTAATATCGTCAAGACTGGTGTAAGGTATTAAAATATCAGAAATATTTGGAAGCAGATTAGTATTGGAAATCGGAATAATCGTTCCATAAAATTCTGAGATATAAGCAAATAAATATGACCCTCTGTTTGTTTTGCTTATTTTTACAACAAAAATTTAAATTCTACAGCCCTAGGATAATTTATAGACACTGTTGTCAGGTAGAACAGGCAGCTGTTGTGCAGCTTTCTTGGGTCCATTATATTCATCTCTTTGTGATAAATTGATAAACACAGTTGTTAATATTTATAGTTTTGGTATGCCTCTGGAGATATTCAGAAACATTTTTTTAAAAACAGGTTTCTAATCGGCAAAGTTATAGGCAAAAAAAAAATATATATATTCTCTTAACTATATAAAACTTTTTCAAACTCCGAAATAAGTTTTCAATACGCTTAAGAAATCAAATAAGAATCGGAAATTATTTTTAAGAGAAACTAACAAATCGTTTAAAAACCAACTGAGATATAAGCTTCAAAGTACAACTGCTTCGGGTTTTTTCCTAAAATTTACAAACAAAAATATATATTTATCAATTTCTATACAACTAAGAGAGCAAATATGGACATCAAATGAAAGGGTTTATGTGTTAAAGCACAGCTAGCTATTAATAGAAAAAAATTTAAGGATGGCGTCCTAGATTAAATGGCGAATATATGAGTCAAATTTATTATGTACGGCTTTGCTCCCTTTTAACCCGCACAATAAAAATAAATAAAAGTAAGTTTGTGTGTGTTATTTTTAGTTTCGTGATACAGCGGTTTGACTAATATAAGTTCTTGTTGAATATTGTTAAATATTTATCTGTATACCTTACAGATCCAGCGGATAGCGAAATATTGAATTTAAAAATAAAAAAAAAGTAATATCAAACAAAGACCTCGAGCTTGTCTATTTATTTAACATGTTACAAGAAAAAGATCGACAAAACTTCTAAATAATTATCAAATAATTGTACAAAGTAATTTTAAACGTTTTATTTTTTTAAAATATCAAGGTTATATCCTTAGAACAGGTCAATTAAGATGATAATTTTATTTAATCACTTGTTCAGCATCAGCTGTCATCATACGCAGGGCTAAAGTAATTGTCTGTTTGTTGTATAGTTTTTTTTATCCATGCTTTTGTACACACAATAGGTTTGACACTTTATTTTTAATTTGTCACAAATGTCACCTTATCATGTGTGTGCGTATGTTAATTTCGTGGTATGCGTTTATGGGGGTAATATTCTTGAATCATAGTGTGTGTGTGTGCGTCTGCCAGCACCAAAACAATTTGTGAAGGTTTATTGCTGATTATTAAACCTTTTATTCCTACAGGGAGTTGGTAGAATATAAAAATTGTTTTTATAAAAAGAGCAAACTTTTTTTAATTTAAATCTTAAGTTACTCCTGGAGTAACCCCCAGGTTTTACAAATATTTTTGTCACTATTATTGTAAAAATTTCACATGTGTGTTAAGGTGGTTATCGAAATTTAATACTACTTAATACATTGACTGCCAAGGCACTTTTACCAAATAAGATGCTATTTTATTTGCGTAATTTCTTCGAAAGCTTCAATATTGGAATTTAGGCTACTTTCAGAGTAGCCCTAATTCCTCTGCTTACGAACAGAAAGTTTTTTACAGAAATTAGAGAGCTGCGCCGAAACCATCATTACAGAAATTTCATTTCATTGTATTTCTGCAATAAAATCCTATTTATCGTCAGCCACTAGTGTGTGACATGGCTAGAGAGAATGAAAATTGCGTCGGACATATGTTTCCGACGTGGCCCTAACCCCATAGTGCAGTTTCACACATATGTGTCCGACGTGGCAGTCAATAAGTTAATAAAAAATACTGCTTCGGATTGAGGATGTTAGTAAGAGGGAAATGTAAAAGTTTCAGTTACAAATGGCACAAAATCATGCAAATTGTATGCCTGGTTACCGCTTTAAATTATTAGTTTATTTTTAGCACAAAGTGTGTGTTTTTTTAAGTCTCTTGTTGTATGTTAATAACAGGCTTAGGCATAAAGCGTTTTAATTTTTTTTCTTACAAACCTATTTTTGTATATTAGATATAATTGATTAAGTTTTAAATTTTTTCATTAATTTATTGACACTACTGCATTAAAGAACAGATTTTTTCGGAGCGCCATATAAACGTGCTTCTGTTTTAAAACGTAATATTAGTGGTCCGAACAAACTCGTCTTTTTAATTATTGCGATTTTGATAAATCGTAAATAGTCGGTGAATAATTTCTTATATAGATAAAAGAAATTTATGGGAGTATGTACTTTAGGAGAGCTAGGATCCAACAAACAGTATTGAGAGACAGTCAAACAGCGGTATACTCCTTTTTCTTATATTAAAAAAAGCAGATTTAATTCTTGTCTGAACTAATATTTAGCCCTCGCAATTTGCCCAGTTGTAAGATATAATCAGTATTTTCCCCCTGATCAATATTGCAACATCATTTACATAACAGATGGATTTGAAGTCCTGGTTCGATAGAATTCTCCGTTTGGTGGTACCCATATGTAAAGTGGTACCCACAGTAACGTAGATTAGAAAATTTTATCTCTTATTCATTCATTCATCATTGACATTGCAATTTGTCCACCTGTTCCTTAAAATATTGCTAATTCACTTCACAACCAAATTACGTTAAGTGATAAAAAGCCTATAAAGCCTATAAAGCTGTCTCAATGGAGCTGCTCTTAATATAGCATCGGTATTTAAATTTTATTGCATAGTCTGGCATTTGCCTTTTAAATATCTTGCCAATGCCTAGCTCTAGCATTTGTGTAGCTTTCCTTCTCCGGTTTCTGTAATAAAACAACTCTCGCCCCACTTCAAGCAATCAAGGTATATGCGATCTTTAGGAAAGTAGTGAAAATGTTTCTTAGCCTGTTGTCCATTAGATCCATGCTTCTCGGTAAGAGAGCCGAAAAAAAATATTTATTATCCGGCACCAGTACCTCTTATAGCTAATATTGACCGCCTCTTTTACCATTTGGGCTATTATAACTAAATTTGTCGTGGCATTTCCATCATAGAAATAAGAGCCCTCTGTGTCATCTACCGTTTCCGTTTGGAAGTTTTCCTTTATTAGTATTTGTAACGTCTACTTCATAGTCTCCGATCTTTTGAAAGTGAGTGTATTAATCCCGTTTGTAATGTTGTTTGAGAAAGTATTGCAAAAATTTACTTCCTTCTTTTTTTGTTCTTTTAGAAATCATTACTTTAATTTTTTAAAGCTGCTGTGTTCATTATTTAAAGAAAATTTTTAAGTATTTTAGAATTGCTTAACTGATACAAAAACTGATACATAAAAACTTTTCTTTGTTTCTTTCAATCTACTTTAAAACGGTTTCTTTAATATAAATTCCTTTACTATCAAACCAATTGAAGCAAAGAAAAAAGAATTTAATTAATTTTTAAAACAAAAAACTGCCACAATAGTTTAGTTGTTCATACATAATATACATCCGAAAATGTTTGTATATTTAGCACATAAACACAAACAAGTCCATTTGGGACACAGATAAGGATGTTAAACGTTTTAGCCTCCTCGTATTATGCAAAACGAAAGAAAAATTAAACTCGTAATGGTAAAAGTTTTTTTAATTTAATTTTAAAGTATTTCTACACTTTCAACAATTTTTGCAGGGAAAATAAACAAAAAAAAATTTATATATAAGCAATTATGTATGAAGCAATTGCAACAACAGCAATACAGTAATTGTGAACATGTATATACAAACATATTGTTATACTATATTTAGTTCTATGGGTCTATCTACTTTGCTATATGTAGGTATCTATGCAAGTATGTTTATCTATATATATAAAAGTGAAACTCTGTGTGTGTGTGTGTTAGCTATAGACTCTGAAACTGTAAAACCGATCGGGCTCAAAGTTTGGTAAGTTGTTGTACACATACCAGGGAGTGTTTATGGGTGAAAAAAGTGGGCGGGGCCACGCCCATAAAAAATTATTTATCATTTTAAGCTACTTGCAGATGACCGATTTTTCTGAAACTTTGCACACATATCGAGCTCTCATGACTAAATAATTTCGTGATTAGAAAAGTAGGCGGAGCCACGCCCATAAAAAATTTTTAATTTTGAGGTACTTGCACTGGATGGATTTTTCTGAAACTTTGCACACATATTGAGCTGTCATGACTTTATAATTTCGCCCATAAAAAAAAAGTTATCATTTTGAGGTACTTGCACTGGACCGATTTTTCTGAAACTTTGCACACATATTGAGCTGTTATGACTTTCGTTATTAGAAAAGTGGGAAGGGCCACGCCCATAAAAAAAATTATAGTTTTTAGGTTTTTGCACTTGATATTCAATAAAAATTCAGAATGCATTTTGATTCATTAAGGGGCGTAGCAACGCGCGCCGGGTTTGGCTAGTACAATATATAATTTAATATTGTACATTTACGTAGGTGTTGGTTGTTGGTTCCTGTTACTGATGAGTTGCACGTCCATCAAATGCAAATAGAAAATTTTAGCAAATAACACCATGTTCATGTTTAAGCTGATGATGATAGTGATGACGTTGATGAGTACCATGATGTTTCCACGCACACAGAAACTTAAGCACCTATACTGTTGTCCGTGAACACTTTTTCGTATATCATATCCAGCTGCAAAAGTTAATTTTCAACATGTTGCCATCGTATACAGATAATATGCATATGTATGTATATTCGTATAAATTCGTACCTATTCCTAGTTACGAGGGTTCGCTATAATGTGCAGCATGTTCGAAAATTCATTTAAACTCATTTCGCATTTGAAATGAGTTAAATTATTCAAGTTAAACACTACAACATTCAACATTTAAGTAAATATTTAAATAAAAACTTGTGATGTGATTACAAAATTTCAAATTGAAATAGTAGATTCAATTGATATATTTACTTGTGAGTGTTCGGTGTGTCAGCGTGTGTAAATAAGTATGTGTATTATGAAAGAGCGCTAAAGGTATGCATGTGTTAGTTTTTATATTTATACAGAATTTGTCGAAAAGAGTCAGAAGAGGAATGTGAATGAATGCACTTAAACAAAAATGCAATTTATAAAGTTTAAAGTTATTGCTACATTAAGTAGGTGGTCGTTAACAGGAGATAGAAATTTTGAGTTTGTTTTCCGAAAGTAAAAAAATGTATTACGATATTACGCAACGAGATTGAAAGTAATTATCGTTTGGAAAAAATCTTCAATTCAAAGCTAAGGATGCTACATAAAAAGTTTTAAGGACTATTTAAATTCACTAAAACATCTAAAAAATATTACTTGATTTAAATAATTAAAAAAGTTAACGTAGACAGAAAACCAAGTACAAAACCAAGTAAAAAATATAGTAATAAAAATACAATTTCTTATACAGAATAAGGAATAAATAATACAGTGTTTTCGCGATAACATAAACTAATTTTTACCAAATCAGTTGACGTTTTAGAGTTTGTTCACGTCATCGAAATTAGAAATTATACTTTAATAAAAAAGTAATATGCGAATATTAAAGAAACCTACAGAGGATAACATGCCAAATATTAATGTATACTTATTATACTGTTGGGCATTTAAATGCTCCTATATTTCAACCTTATTTAAGTATTTTAAAACAAATATTTTAATAATGTTGAATAACAAAAAATTCAGTTCATCTTGCATAACGTCGGTCACAGGTTGCCAACTTTTAACTCGCAAAAAAATCGAATCGGGGTTTTGATGCCAAAAAGACTGTGTTTGTCCTTCTACATGTTAGTACGTTTCATTTAAATGAAAAATTCCTCTTACAGTAAATATCTCCCACTAATTTTATTAACTTCCAACACGGTTTAGTAACGGAGTAATAACGTTTTTTTTTGTCTCCTGAAAAGTACAAAAAAACTTGTTAAGAGTTGTCAACCTGTCACACACGATATGATATTTGTGGCAATAAAGAAATACTGCTTATGTCTTTATTATTTTTCAAGAATCGTTATCGTCGGTATCATGCTCTATGCAATTTTCTTCGGGGCTATTGTTCCAATCTTCCACCGTAGAAAAAAACTGAACTCAATTATAAATAACCTAGAAATTCAGCGCTTGTAGAAGTCGAACGGCAGTTTCTTCTAGCAAACCTATTTCTGAAGGAGAAATACTTTCTCTTATTACACTTAACTGAATGTTGTCATAGGAGTTAAAAATATTTTTCCACCATCTGTATAAAATTTCTAGTGAAATTCGACTCCATGCAAAATCTTAAATAATAATAGAACTTTTCGATGATAACACGGATGTTTTATCTTGCAGCATTATAAAGATAAATTTTACAAAAAGAGATTTCATCCTTTTTTTGTATTAACTTAATTAATTAAACATGTTATGGCTGAGGAAAAATGCTTTTTCCAGAAATTTTGAAAAAGCGAATATCAAACCTCTTCTTAATTTTTTGAAGCTAGACACTGCTGGCAATAAAACCAGGAGAAGTGTTATAAATTTCTTGGTAAGTTTCTGAAGCTTTATCATTGGCATCAATCAAAAGTAACCAAACGCGAATGTAGCTAGAGTCACATAACATACCACTATCATATTTAATGGCCAGTCAGTTTTTCAAGTCAAAATTCTGTTGAATTATCTGGGCAATCATGGTGCACAAAATCTGTGCTGGGAATAAGCATTATGACTAGGGTTTGGGATTTTCCGGTCTTTTTACTTTCCCGGGAAACGGGAATTAAAAAATCGTCTTCCCGGGATTCCCGAAAATAATATTTCTTTTAAAATAAATAATGTTTGTTAACTTTAATATCACGATTTGGTTAATAACTCATTGTTTTAGTAGTAGTTTATTTTCCATTAGAGTCCTTATTGTGTCAGCATTACATCTTCCGGAAATATAAACTTAACCCAAATTATAAAAATAATAATTGCCATGTAAACAGATACTTTTTTTGGGCAACACTACTCCACTCGTCTAATACAAGAGCAAACCACAAATTTGACTCGATATTGTTTTCACCATCGTATTTTAAACGGCGTTGTAATATTTTATTACAATGTTTTTAGCATCAGTTTCATATTTTTGTAACGTCATATTTTTACTGAAAAAAAATTTTACGAATAAAATAACTTTGTGTAACTGTTCGAATAGATATTCCATCGGCTGCTGCCAATTTTGAAACAATTTCTGGTAATGTTTGGGTGTCTAAAAAACTTTTAATGGTGGAATTATTTTTTTACTTGGTGCAGGTGTTAAAGAATCGTTTTCAAATTTTATTTTATGAACCAAAAGAAGGTGCCGTATGAGACCGCCCTTGAACATTAACCTTTTCGGGAAAATATTACATTAAGCTGCGTTGTCTACTTTTTGAAAATAGTTCCAAACATCAGACATTTTGCTTCTAAACAAAGTGAATTTTAAAAAAAAGTATTTTTAGAAAAATTCAGTCATAAATAAAAAAAATTATACTTACAAATTCTGTGACCGCTTTTAAAAACAATTTGTACATACGATTATATTCTTATTGCTCTTATTTGACCTTTATTTTATAAAATTTTCAAATTGATTCTTCAAGCTCGAGGTCTTTATAAATATTTGTTGTTTTATTTATTATTCAATATTTCGCTACTCCTTTGTGTAGCATCTTCAGGAAAGAAATTGTGTGTTTTTACAAAATTTTTTATATAATTTTCTAACATAAAAATATTTTATAAACATTTCAAAAAAATTTTTTTAAAAACGTAGTATTACAAAAATTAACATAAAAATTATTATATTAAAAATGTAACATAACAAAATATTAACACAAAATATGTATTACTAAATTTAAAGCTTGTGGGAATGTTATTTTTTGTGTATTAAATGCCTATAGTTCTGAGCAACATTATCTGTGTCTGCCTTAAAGTTAATTCTTTGTGTTCCTGGAATATTTATTATCTGTAGCATTTCTAACATATATCTACGTTTGTAATTATGTTCAATGTTTAGAACTGATACATTTTCAAAGTTTGGATAGTGATTCGATTTAGAACAATGTGCTGCTAAAGCCGTTTTCTGTTAATTAATATTGTCTCTATACTTTTGGTCCGATCTATGTCCAGCTATTCTCGTCTTAAGTTTGTTCTTTGTCGTACCTATGTAAACCTTATCACAACTCTCATTATCATTACCGTTACAAGGTATTTTATATACTACATTTGACATGTCCCACTTATTTATTCTATCTTTCGTCTTACTAAATAGTCTACCTAATGTATTATATATCTTAGCCAATTTAAAAAAATTGAAAAAAGAGAAACTTTAATTCTTTTCGCAAACATTTTATATTGTGTATAATGAAATGAAAGAGCATATATATTAATTTGCGATAATTTTTATAAAATTATTTTGTAATTCAAAATAACACCACAGTTTCAAAATCCTAAAATTAAGTTTATTATGCAGGGTGGAACTAAGAGCAAAATTGAATTATTTTTTCTTTATTGAATGCTTATTTCAAAGTAAAGTTCTACCACGGTAGTTCATTGCATGGTTGTGTAACAAGGTTCGAAGAATAAAAACTTGGTTAATAAAGACATTTAATTTTCACATACAGGCGTGATTTTTGGTCCACCTTGTATATAACATAAATTTTTTTCAAATTCGTCATATTTACGTTCTATGACAACATATTCTTTATTATTAATTTATATATTTCTTTGACGTTCCAAATCAATGTACCGGTCCCTTTCTTCTTTCTCTTTTATATGTTGGCAGAAAATCAAGGGATATATTGGGTACGACTTCCTATACAAATCCATGTTTTTTTTATAGATCATTACTTGTGTAAGTCATAATTATATTTTATGCATGTAACAACATGTCGACAGACACAAATTATGATCACTGCTAATTTATGTTCCACAATAAATCACTACAAAAACAAAACAAAAAAATTACCAAAATCACTATAAGCACTTGCAACTTTAGTTGCATTTTATCGTAAAATACATACTGTATGGGACAGATTGCTTGAATAAGCTAATGAAGGGTTGCATAAAAATGTAGACGAATATTTGTTGGTGTCTGGTTATTCCTTGTAAATATTTAGCTGGTAATATTGATAAGATTCATTACTTTGGCTGGCTCACACGTACATGTGTTGCAACATTTCAAAGCATACATCATACAAACTTGACTTCTTAATAAAATGCAATTCAACGTCACCATAATGAAGCATATGAAACACTTGTGTTAAATAATATTTGATTATAAATTGTTCGTTAATTTTCTTGACTTAAAAGAAGAACAAGATGCTGCTTAACAAAATCTTAAAGAAAAATATTCGTTATTTTATCCAAAGTATATAATGGGTAATTTACTTAAAGATGCTGAAAAAAGAATTACTTGAATAATTATGAGGGGATATTTTTATATAAACACATACATATGAATATAACTTTTTCATTTCATTTTTACAATTTTCATATCCAACCCCGTAAAGTGTAAAGTTTTTAAAATCTTATGAATAGGAGAGTCGATTGAATAATGTCAGTCTGTCCATGTCTTTATTTAAATCAAGAACTTTTATAAACGCCCACATGTTGCATAGACACATATGGGCAATTCCATGTCATCGTACGTGACATTTGTACTATAAAGTGGAGTAATTTTTGCAAAAGTAAGAGTAACTGAAACAAAATTAGATCTTTATGTTCCATTCTAAGGGTACTTTATTTAAAAAAAATTTATATTTGAATCACTGTTGTCTAAAATATCCAGAAAAATAAGAATATATCGTACGTGACATAAAACAAAAGTGATTTCAAGGTATATATGAAAATATGAAAACATCTGTAAGTCTTGAGAGGTATTTTTTTTTAATTTCTTACACTAAACCAAATATTTTTCATTTAAAATCCATTATACCTAATTGAAAACAATCTTTAAATGATTTTATAATAAATACAATTTTATATCGTTCGTGACATATCGTACGTCACAAATTTTTCTCTAATAAAGGGTCCGCTATCTAATGTTTTTTTTTTAACTAGTGCTTATTTCGTGAATGGAATGGCTCCTGTCTGATTTGACAGATAATTAGTTTTATCCTTCCGCTGAATGAATATGGTTGTGTATACGCTTGAACAACGCTGGGAAATATTGCGATATTACTTTGGCTGATCTTGCCAAAAAAATCATCTTTTCAGATGAAGCTCATTTTGATCCCGCACGCATACATTGAAAAGCCGATACACCTAAAACGAGTCACTGTTTGGTGTGGATTTAGGTCCAGAGGCATAATTGGGCCATTTTTCTTTGAAAATAAGGAAGGAGTGGCCGTAGTGTATGGCGATCGTTATCAGGCCATGTTAAACGAAGTTTTTGTTCACAAAAATTAAAGAGGAGGATATTAAAAACATTTGGTTTCAACAGGACGGCGCTACGTGCCACACAGCCGAGGCTACGCTTTTTTTATAGCATTTTCAAAAAAAAAGGTTATTTTGAGGTCGCTCTTGCGACTGTTCAAATACGAATGAAATAATATAATAAATAATAAGTTTTTTGCACTACGAACGTGACATTAAAATAACATCCAAGGGAAATCAAAAAAATACCGCTAATTGGACTCTATATTTTCTTCTTTCTTATGGATCTTGTAAATTGTTGTAACCTTAATATTAAAGAATATTTACAACTAAAATTTGTTTTACAATTTAGTCGCTAAAAAAATAGTTGATTGCAATTCTTTAAAATCAGTCAAAGAGATAATGAGATTAAACTCTTATTATTACTCTTAAAATAATTTTAAAAGCTCTTAACACCTGCGCACAGTAAAATTTGAGTGTTTTTTTTATCAATAAACTTATATTGAAAAACTTTCAAGAGTTTTTATTTCACAGTCGTGGTTGACATATTCATGGAAATGCCCATATGTTGTTACTTTTGCAAGTTGTATAAAAAGAAAAACTTAATTTTTTTAAAAATAATTTATCAAAACGAATTTACATTAAGTGACAATATTTCTACAACAAATACAAATAGAACCGGAGAATGTCAAACAAGAAAAACTAAATTTAATTTAAATTTTATTTTTATTAATTTACAAGACTTTTTTTTAAATAAAAAAGAATTTTTTTATTTATTAGTTAAATTTTTGCTTGTTATATTACAGATTTATTCTTTTTCACAATCTTTCCAAATTAAAACCTTTTGGACAAGCCCAAGAGCCATTTTGCAATTTCTAAAGTAAAAACATTAAATATATTGTCTGTTTGAATTTTGTAGTTTTCTTATTTAACACAAAGGTATTGCATAAATATGTACTAGTATTTTTATAAATTTTTTTCACAAATTTTAAAACTTTTTTAAAGCTTCAACCAACTCAAATAAAAATTAATTTAAATGTAAACAAGCTTTGACATGGTGCCGTTCAAAACAAAAAGAGCAAAAAGCAATCAGCTGGCATCATAACATCGCTTGATGTAAATTCGCCTTGTAATAGAGATTGTATAAATCTTCTAAAAACTTACACATGTAAGTCAAACGTTCTATTCATATGAAATTTGCGAAAAAAAATTATTTTTGGTTTATAAAATTAGTAAATTCACAAGGTATTCCACGTGTCCTTTTTAAAATTTTTTAAAAATTTAAAAATCTTACAATAAACAATACAATAATATTCATTGGCTTACGCATTTTTTGAAAATTGTAAAGTTATTGCTAATATGACAATTAGAACATTTTGCGAATACATTAATTTTTTTCAAACAATTATTTGGCCACTCACTTCTTCTAGAAAAAACTTTTTTATTCTGTTTTATTTATAGAAAATTATTTCTTTTATCCATTTTAATTTATTTGCCACAAACTCCAGTTAAAGGAGAACATAAACAGCCAGACCCGTCATATTAATTGAACACAAAATATTTTGTAGTTGTGCAATTTTGATACTTGAAGTTTAATTAATTTTGCATAACATGCAATTCATTTATGTGCAGTTCAACTCTAAAAAAAAAACAAAATAAATTGTTTAATGTCACTTCGTTAAATTTGTAGCAATTTTAATTAAGCCCTCCAAAACCATATTGAAATAAACGCAAAATATAAGCAAAAAAGAAACATAATCTAAAAGCGACAACCACAAAACGGGCCAGATTTATACGACAGTATTTATTTGAAGAGGTAAAAAAGAGTAACACGACAACTATACGCTCCGTAGAATACAGATGTTTTAATTTGAAATTGTTTTTTTGTGTGCAAAATGTATAAGAATAATACTAAAAAAATAATAAATAAAATGTCACTTTCATTCATTTAAAACACTTGTAGACAGAGAAACAAGTGTAGAAAGGCAAACAACAGCCAAGAAAAAAAAACTGCTAAAACTGCTTAATCGCAACTGCAAATGAAAGAGCAGAAACAAAATTAAAGACGGCAACACAAAATGCGGTGAAGTTCTTGTCAAATTGCCAGACGCCTGGCAAATTGCAGATGTTGTAAATTGGTTTAGCCTTTTTCTCTTTTTATGCTTCTCCCAGCATCAGGATGTTAACGGTTTTCGATTCAACATTTTTCTTTTTTTTTTTCTTATTTATTTCTTAATTTGTATTTCGCTTAAGTGTCTACATTGGTGTTGTTTCCTTTTGGTTTATAATATAAATTTGAATAATTATTTACAAAAGTTTATATATTTAGAAAGTTACATATCAGAGACTGCATTAATTCATTTTGAAAGATTGTCTATGAAAAAGTTTATCTTTTAAAAAGAAGAAAAAACAAGCTTAATTTGTACTCTGAAAATCGTGTAAATTTTGTATAAAAAGATATTTCAATATTTGACTAATTTTGTGTGTATTTGTATTTTGCTTACCTTGTTAATGTTTGCGTACATACATAATAATGTCTGTAATTGTTTGAGTTTTGAAATGTTTACATGCTAAACAGTTTTGCGAAAAATTAGGTCGATAATAGCAGGCTACACTTTGCAAGACATATTAAAAAACAATTTTTTCAAAAATTTTGCTGATTTATAAACATAATGAGCTAATTTATAAGTGTGTCCTAAGTGTCATACTGTTTGTCGCATTTTCATAATTAAAAAAAAAAATAAAATGATTTAAAAGTTTTGTATTGCTTATTTTAAAATTTTTAGATATTTTTAAAATTTTTTAAAATTATGACATTAGGGCTACACTACTCTTAGAACATCTAGCGAATAAGCCTAATATGTATAATTAATTAACGTACATTTTGTTTTATTGTGTTCTGTTTGGGCTGTATGTTTAATTTTTAAGATTTTTCGTTTAATAACATTTTATAAAACGCTTCACAGTGCAAATTCACATTATGCACAATGTAAATTTTTTTTATGTTTTATTGACATTTTATTTAATCAAAACGCGCTTTAATTACAACTTTGGGAGATAAACTTTTGAATATGTGAAAAAATTAAGAATTCTTATGCTTAAGCATTAGCTAATTATTAACTAATTAACAAGAGTGTTTTATATTAAATTAAACAAAATAATTAACGTTTTTATTATCAAAAAAACAAAATGCCTTTTATTGGGTTTATTTGTAAGAATTTTTAAAAACTAAATAAACTGCAACAACACAAAAAATTTAAATATTTAGTTTATAATGCATAAAATTATTTAAGAATTTATGTAATAATTTTGGTTACCAAGTAATCACGGGCTGATCGAAAACGAGAAAGCCGACAAATTATTAAAATCGGGAGCTCTTCTGAGTACTATAACTTTCGAAAATGCTAAACCCTTTAAACGATTTAAGGATGAACTTAAATGTTGCGCGATGGAGGAACATGTCAGAAAATGGCAAAGCACTGATGTCGGTAAAGTGACAAAAACACTATGGGTTGGCCAAATCTTGGGTCTTGGCCAGTGTTGCCACGACCAAAAAAAATTTACAACAAAAATTACTTCAAAAAGTAACCAAATAAAAAAAAAATAACCAAAATTAAAATATATTTGATTTATTTTAAATTTGTTTTACATTTTAATATAAAAAATATTTGTACTTTACGAATGAATTATGAACTAAAAATAAACCAAAAATTCAAGTCTTACGTATCAAGTAACATAAAAAACTTAAAGGTAATTTTTTTTACAAATAACGATAAATAAATAAAAGGCTTTTATTTTAAATAAATAAAATTATTTATTTCATGTATTTTTTCTTACTCCAGAGTTGATCATTTGCTAAAAGAAATAGGGTTTCAAGTGCTAACAATGTTGTCTAAACATTGTCACTTAAATGAGAACATTGCAATGTTAAACGTACATATAAGAACATGATTTCTAAATAAAACATATTAAAAAATACTACTGAATTTTGGGCTTAAAAAAATAACCGAAAAGGGAAAAAAATACACATCTACACATTGGCAAAAAAAATAACCAATTTTGGTTATAAATAACCAAAAACGGCAACGCTGGTCTTGGCTTA
The DNA here is from genome assembly GCA_941918925.1 of Phyto melanocephala. Lineage (NCBI taxonomy): Eukaryota > Metazoa > Arthropoda > Insecta > Diptera > Rhinophoridae > Phyto > Phyto melanocephala. The sequence continues at coordinate 51,466,637 of OW799234.1, forward strand.
TATAAGCTTTAAGATCCGGCGGATGGTACTGTGATCCTATGCAATGACTTAATATTTTTTAATAGATCTTGCTTAACATGTCAAAAACTAGAGCAGAATCAAATTAAAAATTGCACGCAAAGAAAACTAATGGTTACGACATGATCACCACTGTCATATTATAGTTTCTATAACAATATTTTATTGTTGAAAACAAGTAATAGTTATTTTTGTTTCATTTCATCATATATTTTGTCACGATAATCAAGCATTTGTTTGAATGGTATCATTTAATGTTTACTTTTCGTAAAAATTTCAAAATGGTTATCATTTAAAAATAGTATGATTTAAAAAAATTAATGCGACAGAAATAACATTATATTCAAAAGCATTAAAAATTACAAATAATCACTAAATAATAGGTGTGACAACAGTGTGATTACAAATTAAACAATCTACGATTTTTTTAATAATAATTTGATTTCAACTGTTTTTCTTCTTGCTGAATAAATTTTTATTATTTTAAAAGTTTGAGATGTCAAAAAAATACAAAGTAATTTTGGAAAAGTTAAAGAAACATGAAAATAAACAAGAAAATGTAATGCAAATATTGGTATAAAATTTGCAATTAAAAGGTAAGTAAAAACAAAATATCTAACGAACAGCAAAAGACAATAATTTGCCGTAAAAAAGCAAAGATTGTCGATTTCAATTGTAGTTATTTATATGATTATTGAATGATACCTTAATTAAACATAGTAATGATAACTGGTAACCATTATATATTTTAACCATAATCATACAATTCAATCATAGTATGTTGCTCTTCGATTGTGGTTACCACAACCATATTTTTTTTTGCGTGTAATCAAAGACATAAACCAATAAAATTTTAAACAACGAAACTTTTCAGCAAAAGTTTAGAGACAATATATGATCTTTAATATTATGTAATATTTAAGAGTGTAAAAATTCCACTTCCAGAAATAGTAAGAATGTCATGCTACATGTAAAGACAAGGCTAATTCCCTCATTAAACCATATATGTATGTATTACAATTACAATTGATGAGTGTCTTTTTGTCTGCCGGATTTTCTGTTGAAAACATTCACACTTATAATTTACAAAATCAAAAGCTTTTAAATTTAGCAAATATATATTGTATTTATGATGCAGTATGTTTATATAAATAATTACCATAAGATATGTAGAATTATAGCTTTTTATCTCTAATAAATTCGTTTTTTACATCATCATTATACTAAGAAGCAGCCAAAGATAATGTCAACAAAGCGTTTGTCGGCGAATGTAATTTGTCAGATTTAAACTAGCCTTACATTTGTTCTAACATAAAAATAAAATTAATTCCACCAACAATTGGGCCATTACCATGCCACTTAAATATTGATTTTGAATTGTGAAAATGTTAAATTTTCGTTTTTATGCTAAACACACAACAGGCCACCATAAATCTTTATGTAAATCACAGATAAATTAGACTTAAGTATTTTTTGGAGCTCTATTACGTGATCTGCATAAAATCTTTTTCTATATTGCTAATTAAAATGAAATTCGAGATAAATGTTTTGTACTACACTGTCTTTAAAAACTTTAATGTGTTAATATAGGGAATGGCACTCCTTGACTTTCCTGCAGACAAAAAAATAAAGCCGATAACATGCGATTTGAAGACGATGTACAATTATGAAAACTTTTTAAGGTCATAATGATAAATAGCTAATATCAAAACAAACAAAAAATAATAATAATTTTTTGTGTTGAAATTTGACATACAGCCTCTTCAAAAATAATTTTTTTAGAAATTTCGACACCAGGAATACAAAGAAAATATACTCTTATTTTTCTGCACATGTTTACAACAGTGCCCTAGCATTAGAACACGCCAGTAGCAGCTAATTTGCATGCGTTCGAAATATGACAATTGTATGTCACTAAACGACAAAGCGATAAACAGTGTTACCCTGTTAAAAATGCAATGAAAACTTACTAATTCAAAAAAAAAAATTTTTAATTAAAGTAAAAAAAGTAAAAAAAGCAAAAAAAGCTAGAGACTCGACTATTTCGAAGAACTTTTCGCTAATGATACGTATACAACACTTGCATGTGTAGGGTAGGTGTGATACATCTTTTTCAAGAAGTAACCAAAAAAAAAAAAAAAAATACAACATTGTGGTTCCTTTTCGAAAAAAGTACAAACATAAATCAAATTTCAAACTGTATAAAAAATTCCTCTATGCTTTTCCTTATTTCTTAAACTTTTATAACAAACTATTGTAAGTTCCTTTCAAAAAGTTTTTCTAATCATCCAGTAGTTACATGTATATACATACATATATACATATATATATATATATTTATGTGAATCACCCTAATATATGAATATAGTAAATCTATAACTACTTTAATTTTGTTAGTCTTTACTTTCTTTATTTATTTTCTTTTAATATTAATACTTACGTTATATTTCATTTTATTTCTTTATCAAATATTTTTTTTAACAATTGTTTTATCTTTTATTACTTTATATATTGATTATCAAATATTTTCCTAACTACTAGTTCTTATGTTTTAAATATTGTTAATACCGTTACTTTAATGTCATTTCTTAAGTCTATAAAAGAGCATACATTTTCGAATAACTGATTCATTCACAAAGTTGACGTCAAGAACAAATAAATATATTTTAAATAATAGTTAATATTAAATAAAAGCCATCGTTTTATTACAATAAACATATATTTTAAATCGTTGTTAAAATTCAATGAAATCCATCGTTTTATTACTGGCGCAGTCGTGTGTTACGAACCAGGCTTAATACTAAAAAATAAATTATTATTAAGCTGAACATTTAAGCAATACGAAAAAGGTATTTGTTTTTTTTTCGTATAAAATATACATTTACTGTATATTTGAAACGTATAATCAAAAGTTGTTAAATACTTTGTGATTAAACAGTGGATAAACATTGAAACTATGTTTTAACATAAGAACAAAAAATTAATTAAGTAATAAAAAAAAAAAAAACTAAAGACTTAAAAAAAAAAATTAACAAAATTAAACTGTTAAATACTTTGTGATTAAACAGTGGGTATACATTGAAACCATTAAAAAATCAATATATAAAAATATAAAAAATCAATATATAAAAAAAAAACTTAAGTTTTAAAAAAAACTGTACCAAAATGTAAGTGTTGAATTTTTTGTGATTAGTCGATTGATAAATAAATCAGTACTTAGTTGAAACTATTTTTTTTTTAAAATAAATAATATTTAAAATTGAAATTAAAGACATTAAAAATAAATAATAATAACATTTAATGCAGTAAACATATTGATGATTGTAAAGTTTAACTTTGTAAAAAAATAAAAAATAATAAATATATAATAATACAATAAAATAAAAAACGAAGAGAGAAAACTAAATTACCTAAAAAAATAAAAAAAAACTAGTTTGTTTGTTCATCAGAAGTTGAAAAAAAAAAAACTTAATATAAAACATTGACCTTGAAAACTGAAATTTAGAATTTGCAAGTACATACTTTGTAACTTATATACCTATACTAAAGAAAAAAAAAACAATAACAATAACAAAAAGAGAAATAAAAGAATCATCATAAAAAACTTAACAATATATTAGTTAAGACAAAGAGATAAATTTAGTAGTGATGCATAATAACAATTATTAGAGAGCAAAATTCTAACACAAAAAAAAAAAATACCATTACAACAACTACGACTATTGGAATTATTAACTACAACAACTACAAAACAGTTTTATCAATAACTCGGTGTAAGATAAAAAAAAAAAACAGAGAAGAATAAAACATGTCATCCAGTACAATGATTCCGTTCCAGTTGCTAGCTGACGTTCCTAAGTTTGGAGGTAAGCCAGAAGAGTTGGAAATGTTTATAAAGAATGTGGAAGCTGTACGGCAACATGTTGAAGAAACATTTATTGAATTATTTGACCTAAGAGTACGTAATAAAGTCATAGATAAAGCAAACATTTCGTTGATAAATAATAGCAATCCAACGAATTGGAATGATGTCAAGGTAATTTTAAGAATAAATTTTAATATAAGTGATAGTGTAGAAAGTATTATTAACAAAATTAAAACAGCTGAATTAAAAACAACTGTATGTCAGTTTTATGATTATATAGAATCGTAAAAAAACAAAATTAAATTTGAAGACAAGTATTGACAATGAACAATGGTTTAGTTGTGCAAACAACGAAAAAATGATATTGAAAATTTTTATAAGTAAATTGCCTAATGAGCCGAAATTAATATTACAGTCTAGAAATCCTCACTCGTTATTAAACGCAAAGGAAATTCTTATTGAAACTGATTATTTTTATTTGAGCAAATCACAAAGTTCTAAATTTTTACAGCCTTATTCGTCCAAAGATAATGTTAATGCTTATTCTAACAACAATTTTTCCCAGTATTCATATCCATATGGTAATCAACGCAAATCAGGAAATTTTAATGGACATAATTTTGGCTATAACAACGAATACAATAATGCGGAAAATAGAGGTAATTTTGGAGATAGAAATTTTAATGGACGAGTTTCTTACAATAGTAGAGAGTTTTATAATAGAGAGAATAATGATAATGGCAATTATAGGAATAGAAATTTTAAGCAAAATTATAATAACAGGGATAGCAATGCAGGAGGAAACAATAATATTGTAGATAATGGTAGCAGAAATATCAGAACAAGTAATGCAACCAGAAATAACAGTGAGCAGACATATAACAACCATAGCAGAGATTTTTCTATGGATGTAGATTGTGTGGAAGTGTCAAATTTTCGGCCGCAGGTCGAAAAAATTTACCCTTTGTAGTGCTTAGTACAAAATCTGCTCCAATAAAATTACTAATTGACACAGGTTCAGGTACAACTATTATAAAAAAAGGTCTTTTTCACTCTTCTTTTCAATCAGAATTGGAAAATCCAATTATTTTACACACTATTTGCTCTAATACAGCTACAAGGACGAAAATTACAGTCCCATTCTTTAAAGAATTTAACTTACCTGATTGCAAAATTGAAATGTTGGAAACGGAAATTCTTAGCAATTATGATGGTATAATAGGTTGTAATATTTTGAAACCATTAGGTGCGCAAATCGATTTGAAGAACAATGTATTAGTGACAAATAATGCGAAAATTCCTCTAATATTTGAAAAATCTGAAGGACTATACAACGAAAATGATATATCATATTTCAATGATATAACCATGGATTTGAATTTCAATGAGCCTCGAATAGACTATTTGACTGATAAATTGAGAACTGACAAATTAAATGATCAGGAAATAATGGAGCTAATGAAATTGATAAGGGAGTTCAAGTCTGTTTTTTATATTGAGGGTGAGAACTTATCTTCTGTTGGTAGATATAGACACAGAATACCGACGGTAAATGATATTCCAGTTTACTGTAGGACATATCGTTTTCCGCAAATACATAGTGTCGAAGTAGAGAAACAAATTAAGGATATGTTAAATTCAGGAATTATAACCAAATCATGTAGTCCATACAACGCCCCGATTTGGGTTGTTCCTAAGAAAGTGGACAATTCTGGTGAACAAAAGTGGAGGGTTGTAGTAGATTATAGGAAACTAAATAGCATAACAATTGAGGATAAATTCCCTATACCCAATATGGAGGATATGTTTACAAAGCTAGGAAATTCTCAGTATTTTAGCACACTTGATTTGGCAAAGGGATTTCATCAAATCCCAATATTACCGGAGGATAGACAAAAGACGGCATTTTCTACTGCAACAGGTCATTATGAGTTTACGCGTATGCCATTTGGCTTAAAGAATGCGCCTGCATCCTTCCAAAGAATGATGAATGAGGTGCTTCATGATTTTATTAATAATATTTGCGTTGTCTACTTGGATGATATATTGGTGTTCTCTACATCATTGCAGGAACATATAGTTTCCTTAAGGAAAATTTTTATTAGATTGTCTGAATATAACCTGAAAGTGCAAGTGGATAAATGCAATTTTTTTAGACGCTTTTCAGAATATTAAGGGCATATAATTACACCGGATGGTATAACCCCAAATCCAGGGAAAATTAAAGTTATTCAGAAGATTCCACTACCAAAAACTGTAAAAGAAATAAGGTCATTTTTAGGCTTAACTGGTTTCTATAGGAAATTTATAAAAGATTATAGCCGAATAGCACTTCCAATTATTTCATATTTGAAAAAAGGTTCGAATATTAACCTTAATAATCAGCATTACATTGATTCCTTTAATAAGTTGAAGAAAATTTTATGTACTAATCCTGTTTTGGCTTATCCCAAATTTGATAAATTGTTCGTTTTAACGGTAGATGCTAGCAATATGGCCTTAGGTGCAGTGCTTTCGCAAAATGGTCATCCGATATCGTATACATCTCGAACATTAAACAAACACGAACTAAATTATAGTGCTATTGAAAAAGAGTTGTTGGCAATTGTCTGGTCAGTTAAATATTTTAGGCCATACTTATTTGGCAGAAAGTTTAAAATTCAGACGGATCATCGACCATTAGTATGGCTTAACTCTTTAAAAGAACCGAACATGAAGTTACAAAGGTGGAAGATACAACTTAACGAATACGATTTCGAAATAGAATATATAAAAGGCAAGACGAACAAAGTAGCAGATTACCTTAGTCGATTGGAAGTTAACATTTTGGAGAAACATCAATATCCTAGCTCAGATTTAGCCACAATTCATAGTGGAGAGGAAAATTTAAATGACCATATTTTTATTTCTGAATCACCTATCAACATTTACAAAACACAAATTATAATTATTTTAGGAAACACTTTTAAATATGAGAAAAAAACTTTGTATAGTAAGAGTATAAGACACATAATAACAATAAAAAATTATTTCGAGGAAAAATTGTTAGAATTTTTAAGGAAAATTTTTCCTATAAAAGGAACTGTCGGAATTTTTTGTAGCAATTTTGAAATTTTTAGAAACTTACAGGAAACTATTATTCGTTATTTTTCCAATGTGTCTGGAATGAGGATAGTACGGTGCAATACATTTATAAAAGATATTTTGGATAGGGAAAACCTTTTGACAATTTTGGAAAAATTTCATAACGATAAAAATCACAGAGGCATTGAAGAAACCTTCCTGGAATTGAAGGAAATTATTTATTACCCAAATTTAAGAAGAGAAGTACATAAATTTATTAATAATTGTATAATATGTAATATGTGCAAATTTGACAGACTGCCTATTAAAAATAAATTTCGTGTTACGGAAACCCCTCTTAAGTCGAACGAAATAATACATATGGACATATGGTTCCTGAATAGAAATACTACGTTCCTTACATGTATAGATAAACTTACGAAACATGTTTCTATACATTACTTAGACGATAAGAATTCGATAAGTATTATAGAAAAAATTAGGGAACGATTCGCAATTTTAGGAAAACCAGGTAAAGTTATAGCGGATAATGAATTCAATACCGCACTTATTAGAGATTTTTTTAGATCGGAGGATATAGCTTATCACTTTACATCTCCGAACACACATACGGGAAATGCCGATATTGAGCGATTTCATCTTACACTAAACGAACATATAAGGTTGTTTAGACTGCAACAGAATGCTCAGGATCTTGATGATAAGGCTTTAGTGTATAAATCTGTAGAAATTTATAACGACACAATTCATAGTACAACGGGATGTAAGCCGAACGAATTATTGCACAACAAGGTTGATAAGTCAATTTGGCAGAAATTGCATGATACTGTACATGAAAAAAAGGTTAGAAGAATTGAAAAATATAATAACGGTAAAAATGATTGCCAAACCTATGGCGAAAGAGAACTGGTGAAAAATTTAGGATTTAATAATTTAAAACAGAAACCAAAATATATAATAAAGGAAGTAAAAGAAAAAAATAATACATATTTTTTGGACGATAAAGGTTGTAAAAGAGACAGACAAATTGTAAAGCGTAAATATAAATATCAAAATGAATTACCAAATATAAAGTTTGAAAGACAACTAACGGGCAGAAATTATAAAAAGAAACAAACTGAAAATAATAATAAGAAGTAAACTTTCACAAGAAAAGAAAAATATTAAAAATAACGGATACTGAATATATATACATATATGTATGCGCATATAAAAATTGTTCATTGTTGTTAACGAAAACAAAATATTCATAAAATTTTTATATCAATAAAACACAGAAATATAATAATGTTACAAATACACACATTGTAAAAAAAAAAAAAAAATAATTAAATAACTTCACAAATTATTCCAAAATTCCTATGTAAAAATATTAGCATATAAATTAAAAATATATATACCTATACTTATATGATTTATTTAAAAATTTTGTAAATAAATTAATTTTATAGAATCTTTGTAAGATAATTAATTAAAATAAAATATGTTTAGAAATCGATAATATTTCTAGCATTCCAGGAGTAATGCATTGTCAAAGGGTGGGGGAGTTACATGTATATACATACATATATACATATATATATATATATTTATGTGAATGACCCTAATATATGAATATAGTAAATCTATAACTACTTTAATTTTGTTAGTCTTTACTTTCTTTATTTATTTTCTTTTAATATTAATACTTACGTTATATTTCATTTTATTTCTTTATCAAATATTTTTTTTAACAATTGTTTTATCTTTTATTACTTTATATATTGATTATCAAATATTTTCCTAACTAATAGTTCTTATGTTTTAAATATTGTTAATACCGTTACTTTAATGTCATTTCTTAAGTCTATAAAAGAGCATACATTTTCGAATAACTGATTCATTCACAAAGTTGACGTCAAGAACAAATAAATATATTTTAAATAATAGTTAATATTAAATAAAAGCCATCGTTTTATTACAATAAACATATATTTTAAATCGTTGTTAAAATTCAATGAAATTCATCGTTTTATTACTCAGTGCAATCGCAGAAAAACGAATATTCAAATTGTGAAGAGAACAGTTTTAGTTTAAAAATATAATAATATTTAAAATATAATTGGGGGATTCAAATGGTTGTCATAAAATCATATGTTTTAAAATAATAGCACTCATAATTTAGTGTGCTATTTCAAATTTGAGTCAGCTGTTAAACAAGAAGACTTTATAAATATTTAAATTAAAAATGCCAAAAACGTGTGAAGAGATGAAAACAATAAACGGTTTGTACGAAAACTATTTTTTGGACGTTGTAAAGGCTTTCTGTAGGTGTTTTAAATAAACGTTTATAGTTTGCTTACTAACTGCAGAAGCGTCCATTCATTATGATAAAATGGGAATATTAAATGGTAATTGAATGTTGCATCCATTTTGCAAGGCAATCATGACGTATTGCTTTTGGATTGTGACAAACGTTTTTTTCATGGAGTTTACTATTTAAAATTTGCTTCTATAAATACAATAATGGAATTATATAAAACCTTAAACATGCATCATTATCATACCACTTGTTGTAAACGATACAAGCTGAAATCATAACAAATATGGGAGTTTTCTAGTGCATGCAACATACTCGCACCACAGTTACAACTACAATTAAAACGAAACAAACACTAAATGCATGTTTTTGAACAATAACAAATTTTACTCGTCGCTGGTTAATAATCACTTGAGTTCATTAGTTCAAATTATTTTGTGACTTTGGCAAGTGAAGAACAAAAAGAAAGAAAGAGAAAAAGAAAAAACTTAAAAAGCAAATACCGACTATAAACACAGGTTATGTTGAAGTTACTAAATGGGCCCCTCTAACCATACTACCGTGGCCAGGTTACAAGTACTTGTTTTCTACAGTTAAGTGTCATTTACTACATACTCTTACTTTACTTATGCGCTTAAACTTAAAACTATGAGTTGTAGTACCAAATTTTAATACCGTGCTGTTGGTGCTGCTATGATATGCCTTTTGTTGGCATTGTGACAAATGATGGCGATTAGACATGTGTCATTTTGTAAAATGCGTCTGCGTGTTGTATGTGATTTGTTTTGTTTGTGTATTTTTCTTTTTTCCATTTTGTCAATTTTGTTGCTTGTAGAGATGTATTTTTGTTATTGCTTTTATAATATCGCTTGGCAGAGATGTGATGTTAATCTGTATTTTTAACACCATCAAATGACAGTAATAGGGTAATACTTTTATTAAAAATTAAAATTTTCAACTGGCCAAATGAGAATTTAACAAGTAAGAGTGATATATTTGGTCAGGCTGGTTCAGATAGTACCCTTCGTCTGCATAATAACTACTACTGAAATCTTACATGCAATTTTGCTTTATCATTTCCAACGTCAACTTTGATATATAATTTTTACTTAATTAACTGTATTGCAATAGTCAAATATTGACACACATTTTTTCAATCGCTATAATAATGTCGAATTTTATTCCTAAAAATATTATTTTGCGGGGAAGTCTGATAACTTTCTTTCATTTGAAGAAAAATACTGCTGTAAGTTATCGATTGTTTGTAGAATCTTGCGGTCAACATTCACCAACTCAAAAAACTTGTGAACGATGGTTTGCACGATTCAAAAGTGGTGATTTCGAGACAGAATACAAGGAGAAGCTTGTCTGCCGAAAAAGTTTGATGATAATGAATTGGAAACATTACTTAATGAAGATTGTTGTCAAACGCAAGAAAAACTTGCATTATCACTGAAACGCATTAAACAAACCACTTACCTACATTTAAAAGCATTGGGGTTCATTCGAAAGCAAGAGAATTTCGTCCCATATTAATTGAAGATAAGAGACGTTAAAGAGGCGATTTTGCATGTCGAAAAAGATGCTTGAATGCTTTAAAAAGGAGCAATTTTTGCATTGTATTTTTACTGGTGATGAAAAATGGACACATTACGATAACCCCAAGTGCAAAACCTTATATATAAAGCCAGGCCATTTAGCTAAATCTTTATGACGCCAAAGTAATGCTCTGTATTTGTTATAATTAGAAGGGTGTTTTGTATTATGGGTTATTGAAATTGGGCCAGACGATGATAGGGGACCTGTACCAAATTGATTCCTCTGAAGAGATCAATAAACAAATAATAATCTTTCATCATGACAACGCTTGGCCATATGTTGCTAGACTGATCAAAAACTATTTTAAAAACAGTGGAAGGAAAGTGGTTCATTTTAGAACTGGGTATTATAAATTGGCATGATTCATTCTTAACCTTAAACCAAAGGAGTTCTTTTGGCGTGGAATCCATATGCATCCTTAAAAATGAAAAAAAAACTAGTGACTAATGATGGACAACAATTTGAATAATGTGCTTATTCATTTTGTTATTATAGTAAATGCAATTTTCCAACAAAAAAAATCGACATTATTAATTTGTATACCCATGATGAAGGGCACCTGAAATTTCAAGTCTCAAATTAAGTGTTAAATATAAAATCTCTCTATGCGGAAAATATGAATACCGCAATGAGGACTTCAAATCAAAGGACCATATTGCAGTTTTTATTTCACAAATGATTTGTACAATAATTCAAGAGTAAATGGTTCCGAAAATTCAGAAAAAACATGTCTACAAATCATCAATGCTAAAAGTATCAAAGAAACACACTGCATCTGTTTCTTTGATACTTTACATGCCTATATAGCTCTAAACACATAGACGCCAGCAGACTTCACAACTTCACGACTTCAAATGCTGCCAACTTCAAATGCTGCTCTGAAGTCAGCTTCATAATTATTTTGAAGACAGCCACAACATAATAATCAGCTGATGTGTATTTTAGCAATACAAATTTCAGGGATGCCGCATATATATTTTATTATGAATAAAATTAAAGTTATTGATAAAAATATGTAATAATATCACGAAAAGCTATAAAAACACATAAATTTATTTCTTTATTGTATTTTTGTAATGTTCTTTTATGTTTAATATCAAAAATAAGTTTTTGTTCTTTTTTTTTTTATTTAATATATATAATGGCAACACTATATTTGTTTCTTGCTGCCCGTCAAAATAGAAAATAGCCTAAGGTGGCAGCAGCAGCAAATGCTGTTGTGCAGTCGTGCTGCTGTGCTGCCGTCAAAATAATCGTTTTCATTTAAACACATGGATTTTATTTTTGACATATTGCTGCTTGCTGTCTGCTGTCGTCTATGTGTTTATAGCATATCTCAGCACGTTATCAGGCAAGTGTGCCGAATGTCAGTAGTGATGCATTGCCAATTTTTTTTTAAATAATGATAGCACATATAGATATATGCAGCACTCTCTATTAATAAGGTGTCAGAAAATATATTCTTTAAGGGACCGGAAATTAATACTACACATATAAAAGGGGTAATAATACAAATTTGCCTATAGAATTTGGAGCCACCCTTATGTGTACTGTATGCATGTTGCAACAATGATACGCGAAAATAATTGTTATGGCTAAAATTATAGTCCAGGTTTGTGTAGTACGGTTGGTCGGCCATACAGCAACTGGGTAGGAAAATTGCTCTAGGTAGGCAGACTGTATTGACCGTTAAATACCATTGAATGCATGCAACATTGACATTAATTCATAGATTAATTGCTGTCATTCAGGAATGACATATGATTATTTTTGTTGTTCTTTTATTTTTGACATTGTAAAGTTTTTTTTTGTACAGAATTTTAAAACCATTTAAAATGTCTGCTCTTTGGTGGCTAATGTAGGCATGTAGAAATTCGTGGTTAGATAAGGTGTCGACTGCTTTCTGTCTGGGGGAAAGTAATTTTTTTTTTTTTTTGGTTTTACTGTTTATAACAGCAATCAATTATTTCTATCACTTATTGGAAATCTTTGATGTTAGTTAAATATATGTTTTTTTATTTGCAGGAAAAAAATTTGCTGACACCACGTATGCATGTTTTAGCACGCCTTTTCTGTTGCCATAAATAACAATAAATAAAGTTATTTTTTAACGTTTAAGCCATTTCGTTTCCACCGATACAATTTTCCCAATAACACAAATTGTAATTTATACTTTATCATTGTTACTAAATCTAGCATGAATATAATTGTACGCAATCTGTTTCGTTGTATATTTTTTAAGACCGACCACATTAACACAGCATGTGACGCAGGCCACCGAAAAGACGAAAATAAAAATCTTTTCTCAATCACTGTTAAATATTATTATTTGCACCCTTACCAATAACTTGCTTGCCCGGCTTACCCTGCCTGATGGGGTTGTTTATTCAACATATGCATGTTGTGCATTTGCTGTTTGCTTATCCACATTGTGTGTTTGATTGCGTATAATAGTTGGGGGAAATGAGTGAAACATTGTCGCCGTCTTTTTGTTTCTATTGATTACGTTTAGCTTCTTATTTTGTTACTTAATCCTCTTGTTTGTAGTTCCAGCATCGTTTTCTATAACGCCATGTTGCACACAATCAGCATCATAATAAAATGTGTGAGTGACAGAACCACCACTACATACTCCTGTATTATTAGTGTTTGACTCAACTAACTAATAGTCCACCTTTTTTCATCACGACTCAACGTAGCTGTAATATTGTTTGAATTCTTTACTACTTGTGGTGCAAAGTGGACATGAGAATAAAAATAAATCTGTCAAAAATTTAACAAATACTTTTTAGAAACAAATTCTGTAAAACTAAAAAATAATTCTATAATTTGTATAAAAAAATTTTGAATTATTTTTTATAAATAAAGTATTAGAGGTGAAAAAATATTAAAAAATTGATTTTCCAGTTCATTTTTGGTTTGTAAATTCGCTCTCTCCAAATCTTTTATCAATATGCACACACAGGCCCCACTGTTCGCTTTATTGCAACTTTTGTAAGTGACAAATCGTTGGATTAACTCAGTTAGAAAGAGGGCGTTTTTCGGTTTTTAACACACAGTAACAAAATGCGGACTGTTGTGTTTCGTTCATAAAATGCAATACATTTTGATTATGTCGGATTTCTGTTACTTCTTTTCCTCACATTTACTTATTTCGTATTCAGATTAGACTTTCTTCGTTATGTTTGTATTGAGATATTTTTTTTGTGAAAATTAAATTGTAAAAAAAAGCCCTGCGAAGATTGTTATTTTTATTTCACATTAAATTCTAAAGACACCCAACCATAATGGAAAGCAACTAACGTGCATATGTACATATAAACTTATAAATACAATAAATATTCATAAATATACTATAAAATTTATATTTATAACTTTGTTGTTTATTTGTATGTGTGACGGAGTGTATTAAAGTTTATACGTGTGTGTGCATTCATAATGGCGGGATATTTGTTATTAAGTCAAAAACATTGATGGGGTTTATACTACGAGATATTTTCATTTGATATTCATGAATTTATTAAGGCATAAAATTCATTCGTTCAATGCATTCAATACAATTCCCTGTATACGCTCGTACAGGCACATTAACACTCACTCAAATGTATTTCATAATCATACTGCTTTATGTTTCAAAATAAGTACTAAGTAATAAAATGCGAAAAAAATAGAAAAATATAAGCAAATGGAAACAAAATTAAAAATAAGGAAAAACGTATATATTTGCTTCAATGGCGCGTGACCCATGTGGAAATGTTTAAAAGTTTTTATTAGAAATTAAAGTAATTGGAAATTTTAATGTCGGTAGGATTATATGCCTACTTATTGTTTACTTTTAAATAACTGTAGAATTTTTTTTCTACTAACGATATCGGTTTAAGTTATTATACGCAAAATTTTTTTTAAAAACATTTGAATGGTAAGCCGCTGTCTACTCATAGAAAAAATTCAAAAAATCGCAATGACCGAGAGATCCTTTTTTATGTTTAAGGCTTTATATTACACTTTAGTTTTGTTTAAAATATCACAAAATGTCGCATTTGTTTTGATGGTTTCTCCATGTTTTTTTTTTTTTTTTTCTAGAAGAGTTTTCATACTGCTTCGCTTTTTTTTGATTTTGGTGAAGGTGTGTAAGAAAAAAAGAAAAGTAAGAAAAAATTAATCATAACTAAAGTCTTCATTCCCGATGCTAGCAAGACAATTCTGCTCTTTTAAAAAGATTTTAAAAATACAACAAGTATTGGTTAAGACTATTGAGCACTTAACTGAAAATAATTTTCATATGATGAATTCGCATAACATTAACAGTTTTCGTTGTATTTTAATGTTACATTTTATGAACGGAATTTGTATTATATTTAAAATCTAAATTTTAGGCTATAAGTTCAATGCGATAACGACAAAAATATCAAGGAAAAATTAGTCATCCGATACTAGCTGAGTGGAATGCATTTTCGAAACCAGGTACGGTTTCATCATCAGCACTCTTTTGATCAGAAGTATAGATGTTGTGTGTAAATATCAACTATTTAACTCAGTATTTCGCTAGATAGAGTTGTTACATGTTTTATTGTATATAAGCTGACCCGGTCCATGTTGCTGGCCCAAAGCAAATATTAGTATTGTATTACCACAGGATTTAAATTGAGCTTTTAACGAAATTTACGGCCTTTAAATAAAAATCAATGAAATACCTACAATAAAGTTTTTCTACAGAATAACTTACATAAGGTGTAGGTATGGGCGCGCCAACTCGAAAGCAAGCCAAATACAACGGGCTGGTGAAAAACATGAATTGACTTTGTGCTTTGTTGATGGTAATAGCAACGGCAAGACGCAAAGGGAATTGGAGCCGCTTGAATTGAAATAGTAAATCGTTGGAAATCAGCGGAATTCGTGGAATAAGTACGTCTTCGCCTTTGAATCTGTCATTAATGATTGTTGCCTCAATTAAATTTGGTGAACAATTTTTGATGGTCACTGTGGTTCCGTTGCATAACTTTGGTGCGTTTAAGTTACGAATAAGAATTACTTTAATGTTAGTACATGCGGTGGCATTCCGGGTGGTTCCAATAAATTCAAAAATTCAGTGGGATTATTGACGGCTTGGTCTTCATCCATTACTGTGTTGATCAATTTGTATTTGATTTATTTGCCGGGCAGTTTCAATTGAATTTGCTCATTGAGCTGTAAATATTTTTTTGTAAATAAACCGAAAACTTGAATTTTTGAATGCAACATTTCGAAAGTTTTAAAATTTTGATATTGGATCATTATTAACATAGGTTTTTTGTAAATATCTTCGGAACTATGCAACCGATTAAAGAGTTTGATATCTCGTTTTGAAAAACATGACAACGACTTAAAAAATAATAAAAAAAACCAACAAAAGAAATATATATATATATTGGTGATGCAGTATGAAAACTGGATTTTGCCACGCCCCTCCGCCCGTGAACCGAAAATCAAAAATCAGAGTTCACAGTGTCACCCGCCTAAATATTTTGAAGACTCCTTGAAAATTTCATCAAAATTGGTCCAGTCATTTTGGAGTCCATACGTTACATACATACATAGATCCTATTTTATATATAGAAATAAGCTAATCCGGTGTGCTTCGCAACACCCATCAGGCAATGTTTAATGTTTTATTTATATTTTTACGTAACTGCTTTAAGTGAAAGTGTGATTTAAGGCGATTGTTTTTAAGCAGCTTATTGATTGATTAATGATTATTGACAGAAAGTATTTCATTAGGGTGGGTATAACACTAACGAATTGGAGCGGATCGGACCAGTTCGTAACCATTTTTGGGCGTGATAAGGAACTTTCGTCAAACAAAGTTATTAAAGTATCACGTACAAAGTTTGAAGGGAATAGCTGCTATAGTTCTCAAAATATGTTATAAAATATGTCCAATTTTTATGGGAGGTACCACGCCTACCTAAAATAGAAAACAAAAATATAGCTTTGAGTGGACGTCTTTTGTGTAATTTTTTTTTTTACAATGACAAAGTACTTGTAAAATTTTCACTCATGTCGATTGTTTGGATTTTAAAAATAGGTCAAAAGTATGTTGTAGAAAGCTAAAATATTATACACAAAACAATTTTTTTTCTTGCCACTATGTTTAAATTTGAAGTGTCCTAAATTGCTGTCTAATGAAAAATGTTTAATTTTTATACCCATTATCTGTGGTGCCAAGGGTAATTTTTTGTCATTCCCTCTGTAGTTTATACACTATTCATTGCTGATGTCATAAAGTATATATTTCTTGAACGCTTATGATCAGGGAAGTCGATAGAACAAAGCCCATCTGTCCGTGTGTGGGCTGAAATTAAGTTTTAGAAGTGTGTGGTATATATCCATTACAAATATCAAGGAATAAGATGCATAGAAATAAAGTACATTAGTCATACAACTTTCTGAGTTATCAGCAAACAAATACTACTGATTCTGTTTTTCCCCCACATTTTTACTTTAAAAATCAAAATATTTTAACCGTAAGGTTAACATACAGACACGTTTGTTACTATTTGTAGATTAAACACATTTCAGGAAATATTCGTAAAAACTGTTGGACAAATCGTTTACTAATTCGCAAAAATATAGGCAAAATAATTTGTAAATACATATTTATATATATTTGTTTTAAATATATCAAGTCACTAAAGGTAGTAATTAATTTTTGGATACGCAAAAGACAATCCTTGTGTCGACAACTGTTGCTGAGAAAAATTGCTAATTTAATTAGAATCTAACAGAGATATAAGGACAAAAATACAAATGCTTTGTTGAAATCCCTTTAAATTTTCAAAAGTAATTGATAATTTTTCGGAGAGGAGCTATATATGAACTAATAGAAAGGATTGACTAGGAGAATATAATATAAATACATGAAAATCGCCACTACCAAAAGGATAAAATCCAATATTTTAAAGTGTACCATCTTTAACTGCCTTAATATTGATTTAAAAGAAAAATATACTATTTTTATTATTTATTTAGTGAATAAATTAAGTAGATATTTATATAACGTATAAGTAAAAATAAATAATTATCTATAACTGGCATATCGCATAACTTGTAGCCAAATTGGCAAACTAAAAGCTGCTATGAGATTAAAAACGGAAATTCATTATATAATTACAGCAAAAATTATACAAAATAATGAATATACTTATATATTTGTATTTTCCAATTGTTAACAGAAACCATGCAAATTAATTTATAATTAGTTTTCTGTGTTTTAAACAAACTGCCAAATAGTCAACAAGAGTAACATAGTGGTGATAGACCTGTCCATTGAATACTTAGGTCGACTACTTCGACTAAGTTCAATTGTCTTTTTTTTTAAATATTGCAGTCTAAATCCATTTTAGATAGGGCAGATACCAATAAAATAAAGTGTGTTTTTCGTTTCGTCTAGATAAAAAAGGGTACATAATCCAACATAAGTTGTTCTAAATGATCTAAAACCAATATATACACGCAAAGAAAAACCATGGTTACGACATGATCACGACGGTCATATTATTTTTTCTAAAACAATATTTGGTTGTCGAAAACAAGTAATAGTTATTTTTTTTTCATTTCATCATATATTTTGTCACGATATTCAAGCACTTGTTTGACTTGTATCATTTAATGATTACTTTTCGTAAAAATTTCAAAATGGTTATCATTTAAAAATAGTATGATTTAAAAAAATTAATTTGACAAAAATAACATTATATTCAAAATCATTAAAAATTAAAAATAATCATTAAATAATAAGTGAGACAACATTATGATTACCAAGCAACCAAGCAATGATTTTTATTATAATAATAATTTGATTTCAACTGTTCTTCTTCTTGCTGAATAAATTTTTATTATTTTAAAAGTTTAAGATGTCAAAAAAAGGAACAAAAATTTTGAAAAATTAAAATAAATTTAAAAATAAACGAGAAAATATAAAAAAATATTGGTAAAAAATTAAATTGGTAAGTACAATCAATATGTGTATGTTACAGCAAAAGACAATAATTTGCATTAACAAAGCAAAGATTGTCGATTTCAATTGTAGCCATATATATGAATATTGAATGATACTTAAATTAAACATAATAATGATAACTGGTAACCATTATTATTTTAAACATAATCATACAATTCAATCATAGTATGTTGCTCTTCGATTATGGTTACCACAACCATATTTTTTCTTTACGTGTAGTAGGCCTCCTCTAGCTCTTATTAGTAGACTCATTTTGCGTGACGAGAGGCTTGTGAAAGCAATTGGCAATAATGAATATTAAAACTGTGGATATAAATCATAAAATTGTGAGTTTCTCACATCGGAGATTAAGTTGTCAATTTCATAAGATTTAACTAGAGGCAGAATTGAAATTAAATTATTTTCGATGACAATCCCAAAACAGATAGTTTATATAACAAGGAAAGAGAAAAATTTATGAGTCAAATATAGTTATTACGACTCCACCCCTATAACGCCTCAATATTGGTGTTAAATGACAGGGCTTGATGAATAAAATGCCTTTAATTATGTAAAAATTAAAAAATTAAAGATGGTATATTTGAAAATTCATCTGTAACTTTTTGGTGGCAGTTTTAAACTGCGAAATTGCAATGGTGTTATTATCTCAACTTAAGCAGTTATTTATTTTGTCACAGAATTACCATCTGTAAAACAGTTTTTATAAATTTTTTAAGCAAAAAACTTCTCCTCGCATGGGTTAATTATCATGTGGAAACCACCATCTCTTTAAGTCTTCGATTCGTGTTTTTTTTATATTTCATTGCATTCTGTTTGTTGCGCTTCGTTAGCCATTTGTGTGCATTTTAGTTTTTTCTTCCATCAATTTTCCTATAACGGAACAAACTTTTTATAATTTTTTTTCTTCTTTTTTTTAAATCGTTTTCTCTTCTTTTTCAATATATTTTTTTAGCTTTCTTTACTCTAATAAAAACTTTCAATAGTTAAGCTAGAAACTGTTGTTTTCGTTACCGTAACAACAACGCCATCAGTTAAACAGGATGTTTAGTTCATTAACACCGGAAAGAGGAGTTGGTTCGTTCTAGTGTCCAGTTGTTACTTTTAACATGTTCTGGCGATTTGCTTGTAACAACACTTTGTGGGTGGGTAATGGCGTTAATGATAATGAGAGTGGCGATGACGATATATTGATGTTGCAGCCGCTGTTTGTGATGTTACTGAGGTTGGTACTCAGAAGCAACGTAATTCATGCATGCTTTTAACCGGAAAAGATAAAAATAGGATGTTGATTGTATTAGTTGAGATCCTTCACGTGAACAAAGTTGTCAGGTTTAAGTAAGCAGTTTTTTTGCTGGTTTTACCAATTGCTATAAAATACAAATGTTGCAGGTGTACAAACGTAAGGGGTTTTTTAATTAATAGTTATTGGGTTAAGTTGCCTCTTTAATAGGAGGCAACTAAAATTGAAGTTGTTTAAGTGGCTAGTAAGAATGGCTAAAGCTATAAAAGATGATAAAAGTAATAACTTAAGATTTAATTGCTTCGGTTAAGGAATAAACATTTTGGAATATCTTTATACAGAAAAATTAATTATCTTCTACTACTAAACAACTATTTATATCCTTAATGAATTAAAAAAAAAAAAGAAGTTGATTTTTGATTATCTAATCAAAGGCTCTGCTTAATACATAATTACAAGCCTGTCTAATGTAAAACACAAAAGGTGCAATTTTCGTTTTCTGTTTTCAAAAGGAAAATGGCATTATGAGTAGGTTCTATATCAACAGCCGATTACATAGAGAGCAGTCTTAGAAATATTTCTAAGGTTAATATTTTTAGAATCTGTATTAGTCAGTGCCTTGTTTAAATTCCTTAAATGATAGCCTTTTGATTTGAGTATAAATGTAGTATTCTATTTTAGGGTTTAAAATAATAGTCTGTTAATCACGTTTCTTAAAAATATTTTACGAAATCTATGTGATGAGTTGTGGTAGAAACCGAAGTAGGACAGCAAATCAGTTTATTTAATTTAAATAGCAGGAAATTCAACATCCATAGTAAATTGCCTGGCTTTTAGCTTTATTGTATGACACTTCAATTTCACTTAAAAAACACTCGTTACTATTACAAATGGGTAGTCATCTTGAAGCGATGCGGGGGCTTGCGTGCAGTGTTGCACAACTAAGAACTACCTTTTCCCTGTCTGTCAGCGTCTGTTTTCTCCTATATGGGGACGCCTGATGGACTCGGCCACTGGGTGGTTTTCCCTCTCTCGTTCAGATTGGACCACCCAGTGTTGCTGTAATTGGCCCTATGGACCACGGCTGGTCTTCACGACCCCGCCAGGGAGTTGTAGACTCGTATAAATCTACCCTAATCCACGGTGGGACTACATACGCCAAGGGATGCGTGGCCAGGAGGGAGCCTAGTCGCTATTATGTGAACTATGGATACCGCTTGACCTCCAGTTTCAATTTAGACTTGCCTGTGCATGTGGGGCTCTGTGCGGGTCGAATTTTCTTTCCCCAATACTCGTGGAAACAAGATTGATTCAACGAAAGTTTCGAATGAAAATTGTGATAATCGGGGAACTTCGAAAGGGACGGACAATGAAGCCTTGCAAAAGGTGGAGAGGTTAGTCTCTGAGGATACTCCGATTAGACGTGGCCAATGGAGGGATCGGATTGAGATGGACATTGAAGCCTCGCAAGAGGTGAAGAGGTTAATCCCTGAAGATACTCCAATGGGTAGAGAGGTAACGGTTAAGGACATTGATGTATCCGCCCCAGCAGGAGTGGAGGCATCTGTCCAGATCACGGAAACCTCGGACCGCGACGCGAACTCTGAGTCTATGCCTTTGGATAAAACCGAGAGGCAGAGACTAAAGAGGAAACGTCGGAGGGGCAGAAAGGCTATTGAAAAGATATCAAATCGGATCGATAGCCTTATGGATGAGGAGACGACACCTGAAGTAGAGGGAACAGGGAAAAAGCTTAAGGGTGATAAACCCAGGAACTTTGACCCGAACCAACTACGGAAGGTGGAAACTCTTAGTGTATATCAACTGAATCTGCATCACAGCAGAGCGGCTTCGGCGGTGATCATGCGATGTTTTGTGGAGGATGGGTTGGATATAGCCTTGCTACAGGAACCATGGATTGTTAGGGATAACATCATGGGCCTGTCTCGTCAGACCGCCAGTCTGTTTCACTCACAGACGGGGGGGAGGTTGAGGACGTGTATCCTGGTGCGTCACGGTGTGTGTGCTGTGCCGATGACGCATCTCTGTTCGCCGGATCTTACGGTGGTAATGATAGGCGCGGGTTCGGGATCGTTTCTGGTGGCGTCGTTTTACCTACCCTATGACACACCGGACTCCCATCCTTCGGGGGAGGTTAGGAATCTGGTGGAGTTCTGTAGGTTGAGGGGTATGCCTCTTGTCATGGGCTGTGATGCTAACTCACACAGTACTGTATGGGGCAGTACGGATGATAACCACAGGGGACGGCAGTTGCTGGAGTTTGTGGAGTGTCATGACCTGCTGGTCCTGAACAGGGGTGTCGAGCCCACCTTCGTGGATGCACGTAGGGCGGAGGTAATCGACATCACCTTATGCTCTGTCGGGATGCTGGATAGAGTTGGGAATTGGAGAGTGGTGGACAGATGGACCATGTTTGATCACAGGGCTATCCAGTTTGAGATTCTATATGGTAGGAGGCGGAGGAAGGCGTGTAGGCGTATCAGCGTGCCGAGGGATACGGATCGCACTAAGTACGAGGAGTGCCTCTCGGGACTTTCGGGGATTGTTCCACACCAGGCACTCCGGAACACGGAGGATGTTGAGCGGACGGTGGAGTGGGTAAACTCTACTGTCGGACTTGCCTTCGAGATGGCATGTCCTCTCACGGTAGTGGATGAAAATAATTCTACTCCATGGTGGAGTAGTGAATTGGAATCCATGAGGAGAGACACGAGGAGGGCCTTTAATCGTTACATGAGGGAGCGGAATCCTAGCTTATGGGACGAGTATAAGGCGAAGAAGGAGGAGCTGAAGAGAACTATACGTCTTCGGAAACGAAGTACGTGGAGGGAATTCTGCTCCGGCGTGATGGATACATCTGAAGTGGGGAGCCTGCAGAATATGGTGTCTAGAGACCCTGTCTCCAGAATGGGGCTTATTCGCAGGAGCGATGGCGGCATGACGGATACGATGGAGGGGACATTACAGTCGCTGATGGGGGTACATTTTCCTGGAAGTTTCATTTCGAATGACTCATGGGTTTCCGTTAACAGGGGAGCCAGTGAGGTAAGGCGAAGGGATGCTGAAAGCATAGTAACTCTTAATGGGGTTAGAAGTGCGATTTTGTCTCTTGCCCCATTTAAGGCGGCTGGGATGGATGGGATATTTCCTGCATTACTACAGTGGGGTATGAACACTCTACTTGTGGTGATTAGGGAAATATTTGTTGCCTGTCTTTCGACAGGGTATATTTCGGTGGCATGGAGGGAGACCAGGGTGGTTTTTCTTCCCAAACCGGGGAAGAGGGACTATACGGAGGCTAAGTCGTTCAGGCCGATCAGTCTTACATCCTTTCTATTGAAGGCAATGGAAACGGTGTTGGTTGACTTCCTGGAGGAGACTACGCTGATGGATAGGCCATTGAGTGGGAGTCAGCACGCTTACAGGGCTGGGAGGTCTACTGAGGCTGCCCTGCACGAATTGGTGAGGGTTGCTGAGAGGGAGGTTTTCAATTGTGATCTTGCTTTGTCCGTATTTATGGACATAGAGGGCGCTTTTGATAGGATCTCTTTTAATAAACTGGGAAATGCTCTCGATGAGCGAGGGGTCGATTCTGTTGTGGTGAAGTGGATCGGCGCCATGCTCAGATGTAGGGCAGTGAATCTCAGGAGCGGAAGCACCAGGATTCGGGGAAGGGTGGTCAGGGGATGTCCGCAAGGAGGGGTCTTATTACCTCTGCTGTGGAACATAACTGTGGACAGCCTTCTCAGGTAAGTTCATGGAGATCATTTTAGGTTGCATGAGACAGGCGCTCAGAGTAACCGAATAATGGTGTTGTGAACAGGGACTAACCACAAATGCTGGCAAGTCGGATGCTATGCTCTCCACGCGGAGAAGGAAGGGCATAGATGTTGAATCCTTAATACTTTTTGGAACCGAGATCAACGTGTCCAGGAAGGTGAAATATCTGGGGGTAACGCGGGATATGAAACTAACCTGGAATGATCATGTTGTGACAAGGGTACAGAAGGCAAAGAGGATTCTGCATCAGTGTAAACGGGTTTGCAGTCAGAAGTGGGGAATCTCACCTAAGGCTGCACACTGGATTTACACAGTGGTGGTGAGACCGAGGATCACTTACGCATCTGTTGTCTGGTGGCCAAAGGCCTCTCAGGCGCCGGTTAGGCGGAAGTTGGACGGGGTTCAAAGAATTGCTTGAATTGGTATATGTCGCGCGATACGTACCACACCAACACAGGCAATGGAGGCAATGCTGGGACTGCTGCCGTTGGACTTATTTGTAAGGGAGACGGCGGTAAGATCGGCGATTCGGATGCGAAGCGATCGCATGTGGTATTGCTTTAGATCGGTTTTGGGGCAAAGGAGAATCCTGGACCTCGTGGATAAAGAGGTTAGGGAGGTTCAGATGCCGATTGAGCGCATGACTCGGGTGAAAGTGGTCGAAAGGCTACATCACACACTCATAGCGGATGGATTCATGCACGATGAGTGCATGGAGAATGACATCAGTATCTTTACTGATGGGTCCTTTATGGACGGAAGGGCAGGTGCTGGTGTGTACTCATCTGAGTTGAACTTATCCTGCACCCTGAATCTGGGGGAGTACGTGTCAGTCTATCAGGCAGAAATGCTTGGTTTTCTGCACGCGTTGGACCACCTATTGGAAGGTCGAATGTATGGGAAGAGAATTCTTATTGCACTTGACAACCAGTCGGTTATAAAACGTATGCAGCGGATAGATGTGAACTCCTCTTTGGTGCTTGAGTGTGTTCTAAAGCTCAATAGGTGTGCCTCTAGAACTGAGGTAACGCTGATGTGGGTTAAGGGACACGTGGGCATAGCTGGAAATGAGGCTGCTGACGAACTTGCGAAGAAGGGGTCTGAGGCTGCATTCTGCGGACCGGAACCCAGAACTGCCCTGGGTAATGGGTTAGTGCGGGCGAGGATCTTTCAATGGGTGAACTCTATAAACTTGCGAAGGTGGATGGAGGGAACCACTTGTAGACAGGCCCGTATGGTGTTCGGGGAGCCACTTGGCAGGGGTGCAGTGAAGATACTCGGTTTTAATCGGAGTATGATGAGCTGGATCACTGCGTTGACTACAGGACATGGTAACTTCAAATATCATCTGAAGAGGATGCAGATCGTGGATGGTGATATTTTTAGAATGTGCCTGGAGGATGCCGAGACGGCAGCGCATGTAGTATGCGAGTGTCCAGCGTTGGCAAGCGGAAGATTAAGGATCACAGGCAAGCACACAGGTGGCGTGGGCTGAGCACGTGTAATGTGGCACGGCTTACGTGGCCCTCTTTTGATGCACGACGTACATTGCAACTTACCAGTCGAAGTCGGAGGGACATATCGATGTTGCTGGCGGTATTGACGGGTCACTGGATGTTAGGCAAACATGCAAGTCGGCCCGGACTCCCATCGAACGACCATTGTCGCAGTTGTCTGGATAGAGAGAAGGAGGAATCGGTTTTCCACTTTCTCTGCGAATGTCCTGCACTGGCGGCTAAGAGACACAGATTTCTGGGCGAACATATACTAGATGGCCTCTCTGCGATATCTGAAGTTTGACTGAATTATCTACTGAGATATCTCAAAGCCACGGGGTGGATCTAGTACCCTTACTCTTGGATTTTATTCTGAGATACACTGGAAGCTGACGAGTGATGTGGTCCTGTCAAAACGGAGTCATACAGACTCTACTTGACTGTTGGCGTGCAGCGAACTACCACGATAACCAACCACCAACCGACACTTTAAGTGTGAGTGCGATGGGGGACCTTAGTCTGAGGGAGATGCTGGCGATTGCAAAGGACTGTGCGATGAGGATTGTCGACAATCAACAGTCGGCAGTGTGAAATCGTTTTCCTAGTCCAGAGCAAACGCCGGTTGTGACGCGGGACTCAGTGATTGAAGGTATACTGATCGGTAGACACGAAATCACTGAGGAGCGAAGGGGGTCAAAAAGGGACCCGCGATAGTAGTGGTCTGCTTCCATATTCCCCCTACATATGTACATGTGTACATCACCAATAAATAAAAGCTTTAATGTTAAAACCAGAAAAATATTTCTAAAATCTGTTGCATATCTCTATATATATTTTTTGTTTTATTTTAAGTGTCTGTATAATTTGTTGTAGTGTGGTTACTGACATAGAAATACATATATGATGGGGGTACCGTCACATCAGAGATAATTTCTAGACACAATAGAATTTAAATTTTAAACAAAATACTTAATATGCAGTAAATGTTATTTATTTTGAACTTTAAATAGCTTCGCTATCGTGAACTTAATTGCCGTTCTGTGAACATAAAAGTTGTTTGCGTATCATATAATATTGTGTCATTATACTTTTTGCTGCCCCAATTTACAAAAAATCAAGAGCGTACAAACCCAGCAAAATCTTTACTTACCTAGTAGGTTAGCAAGTAATGTTGGAGATACACATAAACTAGTTACTTTTCGACCGAATAACTACTTATTTTTGTTTGAGTTGTCCCAGAAATCATGGCCCTCGCTTACAAATGAACTTACAAAAAGCAATAAAATAAGTAGTTACCAACAAAGCTGAACTATAACTGATATTTTTATACTGTTGCAATACAAAAAAATATAAAAATTATAATATTGGGCATATTACAATATTTATGAGGTTAATTTAAAGTCCACTGTTTGAAAAAATATATAAAAAGTATTTACGAAGGTACTCTGTACTGTAAAATAATGATGTTGGTAACGACCCCTCATTACTATGTAATATATGAAGTAACGACAGCCTATTACACAATTTCGAAAGATTTTGCTGGGAAATGCTTCGACAACGTCGACGACAACGTTTGGCCTGAAAAGCTGGCCAAAAAGGCAAAACTGAATTTTAAGAAATCTTAAAAACTAAGAGCCGTATTCCTAAAAAAGATTTTAGGTTTATTAAAGGCTTATTTGACAGATGTTGTAGAGAAATTTGTCAAATAAGCCTACAATAAACCTAAAATATTTTTTATGAATATGGCTCTAAGTACGCAGCTTGACAGACAACAATATTCTACATCATATTGTTAATTTTGAAGACATTTAGTTGTGATTTGTAGCTCTAAGGCCCTTCTAAAATCAGGAAAGTGAAGAAAATTATATGAGATTTAAATGTTTTTTTCGGTTTCTGGATGTTTATATGATACTTTTTGCGGATAAACGAATAAAGGTTTAACAATATTTTTTTTTTGCTGAAAGGCTTGGTCAAAAGTTATTTAAAAAAGAAAAAAAAAATTTAAATATGTTGAAAGAATTTGTTGAATATCTAAAAAAAAAAAATTATACACTTTTTTTTTTGCAAAAAAAGAAAAAGAAGAGGTTCTTAAAAGTGAGCTTAGCATCTGTACGAATTATTTTTGATACCACAATTAAATTTGGAATCTCTAATTTTAAAAACAAGAAAAACAGTCTGCGCAAGTTTGCGCCATTATTTTTGACGATTTTTTTAAATTTTTACATTTCTTCTATTTTTGCTCATCAGGCACCATTTTATACATTTATTTTGAATTATTGATTTTAACTGTTATTCACATCACATGTTGCGAATAGTACGCTCAGTAGGACCATTATGTTGATCATAAGTTGATCGAACTGCACGAAACGCATTCCTCACAGAACGTGAATTTTCGTAATAAAGTTGAACGATTTGTAAACGTTGTTCAGGCGTAAGTCTTTCCATTATGAAATGCCAAACAATACTAAACAAAAATAACATGACAGCATGACACGACTAACAAATGATCTGTCAAAAATGCTATTGAAAAAAGTATCTCTACTTGAATCACCCATTATTAGTTAATTAAAAATTTCGATTGTAAAATATTGAAACCCGTAACGTTCTTTAATAGGGAACCGTTATCACCCCCACCCACCCCAGAACAGTTATATTGTTATGCTTGTATTGATGATAGTGCGAGAGTCAATATCAACGTTAAGGATGACCATGATGATAACATTCGCTCTTTGTGACTGCTAGCTACATTCAACAAAATGAGCCAACAACCAGACGGTTAAAAAACTCATAAATACAATAAGACATAAACAAAAAAAAAAAAAAATACACAAAGATTCAACTGGTATGAGTTTGCAGTACAAATACCGATACTAGGTTGTATGCACTTTATAATGAAAAAGCATTTAACACCTGCAAAATACATGTACAAAGACACGTAACACGTAGCACTTTCAAGAGCAGCACCAACATCAGCTGCAATAACTACTGCATTTCAGAAATAAACTCATACATAAACACACTTTCGCATGTTATTAAAAAAACCGTACAACAGGATAATAATGGACGATTTTAAAGATTTGCGTCTATGATCCTGATGGTAGTGATAATGATGAAATTTTATGGGTCTGAGTTAAACTTTGGCACTTTATAAATAAACAACTAAATTCCGTATTTTTTTCATGTTTATTTTTTCGCAGCAATTTGTTATTGCAGAATATTCAGGAGTAACTACTCTGCATACC
The DNA here is from genome assembly GCA_941918925.1 of Phyto melanocephala. Classification (NCBI taxonomy): domain Eukaryota; kingdom Metazoa; phylum Arthropoda; class Insecta; order Diptera; family Rhinophoridae; genus Phyto; species Phyto melanocephala. The sequence continues at coordinate 51,495,280 of OW799234.1, forward strand.
CAGTGCTAGACTTGTTTAAAATGTTAACAATATATTAAAAATGTCAGAATTTATTGTTAAATTTACTCAATTTGTGTGTGTGTGTGTGTGTCTCTTTATATTTATTGTATACAAAAAATTCAATGTCAGTGTCTGTATTTACGAGTATAACAGAGACCCTTGTGCCGAGATAATTTTGGAAATTTTTATGCTGATTGTGCGTCTGCATCAGAATCAATGTGAAACCTGCGTATATTACAAAGTAGTTTGTATGTGTTGCTTTTTGCTTTTCAGAGCTTTGTAGTGTAGGTGAGTAAAAATAAAATGATTTATAATGGCATCGTTATTCATTATGAATATATGGGAATAATTTAACATGAAAATATATTTGACTGTGTTTTTTTGTCCTCGTAGTTGTCGGCCACATGACCATAAGGATGTCCTCGTTAATACACTGAGAAAACAAAGCAGAATAATGGAAAATATTTGTGTAAGTTTTTTTTTTTAATAATAATAGAAAAGAGAGTATGAAGCTTATAATAAAGTTGCCTTTCAAACATTTTTGACAAGTTTCAGTTTTGATGGCCTATAAATAATTTTCATGAGGCAAGTTGCGCAGAATAGGGTTTTAGTTCATGGGAAGGGAAGATAAATAATTTATTATTTATTTTGTGACGTGCAAGGAGAAACTTAACATTTTGAAATATATTATTAAGTATGTAATTACTGTGAAAACAAAAACTTTAATTTTTATAGCGATTTTATAGTTATAGTTAGTGGAATTATATAAAAATTATATTAAAATTGTACTATTGCATTAGATTGGAGTTTAACAACTAATTTTACAATATAAGTACATATAAATAGAAAGTATATGTCCTATTCAATCTTGTGTGATACTTTCAAGGTTTGACCTTTAACTTTTAAATTTATCAAGATTTTTCTGCGAGACACATTGTGATGTTAAATTTAGTGTTTTATAACTTTAATATAACAAATTTAGGGCCATTGTTACAACTTGGTGTTAGCTAAAGGTAGAACTTTGTTCTATATCCCTATTGGAAAGCCACGCAAGCTTTAAAAGTCTACTAAAGGCTATAATACACGGCATGTTTTTTACATCTGACTTTAAAATTTGTGAGACATATGTTAATCTACATGTCCGTCAAAATTGTACTTTTACACGCAACCGTCGATGACTATCTTGCAGCAGCTGAGATATATGCCAACGGCTAATTTCACATGTTTTATACAGAAGTAATGTTTTAAAGGTAACACACAACATGTTCGTAATTATTAGTGTGGAATTTGTTAAGTCAGATATAAAAAGCATGCCGTGTATTAGCTTCTTTACAGGAAATTTTCGCAGAACTTATTGCGGCCTTGGCGAATCTGATAATATCCCTTACCTTCATCCACATTGGCGCGTAGCCTAGATTTCAAAAATCTTATGCCCTATTTTCCTTTATTGTTTCCGACGCAATTTTTGTTTTAATTTTGCATAGGAGACTGAATTCTACTTGTCAAGCCCTTCATTGTACGCCATCTTTGATTTAAAATTTTGTATAAGTAGTTTACAATATTGAATTGGTTAAGCGATTTTATCTGAAATCATTATTGAAAAGGTTGAAGGGGGTAAATTTTTATATAAAGTACAAGATCTGGCCCATAAAAAATGTATTTTATACCATATTATATTGGTGAAAAACATGGGTTCTTATTTTATTACAGTACATTATAGTCCACTAGTAAAGCACCTTTATATTAATCCTCTAGGTTGTCTAAAACTGAAAAAAAACTTTTGTTCGAAAATTTTTTGAAAAGCAGCTGTTGTGTTTTGCAGCGCAGTTACTATTAGTTGTCTAATTGACATTTTTTTAAAATAATTTTGAAGGCTACGGACTGCATTTTTTTTAATTATTTAGGAGTTTGAAATATTTAATGTATTTAAGTAAGCTGCCAACTTTAAAAAGTCGAAAAACAATGCTTAATGTTACTTTTGTTCTAAATTAAATAAAAGGATGTATATGCTCTGATTTCCTAATACCGAACATCTCTTTTAATTTGCCATCTCGTTCTACACGTCATCTTTTTCCGCTATCAGTCCAAGTTTTCAGAACGAATTATGCCAACTTCGATCCGTTTTAATGGATTTGTATCGAGCTCAATAAACTTTATCAACATATTGATTCTTCCTTAAATTTTAATATTATGAAATCTAAAATTATTTTGTTTTTGAATAATTAATATTAAACAATTTGTATGTATTGCTTTATAGTCTGCAAAGATCTAAGATCAATAGACTCAAATAGATACAAAAAAATATTGTTCTAAATATTGTTTTCCTATAACTTTGCCGATTAGTGACGGGTTTGTCCAAAAAAAATATCAGAGGACGTCAAATCGCCAAACTTGGTGAGAACGTAAAATCGGCATATTAAAAATGTTAAAGCACTTAAATGCCTATCGCGCTGTATGATTTGCAACTCCATAGTGCTGAAATTTGGTATCATGACTATTGAAAATATTCAAACTAATATTTTAAGCTAATGCACTGCCATTTCAACTTATTATATTCTACTGAGCAATTCAAAAAGTCTTTACGTTGCATAAGTATTTCAAAGAATTATATTGCCACGGCTGCAAAGGCAACAACTTCCTAATTCGTTAAGGGTTTTTGGCGAAACTTTAATTTTATTTGTAAAGTAATTTTAATTTTAAGCAAAGCATCTTTAGGAAGTGTTAACAAACTATTGAAAATACTGAGAGTTGTAATCTGGCATATAGCACAATTGAACAGCGGTAAATTGTACCTTATAGTAATTTCAATCGCATTTAGAATGTTTGCTTCACTGTCTTTCCTCTCCTCATGCAAGTATGTATTGATGCATATTTATTAATTTTTTACGTAATAATAAAACAACAATATTGTTTAACAACAATAAAATTCAGCTCAACTGTCAAAAGTGACTGACAGTTTTAAAAGATGCTTGTGTCCCTGACTCTATTGCGTCTTTGTGCGTTTATTATTACTTCCGTTTTGTTTTTGTTACATACATACATACAATGTTTAAAATATCGCCAGATTTATCCTTTCGTGTGTAGGAAGGTTTAAAAAAAGTAATATAAAACTGATATGTTGCAACAGCTTGTGCACCATAATGTATGGTGCTAGAGCAACAGCATGCAATGGCATGTCATTGTTATGATACAAAGTAATGTTACAAAGTCAAGTGCGTAAGCTGCAAAAAAAGATATTGCTTATCATTTTTATATTTTCATTAAAAAAAGATTTAGTAAAAATATGAAAAGAATTCGTCTTCCTGTACCCTGTGGTGTAACAAAGTTTTTTTTTATTTATTTAAAAAAAAAACAAAAAAGAAATTATGGTAATCAATTTTCATGTACAATGTTAGTCAGAAAATTGCTGTCATTTAACTTAAATATGTTAAGTTCTTTTTTTACTTTTTCTACTTTTGAAATTTTTATTATTATTTTCTGCTTGTAATTTTAATCGTTGTGGAAAATTGTCTATGGCAGCATATTTAAATTGACAGTACTGCAGTATATGGCATTTTTTTGTTGTTAATATTCTATTTAATTATGTTCTGTTTTTGTTTGTGTTTAAATAAATGTATGTCTGAATGTACATGTGTATGTAAATATGTTTCTTGCTATGAACTTGTGAGTATGTATGTATAAATAACTCTTAAACCTCTGACGAAATTTATTTATATTTTAAATACAAGTGTACATACCAGGATGATCGATTATTCGACATTTTTAAGAAACCGGTTTTCAAATAGTTTGAAATTTAGAATTAAAAAAAAACCGGTTGCTTATTTGAAAATTTAGAAAAAACCGGTTAACCGGTCGAATACATAAAATATAATTCTTTCTTATACCCATGACTGAGATACATATATAGGTATAAACTAGTTTGTTCTATGTTTAATTTCATTTAAAGTTGACACACATTCAATGGAATTATTATCAAATGCCGTTATTTAAAAAAAAAAAACTTTGTTACAAGGAGGTTGTAATAATAAAAAATATCAAAAAGTCACTTCACTGCTTACTGTAGTCAAATTTACCTTTTACTTACATTAACTTTGTAGGCAAGTTGTAATAATGACCCTTTGTGTGCCAAACTATTTTAGTATACAAGTCATATGGTATCAGAGATATTAGTAGAGCTAATGGTAGTCTTTAGTACAAGTGGCTAGATATTATGAAATTCGAAAATGAAATCAAAAAGTATTGCAAAGTACAATAATTTGATCAAACAACTTAAGTGAACAGCTGATTATCACAGCAAATTTCAAGCGCAACAACGTATAAAATACCTGCTCTCCATTAAAAACAAATAACATTTAAGCCTAATTATTTTTCTTATTTCACATTTGTTTTTGAAACAACAAATAAATTTCTTACAATATAATGGAAGAGTATTAAATAAATTTTCTGATTTTTCGAATTTTTTTGAGTATTGTACGTTTGGTTACAAAGATAAATGAACATACAAGTACAATTGAAAAAGCCGGCTTCTGTGAGTAAAAACACCGGTGTACTCGACATTCGAAAAATTAATATTTGAAAAAAACCGGCAGCTGAAACAGTAATAAGCCGGGTTTTCCACCGGTTTTAAAACCGAGTCGATCACCCTAGTACTTACGGATATCTCAATGATCTTACATTTGTGTGCCTTTAAATGCACACGCATGATTAATAAATATTACTCATACGCATTGTTTTTATAGAGAAAAAAGTTTCTGTTTTAAAAATCGGGATGGTAGTCTCAATTGTAAAAAATAAATCATATTCTAAGTTGGAAGAAGAAAATGTCGAGTTGATATAAAATATTGATTTTATATTACCGTGAGTAAGAAACTTAAATATAACTACACAATTTTTTTTGTGTTGATATTAAATGGAACTTATTTACTAAAAAAATACTTAAATTAAAATCAGCGAAAAGCTGCTGACCTTTAAAATTTTTTGTATCGCATTAATTTTAAGATAAATTCTGATATCGTCGTTAAGCAAACTTATAGTTGTGAAATTTCATTTATATCTTCTTATGTTTGTTTATGTGTTTTTTACAGTCTTTCTAGTACAGGATGGCGTAGAAATCGTGCTTCAAAAACAAAATGTTAAAATTTTTGTTTTGGCGGTTTACTATTAAGAATTTTCAAAATAAATGCTTGGGATATTGAAAAGAGGATTTGAATAGTGCAAAGGTACCATGCTTTGCAGTCATTCATTTCCGTTTAAATGGAATTAAGAAAAGGTGGTGGATCACTATGGTACCAATAGTTGCGTTTGGCTACTATAAAATGATCGTATGAAGATTGCTTATTCAAATCAAATTTCAAATAAGTTATTTCGAACCACAATATGTATTTTTAATTAGCACTAAGGCAACTAAGAATATTTTCAGTTTTGTACCCTTCACCTGTGGTGCACAAGGGTATATGTAGCTTTGTCATTCCGTTTGTAATTTCTACAATTCTCATTTCCGACCCCGACCCTCGATTAAGCCCTGACAGTCCGTCCGTCTGTCCGTGTGTTGGTTGAAATCAACTTTTAGAAGCAACCATATCTTTTTTAGATCTATGTATGGTATCAACCTTTCGGAAATATGCGGGAATGAATCACTATTGAAATTCAGCACAATCGCTCAACAACTTTCTGAGATATGAGCAAATAAACACGACTGCCTTTGTTTTTCCCATATTTTTACCACCAAAATTGAAATTTTTTAGTCCTAGGATAGTGTATAGTCAAGCTTTCTACTATTTGTAGATATAATATGCCTCTAGAGATATTCGTGAAAAATTTTAAATAAGTCGGGCTATAATCGGTAAAGTTAAAGGAAAAATTTTTTTTTAAGAATATATTCCAAAAATTTACAAACGAAAACCAATTGTTTCAGCTTCTGGACAACCGAGAGAGTCAATATTGGTTTCATCTAAAAGGACTTGACTAGTGCAATATTAGCACAATAAAAAATTAAAGTTCATGTTGGCCGCCACAACAAAATGTCGGGCAATAAGTGTATATATGGGTCAAATCTGGTATTTTAAAATATAACTTCTTGAACCCCCTCAATATTGGTATCAAATGAAAGGGCTTGACCAGTAGAATATAGTTAACTACGTAAAAAGACGAAATCAATATGTCGAAAATGATAAGCAAAAATGGCATATAACATGAAATAAAGGTAAAGCTACGATGTGGGATTATACCTTTGTACATGATGGTGAAGGGTATCATCAGATTCGGCACGGCCGAATATAGCACTCTTACTTGCTTAATTTCGTTTTACAGAAATTCTAGATTAAACAACATAATCCTGTTCGAAATATGCACAAACAGATTACTGCACAATTCTAACTTTTCTTAAAAAAAACAATAATCAATTAAAATATTATAAAGTTTTTTTATTTCTATTTTTAGTACATTTTTTTATTATATTCATTAAACAGACTAAACATCTATAAATTTTTTTTATATAATTTAATTAATTTTATACTAACTTTAGTAGCTTTTGCAAATATATGACCTTGTAACATTCAATGACAAACACTACTTTTTGCTGTTGTTTTTCCTTAAAGTACAAATAATTTAAAAACTTTGAAATAATATCCTTAAATATTTCAAGCGACACAAGATCATTATAATTAAATAACAGCAAAGAACTGTATGATTTTTTTCCAGAAATTACAAAAGCAGCCTTTTACTCACAGATATACATGTTGCAGCAGGCAGTTAGTCATACATATGAAGAAATACTTTTCCGCTCCATTGCAGCGAAAAATAAGAAATATTACCAGGCAAGAAAGAAAAAGTGAAACACAAGAAAAAAAGCTTATTGCCGGTTTGTGGAAAGATAGAGAAAATAATGAAAAGAAACAAAAGACATAATATTTCTGTAAACCAAAGTTTTAAAACCCAATACCCACCCACGCAGACACTGGCGTAACACACAACAATACATACAATTTTATTATATATAAAATTTTAAACGAGATCAAGAAAGCTCCATGTTGAAACCAACATGAAAATAAAGAACTAAACATAACAAGGATAAAAAAGAGAATTTTTAAAGAAAGACAAAGTTCACAAACGACTTCCTGTACAACTCAGACAAATAAACACACATACATTAACAAAAAAAAAATAATAATAATAAAAATAAGAAACACCAAGATTTAATTTCACAACCGAAATATAAAGTCAAGTTCAAGTCTTTGCCTCTGCAACTAACATTTGCTGTTAGCCAGCTAGACTTCTTATTTCTATTTTGTTCATAAAAGAAGATTTTATTCAACATTTTATCGAGTCTAATGTCTGCACATTTAATTTCTCTCTGTTGCTTCATCTTTTTGTTTTAGTAGATAGACAAGCAGAAGATGCAACAAAAATTATAAAACAAAAACCAAATACCAAAACAGGCGACAATGAACATTTTGGTTGCAAAGATATATGCATTTAGAAATGAACATTTTTGTTGTGTATAATAAAAATGATAAATGTTAGACGCAGTGCAATAAAGCTCCTTAAAGCATCTACGATAAAAAATCTTGTATACACGCTTTAACTGTATATTGCATTGTATATAATATAAAATAATAACAAAAACAATAACAATAAAATGAAATCATTTTATTGTGGTATTAGTTGGTTAGACAGATAAATCTACATGAAATTTATACAAAATCATTAAAATTCTAGCCATGATCTTGAAAATAAAGAAACTTGCGGTGTTTTTTTTTAAAGAATTGGTGGCGTCATCAAGATGAATAATAAATGAAGTCTCCAAAATGAGAAATTAAGAGAACATTTGAGATAATTTTTATAAGAAGGGAAATGTCCTACGAAGATATCAGATTGAATGGAATACATGGAGCACATGGATCACATGGAATAGGAATTTTTATATAAATATGCTTAACTAAATGCAAGGTAAATATTTTTTTTTAAATATTATCTATGGAAGAAATTGAAAAATTATCAAAAAATAATTTTCAAATAATTCTATTTTTTTTTTAATTTTCTATAGAAAAAATATTTTTTCCAATTTTTTATAAAATTTTTATATTTATTATTTATATATGCTAACAAATTTATTTTTTATTTTCTATAAAGACAATTTTCTTGAGAAAACTTTGTATAATACATATTTTTTTTAATTTTAATAAAGGGTCCGCCATCTAACGTATTTTTTTTCAACTAGTGCTTAGTTCGTGAATGGTAACACTTAGCTCATGTCTGATTTGACAGATAATTAGTTTTATCCTTCCGCTGAACGAATATGGTTGTGTACACGCTTGAACAACACTGGGAAATATTGCGACATTAATTTGGCCGATTTTTTGATCTTGGTCGGTATGTAAACAAGCAAAATTTACGCATTTGGGGCACAGAAAACCCGCACGCATACATTGAAAAGCCGATACACCAAAAACGAGTCACGAGTCTGGATTTTGGTCCAGAGGCATAACTGGGCCATTTTTCTTCGAAAATGAGCAAGGAGTGGCCGTTACAGTCAATGGCGATCGTTATCGGCCGAGGCTATACTTTTTGTATAGCATTTTCATTTGATACCAATATTGTGGGGGTTGAAGGAGTTACATTTAAAATGCCAGATTTGACCCATTTAGAAATTTATTTACCGCAATTTCATAGTAGCGGCCATCATGAATTTTAAATATTATAGAGTGGTTTATATTGCGCTTGTCAAGTTCTTTTAGATGATGCCAATATTGACTCTCTCGGTCGTCCAGAAGCTGAAAAAATTTGGTTTTCGTTTGTAAATTTTTGAAATACATATTTTAAAAACAAATTTTTTTGATATAACTATATCAATTAGAGTGCGATTTATCCATAATTTTCCACGAATAACTCCAGAGGCATATTATATCTACAAATAGTGACAAAGGTGTCTATAAATTATTCTATGGGTGAACAATTTTAATTTTGTTAGTAAAAATATGGGGAAAAAAACAGTCGTGTTTACCTGCTTTTATCTCGGAGAGTTATGGGGTGATTGTTCTGAATTTTAATAGCGATTCATTCTCAGGCATTTCTAAAAGATTGATTTCATACACTGATCTGAGGAACATACGGTTGCTTCTAAAAGTTGATTTCAACCAACACACGGATATACGGGCAGACGGAAATGAAAATTGTAGGAATGACAAAGTTATGTATATCCTTGTACATCACAGGTGAAGGGTATAAAAATTCACTAAATTTTAATCTTTTATAGTATTGTTGTTTTACAAAAATTTTAGAAACAAATTATTGATGAAACCTTCGAAATGGCATATGAAAATTTTTGTTGCGTCATTTTTTGTTTTGTTTTTTTTTTTTTTTGAGGAGTTTCTGTAAACTTAGAAGACCCTTATTTATGAAATAATATTTTGTTTCTATGTCCGGCTCTTTTTATAATTCTAGCGGAAATACTGTAGAGTATCCAAAACAAGCATGTTTGTTGTCATTTCTTTTCCCTCTTATATATAAAAGACAGCAGATGCACATGCTTCTAACCGCAAATTGCCAAAATTGTAAGAACTCTTTTTAGACGGATGAATATACCAAGTCGCAGGATGTAAGTATATAACAATACATGGTTGTTGTTGATGTAGTTAATTTTATATTTTTGGTTGCACATATTGTTGAAAGTTGCAGCCCAAGTACTCAAGATATTAAAGCTATCCAAGCAAACTTGTCTGTCAACTAAATCGATATAATTTATAAATAATATAATTTTATTTATACAGACTTCCATAAATCTCTAATTAAATTAAAAATAAAAGTTCATATTTTACCGTTGGTTATTCTAAGATAAATAAATTCTTAAAATATTTGCCGATAACCTTTGCTGGGTTATTTTGAATTGTCCGCTAAAAAAAATTTATAAACAAAGAAAGCTGAACGCAAAAAAAGTCGACAAATATGTATGAATAGGACATTCTTTATTAGGTGGCAATACAACATCTTGTTTGTTTTGCAACAAGACTTCGCTCGCATAGCGAGGAAAAACTGTTTAAAGTAGAGGGAAAAAACTTCTTTGCTTTGATTTATGCAACCACAAGCGTTTAGTTTTTTCAATTTTATTTTCTACACATACCGCCAGACTTATTTATATTGTAAAGATAGCGGCTAGGAAAACTGTGGCGTCACTTGAACTAAGACATGCAGAACAAATCACATCTTAATATTTCCGTTTATGTAATAAATTATTTTCTATACTAAAGAAAAGTTGTGTACATATGTGTAATGGAAACATATGAATAAATATTTGGAAACAACTAAATCAATTATTTTTTTGAACTTTTGCTGTAGAAGTAAGTAGTTCCACCAACAACTTAGTTTAATTAATTCTCTGTTTGTAGAAAACTATTAAGATATTCTTAAGTTATGAAATATTTTATCAAAAATGTTGAATGTATTAGAAACTTTTAAAAACTTTCTTATCTATTATTACACTTTTTATTTACTTAAGTAAAATTAAGTAGTTAATGTTAGGATTAAACTTCATGGGCTAAGAAATAATAATCTTTCTCCTTTTATACAAAATGTTTAATAATTTGTTTTTTTTTTTTTAAATATTTGAAAATTCCTCAAAAAAAATGTTAATAAAATCATTCTGTACCAGAAAATACAATGAAAATTTATTAAAAAAAAAAATTGTTTGTTAAGATAATTTGTTGTGCAAATTGTCGCTGCAATAAATGAATTGTTTCATGCGCGGTATGGCAGGTGGCACTGTTTTGCTGAAACCACATGTCGTTCAGCTTCATGCCATCCAGTTGAGGTCACAAGAACTCCTTTATCAAATGCCTATTTAAAATGGTGTTCACAGTCACTAAAATTTCAGTTTCATCTTCAAAAAATTTAGGTGCAATTATGACGCCTAACCAAAATCCGCATCAGACAGCACCTTGTTGTGGGTGCATTTGTTTATCGGGGACTGCATGAGAATTTTTTGGGGCCAAAATTCAATAACCTTGGGTATTCACGAAGTTATTCCGATGGAAATGCGCATAATCGGAGAAGATGTTTTTACCGATTGATCGAATTACCCGTCATAGTGAGATCTTTTGTCAAAATTTGTTCTGTAGAGCATAGTGAAATTTAAAGATGTTGAGAATGATGACAAATTTACGTTTTTAAGATTTTGACGGCACTCTCGTTTGTAATAGCAATGTTTTACAGCGACCGACCAGTACGTATGTCCAACTTACTCTCGGTACTGTTCGTACTGTTTTCAATTTTTTTTAATGACAATTGGAATGGCTGACATATTAGGTGGACTTTCTCGACTGACAATTTTTTCGAATTTTGCTAGCAGTCTCAGCATAAATTTAAAATTTTTTAATAATATTTCATAATTGAAACACGTTAGTCTTTCATTAAACACTCTATTTTCAATCATGGGAATTAACATATGGGCATTTCCATGATTATGTCAACCACGACTGTAAAAATAAAAACTCTTGAATGTTTTTAAATATAAGTTTGTTGATAAAAAAACACTCAAATTTTACTATTCGCAGTTCTTAAGAGCTTATTAAATTATTTTAAGAGCAATAATAAGAGTTTAATCTGATTATCTTTTTGACTTATTTTAAAGAATTGCAATCACCTATTTTTTTAGCGACTAAATTGTTAAAACAAATTGTAATTGTTAATATGTTTTAAAATTAAGGTTACAACAAAATTAACAAGATCCATAAGAAAAATAGAGACCAATTAGAGGTATTTTTTTTTTTTTTTGTTTCCCTTGGATGTAATTTTAATGTCACGTACGTAGTGCAAAAACATTATATGTCTCTTTATTACCTAAAAATACTATTGGAGAAAAATTTGTAACGTATGATATGTCACGAACGATATTAAATTGAATTTAATATAAAATCATTTAAAGATTATTTTTAATTAAGTATTATGAATTTTAAATGAAAAATATTTGGTTCAGTGTAAGAAATTAAAAAAAACTTCCCAAGATTAGCAGATTTTTTCATATATCCATATATACCTCAAAATCACTTCTGTTTTATGTCACGTACGATATATTCTTATTTTTGTGGATATCTTAGACAACAATGATTCGAATATAATTAATTTTTTTTAAATAAAATACCTTTTGAATGGAACATAAAGATCTAATTTTCTTTCAGTTACTCTTACTTTTACAAAAATTATTGCACTTTATAGGAGTACAAATGTCACATACGGTGACATGGAGAATCCCATATGTGATAGCTTCCATATTTCTACATTTTTGTAGAAGCACCCTTTAAAGAAGATTCGTAAGTTGTGGAGCATTGTAAGGAACATTTTTTAAAGAAGTTTTTGTAAAGGTCCTTCCCTTGGTTCTTGTATATTCTTTTAATCCTACTTATGCGAACAGCAAAAGTTTAATTTTTGTCTCTCCGATTTACCTTCTTCTTAATCTTATGTTTTAAATATTGTGTATATTTAGAGCAGCAATTAATTATTTAAAGGAAATCTATTAAAGTAAAGTGGCTTTTAGTATTTACGTTCTGTAGCATCTCTATGTTCGTAGCAATATTTATTGCTTTCATGTAAATGATTTCTTCAGGGAAACATTATTGCGGAATGCAAAATTTTTCTTACCGATTCAGAATAAAAAGATGCATAATTTGAAAGCTTTAATGGAAGCAGATTTATATTGTTTGCCTTAGTCTTTTGCACTTTTCGAAGCTTTAATATTTAAGTAAAATATTGATTGCCTTCACCAGTGGTTACTGCTTTTAAAATTTTATTGTTGCAACTATTGTTTTAATATACGGATACATTCAACATTTTTTATATTCCTTTTCATTTGAAATTAAAAGTCGCAACTTTGTTGCAGCAAAGTTTCTTTCTATTTTGTTAACGCTTGTGTTACATATTTCATATATTAATTACTTTTTTATTTATATTTTATTTGTTTTACTTCTTTGCCACAAACTTACACCACTCGCATTTGATGGAGCATTCTCTTTTGCAATTTTCTGCTTTGGCATTAAAAATTCACTCTCACTTCGTTCAAAATAGTAAAAACTATGGCTGCTTAATAGTGTGGTTGACTTATGGATGAGTTTTATTTCTTCATTTCGCCTCATTCATCACCTTCGATGTTATATTTCATTTTCATATGTTTCCAAGTTATATAAACGTAGCGAAAGGAAGACTAATAAGGGGGTGGATATTTTTCGCTTTCCTTGTATTTTTAAATAAAGTCTTAAAAACCACTCTAAAGAAATATAAAACCATACTGTGTTTGACCATCGTTCAACGCCTTGGCTTTTCTTTCACTTGCCTGTTTTATATTACTCTACTTGTAGTATTTACCTCTTCTAAGTATGTATTTGTTTTTATTAAACATTATATATTTCAACTCATACAAACTTAAATTATTTTGCATAACTTTGAACATAATTTGTATTTAAGTGTGGCAAGAAAAGGTTAATTTGACTAAAAAACATATTTTATTCGAAAATTTATTTGTACATTTTTACTTTTAATACACAAATTGTATTAAGAAAAATAGAAAAACTTTCAAATACAAGCCATGATTAGTGAGAACGCAAAATTTGGTTATATTTCCTTTTGAAGTGATTGATGTAACTATGCAAATTTTGCTTTTGTGGAGTAGAGTAAAAATATTTAAAGTTAAATTTTTTAAGCACGTGGCTAATGTTAATTTGAGCTTTTTAATTAAAAAAAGCAAAGTTTGTTGGTAAAAACGTTGAAAATTTTTAGTTTTTAAACAATAATTGTGAGAAAAATAGTTTCCAGCAGAAACGTTACAAGTATATCATTGTCCCTCTTTGGAACTGAAGTTTTAGTTTCATTCTTTTTTTCCATTGCTGTTATAAATTTTTTTTTTGAAATCTATTATTCAATAAAAAAATAGTTCTTTATTAAATTTGTATTAGTGTGTTTAAATATTTTCCTACTCCCTGAATAAGCATCATTACGAATTTTATTTATTTCTGTTATAAAGGGTTTCCCAAAATTAACCCAAATACGTTGCTGGTGCCCGATATTGCGACATGATAACATACTTTTATCTACCGAAATTGGCTAATATTGATTTGGCCAAAATTTGGTTTCAACAAGAAGGTGGTATATGGTATACGGCCCGTAAAACAATTTCATTATTGAACGAAACATATCCAGGTCGAGTTCGGTAATAGGTATTGATTCCCAAGACTGTGTAACTTAACACAATTATATTTCTTTAATCGGGTTATTTGAAATTACTGGACTATGTCGACAATCCCACAATCACCCGTGCATTACGGTAGGAAATTAAATGCTTTATAAACGAAATTCAGCCACATTTATGCAAAATAGTCATGAACACTTTCAACAAATGACTGCGTATGTATGTGCGTGCAAAGCCGGTAAAGACCCTATGCTTTGTACTCAAGGATTAAATAAAAATTGAAATTTTGCATTATTTGGTAGTACTATTACTTACTTGAATAAAAAGAATAAATTTTCGAATAGATTGTTGTTATTTGAAGATCTTTTCCTGAAACAACAGGGCTAGGCACTGTTAAACTTTTAATACTAATTAAGTTTTTCGTTTTAAGAAATCTCCATAATCACTTTGCACATAGTTTTAGACTTAAAAACCAATTTTAAAATATCTTTATGTTCCTTAAATTTAACTGCAATACAATTTGGCTCAACCAAAAAATGTTATGAAAATATTATTTTTATTTTTTTTTATAAATTCAAAGATTATGCATTACTATCGATCGTACCAATGACTTTGAAAGTAGATATTTAAATATATTAGTTTTAACAGCAACAGAAAAAAGCAGCTCTCGTTAAATCATAATGGAAAAAAAAAACTTTTTTTTATTCAATTTTCAGCTGACATTGCATTAAGCTTAGAATTTCTTTCAACAAATACATTTTTGATAAGTTTTTTTACGACTCGTTACAAAAGAAACAAACGTGCTTTACGACCTATTTAGACGGCCTATGCAATACAGTAAACAAATATGTAGCATTTTTATAGAATATTTATTTAACGGGTCTTTCGTTAAGCGATTTCTGTTTTTGGACAAAAACATGGAAATACCATTTAAAATTGTGATTGGATTTATTATGTATGAAAAATAACATTGTGCAAATGTTCTCCTTTTCTTTGCTTGGTGTTACACATTCCAAATATCCAATTTTATATGGTTCTGGCAGAATTTTTAAGAGCTTATTAGTTTTGCATCCTTAAGACAAGCACTTCATATATTTTTATAAAAGCTCGCATCACAAGTCTGTTTAATTTAATTCACGCCTGATCATTGAAGTATATGTATGTTATCTGATTTACTCAAATATAAGTTGTTAAAAATTTAGCGGTATTGCTGTATTGCCATTCACGTTGATAGCCTACCAAAGTCATTTTCTCAGAAATATGTACCCATAACGATTTCGGTTAGAAATTGATTTCAAACGGTGACCTTTTAGTTTCGTGTAAATTTTCGTTATTGTGTTACGTATTCAACCAAAAATGAACCACATAAATAGAGATTATCTTATGATGAAACATTACACGGAATATTTATCGAACAAGTTCCATTCCAATAAAACAGTTAATCATTTGTATGCGTAAGTGAAAGCGATAACCCTCAATGGTTATTAAGAAAAAAAATGAAACAAAATTTCAGAAATCTTTATGAGTAGACCCGTTACATGTACATTCACTATGTTTGTTTAATATAAAGTTTACTTATTGTTTTTTTATTATTCTTGAAGAAGCATGCCTTTTCAAAAAGTTCAATTTTTAACTAGACCTTATTACTTATGTAGGGATGTTACTCTTATGTTCTTTACGGCCTGTATTTTTAAACTCACTCCTTGAAGCGATTTTTATGACATTTTCATATGTGTGCATGTATGTATGTGTGTATATGCATGTATATCTCTATGTATGCACGTAGATATGTACTAATGTATTTGTTATTTTTATACAATTTGTTCTGTTAATTTTTGTTTTTGTCAGGAAAATCATAAAAGACAATAATATATTTTTGTTGAAACATTAAATTTATTTAAAAGCATGTTTATGTGACATCGTAAAACACCGCGTGCAATACCCATAAATTTGTGGTAAAGGCTTCTTAGGTTTACTACTATTTTTTAAACGAATTTGAGTGTATGTTAGTGTGTACATGTGTATGAATTTGTATATATTTTATATGTCATTTCATAGTAGTCTTATCTTTATTTGAAAAAAAAAACGTTTCTCTATTTGAAAATATCGATAGATATTTTACCTTCTTAAAAGTATTTGATTTGTTTTTATATTTTCTATTATTCATAGTTTAGCATTGAAACTTTAAAAGTGGTAATCCTTTGTGGCTTGACTGAGAAATTTGTAACGGAATCTTAATGAATGAAAGATAGTTAGGATATTATATTTATTTGTTTAAGCAGAATCTCAATATGCCTTAAAAAACAACAGTCTCTTTATGCATATTGAAGAGTCTTATGGTGAAAAATATATAATAGCAAATTTAGTTTGTTCTTATCACAATATATTTTTCTATAACATGTGGGAATAACTGACTGACTGACATATTTATTATCATTTAGGTAATATGAAATTGATTAGTGGATTCCTGTTCTTATGTATAAAACTATCAAGAAAAGATTTTTTGGAAGGGGTAAAAATAAGTAAAATCGGTGACCTCGTATCTCAACTAAACGTAATACGGATTAACTTTAAAAGGAATTGTAATATTTTCCAAAAATATGTTGAAAAGCGTCTTTTTTCGGCACTGTTTTTAAAATCGCATGTATAGGGGGAAAATATCTTTGTGGTATTCTGAATTGAATAATATCGCCTAATAAAGGGTGTTTTTGTAGAGGTATCAAATTTTGAAAAAAAACAAAATTAAAATGAATTTGTTAACTTGACATGAAATTAACTTTTTTCGAAAGATTATCTTTTGGCATTAAAATTTTAATATCAATTTAGACATATGACCGACATGGCTGGTTCGGATGTAGTCTAGTCTAGAAGTCTAATTTTCGATGACTTTTTGCAACATTTGTGGCCGTATATCGACAATAACGCTCAATCGCTTCGGGCTTATCATCGTAGACTAGCGACTTTACATGTCCCTACAGAAAATAGTCTAGCGGCAGTAAGTCCCACGATATTTAGGGCGATCCGATGCGGTAACCAAACGTTTCATTCAGCAAATCAATTGTAGCACCAGCTGTATGATTTGTCGTACTGTCTCGTTCAAACCACAGCCTCCACTCACTAAGTTATTCAATTGACGACCGAAAAAATCATTAATCATGGATCTACAGCGGCAAACATTAACTGTGACGTGCTGACTAGCATCGTTTTTACGGAAGTAAGGACCAATGAGTTGGCTTTCACCAATTATGCATAAGTTCTATGCACTAATTACGTGGAGTGCAGTTCATTAATATTTTCAGGTAAACATATATTCTCCAATATTTCGCTAAAACTAAAATTTTTAGTGTGTGCACCTTAATCGGATCACCTTGTTGCCATTTATTTTTTTGTTGGGAACTCATGCAATTTAAATGTTTTACGTGTATGTGTTTTGAAGACACAAAGGGTACAAAAATACAATTTTTACCCATTTTAAGTAGATTGCTGTTATTTTTAGTTCATGTGAACTTAAATCACAAGGGGTACCCCCAAACTATCAGTAACTGAGCTAAATAGTTTTTTTTATTGTATTGAACAAAATCGGTTACAAATATTTTGCCTGATCTTAACTTCGTTCTCGTTTATTGTAGGTAACAGAAACGTACAATACTTAAATTCATATCTAGCATGTTTCAATATCTCTCTTTGTATAGCCGAGAATAAAAAGGGGAAAAAATAGAAATACATGTCTAGTGGTATTGATGACAGCTACATCACAGCACATACATGTATGTTTATCAGTTTGTGCATGCTTTGTAGCGTTATAGTATGTGGCATGTCCTTGTCAAGTTTGGATTGCGATACCGCAGTGACAATGTCGACATTTAACTTAACGAAGTTTTCGTATGGTGCCAAATCGAATTACAACATTGTGTTCAAGAGCATCTTTTTTTTATTTCTGCATTTGATCTTCATGTTGTTGCTCTTTGTTGTTACTGTTGTTGGATTGTTTGCTGTCTTTATCGTTGTTCAAATAGAGGAGAAAATTAAAAAAGGAAACATATATTTTATGTGTTTATGTAGTGGTTGTAGGGTATGCTGTGTGCATTTAAGGTAACTTATCATATATACAATGCGATACAGTGGAGTTTGTTATTGATTAATTTCGCTTAACAATAATTGCTTATTTAATTCACTAACTTAATTAGTTGAGACTTTTACTCGTTTTACGGCGAGAATAAAAGCCATAATGCTAGAGCATGTTTACGCTTTGGTTTTGTAGACCAAAACAGACATTTTCAAATATTATGTATGAGGAAATTGTGAATAAAATTTTGATTTGAAAAGCTTTTGAAAATTAAATTTTTGTATCAAAAAAAAAAAAAAATCAGTCAAATTTTAAAAATATGAAATATTAGTATTATTATTTAACTGCCTATTTTATAACAATTCCAGTACAAATAACGTTGTAAATCTACTAACCGGGTAAACTTGAGAAAATTATTCGCATAAAATCAGTATTTATTTGCATTTGTAAATCTGACTTTTTAAGAACAATTTGGAGGTTCACCAAGATAATTTGTTTTGTAAACGTATCAAGTTTGCAAACAATTTTTTAATTTTGTACAGATCTTTTAACAAACTAAATTTATTTAGAGAAGAGTACAAAAAATAAGAATTTCTCTTGCAGTCTGTTAGACATTGATGACTTTTTTTTAAATTTCGCGTTACGATTGTAGAATTTCTGACTGCTTTAGCCCTTTTCATGTTATTTACCCACTGTAAGCCAAAATCTTTGATAAAAAATACAAAAATTTTAGTTTTTCGAGAATAACTGTTATAAAAAAAGGATTATAATACAAGGACAACAACTATAAATTGACAAAGTGTAAAATTGCAAATTTATTGTTACAGAAAAAAAAATTAACAACCAAAAATATTTTATACCGTGTACATGTACGTGTGTCGTTCAAATAGTGAAGTGTTTGGTTGCTAATACCTGAAGGCTGGCGGGTGGTTGAGTCACTCGAAATGGGGACTATAATCGAATTACTGTATAAAAGCTAGAGCAAAATAAAATTATTTTTATTGTTGTAGTTAGTGGTGTTGACGATGTATATGCAGGTGTATTAGTTTTTGTAAAATATTTCGATGTATATCGGCTAATCTATGCACAAAATTGTAATCCAATTTTTAATCCCTTAACAAGTGCAATTACCGTAAAGTTAATTTTTTTTTAAATTAAAAAATTCCTAAAATTCTGTATCGCTATTACTTACTTTTGTTTTATAAACTTTTATTCCATGGATATACAAATTTTTGTTTTTGAAAAAGCTTTAAAATGTTTTTTACATTTTACTATTGTGGGTTTATATGGGAGAACAAGTAGAAATTTGACATGTTTTTGTCATTTTACCGCACTCTACGACATTAACACACAACAAATATTCATTTGAACAAACGCAGAGAGTGCACCCTTAACAAAAATATTTTAGATTTATGTATGTTGGTAGAGTACAATTTTAACAATATTAAAGTGAAGGTACAATATTAAAGTGTTCCGAAAGAAATTAATATTTACTTAAAAATCTAATAAATATTATAAAGAATTCATTAGACGGAAAAAACAGATCGAATAGTCAATTAACTAAACAATTTTATTATTTCTTCTGTGTGGTTGTTTCTTTGATGTAAAATTAATTTTATTTAATAAATTGTTAATATAACAAGCCAAGATATATTTTATCCTCGCATAGTCATGGCTCTAGTAATTAAAAAAAACTGACTCTCATGTCTCTCACTTGATACAGAATAGTTATAAAGTGATTTTCAGATAAATTATAAAATATGTTTAAGCATTACATAAAAGTTTTTAAAAAATACATCTTTTAACCGAATATATTAAGCCATTTTATTTAAGCCATTTTAACAGCATTACAATACGTAGGGCATTTCAATCATAGACACACCAAATCACAATTCTGCTGCTGTGGTTGTCGTTTGTTGTTTCTTTTATTTCATTGCTATTTGGCATCAGCACAATTTATCTTTACGCTTAGATTAACGCGTTTAATTGGCTTTAATATGAAAGTCAATTAAAAAGAATTTCACAAAGTACAAGTACATTTTATTGAGAGGTAATGGTGACGATAATAATGATGGTAGCTTCGTTTAGAACAGGGTATGGTAGTGGATGAAAATTTGTTTCATGTTCATGCAGAGAAATTGACAACGTACATGAACGTGGGTTATTACTCATTCTAATTGTTGATTTATGACTTACACTTTTTGGTCGGGGTTACAACATTCGCTTAGCTTGTGCCTTTGCACTTATTTTTTAAACAAACAAATTCTGTCAAACATATGTAAATTTTGCATGTGTACGAAGGCGTATGAGTGTTATTAATGTACTTTAATTTCAGAACAATAAAAATATAATGCTTTTTGATATACGACTGAAATGTGTTTATTTGAGTACAAAAAGCCATTAAATGAACCGATAATGTTGTGCTATAAGTTAGCAGACAATATTTCTTCTATGAAATAAATTTTAAAATAAATTTATTGTTAATGTACGCCATCATAAGCAAAGATGGGAAGGGCAATATTTCTTTTTGCAGATGTTTTTAATATTCAAGGGATGTTTATAATATTCGTTCCTTGGTTTTTCAATGTTATTTCTCTTACTAAACTAAGTGTCATAACTTTAAAGAGTTTTTAAGCAGAATACAATGTACCTTTGAAACCAATCATGTTTTTGTTATAACCTTCCTTTTGTGAGTATTATTAAGTATTTAGACGTAAGTAAAATATAAAACGTTAATTTTATGTCGATCAAAATTTTTGTTTTACTGCTGATATGATAGTAAGATCAAAATTTATTAGTTATTAGAAGTTTCATCTTCTTTTTGATATTGGATTTTACATTGTTATTCTTGTTGATTTACTTTCTTTAGTTTTCATTAAAAACAGTTAAAAAATTGCCCCTTACTTTCCTGTGATAACAAAATCTGGAATTATATCCTAAAAACTTTTCCTTTTAAAAAAATTTATATATCAAATACCAGTACAGGCACAGAAACTTACTGAGCAGTTAATTTTTGAAATGTTTTCTGGATAATTGTTTATTTCTCATACACAAGATTTGCTTGGTATTAAAAATGTGATAAGTCGGAATATCAGGAAGATTGTTATGGCTCGTTATGCAAGAGTAAGTCAAAAGAACTATGTCTTTCCAACATCGAATAAAATGCAATTGTGTCTAAACGCATTAACGTAGAGCCATGAACTTTCGAATACAAATGCGTAAAAGACATAGTTTTCCTTGAAAATTGCTTAAATCTATAAATTAGGAAAAAAGTTATAGATCAAGATGTACGAAAATTTATACTGAAGTGTATTTTTCGGTATATGCAAAATTTAAAACGTAATAAAACTGGCAAAATTAAATGTATGCTTCTGAATTCTTGCAAACGTTTCTTTTTGATAAAAGTCTTTGTAACAACGAAAAATAAATGTGACACGCCCACTTTTACGTCCACCTTCTTTATAACGCTTTATCTGAAGTTCATTTTATTTCTCTATGAATAAAGATTTCGGAAAAATAAAGCACTAAATAAAGCAAAATCTACATATATTGACATGCCTACTTTAACTCCTACTTTCATTGAAAGTCTAAATTTACTAAAATATTTTAATAGCATATCGAAGTTATATAAAAAGAGAGTTTGTTTTATAGGGACAAACAAACAAAAAAATAATAAATTTTGTACCATAAAAGTACATATAAATGTGGTGGATACAAAAAATTCGGCACAGCCGTATATAGTGCTCTTTCTTTTTTTTTTGATTTATGTATAATCATCTTTTTTATTAAAATATTTCAATTTGAATGAGTAGCATTAGCTGTTAACTTTGAAAAGCTAATATATTATTTCTGTTTTTTATTTAGTTTTTCTTTTAATTTCTGCATTTTTTTAATGGTTAACAGCTGTTAATATATAAATTAATTTTCGTTTTACCCGCTTTCAACAATAATGTTAAAAGGATAAAGGACTCATAATTCTTACTTTAAGAGAAACTGTAATCATATACTATATAACTTTAAAGTACGTACTTTATTGTGGGGCAAAAGTAAACATATTCTTTAAGTTTAATATAAAACCAATTGTTAAATACCACTTTGTTTCAAACTTCATCTTAGACTTGGATCTTTTTCTAGCTATTCTGGGTCCACAATTTAGCTTATTTTATCAATAAAATCCCTTCACTGAAAATCTAAGTAACACCGGAAATTAAAATTTTTGAAATAATATTAAAAAAAAGAAAACTACGTTATAAACAAAAAAAAAATTAATAATTTATTTTAAAAAGCAAACTATTACAGTTAAGTGCTCAATTAAATTTATTTAACTTTTAACATCTTTAAATGTTAAAATAAATAAAACCAAAAACTCGTTACATTAAACTATTGTTTTGTTTTTAATACACATTTCTAAGGTTTTTATTTTTTTTAGTTACTATTTACTTAAATACAATATTAAACCTATGTGAGTATAAAAAGACAATTAAAACAAGTAACAGTGCTATATTCAGCCGTGCCGAATCTTATATACCCTTCACAACGTGTAGTCATGCAATAACAATTGTTTGTATCACCATTCATCCCATATAAAATACGTGCATACGTACACGTTAGAATAAATGTGGCATCGAATCCCAGCTGAGCCAAAAAAATTTTATTTTATTTTATTTAATATATTATTTATATTTTTTTTAAATTTTTTAAAAAAATTTTTAAAAAATTTTTTTAAATTTTTTTTTAAATTTTTTTAAAATTTTTTTTTTTGTAGTTTTTTTTGTTTTTTTTTTTCTTATTTTTAAATTTTTTTTTTTTTTTGTAATTTTTTTTGTTTGGTATGTTTTTTACATTAATGTATGTATGTATGTTGTTGTTGTAATTGTGAAAAAAAAACGAGGTGGTCGTGGTTTTTTGCTCATATCTCGGAAAGTTATGGGGCGATTGTGCTGAATTTCAATAGCGATTCATTCCTGGATATTTCCAAGAGATTGATACCATATACAGATCTGAGGAACATACAGTTGCTTCTAAAAGTTGATTTCACACGGACAGACGGGCAGACGGACAGACGGATAGACGGACAGACGGTCAGGGCTTAATCGACTCCTCTATTCATAAGCTTTCAGAAAATATATACTTTATGGGGTCGGAAATGAAAATTGTAGAAATTACAAACGGAATGACAAAGCTATATATACCCTTGTGCACCACAGGTGAAGGGTATAAAAAAACATTTATTTACTACTCTCATACTCTCTTCCATAAGAGTGATGTTTGTGGGTAATGAGCATAGCTGCCAGATAAAATAGGGGCAAAATCGTCTAATTTGGGGAAAAAAATCGTCAAAATTGTCAAATAGTTTACTCAAATCGTCATAAAAACGTCAAAATAAAAGAACGCATTTTTTAAAACAAAACATTTTAAATTTAATGCATAACATAACAAACTTTTTAAATCCAGAGAGATCAATGGTTTTATTATACCCTTTTAAGTTAAGAACATGACAATAAATATAATACAATTTAGAATTAATTTCGAAAAATAAATATTAATATGTATATAAATACAAAAAATAATAAATAATGAATTGGCTGCATCTAATTCAGACTAATTGACAAATAATTATAATCATTTCTTTCTAAAGTTTCTACCGATTAAGGTAGCTTTAGGCAAGTGTAATACGAGCACAACGCCAAAATAAACTACATCGTTTCGCTTTTTAGCCCATAAATTATTTCTGGATCTGCAAACCAGTCTTCCTTAATTTTCTTCTTCTTGTTGGTTACCTGTGAAAAACAAAATTAAAATTTCATTTTAGCTACTAAAAAGTTTTGTATAAAAAATGGATGAAATTTCTACTTACAGAGGAAGAGCTGCTAGAATTTTCATCATCTTGGTTTTCTATTGAAAATATAATGTTTGATTTTTAAGGTTTCAATGTATAATTAAAAAGAACTTACCATTTTTTTAAGTATTTAAGCATATTAATTTGTCACTTAAATAATTTAAATAAATTTACTTAAAAAACTAAAATTGTTTTAAACGCATTTCCAAATTTATATTTGTTCGTGTTGTAGGTATCAGTTGATAATATGTGGCATATACTATGTTAAAAATGTACAAAGTGGAAAAATTACCCACACAAACACATTAAATAATGATCGATGTATCTCTTTCACTCTGTTCTATTATTAATAACATAAAAAACCGTTACATTTTTTTAGTTTAAGGTTGGTATAAATGTAATGAAAAATGTTGCAAACTTGAATTCTTGAAAATCGTCAAAAACATAGCATAAATCGTCAAATCGTCAACACTTAATTTTAGCACGTAAAATCGTCAAAATGACGATAAATCGTCAAATCTGGCAGCTATGGTAATGAGATGGATGAAAAAGTATACATTTTACAAAAATACCATAAATATCGTACACATTTCAAATAAGTTACCGAGGTTTACACAAAATTAACAATAACAACAAATAGAATAGTCAACCAAAAATGTGAAAGAAACACAAGCACACACACGCGCACATACATACAGACAGTAAAGAGAGATCTTTCTCATTACAATTTTTGTTTATCTTTATTTATTACTAAAAAGGAAAAACAAAAAAAGGAAAAACAAACATTATGAACACAGAAATAACCAAGTGCCTGTGGTTATTTGATGAAATAGTTAAAAAACACAAACGCTTGGAATAGCAGCACAGGCACCGCACACATTTAAACAAGAACACAATACATAAATAAATTTATATCTAATGGTTTTAGATATATAGGGTGTCATAAGGATGCTCTTTTTATACCCTTCACACAGTGAAAAAGGGTAAATATAGGTTTGTCATTCCGTGTGAAATTTCTA
Source organism: Phyto melanocephala (assembly GCA_941918925.1). Classification (NCBI taxonomy): domain Eukaryota; kingdom Metazoa; phylum Arthropoda; class Insecta; order Diptera; family Rhinophoridae; genus Phyto; species Phyto melanocephala. The sequence continues at coordinate 51,520,374 of OW799234.1, forward strand.
CAATTTTCATTTCCGACCCCATAAAGTATATATTTTCTGAAAGCTTATGAATAGGGGAGTCGATTAAGCTCTGTCAGTCTGTCAGTCTGTCCGTCTGACCGTCTGTCCGTGTGTATGTTGAAATCAACTTTTTGAAGCCCACCGACATAGGTTGGACCCGGGTAAGGTATTGAAATATCAGAAATATTCGGGAGTAGATCTGTATTGAAAATTAGAAACATCGGTACATAAACAACTGAGATATGAGCAAAAACCGACGACCACCTCGATTTTTTTTTTCACAAAAACAATATTACAACAACAACATACATACATACAAACATGTATACTGGTTAGAGAAAACGTGGCATCGAATCCCAGCTGAGCCAAACAATTTTTTTTCTCAATTTTTTTTTAATTTTTTTTTATTTTTTTTTTATTTTTTATTTAAAATATTATTTATATTTTTATTATTTTTTTTTAAATTTTTTATTTTTTTTTGTTTTATATATATTAAATATATAATAATTTTTTTTTTTAATTTTTTTTTAAATTTTTTTTTATTTTATTTTTTTTTTTTTTGTTTTTTTAACATGCATACGTGAATTTATAATTTTACAATGGGATGTTTTTATATGTATGTACGTATTTCATATGGGATGAATGGTGACACAAACTACTGTTATTGCATGACTACACGTTGTGAAGGGTATATAAGATTCGGCACGGCCGAATATAGCGCTCTAACTTGTTAAATTTTGCGTCATCTATTTTTGTGCAAGTGTCAACTCTGAAATTTGGCAGCTGTCCCATAAGTTTGCTGCGACTTAAAGAATTGGAGCGGTCTGCGAAACAACAACGCTTTATATATGAGAAAAGTTATTACAACTATTTGAAGAAGGTTGGTTATCCATAGTTATTTAGACTCCCGTGCGTAACCATGCCAGTTTTCTTTTGAAAACAATACTGGCTTAAGCCAGAGTGTCGCCGATATATCAATTAAAGACACCAAATTTGGACAGAAGACCTTTATCTTTTGGCGTACAAAATTCAGCTTACTGAGGAGCTTTAACCAGCAAACCAAGATCAGAAAAGCCTCATGTAATTTATAAGAAACAAATGCGCCCAAAACGAGTATCTTTTTGGTGCGGATTTTGGTCAGATGGCGTGATTTAGCCTCACTCCTTTGAAGATAAGGCCGAAATTACAGTGACTATGAATGGCAATCGTTACAGTAACATAATAAAGAAGCTCTTGAGGCGGCCAGAATCTGGAACAGACGTGGTTTCAGAAAAACTGAGACACTTACTAATTCACACATTAAACATTCCATTTCATTCAGCAACGATTTGCAGAGCAAATTATCTTAAGAAATTCTATTATTAACTGCCCACCAAGATCACGCGATTAAATAACATGTGCTATTTTTAGTTGGAGCTGTCTAAAACCTTGGGTTTATGCATATAAGCCAGAAACAATTTAGGTTCTCAAATCCGTGATCCAACGAGTCATAGGTGAGGTATAACCACATATTTGAGAAAAAGTCATGAAAAAGAATAATTGCCTGCCATTAGAGCCGTGGGAACTATTTAATACTTATTTTACTCAATACTTAATCAGAAGATATCTTCTATTCAAATATCTCAAAATATACATATTTTTATTTTAATACCCTTGAAGTACATTTTAATTGGGACACCCTTTTAATTTAAAGAGTTGATCATGGGATAGAAATAAACATTTAGACACTTACTTATACATACATATCCACAACTGCATATATTCATTTGTCTATGGATAAAAATTTCGTTATGAAAATATATGAAAAATAAACAAGGAAAACAACGAATAGACAAGTCTCGTATGTTGAACGACATAGAAAGGTGAAGGATAGAACATTCAAGCGCAAGGGATATACAAGCTCACATGTTAAAGTATGAAAGTTATACTCAACATGGACCAATTGGAGATAAATTTACTTAGCCTAAAGCAACCACATATATTAACATTTACTCTCTACTACTATAAAGCATACATTTAAAAAACAAACTCAATATTCTAAGTAAAAAAAGGAAAGTGTAGTCAACCGGACCTAATGATACGATATTCTTTACCAACTTTAAGTATATATATATGAAGAGGTTATTAAATGCAAAATCTGATTTATGAAAAACTCAAATAGATTCAAGTAAGTTTAGGTAGTTTTCGGAGCAAAATGTTATATCGGACTTATGGTCAATTGCAAACAAACTATTAAAAACTTTCTTGTTGTGATTTCTGCGTGAATAAGACTTTTGCCTAAATTATTTCGTATTAATTACATAATTTGCTTCATGCAGAGGATTCTGTATGAAAATTATGTTCAGTTGTGAATTGCTACTGCAGATAATATTGAAATACGTGATCCATTCTAATTTGAATTGACCAGTTACAACATGCTCATATGTAATTCAGTTAGAAATTAAGTCATTTACAAAGAAGAGTAATTTATAACTAAGTGATAAGTATTCGCTTGATAATACTATTATCGACATTACCGAGTTTAACACAGAGTATTTTTAAGACTGATAAAATTTAAGTTGCACTATGACTTCTCTGTGGAAAATGGTTTATATTTGTGTTTGGACTAAACGCGTTATCTGCAGAGGCTGTGCACTAAATATGAGTTTTTTTAATATGCAATGGATTCTTAAAAGAATCAACTTCCAATAATGCTTTTGTTGTGAACATACATAGAAACATAATTCGTTAAAGATTTATGAAAATTTAAGTTCAATTTGTCTGTGTCAAATGGCATCTCACCATGTTCAGCATTGTAACTTAAGTTACCATATGAGAGGACAAATATCTTTTGACTGGCCATAAACGGAATTAATTAGGTTTTGTTTACAAATATAGAAACAAACTTACATTACCGGCCACCTATGGTTGTACAGGTTAAATATACACCGATAGGTCTGTACAATGCGTAGATTCTTTAACAAGATGCTGCGTTAGGTGTTCCTAAGAGCCAAGTAGTTCAAATGGAGTCTATCAAATCTCTTACCTGCATATGTTGCATTTTTTGTATGCTAATCTCTGCTGCATGTTCAGCAAATGAAGTTTGATTATCAAAATTAGTTTTTGTTTTTTAAATTTTCTTGTAAGAATTTTTAATGTGGAAGATTTCTGTACAAGGTTACTAGCATTAGTCAATAAACCCTAATGCTAATCTGTTTTTATTAATTTTTTTTTTAATTCGAAGGCATGAAAAAAATATGCAATAGTAATAATAATTTTCACAGAAAATATTCTATATCTGAAAAAATTAATAAAACTTTTATTAATAAAATTCTTTTTTTTTAAGTTTTTATTATAATTATTTAGTTTTTCGACCTTTTTAATTTAAATATTAACTTAAATTATCTCAGCTGAAGGTCTCTTAACAATAAGAAAAATGTCTTTAATTTTGATTAATTTTCTGAATATGTCGATACTCTTTTGTTGTGTAGCATCATTAGGAAATTACGATTTGTTCTGGTTTTTGTATAAAAAAGCAAATTTGAAATAACAGACTTTTAAAAAAATTAAACATATAAAGGGTCCGCCAAATAACTTTTTTTTTGAAAACGCTATAAAAAAATGTGTAGCTTTGGTTGTGTGGCACGTAGCGCCACCAAATGAAATCAAATGTTGCCAGTATCCTCTTCCTCAAATTTTGTGAATAAAAATTCGTTCAACATGGCCCGATAACGATCGCCATTGACTACAGCTACTTCTTGCTAATTTTTGAAGAAAAATGGCTCAATTATGCCTCTGGACCAAAATCCGCACCAAACAGTGACTCGTTTTTGGTGTATCGGTGTATCGGCTTTTCAATGTATGTGTGCGGGTCTTCTGTGCCCCAAATGCGACATACCCGCTAAGATCAAAATGAGCTTCATCTGTAAAGATGATTTTTTTTGGCAAAATCGGTCAAATTAATGTCGCAATATTTCCCAACGTTGTTCAAGCTTACACACAACCATATTCATTCAGCGGAAGGATTAAACTATTTATCTGTCAAATCAGACATGAGCTAAGTGTTACCATTCACGAAATAAGCACTAGTTGAAAAAAAAAACGTTAGATATCGGACCCTTTAAATTTCATTATTTTGTCACATGAAAAAATGGTGTAAAAATATACTAACACAAAAACTAACAAACTAACAAACACTTTAATAATACTACATAAGAAAATATGTGTGCATATATGTAATGGGTTATTTTTTATGTATTAAATTCCTGTAACTCTACACAATATAATCAGTGTCCGCCTTATAGTTAATTTAAAGTGTTCATGCTACATTAAGCATTTTTAACATTTCTAACATAAATGCACGCTTTTTGTTAATTTCTATGATTAAAACTGAAATATTTTTATAAAATATTTTAATTAACACTGAGAGGATGATGCTGCTACATTACGCTGTACCGAAATATTCAAAGAATTAATAAAAAAAATTATTTTAATTATTAAAATACCTTGGACTGAAATAATTTTAGTTAATGTTCTGCATTAGATTTTGTGTTTTTTTTGTCAAAGTTATGCCTATGTAGTGCTTTAGTAACCAAATTATAGGGATATGCATATACTTGTCCTCATATTTCAATATATATGATAGAGAGAATATGTAAGTTCCGTAAAATTTTTAGTTTTGGTTTTAAAACATGAAATCTTGTACATGCAGACGTACGTTAATTTTTTTTTGCTTTTAAAAAATATTTTTATTTTCATTGAAAAGTATTACGTTCGTTATTTGCATGAACATACGAGGACCGCAGAATATTTATACAAATGTATTTATATCTATATAATTTATTCATTCATTATTAGTTGACTAAGAATAATTCAGTTTTAAAACAATAAAATTTTTTTATCAATTTAAATCAAAAAATAAATTTTTACATTTGACACCATGTTACCATAACCTAATAGAGTAACATCTCAAAAGCTGACTTTTATTGCATTTTCTTAACAAGTTTGAAGTAAACGACAACTTTTAACTTTTATTTTGTGATAATAAGTAAGGCCTTTTGTAACAACCGTACTTATTCATATACATATTGTTTACGAATTTTGCACGAAAAAAAAATTTGTTCTCCATTAATTTCTAAATAACTCCAAAATGATAAGAGATAGAGAAAAATTCCACTAAAATAAATATATAATTTTGTTACACATTTTTTGGTGTTTTATTTTCAAAAATCGGACGACTGGTTCTCGAGTTAGGAGGAAATAAGTCTTCGTACCTGACTAATTTAGGGGGGAAAATTTGCCACGCCCATAAAAAAAAAATCCAGATCTGATGGAAAAAAACCGACAACGGATTTGAGTTCAGCGCGTCAAAATCCAAATAGTTAGTTAGTTCTTTTGTTATAATAAGAAATGCCTTTTGCCACAACCGTACTTATTCATATAAAAATTGTTCACTATAATTCTATTTTTAATCTACCAATATATTGCAAAAAGTTACTCAGATTATTAAACTTTCTAGAAACAAAGCCGGGCTGATTTTGTTGGCCAGCCTCTGTAAATATTAATTTAAAAATAGTGCAGATTTCGTTCTCTGGCCATTTGTGTATGAAGTTGGGTAAATGTTTTCAAAATAATTATTTTCAATATTAAAAAGCAACAGGATCTTTTTAATATTTAAAAAAAGTAAAAACAACAAAAAATTATGGGAAACCAAACAGACGCAATGCCGCAGAGGACAACACATGCACTTGAAATGTTTTTTTAATGATGACCATTTTTGTGTCTCTGAAAGTGATTGTATGTTAGAGTCAAAAGAAGAAAAAAATAAATAAATAAAACACATTAAAGCAACGAAATTAACTTGGACATTTTAAAAGCTTTATAAACAGGAAGAGTTTGTTGGAGTTGCTGATTTTTTTTATGTATTGAAATGGTCACATCTTGTATTTGTAGCAATTAGGAAAATTGTTTTTTTAACAATAATAAAACCAGACAACTATAATGACCATTTAAACTCGTTCATTTTAAAGCATTTGACTAGTAGCAAATTTGTAAATTAGGTAATTTATTTTAAAGCTAACAAATCGAGTATTTTGATATTAAATACGTCTTTCTTTACACAATTTACACAATTTATAAGTAAAACACAACTTTTAAGGATTACTACATATTGCCTTTATTACTAAGAAGTATACAAGTAATGACCTAAATAAGTGATATAAATATATGTAAGTTCTTCCTCGACAGAGATGTCCTAAGATATGGAAACTATGAAATTTTTCATATTGTTGAAGGAATTTAAACAAAAAATTCACAATTCTCATTATTTTCAGCAAGGCTCCAAAATGGCTACGGTATTTTTATTGAGTTAACTAAAGTGTAATGGATTGTAATTTTTTCTTATTATCAATAGAGCATATACCAATGTATTTGTAATTTACTCTTAGTCGTACATAATATTGAAAAAAATTATCATACAATTTAAATATCAATTAAAATAACAAGTGTCAGCAGCTTAAAAGCTAATGCAGGACTGCGTTTTTTGTTTTTTTAACTTGTAGACGTTACGCATATGAATGGTTTAGATCAATGATCGTCGCGATATGCGCCCCCAGAACAGTACTGTTTTAAATATTTTCACATTTGCAATACCAGGGTATACTTAATTAGGTTGTTTTAGTTGGTCAGCTGTTAATTACCACCTTATGCTTTCGAAATATCAAAACTACATACATTTTCTCTCTTTCTTCATAGTTTTAAATTGTTAAACTTCACAATTGTTTTTTCTTTCCGAAACGCAACTGTCTTTTATAAATACACAATGCGACTGTTAACAAAACTCGGATATTTTTTTTTGTCATTGTTGTTGTAAGTGTATATTAGAAGCGAAAAGTAAAGTGGAATAAATTTTCTCTTCAGTAATATACAGGGTGTCCGCCGGGAAGGTTTTACTACTTGGTTTTGCTGCCATTTTGGTAAACAGTAGTCTTGACAGCTAATATTTGGCAGTCGTGAATTAGAGGCGTGGCAAATTTATTATAGTAAAATATTCGGTAAACCAACGTGTGTTAGTCGTTAAAACATTTTATCAAAATCAATGATCGATTGCTGTGATGATGAGAAAGCTACGTGATTTTTTTTGGAGAAATAACATGCCAACAAAACGCACTATTTATCGTGTAGTGAATGATTTCGAAGAAAAAAGGGCTGTTACTGATAGGCCCAAGCATGTAAAACAACGTACTGCAAGATCGGCTGAAAACATTACTGCTGTTCAAGAAAGTGTTTAAAACAATCCATCCAAAGAACAAGTTTAGCCGCAATTTTGCACAAAGATTTGCATTTGTTTTCATTTTATATTCGGCTGACACAAAAGCTTCGTCCAGAATTTACGCCGTCGTACATATGCCAATTGGATGTCACAGCTCGCCTATGACACCGCGAATTTCATAAAAAAATTATAATGAGTGACGAGGCACTTTTCCTTTGGATGGATATGTGAATAAAAAGAATATTTGGTTCTGCGCAATAGAAAACCCTCAAATTATTCATCAGTCACCTTTGCATCTAATTAAAGTGACAGCCTGGTATGCAACTTGGTCAGGAGGAATCATTGGTTATCTTAAGAAATGGTGATGTAATTGACCTCCACGGTCGCCTGATTTGACTTTTGCAGACTTTGTTTTGTGGCGATATATGAGAAGCAAAGTTTATGCAAACAAACCTAAAACGTTAAAGCAACTCAAACAAAATATCCGTGATGAAATTAATGAAATACCACGTGAAATGTGTGATAATGTAATGAAAAATTACCTTCCCGGCGGACACCTTGTATTTAATTTATTCATATTTAAAATTTTTGCATAAGCGAACTTTTATTTTTATACCCGCCACCAAAAAAATAGTGGGGGTATATTCATTTTGTCATTCCGTTTGTAACACATCGAAATATCCATTTTAGACCCCATGGTAGGTCAGTAGGTAGGTAAGGCTGGTGCAAAGTTACCCTCACACCTTCACTCGGAGACCATTACGGTCCATTGTGACGCCTTAATAGAGAGAAGAATAGATATATTTAGGATAAAAGAGAAACAGAAGCAGACAATTCCAGAGTCTCCGGCGGGAATCGAACCCGCAACCCCCAAACAACTGACTTGTCCTTTTACTGACTAGTCCACAGGGGCACTCTAAGACCCCATAAAGTCTATATATTCTGAATCGGGGTTTGATTTTATGACGATCTATGACGAGCTATGGCCATCCGTCTGTCCGTCTGTTGAAAGCACGATAGAGGTCGCATCGAAAAAGCTAGGGAGCTCAAATTTCGCCAGAATCTTTCTTATAGACAAGGTTTGTTTAGTATTGAAAATGGGCTAAATCGGAATATTAGGAAGAGAGTTATAGCTCGTCAAGCAAGAGTAGGTCGAAAAAACCGTGTCCTTCGCACATCGAATAAAATTGAATTGTGCCCAGACGCATAAACGTAGAATCGTGAAACTTCGAATGTATATTTATCGAGTCAAAAGAAAATTTTTCCCTAAAAATCGCTTAAATCTATGAATTAGGGAAAGAGTTATAGATAAAAATTTACGAAAATTTATACCGCACAGTGTATATTTCAAATTTAAAACGTAATAAAACTGACAAAACTATATGTACGATTCTGAAATTTTGCAAACATGGCTTTTTAGCCAAGGTCTTCGTTATAACGGAAAATAGATGTGCCGCGCACACTTTTTTCTTTAAATTTTTATAAAAATATATTAGTCATATATATTAGCATTTATTCATCTTACACTGCGCCATTTATTGTACTGTAGCTAAATATAAGATAAAGATGATAAGATAGATGACTCTACTAGCAACTACTAGATGGCATGCTAACAACCTTTTTCATTCCACAAGGAATTTTTAATGAGGGCTCGTGAAAACGAAAATCACCGAGGTTGTTGACAAAAAATTAGCTAGATTAACAATTTGTGCCCAACTCTAAACATACATTTTTGTTCCCAGAGTTTTATGAGGTTATAGATTTAAAAATATAAAAAAAATGTGCATCAGTAGATTTAAAATATGTATTTGAATATTTAAAATAAATTTTTTAGTCAAATTATATTTTTATCTATCTATTCTTTTGTAAAGCGTGGTTAAATTTTAAGGGCCACAGGGTGATTCAAAATATACATTCTCAGCATTTTGCTAAAACGGGAAATTTATTAGATTTATTAAATTTTGATTTTTAAGCTTCTATAACATTTTGCTTTTAAAAGATTTTCAAACGAAATAAGTTTTGTATAATTTTAAAATTTGTTAGCCATTAGTACATGAAAATAAATTGTTTAAAATGTTTAAAGATAATTTTTTTTTACTTAGGTCAAAATTTTCATAAATTCCCATTTTTAGTAGAGCATAACTTCAGAAGAACATAAGATAACAAAAATAAATTAGCCTATTTCTTAGATAAAACTTTCCTCTTAAATTCATGTAATTTCTCTATGAATAAAGATTTTGGAATACTAAAGGACTATATTGAAATATCTAAGTAATGTTTATTAGCAGAAACTTTATTGACACGCCTACTTTAAAGCCTACTTTCATTGAAAGACTAAATTTACGAAAACATTTTACTAGCATACGGAAGTTATAATGGGTGGTTTAATTTTAAGGGACTATGTTGATTTTGAATAAAATTATTATGAAATTATTATCATTTATTTTTATAATGATAATATTTGTATGCTTCAATTATGTATTGAACAAAATATCGGCCAAATGGCCCCCCCCCCCAACCTAGGCGCCACACCTCGATCCGATAGTCCAAATTTTCAATGGCACTGCTGATGCTCAATTGTTGGGCACGATGATGAGTCGAGGTTGCTTGCTCTTTTGCCACGTTATCGTGAAAAACAGCAATGTTTCCCATTCAACGAACTAAGATGGCATTCACAGATGTTTTCACATTTCATACAGACCTGCTTTACAGACATTTAAATATTTTTTACAATTCTCACGATTGTGGACGAATTCGAACGATTATGTTGACCAAAAGAATCACGAAGTGCACAAAATGCATTTTGATTTGAACGCCCATTTTTATAAAAATCTTTAATATTTAAAAGCGTTGCTCGATTGCGTATCTTTCCACGGTTAAAATTGAGTTAGTCTGAGATTGAGAAATGTCAAATGAAATACAAGAAAAAAGTTGAAGTTTAGATGTGGTTCACCTTAAACATGGGCCCTTCAAATTTAACCACCCTCTACAAAGAAAGTGATACATATTTTATTATAAAGAGATTATTCCATAGCGATTAACAAAATAATAAATATTGTATTTTAAATGTACACAAAATTGGTGGTGGGTATAAAAGATTCGGCACAGCCGAATATAGTGCTCTTACTTGTTTTTAATACAAATGAGTAAAATGTTTTTGTCGTGGTATGTTTGTTTGAAATGTATTGGAATGACAGGATAACTTTATTTTGTAACTGAGAGTTAGGGCCTTTCTACTAGGCACCAACGATAGGAATGTTAAATAAGCTTCTGCAGTAAATGCATTTTTTTGGGTTTCATGAGCTGTAATTTTTATAAAACGATCTTTTGTGTCGCTTTTTAAAAAATCCTAATGGTTTCAACTCATTATGTAGTATCGAAAATCTTGCCAGAGGTATTAACCCAATAGGTACAAAGTTTAAGAATGATTTTGTAAAAGGAACTTGTTATTAATTTTTTAAAAACTTCTTAGAATTTAAAATTTATTTTTAAACTATTTATATAAAATGCTCCCTTAAAAATTTCATTCACATGTTGAAATGCTTTCACTTTATGTTAAATTTCAGTTCATTAAAATATTTCAAAAGAATTATCTCAATTTTAATACATAATCCTCATTAAGTTACAAACAAAAATACTTTATTGTTAATTTTTCAATCTCTTTTGTAAATATTTTACTAACTCCTCTTCAAACTTTAATATAATTTTTCGTCCACATTAGAAGCTGGCATAGTGTGTGTAAATCACACAGATGTGCGCAAACACGTTAGAACAAACGTATGCACACACCTTCCACTATATAACTGAAATGTTAAAATCTAATTTGAAAATACCGATATTTGCTTTACCGTACCGCTTTTTCTAGGAGTGGTGGGTATTCAAGCCAGGGATGGAAAACTGTTTTAGTATAATTTTTATTTTTATTCTTCCCTGTTATTCCCTGTATTTCCTGTAATTTTAAATACTTAATAACCACAAGTTGAATATTTTAATTGCGCTAAAGCAATTTTCTCCAGAACAGATCAGATAGATGCTCTTAAACGTGTTTTTATTTATTTATTTAAGTCAATGGATTCAAAATCCTAACGAACCTTTAAGCAGTTGATACTAGTTAAATTTATAGTTATATAAGAATAAAAGTTATAGTTATATAAGAATAAATAAATTTACAATATTAATTTTTAAGGAAAAATCAATATGCTGATAAAGTTTGTTAAACCCAGTACAAATTCTTATAAACGAATCAAAATTGGCATAACTTGTTCTGAAAACTTTAACAGATAATGGATAAAAATAAGGTACAGAATAAGATGGTAGATTAAAAGTGATACTGGTTATCAAGGAATCATAACTTACATATACTGTTATTAAATTGAGAAAAAACGTGACATTTGTAGCGTTGGCAGCTTTATAAGAGCAAGCCTATAAGTATACAACGGCAGGTTAAACGGTTGATTAACAAGCGGGTAGTTGGTAATTAATATTTTTAATTATAAAACATAATCCGATTTTGAAATAAACCGTAACTGGTTTCAAAATGCTTTACACCGGGCTAGTGTCAGAATACTAATTGTTCACGGTATACTGTCATTGTTACATTAAACTTAAAAAATAAAAATGAGTTAGAAATTATTAAAAATATAAACCTTTAAACAGAAAAGTTTGATAAAACATGTTAAAATATACTCTACAACATAAACTCTACAACAAATACTCTACAACAAAAATGTTTTGCAGCCGTATTGGTGAGAGAAATTTAAAGTACAGTGGTTTGAAAAAGTAAGCTCACAGGTTTTTATGCAAATTTAGCCGCAAAAAATTGTTTTGGTCTTTAAAAATACATAATAATGCAGTTCACATTGAATTTGCTTTATTTTTAGTTAAAAGAAAAAATGATCGTAAAAATTTTTAAAAAAATTTAATACAAGAAATTGTTTTGGGTGTAAAAAACTTATAAAAATGCAGTAAACGCTGAACTTGTTATTTTTTACTTGGTAAAATGGAAAATTATCAATAAATTTTGCAGTTTTAAATTTGACTTTATAAAAATAAAATATTTTTCTCATTTCATTATAATTTTTTTATGCACTGTGTTTGAATAAATATCAACACAGTCGCTAAGCATGTGCATTCGTCACTGCTTCATGGACGACTAAATTAAAGAGCATAAAAACAAGTAAGAGCGCTATATTCGGTCGTGCCGAATCTAATATACCCTTCACAACGTGTAGTCATGCAATAAAAAAAAATAAAAAAAATATGAAAAAACAAGTAACAGTGCTATATTCGGCCGTGCCGAATCTTATATACCCTTCACAACGTGTAGTCATGCAATAACAATTGTTTGTATCACCATTCATCCCATATAAAATACGTGCATATGTACACGTTAGAATAAATGTGGCATCGAATCCCAGCTGAGCCAAAAAAATTTTATTTTATTTAATATATTAATATATTATTTATATTTTATTATTTTTTTTTGAAATTTTTTTAGAAAAATTTTTAAAAAATTTTTTTAAATTTTTTTTTTAATTTTTTTAAAATTTTTTTTTTGTAATTTTTTTTTATTATTATACCCTTCACCTGTGGTGCACAAGGGTATATATAGCTTTGTCATTCCGTTTGTAATTTCTACAATTTTCATTTCCGACCACATAAAGTATATATTTTCTGAAAGCTTATGAATAGAGGAGTCGATTAAGCCCTGACCGTCTGTCCGTGTGTTGGTTGAAATCAACTTTTAGAAGCAACTATATGTTGCTCAGATCTGTATATGGTATCAATCTCTTGGAAATATCCAGGAATGAATCGCTATTGAAATTCAGCACAATCGCCCCATAACTTTCTGAGATATGAGCAAAAAACCACGACCACCTCGTTTTTTTCACAATTACAACAACAACATACATACATGCATACATGTAAAAAACATACCAAATAAAAAAAATTACAAAAAAAAAAATATTAAAAATAAGAAAAAAATTTTTTAAAAAAATTTAAAAAAAATATAAAAAAAAATAATAAAATACAAATAATATATTAAATAAAATAAAATAAAATTTTTTTGGCTCAGCTGGGATTCGATGCCACATTTATTCTAACGTGTACGTATGCACGTATTTTATATGGGATGAATGGTGATACAAACAATTGTTATTGCATGACTACACGTTGTGAAGGGTATATAAGATTCGGCACGGCCGAATATAGCGCTCTTACTTGTTTTTTTCTTATTTTTAAAATTTTTTTTTTAAATTTTTTTTGTTTGGTATGTTTTTTACATGTATGTATGTATGTATGTTGTTGTTGTAATTGTGAAAAAAAACGAGGTGGTCGTGGTTTTTTGCTCATATCTCAGAAAGTTATGGGGCGATTGTGCTGAATTTCAATAGCGATTCATTCCTGGATATTTCCAAGAGATTGATACCATATACAGATCTGAGCAACATATAGTTGCTTCTAAAAGTTGATTTCAACCAACACACGGACAGACGGGCAGACGGACAGAAGGTCAGGGCTTAATCGACTCCTCTATTCATAAGCTTTAAGATAATATATACTTTATGGGGTCGGAAATGAAAATTGTAGAAATTACAAACGGAATGACAAAGCTATATATACCCTTGTGCACCACAGGTGAAGGGTATAAAAAATTAAAAAAAAAATTTTTTTTAAAATAATTAAAATATATCTATATATATAAAAGTGAAACTCTGTGTGTGTGTGTGTGTGTGTGTGTGTGTGTGTGTGTTAGCTATAGACTCCGAAACTGTAAAACCGATCGGGCTCAAACTTTGGTAAGTTGTTGTACACATACCAGGGAGTGTTTATGGGTGAAAAAAAGTGGGCGTAGCCACGCCCATAAAAATTTAGTTATCAGTTTTAGCTACTTGCACTTGACCGATTTTTCTGAAACTTTGCACACATATTGAGCTGTCATGGCTTTATAATTTCGTGATTGAAAAAGTGGGCGGGGCAACGCCCATAAAAAATTAATTATCAGTTTTAGCTACTTGCACTGGACCGAATTTTCTGAAAATTTGCAAACATACTGAGCTGTCATGACTTTACACTTTCATCATTAGAAAAGTGGGCAGTGCCACGCCCATTAAAAAAAAGGTATCATTTTGAGGTACTTGCACTGGACCGATTTTTCTTAAACTTTGCACACATATTGAGTTGTCATGACTATACAGTTTCGTATTTAGAAAAGTGGGCAGTGCCACGCCCATAAAAAAAGGTATAATTTTGAGGTACTTACACTGGACCGATTTTTCTGAAACTTTGCACACTTATTGAGCTGTCATGACTATACAGTTTCGTAATTAGAAAAGTGGGCAGTGCCACGCTCATAAAGAAAAAGTTATAGTTTTTAGCCTTGCACTTGATATTCGATTAAAATTTAGAATGCGATTAAAATTCATGAAGGGGCGTAGCAACGCGCGCCAGGATTGGCTAGTTTAATATAAAACAAACAAAAAAAAATTAAAAAAAAAATAAAAAAATAATAAAAATATAAATAATATATTAAATAAAAATTAAAAAAAAAATTAAAAAAAATATATATAAAAAAAAATAAAAAAATTTTTTTTTTGGCTCAGCTGGGATTCGATGCCATGTTTACTCTAACCAGTATACACGTTTGTATGTATGTATGTTGTTGTTGTAATGTTGTTTTTGTAAAAAAAAATCGAGGTGGTCGTGGGTTCTTGCTTATATCTCAGTTGTTTATGTACCGATGTTTCGGATTTTCAATACCGATCTAGTCCCGAATATTTCTGATATTTGAATACCTCACCCGGGTCCAAGCGATGTCGGGGGGCTTCAAAAAGTTGATTTCAACATACACACGGACAGACGGTCAGACGGACAGACAGACAGACGGACAGACTGACAGGGCTTAATCGACTCCCCTATTCATAAGCTTTCAGAAAATATATACTTTATGGGGTCGGAAATGAAAATTGTAGAAATTTCACACGGAATGACAAACCTATATATGTATACCCTTTTTCACTGTGTGAAGGGTATAATAAGAATTTGAGTTTTTGTTTTCTGGGTGCAGCAGGGAAGGAAAATGGGTTTTATGATTTTGTACCAAGTATAAAAACAAAATGTACTTTTTAGGGCATGACGGTACCATTTTTTTAATATTTATTAATAAAAATATAAGCTTAACAAAAATGTGTATTAAAATCCAGTATACAATAAAAATATTAAATATTACATTCATAGGTACATATGTAGAGATCGGTTATTTAACAAGTTTTATTTTTTAAATATTTTTAGATAATAAATTTTCTGTTATTTTAAAATTAAAGCAATTGTTTGTATCAGTAGAAACGTATTTCTTTCCTTAGTTTTAATTAGAGTTTGAAAAGAAAAAACTCGTTCGACGTTGGCCGATGAATGTGGAATAAATAGAATTCCTCTTACAATTCTTGAACTATCTGGGATCATGAACTTATTTAATTAATTTTTCATCTGTGATACTTTAGACCAAAATTAGAAAATATTTGAATCTTTGTGTAATCTAAATTCAATCACATCGGCTAGTGATCTGTACTAATTATATATTGCTTCAAAGTTTGTTCGTGTGGAAACATTTTCACCAGAAGCGGTACTATTGAATTTGTTTCTCCCATAATAATATTTCCTGGAGTAAACTTATCGAACCATTTTAGTACTTCATTATTAAAGTCCACCTTACATGCTTAAGAATCTTAAGTAAAATAGAATACATATAACAACAGCCAAGGCGAATTCATGTAGCAGGTGGTGCCAAATTAAGAGGTATTTTTGTAAGAAGTTTGCAATAGTGTGCTAGGCAGATTTTGTTGTTCGCTTTGACAGCAGCATTGCAACAAAAACAGAGAGGCTGACAGAATAAAATAAAACACACACAAACAAAATTAAAGAGAACACGGACAAATTTTTAAATTGTACCAAGTAGCTCGCGGTAATACCACGGTACCAACAAGGTCAAAAATGTACCATAAAAAGTACAATTGTATCATGATTTCCATCCGTGGGGTGTAGTAAAGAACTGTTTTTGTTAATACATTCAACTCATTATTTTTAGTGAGAGTTTTTGCTGGGTAGTCAGTAGCTTTGTCATTGGAAATTATTGCAATAGTACCACATATTGAAATATATATTTTAATGGAAGCATCTTTTCTGGGTTCTACAGTTAACCTAGTAGGTAACCTGCAAGATCTGTATAATTAAAAAAAAAAAAATAAAAAAACAAAGTATCGACAAAAAAAGTTATTGAAAATATTCTCGTCATTATTTGTACTAAATACGTTAATTTTAATATTGTTTCTTTGGCCACTTTTTTGTAGACATTAATTTTAATTTTAAAATATTGATTTTCCATGCCTGGTTCAACGTTAAAACTGTATACATAAATTGAAATTAATAATATTGAATCTTTTGTTACATACATAATGCTGTTGGAAAAACTGCAAATAAAAAAAAGCGGAACAACCTCATTGTACAGACGTTGGTAATCATTTTCTGTCAATGGTCTATACAAATCATCAGGGTGCGTACATATTTGATCGTGGTTTTGCCACTTGCTGTGAATATGGCCTGTAGTTCTATTAGAATAGTAAGCAACACCATGATTTTAATGGTGTTGCTGCCAAAAACATATTGACATGTGTATATACACGATGTCAGTGTTGCCATTTTAAAGAGCCCATGGTGTTTTAAAAATGTTCATGCAAAAACATATGTGTTTGTTGTGTTGATATCAATTTATTTACAGTAGTTAAATGGAAGGCTATACGCTAGTGGTGAACTATAAATGTATACTTCCAAAATATAAGTTTTTAATCAAACTGTACGAAATTTGCTTTTAATCTTTCGCCAAGTGAATCTGTTAATGCGAATTTATCAAAGTCAATCGTTAGAACACAATTTTTGTACGTTCTTGTCTATTGTCTTTAGCCAAAAACATCAGTACTGTAGCTCTCATCACATCACATCACTCTCAGAAGTTTACAAAGTTTAATTATATTAAAATTGAAACCGCCATGACAATTCATTGGGTCTTTGCCTTCTTTTGAAGATTATTTCGCCCGACATAACATTTTTACCGAAAAATAATCTTTTTAGATGAAGCCCTTTTTCACGTGGATGGATATAGAGTGAACAAAATTATAGCATTCAGAGTTAAGAATGCCCTAACGTTACAATTGATGGCAATTTTTAGGAGTTACGGCAACAAGCTCTATGATTTTTTTAATAGAGGTTGAAAATAATGACAGCAGTACTTGATAGAAACTTACAACATATAACCAACGATAAGTTAAACCTATAGGTGGCGTTTTCGAAAACCGTATAAGATATTTTCGGACCTGCTGTAGCAATCATTTAGCTGACGTTGTATTTTATTTTCAAATACCGATGTTTAATAGCAAAATATAAAAAATTCACTTAAAGCACTTTAATGTAATTTTATGCCAAGGTATTAGCAAATAATCTTATTAGTTTTTAATTTATTAAAAAGTATCAGCGAGAAAAGTTGACTGTTAGCCATTGTCGTGTATCAGACCAGAACGTTCTATGGAAATCGAGCTTGAAACCCTCTGCTTATTTAACCTAATATATGCATCTTATTATAATTTATTTATGCTTTAAAGTATAATAAAACAGATTTTTTGGTAGTTTATCGTTCCTATATGAAATATACTAAAGACCGACTGTAAGTCAATATGCCTTCAAACTTTAGAAAATTGTATGAGTTTTTATAGACGAAGATATAAAACCAATCTGACAACACTGCGATAAATATTTCTGCGTATAAATTCTATGTTGCGTATGAGTCTGTTGTTTATTTGTGGCAAAATTTTAGCTTCCCTTACCACACCGTGTATCAGAAGCCACTTAAAATATAATGTGAAAATGAATTGCTTAATTTTAAAGGAAACATAAAATACTGTAAAAATGTAAAAATATAGAGAAATATATATTGTACGTGTGCACAATGTGATAAACGTTAAATACATGTAATTAATAATTTTGATATAAAGTGGTCAGCAAATGTCTATCAAAACCCATCATAATATTTTTAAAATTGTGAAATATGTTGTCATTACTGCGTAATGTATGAATAACATCGTTATTTTGAAATACATAATAATGGTCCGTTAGTAATTTACTTCGGTTATACTTTTAATATAACTTCTTTAAACAGTAAACTACTTTTATTAATAAAATTAAATTTATATTATTAGTGTCGCTACCCTATAAAGCATCCAGGTTAAATTGAGGCTTACTAATAGCTAGCTATTTGCTTATTTGTTTGTAGGTTAGGTAAGGTTAAGTTGAAAAAGGGGCATACAAAATAACATCACACTAACAAAAAATATTAGTTAAAAATAGGAACGATATTTTATTAAAAGAAATACAAACTAAGATTTTAAAGTTATTATCCAAGAAGCATTCTTGATGATTCACCAAATGGAAAGTTAACCCATTGTGCGCAATTTTCTCTAACGAAATTTGAAAAAAAAAAATAGCCGTAAGTGTACCTCTGGCTTTTTCACACTCCCATACACTTGTACTGAATTAACTTTTTCGTAAATTTTTTTACTTTTATCGAATAAATTTTTTTAAATAGCACAAACATCTGTTTGTGTCGGTTGTAATCGATGGGTATTTGTGTAGAATGTACACAATATGTGTATGTATCAGTATAAATCTATAAGTCTGATTTCAATTACTCACTTTCATTTGCTATCTGAATTTATACATGTGTGTGTGTCTGTGTGTCCTCATGTGTATTGTACATTTATATTGAAATGGCAAACAAAGTCTAAAGCTTTTCTCTGTGCCTTCATTTATTCATTCATTCATTCATTTGTGCATTTGTGCATTCATCATATTGAGTTTTTCGTATTCTTCTTCCTGTTAATATTAAGTGCAAAAATTAAAATTCCTATGGTTTTCATATAAACATGAAAGTGTTTGTGTTTACACATACATAAATATGTATTTAAAATCCGTAAAAAAAAGTTTTAATATTTTAACATACTGAAAGATTGCCAAATACATTTTACAACTAAACAATTATTTCAATTAATGCATATGCACAAAAATAGCATACCTTATGATTGGTAAGTAATGTGAGAGTTGCAATATATGATAGTGTTTATAAACTTTTCTATAGGAGCTAGAATTTGTGCACGAAAATATGATCTATGTTATTCACAAATTTAAAGGAAATGGAATACGGTAATTCATTGATGCTATTTACTTATCCTATTCTGTTGAGTTATATGAAAAACACACCATATACTAGACTTACATTTTTATAAGAACTCCACTCCGCTTATTTATGTCAATTGTCACAAAATATTTTACGCAGAAAATTAAAAAAATTCATTCTCATCAAAATCTAGTTTATAATTCAAAATATATAATTGGCTATTATCAAAAGTTTATGTTTTGTTAAAGTAAATATTACACTAGCCATTCATAGGTACTTGAAACCTAAAAAATATACGCCGGATCAGTCAAGAAAGAAAAATTAATTGATCATATTGGGTGCTGTCGAGCCAATTGCAATGGTTATACTTTGGTTGTACTTTATTTTTAAATGTCATATTTCCAACAAAAATAAATTTAAGCAAAAAAATATTCTTTACAGTGGTTTGTATTAATTTTAAATGAATGGAATATTTAAACAACATTCAATTAATTGTGAATTCGTTGAAATAAACTAAAAAGTTGCAATTTTTCTTAAGTATTTTCAACTTTTGTTTTACAAAATTTTTATTACAAATTGTCGGAATATATTTCAAATATCGAGAAAATTCTGGCTGTATTCAAGCAATTGCATTCAAATGACTTATTAATGAATGTGCTTGCGCATTACTTTTTAACAAGTGAAGGCCTGAAGTTAGCTGTTTTCGTAAATATGTTGAAACGAAGGGCAACTAAAAAGAAATTTTTAAAATATTCTCTTGATCAACTACACTAAAGTGCTTGCTATAAAATACCAATTTTTAAGAATTTTGTTTTAAATAGAAAAAAAAATTCTGTAAAAAATAAAAATATTAAAAAATTTCTAAAAAGGAAGTTTTTGAAATAATTGACAGTAACTGTAAAATATAAAAAAAAAGTTGTCTTAATTACACAGATTCAAAGAAAAATCCTTTTCAACTAATTTTTAACTGTCTATTTCTAAATGTGTTCGTTCGAAACTGCTGATATGTTTGGTTACACTGGTGGTGTCCAAATGCAAGAACTACAATTGACCTCTACAAACTACAAAGACTTCGCCAAATCTGTATGAATTTAAACAGAAATATAGCAAGCATGTTGTACGTCAAATTCTCAAGTCATGTCTTTCAGATTTCTCTAATTAAATAGTTGTCGTACTCTTTTTTTGACTCGGTATTTATTATTACATAAAAGGAATTTATTAAATGTTTTTTTTTTAAGAAAACGCGCAAAATTACTTTTTTATCTCAGTTTTTTTAACACTTCTTTAAAAAAATAATGTGTGTTAAGATAAATATGAAAACCTAGACACAAACCTAATAAGTTAGCAGAGCTCTGTTAACTACTTAACAGAACTACTTTAACCATTTTAAAAATAAGATGTTTTTTATAATAAAAGATTTTTTAAATTAATAGTAAAGAAAAATAAAATAAAATATAATTTATCGTTCAACTAGAAACATGCAAAAATTTTACCACTACCAAAACCAACTGGTGACTACAGACCCATAGCCATCCTGTGTTTCCTATCCAAAGTTTTTAAAAATCTTTTGTATGGACAAATAAACATGTTTATCCAAACGCATAATTTGCTTTCCAGTATGCAATCTGGTTTTCGTCGGAGTCATAGTTGTACGACAGCTCTCGTGGAAGTTAGTGACCACATACGAAAAGGACTTGAAAAGGGAGATATTAACTTCTTAATGCTACTGGACCATTCTGAAGCATTAGATACGGTTGATCATGATGTACTTATAAAAAAACTGGAACACTTTTTTAGATTTTCTAACTTATCAACCAAACCTGTATCATCATATCTCTCGAACCGTTACATACGCGGTATTTGTGAATAATGTATGGCCAGAAATATTATGTCTTACTAAGGGGTGTGCCTCAGGGTTCTATTTGAGATCCACTGCTATTTTCATTATATGTAAATGATTTGGCAAAACAATTCTCTAAGTGTAAAATTCATTTGTATGCGGATGACATTCAGCTTACTTTAAGTGCCCCCGTTCAAAATATTTTTTTAGGTATCTTCTATCTAAACGCAAATTTAAATAAAATTCATATTTGGGCTTGTGCAAACGGACTTTGTTTGAATCCAACCAAATCTAAATGCCTTGAAATATGTAAAAAAAAACTCAAGTTCCTTTTATTATTGAAGATATCGTTTTAAACGGTGAGAAAATCGAAATTGTGAACAGAGCGAAGAATCTTGGAATAACTTTTAATAGCAATCTGACATGGTCTGATCACGTTAGCTCACTAGTTAGTCAAACATATGTAAAATTGAGAGCTCTCCGGTCAACACAATATTTCACCCCTATACGTGTAAGAACTTTACTGGCTAAGACGTATCTGATCCCCTCTCTGTTGTATGGATGCAAGTTATTTGCAAGTTGTGACTTAGTAAGTAAAAGAAAACTAAATGTCTTATATAACAATATCATACGGTATGTGTATGGACTATGAAGGTTTGGTAATGTCTTCTCATTTTCCAATAATCTGTTTTATTATCTTATGTTTTATTATCTTTAAATTTTTAAAAAGATTTCTGTACATACTATTATATTAAATGTTTCGAAAACACAAACTAAAACTAAAGTTTATTATTTTTATAAAAGAATATTCAACCTCTATTAATTCGTACAGTGTAAAATTTATTTTAAGAAAACACACAAAATTATATTTAAAACAAAATATAAAAACGCACCGTTATAATAAAAATAGAGAATTGCGAAAGAACAAAAAAGCGTAATTTTTTATCTTGTTTTCTTTAAATTTTTACTGTTAAACAATGGCACGTTGTAGGCCAGTTTGTGAAGATATTCAAATTTTGATTAGTAATAGATTTAAAGAAGGCAAGAGCTATGGCGAAATATCGACTGATCTTAAACTTCCTAGATCAACAGTATAAGAAATCGTAAATAAATATATAAAAAAAAAAATTATAATAAAAACGTTGCAAACAGGGAAAGAGTCTCTAAAAAAACGTCTCGAGACAAATTATAATTAAACAAAACCGTCGGATCACTGTTAGAGACGTTGCTTTAAAATGGTCTGAAGTAATTGAAAATCCTGTAAAACATGAATGGACACGACAGCAAATGAAAAATATAGGCTACGCTTTTTATAAAGTAAGTTAACTTTAACATTTACTTGATGTCACAAAAAGCATTTCATAAAATTTATTTTTTAGGCTAAAGAAAAGCCTTTACTTACAGTACTACAAATCAAAAAGCGTTTACTATGGGTAAAAGAAAAACATTCTTGGGTACAAAGGCAATGGGACACCATTATTTTTAGCGACGAATCTATGTTTGACGTATGTGTCGGTGATGCAAGTAAAAGAGTTATTCGAAAAAGCACAGAGGCATATAATAAGGATTGCTTAAGGCTTACTGTTAGGTTTCCAGCTACCGTTATGGTATGGATGTATGTCGGTGTTGGTCAACTCCACTTCATTGATGGAGTAGTAAATGCAGAAAAATATATTAATATCTTACAAAATAATCTCGTTCCGTCAATACGAAAACTAACAAACTGTGGCGAATATATATTTCAACATGATGGTGCATCTTCCCATACAGCAAAAGCAACAAAAAAATGGCTTAAATAAAATGGAATATATGTATGTCTTGGATTGGCCATCATCTAGCCCAAATCTAAATCCTATTAAAAATCTAGGGGCACTCAACAAACGGAAGGTGCGAAATGACCCACAACGTAATATTGAATATTGATTGAAAGCCAAAATCCAGGAAGTATGGAACTCAATAACCGCTGAAGATTGCAAAAATTTAATAAATACAATGCAAAAACGTTTAGATTCAGTTTTAAAAAGCAAGGGAGGCGTAAAACAGTCTTAAATGTTAAAAGTAACATTGTACGTATTAATAGTGGTATACATTTATAAGTATATATATTTTTTTAATAATAAACTTTAGTTTTAGCTTGTGTTTTCGAAACCTTTATCATAATATGTACAGAAATATTTTAAATATTTAAAGATAATAAAACATGATGTCGAAAAATTTTACTTTTGCAATACAGTTTTTATTATTTTTCAAAATATTTAGTTTTGAATGCCGATTTGCCAAAACAAGCTTGGTGTTCGAATTAATAGTGGTTAGGGCTCGTATAACTTTCTTTTAATATACCGACTTAGACAATTTGAAATGCAAAATATTCCTTATTTATTAGAAATATTTGGCAAAATTTGAATTCCGTAGCTTTTTCGGTTCGAGCTCTATCGTGCTTTCAGCAGACGTAAAGACGGTCCGACATATTTAGATCTTCCTAAAATGAAACCAGAACTCAGAAAATATATATAGTTTGAAGGGTATAAAATGGATATTCCACAAACGGAATGACGAAATGAATAAAGGAGCACAATATATTTTTGTTGGTGGGTATGGGTACTTTTCAGTTCGATATCGTTAAAAATTATTCTGTTAAAAATGTTTTTAATGTGATTGGGTTCTATTTGTTTGTTAAATTTTTATGTAGGTACGTTCGTATGTATTTATGTATGTATGTGTGCATTTTAAGTATGATGGAAATGATTATTTTGTTTACGTTTTTGTTGCTTTATTATTGTATATTTATTAATTAGCAAAAGTGCCAAATGAGTTGTGGCTACGATGGACCAACATAATAACAAGTATAATTATATTTAAAAAATAAATATTATTTAGTGAATTCAGAATGTTTTCTATCTGCCTTATTGTCATATTGTCATAATTTTTTTCAAAATTTCAAAATGGTTTTAAATTTCGGCAGTAAAATATAAAATTTCTTGTAACAATTTTTTTAATTTTAGAAAATTATGACATTATGACAACAAGACATCATAGCACTTCTTGTGAATACAACAATTATGCATAATCTTATTATGAACATTTATGAAATTGTGTCAGTGTATGCGTATTGGACAACTTTTTGAACAGAATTGCCAGGAAACATGTACACAATTGTAATTTTTTTTGTTAATGTGTATGAATGTAATATTTTAAAGGAAATATTACACATAAAGTGAATTTATTATTTACATTTAAAAAAATACTGTAATTTCTTTGTTAATAATATGCACGAGTATTCAGAGATTTCTCCCCCATCAATGAGTATTAAAATTCAATACAACTTTCATTCGAAAATAATGAAAAGAATTTATATACAATAAGTTTGTCTTTTGTTAAACCATAATTTTTATATAATTAAGTTCTTTATAATTTACTTATGTTTGCAGAACTTTTATTGTTGACTTTTTATTGTATTTAAATTTAATATTACATTAAAATGAAAAGTAAAGTTTACAAAATTCAAGTTTATGAGAAAAAACCACTATGTAGATCTTAACCGTTACGACTTTTGAAAATATATGGCAGTACAGAAGGCAGTCAGTAATGTTAACTTGAAAATAATTTATAATGCAGCAGGCATATTTTTGTTGACATTTTTCTTTACAAGTACAGATGTACTTTGTGTACTCAACCTCTAAAAAGTAATTAAATATTTTAAGGTGAAAAGTGCACTTAATATTGTCACAACCATTAGCTCTTACCACAAACTTTAAAATGTAGAGTTTCTGTAAAAGGCAATTGAATTTAAAAATTTCTGTTCATATTAAATAAATGTTTTTGAAAAAATTTTGTTTTGTTAATTGTGGTAGTGCAATACTATGTGATCATAAGCTTAAAAAAAAGACAACATATTTCTGTCTTTACTTTATA
This sequence comes from Phyto melanocephala, assembly GCA_941918925.1. Lineage (NCBI taxonomy): Eukaryota > Metazoa > Arthropoda > Insecta > Diptera > Rhinophoridae > Phyto > Phyto melanocephala. The sequence continues at coordinate 51,545,595 of OW799234.1, forward strand.
CTACCAAATGACACGTTTGATTCTTGGCGTTTGAAATTCGAATTCCCTGCATGGTTGATTGCAACAGGGCGGTTCTTATAGGGAGCTTTGACATCAGGATCTATATAGATGGCTGTGAAGGTAAATCCAGCGTATTTTCTCGCAAATTGGGGATAGAGCTATCGTTTGGCCTTCCGGATAAGATAAGCATATTTTAGGCTGAAATTTTAGCTATCTAGAAGGCATTTAAGACACTGATTGAGAAGGATCTTAATGGGAATATTAGTATTTTTGTCGACAGTCAGTCAGAATCAGTCTATCATAAGCTACCACGTCTAAATTAATCGATAAATGTGGAAAATTGCTAATATGGCTTGATAACTTGACCGACATAACTGTAATTTGGGTGCCTGCATTTGGGTCTTAGTATGGTAACGAGCAAGCACCTGCCTTGAATCCCCTTACTAGTCACTGGAATTTAGGGAAACATGCGAAATGACTCGAATGGCCATTGTTTCAACTGTATGGATTTGGTGAAGGAGGACTCGTTTTTTAACCTACTTTTCTATTCTGTTCTGCCTTTGCTGCCAAGAGACACAGAATCGTGGGCAAACATATGTTGGAAAATCTCTCGGAGATATCAAAGATTAGACTAAATGGTCGGAGTGGACTTAGTGGAAGGTTTAAACATTGAGCAGAACTGTAGATGCTAGAAATTTATTTAAAAAATGGGTGCTTTTTAGTGTAGAAAGTGTTAGATTTTTAAGCAGTGACATTGCATAGCCAAATTCCTTTAGTCGGATTTGAAACGCCTGGTTCAGCAAACAATTAGTTGCCGCTTAAAAAAATTCACATTGCTAATAAACAGTTTTCTCTCGCTTTATCTAAACCTAATGGTTCAGTTAGTAGATTTGTATTGCTTTCCTCTACAGCTTTAAGTATCGTTTAAATGTGTGAGTTAGTTAGTGTTAATGTAATGTTGTCCTTTTTCTCTTTTGTTAAGTTGTTTAATGAATTTCGTTCTCTTCGTTCAATAAGAATTTATTTTTTGTACCCCAAAAAAAAATAAAAAATACAATATATTTTTTTATTATACTGATTCGCAACATCATGATTCAAGTCTACTAATTCAATCGTAAGTCATATTTGAAATAAGTCCTTGTAGGATTCAAGTCTATAAACTTCAAAGCAAATATTCATAGACAAAGCTAAAGTTTATCAAACAAAGTTTGGAGCAATAAACTAAGCCAGTGATCATGCGCAGCGCTGTGGATTTGCTTATCAAGTTAATGCGGTCAAAAAAAAAACATTTTTTAGATGAGGCAAATTTTAAATTAAAATTTCATTTTTTGTTGGAGTGCTACTGCATTTACTTTAATCACGTATTTTTCACATGACAATTGTCATTAATAAAAGCACCATGGAGTTCGTATTTACAAAGTGTTGCCAAACTTATATCACTATGACCGCAAATGAACTCCGGTTAAGGTAATAAAAATTCTCTTTTTTATAAATAAAAAAAATTTATATTGGCTTTTGAGGTATAAGAAGAGGAAGTATTTTTTCTTCGATTTAAAAAAGAATTTTTTATGAAGTGTCTATAACTTAAAAAAACTGAAGGATTAACTTAAATCTTCGAACCAAAAAAATAAATAAATTAATAACTTGAGTTCGTCCACAGAAGCAATAATATGGTAACTTTTTTATTTGCCTGCTCACTCCGTTACAATTAAGAAATTAAAAACTTTTTCAATTCTCAAAATACTGCCACTAAATCCTCATTGTTTCAAAAATGCAAACCCTTTATCAAGTGCAATGGTTGGGGTATATTGAATTAAATTACAGCCGGACGATGCATTTAGACAGAAATATCCACCTTCGATGTCAGTCAATTGCACTCTGATGCTAAGTGCACTTTAACCAATAAACGCAAACAGTATGTGTATTAATACCAACCAACAAAACAATCACCATAACAACAAAAACAACAACGCCAACAAAAATAGCAACAGCACCGGCAAGAAAATCCAACATGTAAAGAGAATGTCTAGAATTGCACTACAAGTGCATTGAATTACAGAAATGTGTATGACTTGCACATACGCACCCCAATTGCAAAGTATAACTGTATGTATGTACAAACTAAACATGTATGTCCGTATGTATATTACACGTGCAACATAATAAGTCTCGTGCAACATGTAAGTGAATTTGTCGCATACCTGCATTGAAACCATGCAAAAAATCTATGAAAAAAAAACTGGGAAATATCTTACATGCGTTTTTGTTGCACATGTTGTGAAACGACGTATGCATGAAAGAAACAACCCCAACCATAAGGCCATACTGACTGACAGTCAGTCAGTCAGTCTTATAGCTGATTTTCTTAACACACTTTATAATGCAGTTTAAGTTATTTATTTTTGCTCTTTTATGCAATTGGCGTGAGTCATTATATCACAAAGTGTAATCGCATAATTTCTGCTTAATCAGGTGCCTACGCATCACCATTATTGCCTTTGATATTCTTGCTCTCTTTTTGCTGTTGCTGTTTTTATAATATTTCTGTGCTTTTTTTTATTTATCCTTTTTCTTTTGTTTCAATGTTTAGTTTCTTCTCTAGTATGTGTGCATTTTATGTTTTTGCTTTGTAAAGGGTGTCTCAGTAATACTGCACTTTTTAAATTTAGCGTAATTTTTTTTGCAAGTGGCAACTCTGAAATTTGAAAGCTTTCACAAATGTTTACTCCGATTAAGCAAATCTATATATTACATAGTCTTGATTCGTCAGCTGATTATTTTTTTCTTTACATACAATTTACAATTTCAGCTGTCAAAGTCCATAGATTAAAGAAAATTTTCTCTGCTTGCTCATGAATTTCAAATCTCTCTGTATATAAAAAAAATAACACAATGTATGCCGTTACAGCTGCAAAAGTATGATAAAAAATTATTTTGGAATTCCGATTTTTTTTAATATAGAAGAAAGAAAAGTCTTAGATCTTGTTAGACCCTATAAAAGCTCGGAAAGATTGTGACAACTGAAATTTTTGTTTTCTCTCTTGAACAGGTTAAAACATTAATCTCATGTAATCCTATCCACGTAGAACACTAGGAAAAACATTTTATTCGTATGTGCCAAAACAGCTGTAATAATTTTTTTATTCATAATTGCAATCAATAGCTTGGTGATTTTTGTGACCACAATTCATACAGTTCCAACTGAAATTTTAGTTACTTTCATGATCTTAAAAATATTCTTTCACAACTCCAATTTATTTCTATTATTTTAAGGAGGACAAGTATACAATACAGTTCAGATATAACCCTCAAGATATTTTTACAGGAGACAAATATTCTTATTCGCATGTTATCAAAATGTTACTCGAACGACAGATTTGTTATGATTTTTGTACCCGGGTCATAACAAGAATTTGATTATTTTTTTTACAATCCATTTTGCTTCGCTTATCCTTTTTTGCGGCAGTAAAAATTAGTCGTGTTAAAATATAAGTTTTAGTTGAAAAATGTTCATTTTAATGTCAATTTTGATCTTTCAGCAAATGGAAATATAATTTAAAACAATAACGATAAGAGGTTATTTTCCATATATTTATGCTTAACTTCCCTCATATACACAATAATAATAAATTAAATTTTGTTTCTTGGTTTAAGTTGATTTAATTTTCTTATTAAATTTAAAATTGACTTAAAAATATTATAGAAAGATATGCAATGTAGAGTTTGATTTCTGTTGAAGATATATTTTTAAACAAAAACGAAATGCGGAAATTGTAAGCCCCTTTCGTCCAAATTCTCCTTGTAGGTTTGAATTCATGTTTCCATCAGATTTATATTAACTCATTCTTACGTAATTAAATACCAAAAAATATTTTTTTCTTTAATGGTTCGGAAATAAAATCAATGAATCATTCTGTTGTTTTTGTTTTAAAACTTACAAAAGGGTTGATTTGTAATACGTAAATAATTTGAAACCCTATATACTTAACCTTCAAAACAACACAAAAAAAAAATAAATAAAAAAAAAACAATACTAAACAATACTTCATTCATGACAAAGTGTTTAAGCTTTCTGTGTAATTGTAGTACGAGTTTTTATGGTTTAAAAAAAATTCTGCTCATATCAACATGAGTTGAATTTGACATTGATATCATGCTTTTTATATGATTTTTTTTATTTGATTATTTTTATTATTGCTTTTTTGTTTTGCTTAATCTTTCATTTGTTTTTTTTTTTTGTCATATTCTCGGAAAAAGCAATAATTGTTTTAAATTCAGTTCGGTCCTTTATTTCTCTTTCATCCTTTCCGCCATTTAGGCTTGTTGTTTGCTTGTACATACTTAAAGCATAGTACCAGTTCAATTTCACCAATGAATATTTTTTTAAAGTTTTATAAAATTTCTAGCTTTACCGTTAACGGTTATAATGTGTAAGAATATGTTAGAAGTCAGTTGCGTAATATAAAAATTACTATTTATTAATATACAGGATAATAAATTATTTTTGTGAAGCAAATGTTGTGCAGTGAATATTCAACCAGCTACGCTCCTGGCAATGAAAAAGTTCTGATATATTTTTTATTTCCCAACATTTAGAGGTTCATGTATTGTGTTATTGTCTTTGTGTAATCGAATCTCTTGTGTTAAGACTTTTTGAATGTAAATGATTTTGATATTATTTCATTGTTGTTTGAGCATTGAACAAATATACAAAAATAGGGACATAAAAAAGCCCAAATATACATTAACATACATACATTTGTATGTACTAAAATTTAACATAAACATGCTCCCAATAATAATGGCATAGTAAGTATATATGTATGTATGTATGTACTTATATAACTTCTTATGTATGCTATATGTGTGTATGTACATAATGTATTCATGGTCACACAAGATATCCTTAAACGTTTGTTTGTATGAAAATTTCTTTGTGATAAAACATAACGAGTTGTCGTTTAACAATTGTGTTGTTGACATATTGTGTCGCTTTTCGATTCTTTTGCTTCTTGATTGCTTTCCCTTTTCCTCCATACTCTTTATTCTATTCCTGAAAGTAAAGGCACATTCAGTTATCTACCTTTTTATGGTATAAAGGAATATAAACTATAATAACCAGGCTGGTTGGCATTGATTGGTATCTAAATTTGTAAAAACGAAAAAAAAACAAATAATTTACAAAATGAACAAAACAAAACAATAAATCGGAAAACCTTAAATTAAAACTCATAAAAAGGAATTGACAAAAAAACACAATAAATAAAAGAGAGCATAACTTTTCCCAGTAACAAAAAGTAATTTTTCCGTTCTTTTCTTCTTTTGTTCTTAATTTGACGTCAACATTTTTAGTGTGCAAAGGACAAGTATAAAACTGCTTCTTGTTTATATCAAATTGTTTTTACTTTTACTCATTTCCAGCGAAGCTATAAACTTTATACTTTGAAATGTAATGAGGCATGATTTATGCCATTTAATAATCATAAAATGTAACTTCAATGGAAAATGTTATTGCTTTATTTTAATTAAGCGCTTTCTAATGTCATGTTTAAAGACAATATTTTAAATTATAATTTATTATTTAATTTTGTAAAAAGAACTCTTTAACTGGATTTGTATAAAACAATTTCTATACAGACTTATTTTTTTAAATTTTTGTATTTCAGTCTGAAAAGCTTTAAGTAATTTATTTATACGAATTTCTTTATGTACATATACTGTAAATCTGTCATGACAGATTCAAGAGTTAATAGGAAAATCTCACTTTATTTAGAATTTTCTTCGAATGTAATCGTATATATGCGACCACACTCTCAGCTTGCTATAAAATTTTCATTTAAGATCTTTCACAAAAAAAATAGTATTTCAGCTCTGCAGGCCGGAAATTTCATTTTGGTCAAAATTTTCTTTTGGCTCAGTAACTATTTTTTTTTACTTTTAGCAAAAAATGTTAAAAATTCCAGATTAAGTTATTTATTCTTCGATATTTAAAGTTCCTATTTTTATATTTTTTTTACGTCGTGATAGAAATCCACCCAAGTTTTCGTTGAAAATAAAGGGTGATTGAATTTTAAGGGCCCATGTTTATTTTGAATAAAACACAAATTGTTTAGGAAATTATTGTCATTTCTTTTTATAATGACAATATTAGTATTGGTTTGACACACCTCCTTGCGATGGTCCAAATTTTCAGTAGGGCACGATGATGCGTCGAGGTTGACTGCTTCTTTGCCACACTATCGCGAAAAACAGCAATGTTTCCCATTCAACGAACTAATGTGGCATTCACAGATGTTTTCACATTTCATACAGACCTGTATTGTTGAAATTTAAATATTTTTCACAATTCTCCCGATTGTGGACGAATTTGAACGATTATGTTGATCAAAAGAATTACGAAGTGCACAAAATGCATTTTGATTTGAATGCCCATTTTCGTAATATGCCATGGTTCAAATTAAATTATTCTGAAATTGATAAATGTCAAAAAACACGCAAAAAAAAACTTGACTTTTAGGTGTGGTTCACATTCAACATCGGCCCTTAAAACTTAACCACCCTTTATTATTAAAGAATGTTGTATTGAAATACACACCAAATTTTAGTATTTAATGGCGAAATTGCTGGTAAACATTTGTTTGTCTAAAATAAAGTGACATTTTTATAAAACTATTCTAAAAGAAATTTCTCACTTAATTTGGGGGTACAGGCATGTGGTAAAGGACTTTATTGTAATTTTTAGATTTTTCTTAAATTTTTATTAAAACTAGCTTTTTTACGATCGGCCCATTCAAACGTAATATGTGAATATTGTAAAACTGTTTTTAGTTTTCATGCCATACAAACCTACCTTTTGCATTAAAAATTCATATTAACACTGTTGCTTCAACATGCATTAATTTGTTATTTTTTTTTATTTTTTATTTTTTTTTTGTGGTACACACATATGGTTTGCGCATGAGCTAGTAGCAACTTTCCTATAAAGTAATTAGTATGTGGTTAGAAATATACTGCTTCGTTCTACCTTTAGACTTATTATATATCTGCCCTTTTTTTATATATATAATCTATAGAGTTTTTCAACTACTTCATTTGAGTAGAGTTTTATACTTGTTAAAATAATATCCATTGTTAGATTGTGGGAGTTACTGTACCCACCTCACTCTTATTGAAAGAAATTTAATTTACACCTTATTTATAGCAATTTCAGCATCAAGAGCGCTATGATTTTTTTTTGTCTCAGCTAGGACTTGAGCCAGAGTCCTTTGGCTTTGGAGATTCACGCTCTTACTAATACACAAGTACACTTTTATATTAAAATGATATGTATAGGGTTTTGCTTCAAGTTTATTTGTTGTGTCTACGGCATATGATTGCCCTTTGCTCTTAGTTATATTGATTGTACTTACCTTTCTAAATGCAATTTTCACACCAATTTGTTACATAAGCTCGCTTGTTATTTTTTCTCTAATCCTTTAAAGAATTTTTTATATTTTTCTGACATCTCTAACTTTTAAGATAATAAAAATGGCTTTAGCAAAAAACGAAATTATTATTACAAATCATATCTTGATTGCTTTGTAATCATATTGTTGTTTCAGCTAACATTTAATAATTATTTGTAATTTTATATGCTTTCGAATAAAATGTTATTTTTGCAAAGACATCATAATATTTTTGTTATAATAATTTTTTAAATCACACTATTTTTAAAGGACAATCAAATCGAAATTTTTATGAAAAGTAAAGATTAAGATTAAATGGTTTTATTGTGACAAAATATAAGTTAAAATTAAATATTTATTACTTCTTTTCGACAACCAAATATTGTTACAAGAAACATAATATGACCGTCGTGATCATATCGCAACCATGGTTTTTCTTTGCGTGCAGAGGCGATTTTACTGAGTCTCTATATTCGTCAACTCTGAAAATAAGAATTTATATTATTACAATTGCTTGGTCAAGTAATTTTCAAGGTTCTTGTTTTGCATTTTATACAAAAATTTTACATATTTTCTTAATTTTCGTGTATGTGTCATTTATTTGAATGCAAACAAAATTTTCTACACGATTATGCCTGAAATAAAGTTTGAATAGAATTGGCCTTAACTTCTGAAATTTGCATACATACTTGCTACTAACAACAATTAATTAATATGGTTCAAAATTAAGGATTATATTTACATTTTGGTATATTTTTAAGAAGATTTTGAATTTACGGTGCAACATATAGAAACTGGAATCCCAACATTAATATATATATATAAATAAGATGCTTCAAGAAGAATTAAAAAGACATGATATAAATTTGTCCATGTAAATAGTAAAATATTGACTTTGAAAACCAAATACAAAATTCGTTCAAATATTACACTTATTCTAGCTATTTGTTACCCAGATATTCTTGTACGAAATGCCTGACAATGACTACACTGTTTCATAATTAATTTTCAATGGTGATATATGTATATTCATGCGGCCTGCTGCAAGGATGGTAACAGTATTTGGCGACAATGTTTATTGCTAATGAAGACATGCACTCTCTCATCATTCAACGCATCACAAAGTGATGTATAATAATTGGCAAAATTTGGTGCAACCACATTTAACCAATTACAACAAACAACAAAATTTGTCAAATAAAACTTTACTGACAATTTACGCGCTTAATATTTTTTTATTTCTTTTATACAAAAATTATAACAAAAATGTAATGCACTGTCACCAGTGCAGCTTGTTAAATATTACAAAACTGTCAAGAGACAAAAACTGTAATATGACACATTTGATAAATTAATAAATTAAATGGCAGGACATGTAACAAATTACTTGTTTGTTTTCTTTTTCAAGGGTTAAACACAACAGCAGCAGGAGTAGAAAACAAGTTTTGTTATTGACAGGGGAAAGAAAGATGAACATTATTTAAAACTATGTTTTTATATATAAAAATAGCTAGAGTAAGATAATGATAATAAAATGTGATAAAATAAATTTGGAAAATTTAATTAAATGTGAGAAAAATTACTTATATGTACATTTACTTAGTTATGGGCAATTCCGTGGCAAATAAACTATCGAATTTTCTGATTTATCGTATATAGTCAAGATATAATAGAATTTAGAAAAATTCAAGTTTTGAGGTCACTGAGTTATCTGGATCCGGAAAAAAATGTTTACAGTTGTACCTACTTAATGGGTATTTCCGGAAAATGTGTTAAAGGTACGTTGTTTAGCAGGGTCGCATTTACCTCAAATTTGATTTGGTAATTTGTTTAAAGCCCAAAGTTAACATTTCGTGACTTAATGTCGGATGCTAAATCTAAGAAAGCGACCTTTTTAAAAATTAAAAAAATATATATTAGAGAAAGTTTTCCTGTCTGCAGCTGTGACAAATTTCAAAGTGGAACGACTAGTGGATTTAGAATTTAAATCAAATTATATATGATATTTTTCACCACTAAAAAACAAATAAAATTTGTCATTGCGTACTTAGTGCATCAAAATATTTATTTTATTGTTTACACAGAAAAAAATATTCCTTAAATTTTTTTAATTAATTGATTTTTTGGCATGTTTTCAAATTCTAATTAAAATTTTATTTAATTTATTTAATTTTTTTAATTGATATAAAATATTTTCATAAAACATTGAGATTTCTGTCAGTTGAAAAAATAAAAAATTTTATTTTAAATGACATTTTTTGAAAATTTGCTTTCAAAGGATGAATTTAATATTTGTTATCCAAGGAGCAGAATAATAAAAAATAGTGGACAATCTACAAGAGATACTTCTGGTAGGTGCACACAAATAATAAATATATCTTGTTTTAAATATAATAAATTGTTTCAGTCTAATTCTGGATGTGTCCAAAGCCAATATATCTTCTGGTATATTGCTCAAGATTCCCATTTTAATAGGTCTACACTCTGAACAAGCTTTTTTATCGGTAAATATTCCACTATGTCTAGGTTATTGATGCTACCAATTATTTTCAGAATTCGGCGTTTGACTTGGCATAGTATGTGTACTTGTGGAACCCTACATCTTATAATAAATTATTAGTGTATAAAATATAAAATATAAACAAGTAAAAGCACTATATTCGGCTGTGCCGAATCTTTTATACCCACCACCAATTTTGTGTACATTTAAAGCACAATATTTATTATTTTGTTAATCGCTATAGAATAATCTCTTTATAATAAAATATGTATCACTTTCTTTGTAGAGGGTGGTTAAATTTTAAGGGCCCATGTTGAAGATGAGCCACACAAACAAAAAGTTTTTTTTACATTTCATTTGAAATTTCTCAATCTCAGACCAACTTAATTTGAACAGTGGAAAGATACGCAAATGAGCAACGCGTTAAAGTTGTTCAGGTTTTTTATAAAAATGGGCGTTCAAATCAAAATGTATTTTGTGCACTTCGTAATTCTTTTGATCAACATAATCGTTCAAATTCGTCCACAATCGGGAGAATTGTAAAAAATATTTAAGTTTCTGCAAAACAGGTCTGTATAAAATGTTAGAAAATCTGTGAATGCCTTCTTAGTTCGTTGAATGGGAACCATTGCTGTTTTTTGCGATAGTGTGGCAAAAGAGAGTCATCATCATGCCCAACAATTGACCATCAACATTGTCATTGAAAATTTGGACCACCAGATAGAGGAGTGGCGCCATCGACCATTTGGCCGATATTTTGTTAAATACATAATTGAACCATACAAATATTATCATTACAAAAAGAAATAATAATAATTTCCTAAATAATTTGTGTTTTATTTAAACTCAACATCGGCCCTTAAAATTTAACCACCCTTTATAAATTCGATATGCTACTAAAACGCTTTTGTTAATGAAGTCTTTCAATGAAAATGGGCGTTAAAGTAGGCGTGTCAATAAAGTTTCTGCTAATAAATACAACTTAGACATTTCAATATAGTCCATTATTTTCCCAAAAACTTTGTCAATAGAGACATTACATGAATTTAAGATAAACCGTTATATGGGATGCAGGCGTTAAAGTGGGCGTGTCACTGAAACTTTTTGGCACAACAATTACATTGATTAGAAGGATATATGGAGCAAATTTCATCATCATACCTCTAATTTTGTCGGTTTTATGAGCTTTTAAATTTAATTAACGGTAGATAACGTGAAAAGTGGGCGTTATAGTAGGCGTGTCAAAGTTGTTTTTGCTAATGAGTAGAACTAAGGTATTTCAATATAGTCCTTTTGAAATAACGTATGTTATTTACAAACAAAATCTCTTTAATGTGGCAGAATAGGGTGTAGATATGTGTAGGGTTAATCTACAATAGAGATCTTGTAATTATAATTACTCAGCAAGTAATTATAATTAGGGAAAGAAAGAGAAGATTTATTTAGAATTTTACTTTTGTTGACTGTGTGAGAATTTGGTGTGCTTACCTTTTTGTAGGGTGTTCACTTTTATGTGGTAAGTATATATTGGGGTTTATTATCTTTTTGTTGCAGGGTGCACTTTCTTAGGTTAGGTGTATTGACCGGTAAGTAAGTAAATTTTAATTTTCTTTTAAATATATATGTGTGTTTATTTCAACGAGCAAATAACAAGTAAATATAGGTACAAAATTCATAATTATAGAAACGTTCGGTTTTCTATATTACTCATAATTTGAGTTAGGTTTTAAGTTACAATTTACGATATAAAAAAAGTGTTGGTAAATTCAAAAATTACACTTAGATTAATTTTGTTTGTTTTAGTTATTAAGAGGATTATAAATACAAAGTAAATTTTAATTTCATGTACATACATATAATTTTCTTTTCTGTTAATTTTCTATTTATTTTTATGTGTCCAAAGCTAACTACTTTGGACATGGCGCCGGCCTCGACCTTGGCAAACAGTCCTTTTCACTGGCGCAAAGAACGTTGGCTAATGACCGGATTGCTTCAACAATGGCTCTGGCATCTAGCGTAGCGGAAAGCGTCGGTTGCTGTGGCGGTTGTTGAATACGTGATTGCGATACTGAAGATTGTAGTCTTGATGATTGTTGACTTGTTGTCTGATGCACTTTACTTGTTTTACCTCCTCTTGATCGGTTGGAGTTTTGTGGTTTAGGGTGTAGCAACGTGTGATGAAACCTGTCACATTTTCTGCACATATCAAGGGACGTGCAACTTCGCAAGTCATGGCTTTTTGCTAGACAGTTAACGCAATACCGGTGTCTTTCAACTACCTCTTCCCTTTTTTCAACCTTCATCTTCAAAAACTTCTTGCAGAATCGTAGAGCATGAAATCGTTTGCACAAAACACACTTGTAAATGGTAGAATCTTGGCGACTCGACCGATGACTATCTTGATGTGATCTTGAGCGACTGGTGGTAAACTTTCTATTTCTTCGACTATTGGAAAAAAGGGGATAATTAGAACGAGTAGTGGGTAATATGAAATATTTAGTATATGAAATTTTCTACAATACATGAAATGAGTTAGTGAATGTTTCAATTTGTAAGCGATCAAAGTAAATAGGATTCTTTGATTGAGTTATATCACTGTTATTTGATTTCCTGTACTTTAAGAGTGAAAACTGAGAGATATATGAGAAAACGGAAATAGATTTTTGTTGAGATCACAAAATATAAAGGAGCTTATTTGAGACAATTTTTCCTTCCACTTGTGTTTCTTGAATATAAGAGTGAGAAGAATTCACAGAGAGAAATGTTCTATAAGACACATTCTCAATGTGTATGCGACATACTTTTTATGGGACAATAGACCAGGGATAATAGCTTTGTAACGTAGCTTGAAGTAGATGAAATGGTTTTGTTTCGAGTAAAAAATCCTAACGTTAATAGCGGTTTCCTGACTAGTAATATGTTTTCTCGCACTACAAGTGGAGGGCGAGATACTCCCCCGCGGACTTAGCTGAGCTTTCAATTTAGTGATTTTCATCAATTGAGAATCCTGTTTAGTGAGAGTTTTTTCTCTTTCATCAATTATATTTGAATAATTTTCTTCGAGACATGGAAGTTTTTCATCATTTCCATTTGATGATTTTCCATCGAGATCGTATAGTTTTTCTTTACTCTTTGTATTAATTTCTTTTATTAAAGCGTTTGCTGGGATCTCTTTCTTATATTCTTCGCTCTTGGGAAGAGTAGTTTTCTGATGTTCTGGGTAACTTTCAGATTTGATCAACATTGTGGGGTGTTTTATAGCATTGTGAGAGTTGGACACAGCAATATAGGGAGTGATTCGGATCAAATCCACAATTTTACTTCTACATGTATAGTAAAAGTTTGAGTGCTTGCCAAACTTTTGAGTTATAACCTCTGTAGATTGACCTGAATACATAATATTGTTGTATGAGACAACCAATTGACTCCATCTTCTGTCGAGGTCAGCCAATATGACCTCTAATAGAGAGCTAGAGTGATACGTTTGATTCCTATTATGGAATCTAGAGCAACATGTCTCTAAATGAGAACAATAGAATTCGAATTTTTGTTCTAGAGATGGACTTGGGTATGCCATTTTCAGAGTTTTGTACCAATTATTTGTGTCCAATATAATTAGTTGAGTACACGTTGTGGGTTATCAATAATTACTATTGTCAATGGGTTATGACAATATGAATTAAATATGCAATTCTACTGGGATAGGGCCTATTCGAGTATAGGACTAGAACTGAGTGTCTAGTAAAATTTACTTAAGAAGAAGTAAATGATAGAATTTGCAATATTTAAGGGAACGCAGATATGTTAGAGCTTTACTTTCTCAGCATAACGTTAGCTTTGAGGAACCAGTTATAAGTATTATGGGGCGCTACTTATATATATAGCGCTAGCTATGGGTAACTAGTTCAATAATTTATGGGGCGCTATTTACTTGTATAGCGCTAGCTAAGAGTAGCTAGTTTCGAGAATTAGTCAAATGAAAACAAAGGAAACGTTTTCACTGTATTTATCCATTAAAGTTAGGGGCTATAGAGTTATAGCATACGCAAATTTGGATTTCGAGGTTTATTATAATTTTCATTCTAAATCCTTTTTAGGGGGTAGGGGCTATAGAGTAATAGCACTAGATATACGTAATCTAGTTAAATAAAAAATAAAAAGATGCAGAATTTTAAATGAAAATTATTGTGTAAAATTTTACTATTACTATTAAATTTCACTAAAAAATTCACGTATTTCAATACAAGTTATATTTCCTTTAATGAAGAAACAAGTTTTTCTCGTTTTCAATTTTTATACGTTATACCAAATTATTGCATATTTTATGAGAAAATTATGGGTTCAGTGAGCTTGTAATAAATTTTGAGCAAATTTTTCAATAATCACCAGTGGTAACCCTAATTGACGAGCAGTTAAAGAAAAAACTCACTGGTAACACTTGTTGGTTTTTATGTGGCCAGGTATGGGAAGTTGCGATTCCTAATTTGAGCAATTCGTTAAATTTAATTATTTTGAATTTGTTTTATTTCTCATTTTTATTGAGGAAAATTGGGTCTTAATTAAAAAACTATGGTACCGAATTAGTAAATCTACTCGACGTTAACTAGAGTTTCAGCAATTCTTAAATCCTGAGACAAGAATGAAGTAGTGGGATGTAATGTGCACAATTAAGAAAAAGTATGGGTATAAGCTCTTTCTTTAGCGACTTCTGATATGAGCTATTTGTTTTATAGCTTTAGATGAGTAAAATAAATGCGTATGGACCGGGTATATGGGTACGAACTTAGTTATAATTTGATTGCTCGTAGTTAACAATAATACAATTGAGGTGTTTGTATTAAACTAATCTCCTTTATAGGCCGAGATGATAGGGGGGATCTTTGGCCAAACTAAATTCAATCCACAAAGGAGATTTGAATTGAAATTACTCATGTGTGAGCAATTTTTAATATAGGTTTAAGGGAAGAAAATATAACAAATAGCTTGTTACACTTTCTTATAAATGAAATATAAGGGATGGGATATAATTCGATAAGTATTCTAACTTTGGGTAGGTAAATAAATTCAGGTAAGTATCGAATTTTAGTCACACTTTATGTATAGTGTATACAAATAGGAATATCAAATGATCTCGTTGGCGGTAAAAAGGTAAGTATTATTCGATTAAAGATAGATTTTATAAGACAACCGATAAGTTAAAATTTCGTATTTTTATATTATCTTGGGGTTTTAAGGGGCTATGTAATAGCACTAGATACCTGTTATCTAGTTTATAAAAAAAAAATTGATAATTTAAAGATACGAAATAGTTACCATTCTAATGAACTTATAAATATATTTCCGTATTTTTCCGCCGCAAGTTGCAATTTTATTCCGTTGTGATGAATTACCATTAATATTAAACTGATTTTGGTTAATGAGTAACACTTACTAAATTTATTTATTGATAGTAATTTTGAGAGTTTTTCTGCTTTTACTAGTTTCGAGTAAATTTTAATTTATTTTCCAAATTAAGTTTTTCTTATCTTACAAGTTATTCATTAATTGAGATTTATTTTCGTAAATCTTCTTTTGAACAATAAAGAAACTTAATGGTAACCCATATGAGTTATATAATAATATGTATGTATGTATGTATATATGTATATACTTATACGCTTTTTTTTTATTGGGTATGAGAAAAATAGCGGTTGTTCTTTTGGTAAAACTTTTTAGAGGCTATTATATTTTTATATACATATATGTAACTGTGTTTATATACTAACCGACGTTAACTTATTTTATGTATAATAATTTTTCATATGTATGTATATAATTTTCACTTTTACAATTATGGCGGTTAATTTTTTCTCTTTTAACTTTTATTTATTCCCGCACACAATTTGGAGGTTTCGTTCCTTGCATTCATACATATATGTACTTATGTACATACATATGTACGTTAATTTTACACTTTTTTATTTATGTAGGTACATATTCATTTGAAATAAATTCTGGCAATTTTCACTTTTGTTTTTCACCCAATTATTTATTAGATATCTAACGATTTTAATGTTTTCCACGTTTGTTGTATGACTTGTTTTTTTTTTTAATTTTTTATTTATATGGTTTCTTGTGTTTTATATGATTTTTGTTTTTTATAGAGCACTGAATAGTTTGAGTTGCTTACAATTTGACCGGTTTGCACATATTGATGAGTTTGTTTTGCTTGTTGATTTACCTCATGTTTTTTGCAGATTTTTACTTTTTTCTTTCAGCTTTCTTGTTGTTTTGCACACACCACTGGATTCGCTTACGGGAGAAGGACCATGAAATAACGTATGTTATTTACAAACAAAATCTCTTTAATGTGGCAGAATAGGGTGTAGATATGTGTAGGGTTAATCTACAATAGAGATCTTGTAATTATAATTACTCAGCAAGTAATTATAATTAGGGAAAGAAAGAGAAGATTTATTTAGAATTTTACTTTTGTTGACTGTGTGAGAATTTGGTGTGCTTACCTTTTTGTAGGGTGTTCACTTTTATGTGGTAAGTATATATTGGGGTTTATTATCTTTTTGTTGCAGGGTGCACTTTCTTAGGTTAGGTGTATTGACCGGTAAGTAAGTAAATTTTAATTTTCTTTTCAATATATATGTGTGTTTATTTCAACGAGCAAATAACAAGTAAATATAGGTACAAAATTCATAATTATAGAAACCTTCGGTTTTCTATATTACTCATAATTTGAGTTAGGTTTTAAGTTACAATTTACGATATAAAAAAAGTGTTGGTAAATTCAAAAATTACACTTAGATTAATTTTGTTTGTTTTAGTTATTAAGAGGATTATAAATACAAAGTAAATTTTAATTTCATGTACATACATATAATTTTCTTTTCTGTTAATTTTCTATTTATTTTTATGTGTCCAAAGCTAACTACTTTGGACACCTTTATTATTCCAAAATCTTTATTAATAGAGAAATTATATGAATTTCAGTTAAACCGTTATATGGGAAGCGGGTGTAAAAGTGGGCGTGGCACCTTAATTTTTTGGCACAGTAATGGCATTGCCTAGGGGAATATACGTAACAAATTTTATCATCATACCTCTAATTTTGGCGGTTTATGAGCTTTTAAATTTCATTAACGGTAGATAAAGTGAAAAGTTGGCGTTATAGTAGGCGTGTCAAAGTTGTTTTTGCTAATGAGTACAACCTAGATGTTTCAATATAGCCCTTTATTATTCCAAAATCTATATTAATAGAGAAATTATATGAATTTTGGGTAAAACGTTATATGGGAGGTGGGCGTAAAAGTGGGCGTGGCATATTGATTTTCCGTTACCAAAAAGCCCCTCACAAAAAAACAAAGTGTGCAAAATTTCAGAGTCGTACCTCCAATTTTGTTGGTTTTATGACGTTTTTGTTTTTAAATATACCGAAAAATACACTGTGCGGTATAAATTTTCGTACATTTTGATCGATAACTCCTCTCCTAATGCATAGATTTAGATAACTTTCGGGGAAAAATATTGTTTTTACTCAGGAAATATATATTCGAAGTTTCATGAGTCTACGTTAATGCGTTTGGACACAATTCCATTTTATTCGACGTTCGAAGGACACGGTTTTTTCGACCTACTCTTGCTTTTCGAGCTATAACTCTCTTCCTAATATTCCGAATATATATACTTTATGGGGTCTTAAATGGATATTTCGATGTGTTACAAACGGAATGACAAAATGAATATACCCCCACAATTTTTTTGGTGGCGGGTATAAAAAATATAAAATATATGTTATGCCAAAATATTAAAAAAATAAATTTTTTTCTTTTTGGGTAATTGTATTTAAAACAGTTTTAATTATATAAATTACTGATACAATAAATTCTTTATTTATATAAATCGCAAATTCCAATTATAGACATGATTCAATTAATTAAAATCATTTTTAAAAATTAGGAAAATTTTAATTAATTTTTTAATACTGTTTTAATTGATATTTTTCGCAATATTTTTTCAATTAAAACTATTAATTTTCATTTAATTAATAGTATTATTTTGATGATTGGAGCAAAATTAAACATTTTTTTAATTAATAATATTAATTTCGTAATTGAAATTAATATTTATTTTTTTCTGTGTTATAATGTATATATATTTTCTAAGTTAAATTATTCATTTAATATATATTTTTAGATCACAAAATCGTCCTACAACGAAATTTGTCATCACTGTGCGTATAATTTTGAAGATATTTATCCTAAGGCGATATTTGGCTGCTTGCGTTATCAACTTGTCAAATTTTTTCCTGCTTGTCAGTGGATAGATATATATTCATAGTCTTAATTTTCTTAATAATCATGCAGGCTCAAAATTTTGCCAGAATATTTTTTATACACAAGGTTTGTTTTGTATTGAAAATGGGCTAAATCGGAATACTAGGAAGAGAGTAATAGCTTATAATGCAAGAGCATGTCAAAAAACCATGTCCTTCTATCATCGAATAAAATGCAATTGTGTTCAAACTCATAAACGTAGAGCCATTAAATTTCGAATGTATATTTCCTGAGTGAAAAATATCTTTCCCCGAAAATTGCTTAAATCAATGAGTTAGGAAAGGAGTTATAGATCAAAATGTAGTGTATTTTTCTGTATATTTAAAATTAAAAATGTAATACCACTGACAAAATTAGATGTATGTGAAGAACTGTTTAACCAAAAGACTTTAAATAACGAAAAACTTAGGCTCACAAAACTGACAGAATTAGATGTATAAAGATGAAATTTTGCATATATACATTTCTCTATAATAATTCAAGAATATTAAGGTGACACGCCCATTCATATAAATTCATATAATTTGAGAAATCTCTAATGCATTATCAAAGTTGAATTTAAACATTAACTATATTATTTTAAAAGTAGGAGGTGTCATGCCCACTCAAAGCTAATATTTTTTTTCAACTACCTCTGAGCATAAAATTTGACTCTGCAATTTTTTATTTAAAAAAAAAAAAAGAGTCAGTAGTATCATTTCTAATGTAAAAATTTTTAATTTTTAAGTATAAATTTGACGTAACAAAATAATAATAAAAGTTACACAAAAAAAGTAAAAGATTTTTTAGTGTAAAGAGACTATTCCATAACGATTAGTAATAATAACAAAATAATAAATTTTGTGCTATAAAAGTACACAAAATTGGTGGTGGGTATCAAAAATTCGGCACAGCCGAATGTATTTAGTACTCTCACTTTTTTGCATTTTCATAAGAATCCGCTTTTTATTTCGGCATCTAAAGATTTGGTTAGCCAGAATTGATTTATTATGGGAGTAATAAGTTGGGCACTTGAACTTATATTAGTCTTGAGAATTTCAAAAGATGTTGCATAATCCGGCAGCCTTGTTGTTTTAACATCTTTCGTAGCATTTTCCAGTTTTTTTTTATATCTGGGCATTGGGTAAGTTCATTGGACGTGTATCGTGTTGAGGACATGCGAATATTGTCATAGTGGTTTGGGGTACTAGATTCAATAGTTCTGAGAAGTGTTCCAACCATATTTGAAGAAATTAATTTTTCGTACATTTTTAACCATTATTGTGTTTGTTAAAATTGATATTATTAATTTCACATGGAACTTTTATCACCTTCATATTGAATGTATTGCAAATAAAACAGGAAGCATAAACACCTTTATTTAATTAATTAACGTTTAGCAATTTTGGGAAAAGGGCAAATATTTAGAGGATGAAAATATGAACGACAGGGGTGATTATTAAATTTAATAAAATCATATTTTAGATCCATTTAAAGAGGCCACAAAAGTGGGAAAGTGGGACTTTTATTCTATCCAATTTATTCAATAATTTAATTTATCTAGATCAGCTCAAACTTGAAGAAAAATTTGTAGACCAAATAATTTTATGTTTTTCGAGATCAAAAAAATAACAAAAAATAATTTAAAAGTTTCTTCCATTTTTTATACATTTCTTCAAAAATACTTCCGAACTTTTAGTAAAGAGGCAGTTCCTTTATCAAAAGAACTCTCATAAATTGCAAGTAGCTGATCAGTTTAGGTGACCTTAGTAGATGCACCTTGCTGTCAATGATAGTAAAAAAGGGAAATCACACAAATTAATGTGTATGGTGTAATGGTAAGAAGGAAGAATTGTTTTTTTTCGCATTATTCTTGTATCACATTCACTTTTGTTGAAAAATTTGTCGGTCTACTGGAGGTATTTAAAAAAAATGTGTCCGTGTCCGTACATGGGAGTGTCCGTCCAGCAGAGAGTAATTTATTCTAAAAACATTTAAAAAGAAAGACTAAGAAAATTGTCGGTTGAATAGAGGTAACCACCTACGGAAAGTGTCCGTTGGTAGAGTTTTCACTGTATATGGAAGTAGTTCTTAGATTCTGAAAACTTTGAAATATAATTTTCTAGGAATTAATTGATACAAAAAGCTTATGTTTTGTAAGCTTATGAAAACGTATTTCCATACAATAGCAGAAATACATTTAGTTTTTAAAATATTTTTTAAAAATTGTAAGAACAGATTTTAAATTTCTGTATTATATTATAAAATAAATAAAGAAATTTAAAATCTTTTCTTTAAAAATAAAACAACAAAATTTAATTTTTATGACCTAAAGCCAAACAAACATCTACAACAAAATATATAAACAACAAAAAAGGTCAACAATACTTATTTAACAATTGTAAGAACATTCATAAAGACAACAGGCATTATTTGTAGACCAAATAATTTTATGTCCTTTGCAAAAAGTTATCTCACATGCAATATAGAAAACCAGAAATGTTATTATTTAAGAGTTAAAAACGACATTTCTATCGACGGTTTTGTTAAAACTATTACGAGAACATTTTGAGAATTTGATCTAGGCATTATTATCTCTGTCGTCAATATCGTTCCTTCGGTCTGACCTTGCTTGCAATGAACCAAAACAATACCTGAATTAATAGCTGGACAAAAACTGATTTGGTTTGATTTTTGTTCTCGCAATCGCTTTAAAATAATTAATTTACTTTCATTAAAGGCTTTTGAAAAAGTTTATTTAGCAATTAATTTCGGTACCAGATAATATAACCTATTTGATCGATGAATATACCAAATAGGTTGAGTTTTATTTGTCTACATCTGATATATACTGACCTGATTATATAAACATCCTTGATTTTGATGTCAGATGTACGAGAATATCAAAAGTATTTTAAAGCGATTTGAATAGATGAAAAAAAAATTATCAATTTCTTGAGAAAAGTATTGCTTTATTTAAATTTTTAAATAAAGTATTTAACTACAAATGCGACAACTCATTGATGTTATCATCTCTAGACTCCGGCAACCGTTAGCACTTCTTCAGTATTGACATTTCAACGGCTTGTCTTAAAACGACTACAATTGATCTATTCTATTAACTTTTTATTTCCTTTCTTAAGAGGATCTTTTTTTTCAACGAAATTTTCGAGCTGTGGTCGTCAAACTTTTATTACCATAGAAAATGTTTACTTACCCCGAACGACAAATTGCAAATTAAAATTTGTTGTTTATTTGGAGACACTCGTTATAAAGCCAAATGTAAATGTTTTCAATTCTTTTTGGCCGCAAACACTCCTAAGTGTTTCTATTATTTGCTCTAAATAAAATTTTCAATATTTTTATTATTATTATTGCTTTGGTATAACATTTTATTATTTTATTTACAAAAACATATTGTCGGTGTATGTTATCTGTATTATTTCATATTACAATCTTAAATGACACGTAACACTATTGAAACTTTTATTTCCAGAAAACCATAAAAAGTTTATTTTAAGTGTTTTTGGAAATGGAAAATATTTCCTTTTTTTATCTATAGTAAGTTTTATGTGCGGTAACAGACATCTAGACTACAGATTTAATTTAAAAATTTAAAATGCTCATTCTATTTTAGTATATTGAATTAAATACTTAGCTTACTTTATATTAATGGGCTTTGGATTTAATTTTAGTTAAATATATTCTGATTGAATTTTGTATTAAGTGTGTGCTTTCACAAAGAAAGGTTATAATTTCTTTCTTCATAAAACTTGGCTTTAATTTGTTTTTTTTTGGTAAATGTTTTATATTTCTATTTAAAACTTATATTTGTTTATGATGGCACATAAACCAATATAAGGAAAACAAAATAGAGCGTAAATAATTTGAATTCTTTTTTTCTTATTTATTTATTCCAAATACCAGCAAAGAAGTTTGCTTTACCCTACATTTGGTAGTTAAGTAAAAATGCAGGATAAAAGGTAAATGGGTAATTCCATGACAAATCAACCAAGGGGTGTAACTTACCTAAATGAATTGTGTGATTTTTCGTATACAAACAGCATATTATGAAATATAGAAAAATTTACGGTTCAAGGGAACTGGCTCCACTGCATCAAAACATATAAGTTTTTGAGAAATCATAAGAATATTCAAAAATGTACTTAATAAGTTTACGTTTTCAATAAAAGTATTATAAAGGGAAGTTAGATTTTAAGAGCCGGTATTGATTTAAAATAAAACACAATTTATTTAGGAAATTATCGTCATTTCTTTTTATTATGATAATATTTGTATGCTTCAATTATGTATGGAACAAAATATTGGCCAAATGGCCCCCGCGACCTCGGCGGCACACTTCCATCCGATGTTCCAAATTTTTAATGACAATGTGTGGCAATGTGGCAATGTCCTTTGCCACACTATCGCGAAAAACAGCAATGTCTTTCATTCAACGAACTAAGATGGCATTCACAGATGCTTTCACATTTCATACAGACCTGTATTGCTGAAATTAAAATATTGTTCATATTTAAAAAGTGTGAGGAAAAACAGCAGATACATTAAGCTTATTTTTTTGTATCTTGTTTTGCAATATTTTCTTTTGTGAGTTTAACTGTTGTTTTGACAAAATAAAATTTATTTATTTTTTATGCAAAATACATCCGAAAGTAAAAACAACAATAAAACTTTATATAGTTGGTTGACAAAAATAAATACATACATTTCTATGTAGGTGCACAGACACATATGTAGAGCGAGACTTATAGTGATATAGCCAATTTTTTTTTTTTAATTTATTTTAAAAATTATAAATAAAAAGTACATTAGTTTTTGAGTAATCTTATTTGAAATTTCAATTTTTAACAAGGTTTTATAAAATATTACTTTAAAACCTTAATAACAATAAACGCCACAAATAATTATTCTAATCGATAGAATTTATTTTTCAATCTGGAAACTTTACCTTTACTTTTTCAAATTTGAGAATCAGAGACTAAAAGTTTAACAAAACCACAATTTTTTTAAAATAAAGCTGGTCAATCAGTGGCTGCTATTCCTCGTCCTCGTGAACCGCAGAGCTTCCAGTAAGATCCACAAACATACATACTCCAAAAATTTTACTCTTTGCAAAATAGTTGGTTTTTCGTATTTAAGGGCTTGCTTGTAGTGCACTCTAGGTACTCTAGGGAGAATTGGCATATAATCTTTACACATGATTCGGGTTTAACGATACTTTGTTAACATGATCAAGCCCTAAACCATAGATGCCCAAAAATGCTTTGCAGCCATATTGGTGAGAGAATCTTGAAGTACAGTGCTATGAAAAAGTGAGTTCACAAATTTTTATTAAAAATTTAGTCACAAACAATTTTTTTGGTCTTTAAAAATATATAATAATGAAGTTCACACTTCATTTGCTATTTTTTAGTTAAAAGAAAAAGTGAGCGTAAACATTTTTATTAAAATTTAATACAAGAAATTGTTTTGGGTGGTAAAAAACTAATAAAAAAGCAGACCTGGGGGGTCTCAATTACATTTTGTATTTAATTACACCTATAATTACACAATTACATGTAATTGTAATTGATTTTTTTCAATTACAATTACACGTAATTGTAATTGAAAAAGAAGTAAAAATCAATTACAATTACATGTAATTGGAAAAAAAAATTTTTCATTAGGTAATTTAAAAAAAAACAAGTAATCATTACTTTTTTAAGTATTTATTGTCAAAAAAGTATTTAATTACAAAAATTATCAATTACATATTATAAAAAAATTTCAAACATAACAAGTATCCTATTTATATAATTAAACAAGGTGTTATATATAAAAATAAAACAGAATGCAACAAGTAATGTAACAAAAATAACATTTGAAACGAACATTGAAGTTCTGTTTGAACTTCACAATTATAACAACAACCTTATTTATTGGACTAAATAAGGCGTGCTTAAATAATAATATTCTGGTATGTGATGAAAACGGTCGTTTTTGATTTCGTTAAAATTGGAAATTTTAATAGTGATTTGTAAAGCCAAAGTCTTTCTAATCGATTAAGTTTATTAAGATAAGCCAGTCGTTACCATTTAATAATTTTCAGTTTAAAAATGTTACGAACACTTCCGAATTGAAATTTCAATAATGATCGAAATGAAATCGATCGTTTTTCATCACATACCTGATTGAAAAATAATTAAGACAAGGAACCAATTTAAAAAAATTTATTATTTGCTTTAAATAACACCATTTTTTCAAAATTGTCATCCGTTAAACATTGGCGCCTAGGTGTTAAAATAATACCGGCGAACGAAAATAGTCTTTCAACTGGTCCAGAAGATGTTAAGGGAGTGTTTGACCGTAGAAAGGCCAGTAGAATTGTAGGATATTTTTTGAGGCAAGTTAAAGATGAATCCTTATCGTGCAAATAAAGCTGAAGCTCACATTTTAAACTACTATCTTCTTCAAAATTGGATGTATTAATGTCTACAGAATATAAAATAAAAAAATATGAATTATACAGGTATATTGTATTTTTAAATAATTCAAAAGTCACATAATGAACTTTAGAAAGATATGTATAATTGAACTCTAAGTTTAAACCGACAAGTACCTTCTATGATGTCGTCGCCGAAATCGAAGACAGATGTAATATTTGATGTACTTGTTGTATCACCACTTTTGGGGGTATACAATTTGTACTTTTTGCAATAATCAATGAATATGTTTTCAATATCTTCCTTTGTCGTATTCGAGATGTAAGCAATAGCTTTTAACCATGTCAATTTAACGTTGGGGTGGGATATTGATGCAACAATTGCGTCATAACCTTCTTCAGTTAAATTAAAAAATTGCTGAAATCGTTTTAAAAGATTTTCTTGAAGCGTTATTATAACTTGTTGCAAAAATGTTAGGTGTTCACTTATTAATTTGTCTGTCTTTACTTTTAGTGTCACCAACGAAGGAATCAACATTCCGTAGTAAATATTTTGTTCGCCTTGCAAAAAATCTAAAATATCTGCAAAAGGTTTCATGACTTTGCAGTACTCTTTTAAATAAGCCAAATCCACTACGGTATACTTTGGTATTTGTAATTCAGTACAGTGGTCGTTCAAAAGCGATTCTTTAATCAAAATATGTTGGACGGAATCATACAATGAGTTCCACCGTGTAACACATGGAGGTTTGAGCGAAAATCCAAGAATCTGTTTTATAACCTCTGAAGATTTTGGCCTGTTTGCCTTTTTCCAAAGGGCATTACATTTTAAAAAAGCCTAAAAAGTAAATGCATGTATAAATTAAATATTAACGATGTTAGATCCCATCCGGCACAAATATGTTTTAAATTTAAATAACCCGAGTAGAAAAGTATTTCATAAACAGATATTTTTTCAAATATTTTTTTTTTTGAGTGTAGAATTTTTAATGATTTTTGCAATTGATTTTCATTTTTCTATTTTTTTTTTAGTTTAGTTTGGCCGGATAGAACGTTGTTTAGTAAAAATACCTGTAAGTGTGTGGAATACGCGTTCTTATCAGCTTTAATAGCACCGTTGAAGTCAGTACTTGCTACTAAATTTATAGTGTGACTACCACAGCGATAATGCTTCGGTAGGCAAGTTTCTTTAGCACCAAGATTGCTAAATTCTATTTCTTCATATTCATCAAGTTCATCGGATTCCGATGAGTCATTGTCCGATTCTATTAGTTGATGCGTTTCATCCAAATTATAAGCATTCACGCCGTACTCCTTAAAGGCTTTTACAAAATTAGAACCATTATCGGTTATAGTTGCAACAATATTAAATGGGCTTAATTCAAATTCATCATTTATTTGTTGAATTAAATCCGCAATACGATCAAACGTGTGGGACCCAGTGAATCTTTTACAGGCCAACGCAGCTGACATTCTTTTGAAATCATTATTTAACCAATGACACGTATATCCAAAAAAGCTCTTGTGTTTATTGGACCAAATATTAGCTGTCGTGGAAAAATATTTACTTCCGTTCATACTCTTTTTAATATTGGATTTAATTTTGTCGAACCGCTTGTGTAAATTATCCGAAATCACCCTGCCACTTGGAATTTTAAGACCTACACGATGTTCAAACATCCGTCGGAAATAAAGGTTGTCTACTATTGATAGTGGTGATGCCGTTTGGACAACAAAATTAAGAATATCCTCATTAAATAATTCTTGTTTAGATTCAACCCTCTTTACCGATGATTCAGTTTTTCTTTTTTTTACATAATTATCGTACTCTGATGGATGTTTTCTTTTAAGATGAGTTACGAAATTTGATGTCACACCTTTTGCTGCTTTAATAATTGTAGCCTTGTTAACGCAAAGAGAACACTTTGCATTCAATTTTTTTATTTTTGATCCAGACGATGATGCGACATCATCAGAACTCTTAACAAAAATTTAAAAATTATAAGTTTTATTAAAATTTAAGGAATGATACACAGAAAAAAATAGCATCAAAATAAAATCAATTAAAATATTTGTTAACATTTAATCCCAGTTCAACAATTTTTTTTTTATAATACAGTTAATAAGGTTTTTAATTTTTGAAACTTTGTGAATTTTTGAAATTTTCGAACATGTTGGGATTTTTCACAGGCATGAAATAACAAAACTTCACAATTTAAAAATCTCTATTTAACTTACTTGTATTTAAAATATTTCATTTAAAAGATAATTATTGTTTTCGGATGTAGAACTTGATGTGGTGCTACTTTGTGAAAAATTATCCATTTTTTTTCTAGCAAAACTATTTATTTTCAAAATTTATTTAAACTATTTACAACACTTTGTTATCAATTACACTTGTTAACACGACTTTCAATATGGAAAGGTTTTGAATAATGATGTTTATTTTAAATTTCTAAAGAGCGAAGAACTTGCAAAATCTAAATATTTTTTAATATCGAACAACAAACAACCTTAATATCGATGCAGCAACAACAACAAGAATGTATTACACAAAAACCGGTTATTAACAATCATTTTTTTTAGCTACTAGTAAAAGAGAAATGTGATGTATGGCCTTGGGTTGTTTACTATTTTTATGCATGCAAAAAAGAAAGAGTACAAAGTATTTTTTTGTTGTTTCTTGTTAAATTTATGTTTCGATATTTAATATTATATTCTAATATTTAAAAGAAAACGTTCATCATTCTACCGAACTTTGTACAACACATTTTAATAAATTCATAATTATTCTATAATTTTTTTTATACATCCAACAATTTTTTTTCATATAATTTAGAAAATCGTTTTAAGAATTTTAAGTTTTATTTTATGGTTTTAAAAATGTAATTGAATTTTGTTCAATTACAAGTAATTATTTGTTGATTAATTACAATTACAATTACTTGTAATTAGTAATTGAACATTTTCAATTACAATTACATGTAATGTGTATTTGATTTTTTTTAATTAACAATTACAAGTAATTGTAATTGACATTTTTCAATTACAATTACATTTTATTGTAATTGAGTTAAGTCCTTACTTTCAATTACAATTACTTGTAATTGTAATTTAGACTACCTCAATTACAAATTACATGTAATTGTAATTGTAATTGAAATGTAATTGAGATCCCCCAGGTCTGTAAAAAAGCAGTCAACACTGAATAATTTTTTTATCATTTTTTTACTTGTTAAAATGAAAAATGTTCAATAAATTTTGAAGCTTTAAATTCGACTTTTTAATTCTGTTTGAATAAATGTCAACACTGCGGCTAATCATGTGTACTCGTCGCTGTTTAATGGATGACTAAATTAAAGACCATAAAAATAAAAGAGATGGGGTTACAAACAATTATTTGATGAAATGGGCACCTACGCCCTAAACCCATCGATTATGTAGTATTTATTTTTGATAAAATTTCTGCAATATTCATGACTCTAAATGTCGAAGAGTGACTGACCAATCTTGAGCAAATATTGTTTTTAGTTCAGTCAGTGGTACTGGATTTGGCGCAATGCCAAAATGATACTTCTTTTGTGTACTTTTTGACCATTTAGGGTATCTAAATAACTAAGATGCTTGTATTCGAATCGAGGTTTCTTCGATGTTGAAGGTCCCGAATCTTCGCCGATTTTAAGGTTAGTCACTGTCTTCTATTTAATTTCTTTCAGTTTAAATTTCAACAAAACCAGCAACTTCGTTCAAAGGATTCGAATCTACATACATTCAAGGCTATTTCATCGTCATTAATTGCTTCTTCATCTGAATATTCGTCGACTCGATCAGGAGGAAGAATATTCACACAATTAATATACCCGTAATCATCATTTTTATTTGCCAATGAGACTTAGCACTAATATTAAGATATACATAAGCTTTGACCTTTTCTTGCTGTTCGAAAAATCGAACAGCGGAGCGAAATATTTTTTGTTTGTGCTTATGTTGTTATAGTTTAGAGTATCGATACTTAGGAAGGATTCTTTTCTTTCCATGGGAACTTCATTTTATAATTATAAAGTGGGACTAAAAATTAAAAATCACAATATATTTGTTTTTCAAACATGAATTGCAAAATAATACATTACACTTTATCATTTCTTATAAATAGGCTAAGTAATAAAATCTAAAACAAAATAAACATTAATGAAATTAATTCTGCAACTGTACTTTTAGGACGGTACTGCTAATAGTATAAACTAAATGTTATTTTTTTTTAGATAAAAAAAATGTGTTGCAATTGCCCAACGTGTTTCTATTTGGGTCGTAGTCACCACAAATATCACATAAAATATTTGGTGCTTTAGATTTTTATATTTTTTTAATTTCCATAAATATTTAATATTTTCTATGATGTAAACTTTTTTTAAAAACAAAATTTTACAAACATATCTAACAAACGAAAATCATTATTAGCAAAGCATTTGCAATCTGGTAGTTTTAAAAATAACTTTCTCAGCTTCGACGAGAATTGTAAAGAAAGACATTTGTGTTGCAATTATTTTACAATAGATAACACTGTTCTTTTTTTTAATGTTGGTTATAAAAATTATACAAGTAGCACAACATTAAGCCAATAGCTATAAAACAATTTCCCATCAAATGAAAATCTTATAGTTTTTGTGCGGCTTACACTCATTTTACATAAGAACACTTTGCATTTGCACTTGCGCAGTAACCTCAGAAAAAAATAGACACATTTACCAATGAATGTCTTGCAAAAACTTACGGCTTACGGCAAGTTAAATGCTTTTACAATAAAAACAAATTTAAAAACTTTCGCAGAGAAAAAACTAGAACAAAAGGTAGCTGTTTATTATTGCAGTCGACTGCGCAAAAATAATGGCAAAAAATTAATATTACCAAAAGCAGCAATTTTCCGCCTGGTTGGCATAGAATTCGTCTTTGTTAATGTTGTTTAAGACTTTTTTTACAACACTGCTGTTCAAAGTGGCTGACACTTGAACGAAAGAAATGGCAACAGACTAAAAATTATAAAAAAAGCAAATTTTTTAAATTTAAAATAGTGGTAATGAGTTTTAAGATAAAGATCTTTAACTTTCTGTGCACACAAGCAAGGAGAGCATTGCGAGAAGCAAGACAGTAACTGCCACAATAAGTGAATGTATTACTTGAGGCAGCTTTTAGCCATTTCCTCAATAAAATAAACTCTAATACAGCCGCTTATAATTATTTATTAAACTTCAAATATTTCAAGATTTACATACGAAATTATGTACTTTTCTTTATTTAATTAAAAACTTTAATTAAATCCCTTAATTAACTAAAACATGATTGTATGTTGGTTTGCACTCTGTACACTCACTTGTAGCTTCAGGCATTTAATATTCCTTTTAAATTTGTTTGATTTTATGTTGTTGAATTAAAGTTGTTAAATGCTTTTAATTTTTAATAACGTTTGCATTGTTGTGTATAGTTAATTGAATTTGTTGAATAAAAGTTTTTCATTGCTCACCATTTTCATTTAGTCTTTCATTAATTGAATGCTCACTTTTAGGGGTTTTAAAAAAATAACGCCTTTTTAATTTGTATATTTTTTTTCGATTTGTTTATTAGAAAGTACAAAACTTATTTGTTACATGAAAAGTTTTCCTTCATTGTGTTTCATTTTTGTGTAAACATTTGTACACCTTTTTTTTCAAGGGGGGAACAGGTAGGTTGTGCGGTTGAAGTTCATTCATAAAATCCAAACAACTCTTATTATTGTTTTACTTAGTTTTTACTTTTTCTATTGTCAGACCTTTTATTTTGTTTTTTTTTCTACTCTAAAACAATAAAGACAGGTGTTTAGTTTCTCACAGAATATTTTGACGAAAATTTTAAACTCAAATTGTATTCGAAGTATAGTACAAATATCAATGAAAATACTATGGTTCGTTTCAATACACAAACACTTTAAAATGGAATTTAATTTTAAATATAAATTAAAATAGTTTCTATTACTTAGATATATACAAACTGTTTAATAACTTTACTTTTTTAGCATATTTATTCTTTGTTTTTATACCCTTCACACAGTGAAAAAGGGTATATAAAGCTTTGTCATTCCGTGTAAAATTTCTACAATTTTGATTTCCGACCCCATAAAGTATATATTTTCTGAAAGCTTATGAATAAGGGAGTCAATTAAGCCCTGTCAGTCTGTCCGTCTGTCCGTGTTAATGTTGAAATCAACTTTTTGAAGCCCCCCCCAGAAATATTCGGGAGTAGATCGGTATTGCAAATCAGAAACATCGGTACATAAACAACTGAGATATGAGCAAAAACCCACGACCACCTCGATTTTTTTTTCACAAAAACAACATACAACAACAATATACATACATACAAACGTGTATACTGGTTAGAGAAAACGTGGCATCGAATCCCAGCTGAGCCAAAAAAATTTTTTTTTTTATTTTTATATTTTTTTTATATTTTTTTTTAATATTTTTTTTATTTTTTATTTAAAATATTATTTATATTTTTATTATTATTTTTTTTTAATATTTTTTTTTTGTTTTATATTTATTATATATATTTTAATTATTTTTTTAAGATTTTTTTTTTAAATTTTTTTTTATTTTTTTTTATTTTTTTTTTTTATTTTTTTTTATATTTTTTTTTATTTTTTTTTTAACATACATACGTAAATTTATAATTTTACAATGGGATGTTTTTATATATGTATGTATGTTTTTTATATGTATGTACGTATATCTTATGGGATGAATGGTGATACAAACTACTGTTATTGCATGACTACTCGTTGTGAAGGGTATATAAGATTCGGCATGGCCGAATATAGCGCTCTTACTTGTTAATTTTTTTTTGTTGCAAAATTGCGATATCTGCATACATATATATAGTATATAAAAGAGTAACTAAACCTGACTGATTGTTTCATCATCTCACAGCTCAAAGGCAAAGAGCTAAAGACATGGAATTTCGACAATGGGTTCCTCTTTAGATGTGTCGGTCCACTAAGAAGGTATTTTTGCCAATTTAAACTCTAAGGAGGAACAAAGGGTAAGAACGGGTAACCTTATATCTCTCACCAAAACGGTGTCACTTAAACTCCACTTGACAAATAGCGTGTAGCAAAGTACCACGAAAACTAAAAATCACACAAAATAATTTTAAAAAGTATTGTAATCTACTTAAAGTGTTCATTGACAGGCCTTTTTTCGAAAAAAAAAACGGGTAACAATTATAATTTGGTACCTCTTGGTTACAGTATGTAACTTCGAAACACACGAAGCTAGAAAAAAAATTAAATTGTATAAGTTAAACCCCAAAAAATATTAATTAAATATAATAAGGGGTGAAAAGTGTCACTATATTTTGTACTTTTTTAATTTCCCAATATTATTCAAAGAGACATAACTTGACAAATATTATCGTCTATTAGAATATGGAAAATATTTTAGGTAAAATTTTTTGAAACTCTTAGGACAAAAAATGTCCGAAATGGGGAAAATATGAATAATGTTCAATTACAGAGCCAATCAAAAGAAAAATTATTATAAAGATTTCACCACACATGAAAAATTATGTTATTTAGTTAAAATTAAAACGCATTTATAGCATAACTGAGGTTAAATTGTTTTTTTTTTTTGACATTTTCTCATTTTAATGGTATTTTTTTGCATATGCTTTTAAAAGGTACAAGAACAAAGAACCCTACAAGAATTAGTCTAATAATGTTAAAACACAACTTCTTGGAGTTCAATATCACAATTTCTTGAAATAATCGAATCTCCATACTTTTCTCTCAATAATTCAATTGTTGCATTTGCTGTTTGGCACGTTGCCCGTCTTGAAATGTTTTCAAGATCAACTTCTTTCAATTTCTGCCATACAAAATTGGTTATCATCGATCTATATCGCTTCCCATTGACAGCAGTGTTGTTACCAGCAATGGTGTAACCAGCAATGGTTTATTTACCTTACCACTCAGATGAAATTCAGCCTTGATTTAGTGGAAAAAGTGACCGAAAATTGGACTAATCGAATTCGTTCTAGCAGCAGATGTCGTGGAGGCCACTTGAATAACGTTTTATTAAGAACTTAGTTGTATCGATTGTACTTCACACTAAATAAAAAACCTTTTAAATTTTCTTAACAATAAGTGTGTTTTCTTTAAAGAAAACTGACTCTCGCGAATTCTTAGTGTGGTGGAGTTTGTGTAGTAGTTTTTGTTGTATTTTTCAGTTTGTTTTATGAGTGGATGCGTGGCCAGTGAGAGAGTTGGAACGTGCATGAGATATCGCCACAAACAAGCTAACCGGAAACCTCACTGGGCAAAAACGGTTTCGTAACATAAATGAAAAACATTTTATTTTAAAATATACACAGAATTCTGAACGTAGGTACTAATAATTTAAGTTTACTTTAAAGATTATAATAAACGACGGAACGTTACTTTTGTTATTTGTATAGCAATTTTTGTATTTTTCTAAATTTCTAAATGTAAAATTTTGCATCTCATGAGCATTGATCTTGGCTGAGATAGAAGATATGTGCTCAATATATCCTTTATATTCTTTTAATTTTTCTGGGTAAAATGAATCAGAGAAACATGTTTTCTTTAATTATATAACGAAAAAATATTTAGCAATCAGAAAAGAAGTTGAGTATTCAATAAATAAGAAGAACTGCGATTCAAGTGACCTCATTAAATGTTTACTTTATATGTTATTCGGTTTGTTTTAATAAAAAATAAATACATATTAAATTTTCACACAAACTGATCGTTTGGGTTCTAAAAACAGCATATTAATATAATGAGAATAAAAGCTTCCGTTTTTTAATTTTACTTATACCGACATTTATCTATGAAAAAAATGTTTATATTTGATTCAATAAAACGATGGAAATTTACGAATTGTTTTATTTAATTTGTATAAAAACTCTTTTTATACCCGCCACCAAAAAAATGGTGGGGGTATATTCATTTTGACATTCCGTTTGTAACACATCGAAATATCCATTTTAGACCCCATAAAGTATATATATTCTGAATCAGGGTTTGATTTGATGACGATCTAGCTATGTCCGTCCGTCTGTCCGTCTGTCCGTCTGTTGAAAGCACGATAGAGGTCGCACCGAAATAGCTAGGGGGCTCAAATTTTGCCAGAATCTTTCTTATAGACAAGGTCTGTTTGGTATTAAAAATGGGCTAAATCGGAATATTAGGAAGAGAGTTATAGCTCGAAAAGCAAGAGTAGGTCGAAAAAACCGTGTCCTACGAACATCGAATAAAATGGAATTGTGTCCAAACGGATTAACGTAGACTCATGAAACTTCGAATATATATTTCCTGAGTAAAAACAATATTATGCCCCGAAAATTATCTAAATCTATGCATTAGGAGAGGAGTTATCGATCAAAATGTACGAAAATTTATAACGCACAGTGTATTTTTCGGTATATTTAAAAACAAAAACGTCATAAAAGCAACAAAATTAGATGTACGACCCTGAAATTTTGCACACATGGCTGTTTGGTCAAATGCTTTGTTAAAACGGAAAATCAATGTGCCACACCCACTTTAACGCCCACCTCCCATATAACGTTTTACCCAAAATTCATATAATTTCTCTATTAATAAAGATTTTGGAATATTAAAGGACTATATTGAAACACCTTAGTTGTACTCATTAGCGAGAATAACTTTGACACGCCTACTATAACGCCCACTTTTCACGTTATCTACCGTTAATGAAATTTAAAAGCTCAAAAAACCGCCAAAATTAGAGGTACGAAGATAAAACTTGCTACGTATATCCCCCTAGGCACTGTCATTACTGTGCCAAAAAATTAAGGTGCCACGCCCACTTTTACGCCCACCTCCCATATAACGTTTTACCTAAAATTCATATAATTTCTCTATTAATAAAGATTTTGGAATAATAAAAGACTACATTGAAACACCTAGGTTGTACTCATAAGCGAGAACAACTTTGACACGCCTACTATAACGCCCTCTTTTCACGTTATCTACCGTTAATGAAATTTAAAAGCTCAAAAAAGCGCCAAAATTAGAGGTATGAAAATAAAACTTGCTACGTATATCCCCCTAGGCAATGTCATTACTGTGCCAAAAAATTAAGGTGCCACGCCCACTTTTACGCCCACTTTCCATATAACGTTTTACCCAAAATTCATATAATTTCTTTATTAATAAAGATTTTGGAATAATAAAGGTCTATATTGAAACATCTAAGTTGTACTCATTAGCAAAAACAACTTTGACACGCCTACTATAACGCCCACTTTTCACGTTATTTACCGTTCATGAAATTTAAAAGCTCATAAAACCGTCAAAGTTAGAGGTTTGATGATCAAATTTGCTACGTATATCCTTCTAATCAATGTAATTGTTGTGCCAAAAAGTTTAGGTGACACGTCCACTTTAACGCCTACCTCCCATATAACGGTTTATCTTAAATTCATGTAATTTCTCTATTGACAATGTTTTTTGGAAAATAAAGGACTATATTGAAATATCTAAGTTGTATTTATTAGCAGAAACTTTATTGACACTCCTACTTTAACGCCCACTTTCATTGAAAGACTACATTTGCGAAAGCATTTTAGTAGCATATCGAAGTATCTGATGGTCCAAATTTTCAATGACAATGTTGATGCTCAATTGTTGGGCATGATGATGAGGCGATGTTGACTGCTCTTTTGCCACACTATCGCAAAAACAAGCAGTGGTTCCCATTCAACGAACTAAGAAGGCAGGATTATGTTGATCAAAAGAATTACGAAGTGCATAAAATGCATTTTGTTTTGAACGCCCATTTTCATAAAAAAACCTGAATATTAAACCTGAAAATTAATTTACAAATAATTAATTAATAATTAATAATAATGAATTTTCCTGAAGATGCTACACGAAGGAGTAGCGAAATATTGAGAATTTAAATACAAAAATTGGATATTTAAATATGAAAATTTAAAAAAGGAGATCAAATAAAATAAATAATTAAACCTGAATAACTTTAACGCGTTGCTCATTTAGGTATCTTTCCACTGTTCAAATTAAGTTAGTCTGAGATTGAGAAATGTCAAATGAAATGCAAAAAAAAACTTGTTGCTTATGTGTGGTTCACCTTCAACAGGGGCCTTTAAAAATTAACCACCCTCTATAAAGAAAGTAATACATATTTTATTTTAAAGAGATTATTCAGTGATTAACAAAATAATAAATAATGTACTTTAAATGTACACAAAATTGGTGGTGGGTATAAAAGATTCGGCACAGCCGAATATAGTGCTCTTACTTGTTATTATTAAATTTTCAGTACAAAGTGGCAATGTTTCTAGTTTTCTCTTTAAATATTTTTGTGACGAACTAAAATTATTTAAAAAACATTTGGTATCCAAACTTTAAGCCAACAAGGCAACTATACTCAGACAGTTTATAACTTGAATATGTAAAGAATAACACAAAAATGTAAAAGATTTTTTTTAAGACCAATACATTGACATGTGAAAACAATTTCGACCCACAACGGCTACTCTTGAAGAAACATGCTCTAGAGCTTCTGACCGTATTCTACGAATAAGTCTCAACATAAACCAACAACGTGACTTTACGTGGCCTCAGGCATAATAAAAAAAACCATTTTCCAAAATCAAATTATTGCTAAACTTAAATTTTATTTAATCAATCGTTAGAATCGCATTATGAAACATTGCGCCATTTTGCTGAAATCAAATCTCGCGCAGATCCATGTCGTTCATATTTAAAAAAAAAACTTTATCATAGTCCGGTAACGATATTCATTTACTGCAGCGAGCTCCGGAAATAAAATCTGATGATGCTACCGGGTTGCAAAATGTACCAAAAAGTGTTTTTTTTATTGCTGAAGGGAGGATCTGTAGGTCTGTTGTAATTTGTCTTCACTCAATACATAAATAGTTAGCTAATGAACAAGTTAGGTGAGAAATAATTTTGATCGCTGATATAGCTGATTTTAAAGTTCATTTGAAAAATTTGGTAGCGCTGTTGAAGCGTCACTCTATCCATGAAGATTCGCCATAGTATTCTCAACACAGAGCTCGATATAAAGTTAAAACTTCTTTATCATATGAATCTAATTTTCTAACGTAACATTTTTATACCCGCCACCAAATGAATGGAATCGGGGTTTCATTTTAAAAAGATATTGTTATATCCGTCCGTCTGTCTATCTGTTGAAAGCACGATAGAGGTCGGACCGAAAAAGCTAGGGGTTTGCCAGAATATATCTTATGCACAAGGTTTATTTGGTATTGAAAATGGGCTTAACCGGAATATTAGGAAGAAAGTTATAGATCGTAATGCCAGGGTAGGTAAAAAAACAATGTCCTTCCAACATCGAATAAAATGTAATTGTGTCCAAACGCATTGACGCAGAGTCAATATAGATCAAAACGTACGAAAATTTATACCGCGCTGTGTTTTCAAAATTTTAAACGTAACAAAACTGGAAAAATTGGATGTACGATTCTGAAATTTTGCAAACATGGCTTTTTGGTCAAATGCTTTGTTGTAACGAAAAACAAATGTGACACGCCCACTTTTACCCCCACCTACCATATAACGTCTTAACTCAAATTCATATAATTTCTCTATGAATAAAGACTTTGGAAGAATAAAGGACTATATTGAACTCTCTAAATTGTATTTATTAGCAGAAACTTTATTGACACGCCTACTTGAACGTCCACTTTCTTTGGAAGACTAAATTTACGAAAACATTTTACTAGCATATCAAAGTTATACAAAGAAAGTGATACATATTTTAGTATAAAGAGATTATTCCATAGCGACTACTGTTAAAAACGAAATAATGAATTCTCTGCTATGAAAGAACATCAAATTGGTGGTGGGTATAAAAAATTTCGCACAGCCAAATATAGTGCTCTTACTTGTATTATTTTTTTTTTTCTATATGGAATTATCTGTGCTGAATAATTTTTCTCTGTTTTTTTTACTATTTATGTAGAGTTGAACCGTTAAACTCTTTTAGGTTCATCAATAAATATAAGAGATGAAAAATCATACGACTGGCATGGCATGGATTTGAAATTAATATGCACACTGATGTATAAAAAAATAAGTACTGCAGGAAATTTTCATTGGAATCAAACAAAAGTAGCAGTTGACGTGCTACGGTCTAAGTCCAAAAAGTGAAAGTTTACTAGTTTTATAGTATCACTTATTTTTAATTTTTTTATTCGATTAGTATTTAAATTTATTTATTTATTAAAGTCTAAAGAACAATTTTCCTTATAGACTAATGAAAAATAAAATATATAAATGCATTTAGAATTGCCCTATAGACATTGGAAATAATCTAAAGCGTTCAGGATGGCTTAAGAATATAGCAATTTTTTTGAAATATTCTTGAAGCAGAAGCTATTTTTGAGATCCTGAAACTATTATTTTATAGAATAAATAGTTATGAAAAAATCCAACAAAAATGTCTGAAATTTAAAAATGTACATGTAAGTAATTTTGATAAATTCCTAGCATCAAAATGTTTTTGTTTAATGTTTTATTTTTTATAAAAAATATTTCTAAGTTCTATAGTTTTGTGACAAGTTCATTGTTTTGCATTTGAAATTCATCTTTAACGATAATCGACAATTTTTCCTATTGACTTAATTAACAACCCCTTTTATTCAAAATCTCACATTTTTTTTTAAATATAATTTTTAAATTGCTCGTTGTATTTCAACAGGGGTTGCGTAGTTGATACAAAATTAATAATTGATACCATTTAGTTCTTAAAAGTACAGTACTACATATTCACTTTTAACTTAACTCACAAGCTAATTTTGATTAGTTTACAAATGTGTAATAGATTATATGTGTAAGTAGAATACGGAAAAGTTCTCCCCTGAAAATTTGGTAAAAAGTAGAAAATGTAATTTCTTAAGTCAAAATCAATATATAGGTTAGGTTAGATCCGGCAGCCGCCCGAAGGCATAGCTCTCTTGGGTCCTCCGAGGGTCCCGTTGTGATACCGTAGGCACCAACGCCCGTTTGTCTGTGTCCTCTGGCCGTCGTTTCTCAGCCATCCTGTCCTGTTTATGAAGGTGTGGATCTTTTCGAGATCAACTTCGGAAAGACAAGTTTTACTCACAAGTATTCGCTGACCTAGAATCTGGCGTCTCAGGTCCCCGAATGCAGGACAATTACAGAGAAGATGTTCAGTTGTCTCCTCCTCTTCCTCGTTATCACAACTTCTGCAGAAGTCGTTGTAAGGGATACTCAGCCTTTTCGCATGTGTACCTATAGGCCAGTGTCCGGTAATGACTGCTATGAGGTTCCTAAGGTGGATTCGGGGCATATTCACTGCATATTGCATCCTATGCACATCCATGTAAGGCCAGATCTTTCTGGTTTCCAATCAAGTGGGCTCTCTCACCCATCTCTCCTTGGCATCCAAATAGAATTGATGCGAGATTAGCTGCTTACCCTTCGATAAGGGAATACCCAAAGCATAACTGGATTCAACCGAATCTAAGGTGGTACCGGCTTTTGCAAGTGCATCAGCTCTATTATTACCATCAATATCCCCATGTCCTGGAACCCACACAAGTGTAAAATCAATATATATATATTGTTATTATTTTTATCATTGAAATCATACTTAGAAAAATAATTTTATAAAGGAGGTGGCATTTGTTTGATTTTGGTCGAACTTGGAAAATAAATTGACAGCAACATTGTTTGCATTGTGGCAACTCTGCTTTTTCGCTTTTAACTTTCAATATATCAAACTGAACAAAAAAAGGTAAGCCACAAAAAAAAAACGAATGTTTCTTAATAGTTTCTAACATTTATTTCAAGGACAATTACATTTTTTTTTTTTTTTCAAATTTCGTTAATGAAGAGAAATAGTTAGCCTTGACTGATGACCGCTTGTAAGTCCGTTGCGTATACTGGTGCGAAATATGCCCTATTTAAAAGTAATGTAAAAAAATTTTCAATAACTAAACTGTTTTTGAGAAACTAAATTATTCATTAGGTAGTCATGATAAAAAATTTTTGCTCACTTTGCTTATTTTGAACTGCAGCGGTCAAACTTATTGTATAAAATATATTTTTTCCTTTATTAATTTTTTTATTTTTACTTATTTACGAACTTTATAAAAAAAGATTTTTCAAGTCTTCAAACTTTTTTTTCTACAAAATTCAAAACTTTGCTCAATGACTTCTCAAAAACTGTTAAATTTTTTTTACTAAATCCTTAACCGATTTTAATAACAACTCCTTAATCGCATATAAAGCCAAGTACACTTTAAACGTTTTAAGCATATTTTTAGTTACATTTTACATATTTATTTCGTTGCGCATAAAGGTTTAAACTTCAAGAATTATATTACATTATTATTGAAAGAAAATTGAATTCTTACAAGTATTTACTGCAGTGAGTTTATCTACAGATTCAGGACTAAAATCATTATAGCGCGAAAAAAGCAACTAAGGAAAATACATAAGAGTCGCAAGGAGCCACATTCTAACTACACTTACGTATAGACACAGACACATAAAGTTATGAAAAGCTTATTTTTTGTTATATCTTTTTCTGGGTAAAACTTGCCAGCAGAAGTAGAAGAAAGCAAGTAGGAGGTTTTATATTTATAGATAGTAAATAGAATTTGTAGAAAATAGAATTTAGATAAATTGGCTTCTTACAATAAGCTTAGCATTTAGAGAATAAAAAATTATAAATTTTCGTTTTTCTTTTCTTTTGTAAATCCTGATAAAGTTCTTGCATAAGAAGGACATAAAGTGCATTCGTATAATTTTCCATTAAAAAAAAGTCAAGTCAATTACAAAAAAAAAGTCAAAAGATACGAAGTGTTGAAAGAAGGATTTTCCTGTTTTTGAAATCTTACAAATGAAATCTTTTGAAATATTTTAAAGCAAGTAGATACTGACTGGTATTGTTGTAAAATTGTAAGAACCAAAGAAGTAGTAGGAGCTTTCATGCCAAATAATACTATAAATCCTTATCAATAAGGCTTTTAATCAACAATTCGTACATTAAATTTAGCAACAGTTTAAATTTTTTCTGATTTTATATATTTAACATTGTTGTCTAGTTGTAGTTGGTTGTTGTGTATTTGCAGCAGAAACTAGTTTCTTTCAATTCACAACGTGTTAAATGGCAAAGGAAACGGAAACTAAACTCCTAAAGGAAGTTAAAGGAGGAACAGAAAAAAAATTTAAGAAAGCATACAAATACATGCAGAAAATAAGCTCTAACAAAGGTTTTGCCAACATAATGCAACAACAAAATTTATTTATACTGAATGAAATGGTTAACAATTAAACGAAAAACTAGAAACAGAAGTGTTAAATGTAATCATAAGCCATTTTGTATCTGCACGGTTTCGCTTAAAGTGTTTTTTTTATAAATAAAAATTTTTAATTTCTTTTAATAGCTTAATATTTAAACGTAATTAATCATACCCGTTAATGCAATACTCTATTTTGCATTACTAAAAGTTTTCCTAAGTGACATATTTTTTGTGTGCGTGTGATGTGTTTGCTTATATAAATTTTATTTTTTACCATTTTTTCTAAAAACATGAAAAATCCATTATCCATTATAGCACTACTATGTAAACTGTTTTTTAATGTTTGACGGAGCGTATAATGATTTAAAGTGAACTGTTTACGATATCGCAGTTTGCAAAAAATAAATACAAAAAACGTATGAGTTATATTAAATAATAAATATATTTTATACGCCTTGACTAACGGATAAATTATAGGGCTGAGTAAAAGGAATGAAGGTAATTAAGTAGTTTATAAATTAATTATTATACCCTTCACCAGTGGTAAACAAGGATATATATAGCTTTGTCATTCCGTTTGTAATTTCATTCATAGAATCTTAATATCAGCATTATGTTTATCATCACCAACTCGCAGATTAATTACCTCAATAGCTTTGTGAGTCCCATTACTTAAATCTTTAGATCATTGCTGATCAAAGGCATACCCCTCTCACGCATCCTCAAAGAAGTGTATTTAGAGATATTAAATTCTGAACGAATAAGGTCCAACAAGAAGTTTTGCCTCATAATACCATACTTTTTATTAGAAGGCCCTGTATCAAATAACTGTTTGAAAAAAGTAGTGGTAACACTTTAATTGAGACAGGTATTTATCAACTATTAACATAACCTTAAAATTGTAGAATGCTTTTAAGCAAAAAAAGCTGGCTGTAGAATTAAACTACTGTTGGATAAAAAATCCAATTATATTATTATTATTGTTAGACTATTAAATTTAGATCCACAATGATACATTCAAATTATCCTACGATTGCCATTATCCGCCATTTGATGTAATACTTAATAGAACTTTCATCACTCCATTTAAATATTCAATTTGTACGGTATTAAGTATACAAAAATTAAGATTTTATCATCAAACTACTTAAAACACATTTTTGTATTATTAATCATTAAAAAAAGCGTGATTTATAAACGATCAGTTGTACTAAAATAACTATTAAGTGTTTTAAAAGTTTGGTAATTCTATGTTGACATTACAATGATATTGTAATCCACATTTTATGCTTAATAATGCACAGTACGGTTAACAAGAGTATTTTTAGAAGATAAAGCACATTAAAATATAATCACCAATTATAGTCTAAGAAAAATTTCTAAAAGTCTTTAATACTTTTTCAAGTCAAAAAAATTTAAAACTAATTCAAATATTACACAAATTTTTACTAAGTACTGTGTTTCATTTACCATGTAGTATATAATAAGTAGCCAATTACTGTCTTGGTTGTTTTAAGTTATAAATCATTATATAAGTTTTAATTAACTAAAACCAAAGAAAAAATAAATTTATATATGGAAACCGAAAAGCAAATGCTTCTGAAACTTGCCTTTACAAATCGTTTGAAAACAAAAGAAAAAATAAGTTTTCATCTTACTGTTAACTAAAGAGGTAAAATTATAGGACATATTTTAGAACGTGATAATAAATTTTACCCCCTTATGAAAATTTTAAAGTTTTTGTATTCAAAAAAGTGTTTTCGAATTAAATTTTTATTTTGTCGAATTTTTCTATTTAAACTAATATTTAAATTTTAATCAGGCTTGAGTTCATATTAACATTCTTTATTTTTACAAAGAATTTTTTAATTGTGATAAATGAAAGAATAACTCTGAAAAACTATATTTTTACCGACACCAGCTGAGTGGAATACATTTTCGAAACCAGCTGCAATTTCATCATCAGCACTCTCTGATCGGTGGTTACATGTTGGTTATAAATATCTACAAAACTTAACATTTTAAATTACAAAAAATGGAATCAAAAAGAGTGTTAATAAAAATAAATAAAGGAGATTATGTAAACAGATTATTGAATAAAAAGATGCAGATACATCCAGGTTGTCCATACGCATTGGTTTACTGCAGAGCCAACAGTAGTGTTTTGTTTTCCACTTTTGTTGTCTGAAGCATATCTATATAAATAGAGGTGAAACTCTGTCTGTTTGTGTGTGTGTGTGTGTGTGTGTCTGTTAGCTACAGCCTCCGAAACCGTAAAGCCGATCGGACTGAAACTTTGGCAAGTTGTTGTACACATTCCAGGGAGTGTTTATGGGTGTTTATGGGGGGCCGGGGGGTCTTTTACGCCCATAAAAAAACTTATCATTTTAAGCTTCTTGCACTGGACCGATTTTGCTGAAACTTTTCACTTATATTGAGCTTTACAATTACGTGTATAAAAAGGTGAGCAGGGCCACGCCCATAAAGAAAGTTATTATATTGAGGTCTTGTACTAGATCGATTTTTCTGAAACATATATTGGCTGTCATGTTTATACAATTTCGTGATTAGAAAAGTGGGCAAGGCTACGCCCATAGAAAAATTTATAATTTTTAGTTACTTCCACTGGACCGATTTTTCTGAAACTTTGCACACATATTGAGCTGTCATGACTGTATAATTTCCTGATTAGAAAAGTGGGCGGAGCTACGCCCATAAAAATGTTATAATTTTTAGCTACTTGCACTTGATATTCAATTAAATTTCAGAATGCATTTTTATTCATTAAGGGGCGTAGCAACGCGCGCCGGGCTTGGTTAGCATAACATAAAGAGTGAGTTTAAGGTATTGATTCTTTAGGAGGTGCGTCTACGCAGTCTACACCTACAATATTTTTAATCATTTACCCTAGTAGCAAAGTCAATTTCTGATTATGTTCTCTGCATTGTAAGTGAAGTGAAAACCATTTTTTAAATATCTTGATCATTGGAAAAGTAGAAATGCGTTTGTAGCCCTTATATCTTGTATTCTATTAAATAACAACAAAGGCCATAACAATTTCGAACATATTAATTTTTACCCATAAATAAACGGACATGTGGTAAAACAAGTTCTCCATGAATCTGACTTAAAGTTGGTTATGTGGTGTTTTTGGTTTTACTAAATACATACGGTATGGCTTATGGGGTGGTAAAATATTTTCAAAATTGAAGTTGCATTTACATGTACAACTGGTAAATGTTAGCCCAGCGTCCACGTGTTTGCTACAAAAACCAAAAAACAACTGAATAAAAGTTGTTATGATATTAGAAGATATAAAAAAACAATTCTAAATGAAATAGAATTATAAAAGAAAATAAAACGAGAAGG
This sequence comes from Phyto melanocephala, assembly GCA_941918925.1. Lineage (NCBI taxonomy): Eukaryota > Metazoa > Arthropoda > Insecta > Diptera > Rhinophoridae > Phyto > Phyto melanocephala. Next base: position 51,590,013 of record OW799234.1, read on the forward strand.
TTAAAATTTACCACCTCCTCCTCAGTTAAAGGTTAAAGTAGATATATTCATACTTGAAATTTTACAAAAAGTTTATAAAGGTCCTAGGGACCTTTAATAGAATCTAGACATAACAAGTATATTCCAGGTAAATGAAGTTAAAAATTTAAACTGAGAGTTGACCAAGGTCATCTCAAGTAGATTCGCATATAATAATTAATTTTGAAATTCACATTAGGAAGATCATAATTAAAAAAGAAAGTCAAAATGTAATAGAAATGGCATTATAATGTAATTAATGAAAATTGCTTGTCAAACTGTTACTTTTAATACTATTGCATTACATTTTTGTGTCAAGTTGTATTTTTGTGAAATATACTGGAATGACTGAAAAACTTAATTTCGTAAAAAACACGAGTTATGGCCGTTTTACTTGTGACCATCAATATTTGTTTTTCTGCTTTAAAATAGAGTACACTCTTTCAAGCTTTCAATTATAGCAATTAAATTCATTGGACAAATTAAATATTTTGTTCAAAGAACATTTATATAACACGTCAATATAAAAAATTCCAAAGTTCTATTGCAAAGACGTTTTGTTTGTATAATTTGCAGTTCATTAAAGGTTTAAAGTAGGGTAAAAGCCATAACAAATATTTGAAAATTATATACTGCTCAGTAGTGCTTTTGAAGGTTAAAAATAAGGTTGTTGAGATTTTTGCTGACAAACTCTTATCAAAGCCCTTTTTAAGTTTTTATAAGTTTTTAATTAGACCGCTAATATATAAGTGAATTACTAAATTAAAAATATTTTTTGTATACTTATACTTAAGTAGTGAATAAAACTACGCATAAAACCAAACTTTAAATTTTCTAAGTTAAAAGGAAATAGAATAAAGAAAATCTATGTGGAGTAAATCGAACATCAATTTCATTTTCGGGTTTGATTGCAAATTTCAATTTATGTCTTTCAACCAAAAACAAAAAACATTCATTATTCCTTTTTATTGGAGAAGCGCTTTTATTCAGATTTTAGCTGTGAATTAGGTATTAAGTTTACAAACGCATGGAGTTGGAATTTTTGATATAAAAAACCCAACTACATAACAACAGGTTTTTTTTTGGTTTTTAATATTCATAGTAAATAAGTTATTTGTAGAAAGAAAGTAGGCCATATACGACCTTGTTGTGTAGTTAAGACTTTAAGATGAAAAAAAATTTCAGCGTAATATGTTTAATGAAAAAAATTGCTGAAATTGATATCCTAATTAACCGTCTTCAAAATAACTAAAATATCCTCTGACTGACTTTGGTAGTTAAAGCAAAGAATAAGGAAAGATTTTGAATACTGGCGCCCTATCTTGTAAGAAAATTAACTTAAGGACTTTCCAAATAAGTAAATCTTTAATATTTTATTTTACCGCGGAACTTAATCCACGCATATAATCACGTTACAGTACATCTACTGCTTCACCAACTACTGTTTAATATTTATGTAGATACAATCTGCATTCATGCCACACATATACTTTACTTTGGTTTTAAACATTTTTGCGTATACGTGAACAGTTACCACAGTTACTTCATTTAAACACTTTTTCATAAATCGATGCCCTTATAACTTGTACATGCAATAACAGCAACAATGCTGTGATTTTTCACTCCAATACAAGGTAAACAAGGAGTGTTAACATACAACGCACTGTGGTTGCCTTTTTTACAACTTTAAATTGTTCAGCATGGCTTTTGATTCCGAATTCTATTTTTTTTTGCTGTTATTTGATTATGAAAACGATAATATTATTGTTGTTATTGGTTTTCCTCATCCAACTTTGAAAGTTAGTCATTGTGGGTTATACTCACTTGTAAATATGGTAGTAAACATATATAGTAAAAAAAATAAATATCATTGTTTACATTAGGATGTATTCAGCTAATTTACAACTTTTAATAGAAATTATTGTTCTAAGTTTTATGAAATTCACTTAAATATAAAAAAAATTAACGACCCTTTCCATCCCTGATTTATTAAGGCGACATTTTAATAGTTAGCTGGAAATCTCACATTTGTTAGTTCAATTACAATATGATTAGTAATTGTATTGTAATAAAAAATAAATCTATATATGTATATAAAAGTGAAACTCTGTGTGTGTGTGTTTGTATGTGTTAGTTATAGACTCCGAAACTGTAAAACCGATCGGACTCAAACTTGGGCAAGTCGTTGTACACATTCCACCGATTTTCCTGAAACTTTGCACACATATTGAATTGTTATGACTATATAAGTTCGTGATTAGAAAAGTGGGCAGAGCCACGCCCATAAAAAAGGTTATAATTTTGAGGAACTTGCACTGAACCGTTTTTTCTGAAACTTTACGCACGTATTGAGCTTTCATGACCTTACAATTACGTGACTAGAAAAGTGGGCAGTTCACGCCCATAAAAAATAAGTTACAATTTTTAGCTACTTGCACTACTTGCACTCGATTTTTCTGAAAGATAGCACACATATTGAGCTCTCATGATTATACAATCTCGTGATTAGAAAAGTGGGCAGTGCCACGCCCATAAGAAATAAGTTATAATTTTTCGCTACTTGCACTGGTCCGATTTTTCTTAAACTTTGCACACATATATTGAGCAGTTATGACTATATAATTAAATTAAAAAAGTAATAATTCTTAGCTTTTTGCACTTGATATTCAACGCGCAATGCGCGCCGGGCTTTTCTAGTAAATAAATAGAAATAAATTAAACTTAAATCCTTCAATATAAAAATTCTTAAACGTCCGTATATTTATTTAAATATTGTCTAAATTCATTAAATATTAAAATTTTGCTATATAATGAGATATTTATAATTTGCCAAATTTTCTGTAAGTCCCTCTATTGAGCTGATTGCGCTATTTTTTTAACAAGACAGTCTTTTTACGCTCCAAATTGGACATGTCCTAATATACCATTTCTGTTATTTTTTATCAAGTCTCAAATACCTTGCCACAGTTCTTGACAGTTGTGTGGATTTTAATTCCGCCATGCAAATTTGATATTATAGTTTTAGTACCAATTTAGGGCCTTTATTCCATAGAATCATGATGCCAAATCAAGTCAGAACAATAAGGACATTCTGTTATATTTTAAAATGTGTAAAAACCGTTTTAGTAGACACTCCGTAAAGTATGTTGCTTTATTTTTCGTACGTGATTTCACAAATGATTGACTTCTCTTGCCACAACTGCAAATGGAATGACACAGAAGCAACTTCTTGGAGAATATTGTTTGTTTGTTTTTGCGCTGTAGTTTTCTTAAAAATTACCTCGTCCAAAAGTCACATAAAAATTTTTACCCAAAACTCTGTCAGTACTTATGTTCCATAATTCATAATCAGACCTCAATGTTTCCAACCAGAAAATACAAAATCGCATTAAATTAATCGAATGGTTCAGTTCCTGCAATTGAACTTTTCATTTGTGATTATAAAATGTATATCTATAAAATTTATTTTATATTCCGAAATGAAATTCTGTAGATATAACTGTAAAATTCTACTACGACAACTAAACTGTACGATTGACAATAATTGTGGTACTCAAATCTAATACTGTGTTCTCTGTATTCGCTTGTTATTTTTCTTTTACGTTCTTTACCGCATAGAGATCTGTAACTTCCTGAAATTTATTTGACTTAAATCTTGTATTATCTTTGCACTGTTCGCAAAATAATCAGAGCATTTAACATAATGAAGTGCTCTTCTTGTTGAAGTGTTCGGTGATCTTTGAATGAGCTGTTCGAATTATTTGACCTTAACAATGTCTGTTAGATTTTTTTTCCTTTTAAATGTTTTACAGCTTGCAGAATTAACTCCAATAGTGCGGATGGTTTTTGCAGATCAAGCTCTTTTTAAGCATAACGTAATTTTTGTGGCACAGCGGTGGGGTTTAATTCAAAAAATATAACTAAAATTTCGTCAACATTGTTTTTGAACTAGCTAAACCGTTTAAGAGATATGAAGGAAGTTGTGGAGAAGTAAATATTTTTTTGCAAAATTTAAAACTTGAAAAAACATTTAAAAAAAACGCAAGAAGAATTGTCTATTATGTCTTATTTTGTTTCTAAGTGTTAATAATAAAAGACGAGTAGCATTAAGTTTAAACTACAAAAAGGTATTTATTACCTTGTTTACTGTTTAAATCATTTAATTTAACTATATCGTTCATACACAACCCCGTATGTGATAGATTGTGAGTTTGGCTAGTGCATTTATATATGTAAATATTACAAGAACATTGCATACTTTTTTCTGATCTTGCTGGAGTTTCGTTGTTATTTTTTATTATTGTATTACCCTCAGGTAGAAAAATTTCAAGCAATAAAAATATACAGTAATCCCTTGACATACGTCTTAATTAATTCCAGAAAATAGAGACGTGAATCACAATGTAAATCGTATTTAAAATTGTCCATACAAAGTAATGTCTGATTAAATGTACAAAAAAGTGAAATATAAAATTAAAAATTAAAATTCAGTGCCAATAAGGCTAAATTTAATATAATGAAACCCAATTAAAAAGACCATTTCTCCATTATCATAATGGCAAAAAACTTCTATTTTAGTTTTAATTCCATTGCGTTTCTATTTTATTTAAGCTGTATAAAGTTCATGAGTCTTATGAGTAGAGCACATATTGCAGTTCGTAACGGGTGTCAAGTAAAACAAGAATGTACTACTGGATAAGATTCAAACTTAATATATAGATGTATATGTAGAACAAATATTAAAACCAAGAACTGGGAATCCCCACTTTTTTAAACTCATGAAGAACTATGGCAACGCAAATCGAATAACAACGCAAATCAAGTTTGAATGCCACAAAAAATTTGCCGACACAAACCAAAACAACGTATATCGAGGCAACGTAAGCCAAGAGATTACTGTGTATATAAGTCATATGCAAAAAAAATCCTAAAATATGCCCTTAAATTAAAAAAATCGCCTTTTAAAATTCACTTCAATTAGGTTCATATGTGATGAACGACATCAACAAATTTATTTCGCTTTAAAACAAATTTTTCGATTAGCAAAACAATTGCGTTATCAGACTTTAAGAAAAACACATGCATCAACTTCCGGTCCCTGATTATCACAATGTATGTGATATATAGCTGTGTTTGTTTGACATTATGATAAAACATGTTTCTTTGTAAGATGTCGAAGCTTCTACCGTAGTGCATATGTTAACAAATATGCCAAATGTTTCATATAGTTTTGTCAAAAAATACAAACGTACATACTCTGCTATCATTCAGCTTCTCTTTGTACGTACACTAACTACAATATTTTTGATTTTCTTTCTTTTTTATTTATATATGCAGTAAAGTAATCTTAATTTCATATTTGAAATTTTATGAAACATGACATCATTGCACAATTCTGGAATTTTACAAAACAACAACAACAACTTACACATAAATGTTTTTAAAAATGCAAGTTATGTAAATGTTATCATACCGACAATTACATGAAAAAAGCTTTAAAAATATAAATTGTTAAGCATGTAACTTAAATTGCAATTAAGTAACAATATTTAAGTTAAATGTTTTTAAATCAAATTAAGTTGTAAAGAAAATTTCTGTGTTGCATTAAAAACAACAAGAGCAGCAAAAAGCAATCCAAGAGCAAAACATAAAAAGAAAAAACACTTCTTGGAATCTTTTTTGCAATACACCCACGATTGTCGAGTTGTCTATTTTTGTAGCTTTTCTATAAACACCATTTCCAATATAATTTTTTCATAGTGAACTTTATTTCGAATTATATATTCTAAACGCAAAAATATTTCGGGGCTTTTAAAAATTAAAAAAATTCGATGAATATTCTATAAAATAAATTAACGGTTTTTAGAGATATTTTTTCTTAATATTTTAATAATTTTATATTTTTTTGGGACTTTACAGTATTTTTCGTCATATATTAATAAACTTTTTATTTAAAATTTTAATTAAAAAATTTAAAATTTAATTAAATTAACAGAACTTTTTCAATAAATGTAAATAAATAATGACGACCTCGCCGGCTAACAATCACATCCCAGGAAGTTTCTAACCCTTGCGCCAGGTTCGAAACGCAATACCGAAAACCATCTTTATTGGGTGCAAAACAAAATATTGCATCACTAAAAAAAATTTAATACCTAATTTAACAGATCCCGAGACAGGTGTCCGTCTTGAATACGACCTCCCGACCTGGTTGCTAGCATCCGCTATTAAGTTTTCCATCACAACCCTATTACCCCGAACGACCGAATTACATCACTTACCTGCCCCACATTGCAACTCGATACAAATTTAAGCCTTCATGATGTAAAATTTCCACTTTATATATGGACATTTCCATGAATATGTCAACCACGACTGTAAAATAAAAACTCTTGAAAGTTTTTCAATATAAGTTTATTGATAAAAAATCACTCAAACTTTACTATGCGCAGGTATTAAGAACTTATTAAATTACTTTAAGAGCAATAATAAGAGTTTAATCTGATTATCTCTTTGACTTATTTTAAAGAATTGCAATCAACTATTTTTTTAGCGACTAAATTGTAAAAGTAAATTGTAATTGTAAATAAGTTTTAAAATTAAGGTAACAACAACAATTAACAAGATCCAAAAGAAAAAAGAAAATATAGAGTCCAATTAGCGGTATTTTTTTTTATTTCCCTTGGAAGTTATTTTAATGTCACGTTCGTAGTGCAAAAACATTATTTGTCTCCGTCATTCGTATTTGAACAGTCGCAAGAGCACCTTATTTTGAATTCAACATTTTTTCTTAACATAATATAAATTTTATTACCTAGGAATACTATTAGAGAAAAATCTGTCACGTACGATATGTCACAAACGATATGAAATTGAATTTATTAAAAAAATCATTTAAAGATTGCTTTCAATTAAGTGTGATGGATTTTAAATGAAAAATTGTTGGTTTAGTGTAAGAAATTAAAAAAAGAAAAAATACATCCCAAGATTCGCAGATTTTTTCATATTTCCATATAAACCTCAAAATCACTTTTGTTTTTCTGGATATTTTAGACAACAATGATTCGAATATAATTAATTTTCTTTTTAATAAAATATCCTTTGAATGGAACATAAAGAACTAATTTTGTTTTAGTTACTCTTACTTTTGCAAAAATTACTCCACTTTATAAGAGTAAAAATATCACGTACGATGGCATGGATATACCCATATGTTAACATTCATTTAGTGTTTTATTTTCAAATACGCTTATATTCATTACAAAATAAAAAAAATTAAACTGTTTTGTCCTTCTCTGAAATTTTCAAAATCAACTTGGATAAATATTACCTAATTTCAAAATTAAAAACTATAAACATACAAAAAGTACCATAAAAATTAGAAAAAATACCTTTTGGTCGTCCATAACAATTTATGTATCACCACGGATCAACAGTAACTTATTTCGAAATTCTAACTTATGAAACTTAAAAAATATAAAAAGTGCAATAAAAATGAGAAAAGTATTTATCGGTGTCCCAAAACATTTTTAGTCTTCACTCGAAACAACAGTCCCTAATTCAAAATTTCTAGCTTCTTAAACATAGAAAGTACAAAAATTACCACAACAATTCGAAAAAGTGCCTTTTTTGTATTTCCATATTTATGTACATATTCAATGTTTAAAATATTTAAATATCTATTTAACAATAAAAAAATTTTTATGAAGCAAATTTAATGTAAATAAATATACTTAAATCAAGAAGTTTCTAAAAATTTTGCCTTAGTAATTGTAAACTTTATATTAGGCGATAACAGTAATCAATTCATGCTCTATTATATTCCTTATCTCTTTTATATCTTATACATGCGAATTTGAAAAAAGGGCCAAAGTCCTATTAATATTTTTCAAGGAGAAACTAATGAAATTTGAATTTTTATTTCTTATACTACATTTACACCTAAGCGAAATCTAGTAGATTTGATTTAAAATCATTATTAAAATCTAAACCGTTTATACCACTGTTTTTTGACATTTTGCAAGATTTCGTTTTCAAAATAATATACTTATTTACAAGGTGGTAAATGCTCTACTTCTCCAAAATTCAAACTCCATATAAAAAAATGTGAACGATAAAGTACTTGTGCAATTGCAACCACCTTATATATTATGATTGAATTTTTCTGTGTGCAGCGTAGAGTATTTTAGTACAATTTAATAAAAACAACAGTTGCAACACGAAGTAGTAATAGATTTTAAGTAGATTTTGCCAAAATCTAGTGGCGAAGTAGATTTCATTTTATATGGGAAATCTGGTAGATTTCGCTCAAAATCCCTTAAGTACTAGATTTTGTGTAGGTGTAAATGTAGTATTACGTTTATGTGTTAGGAAGTTACACAGGGTACTACAAATGTATCTATATAAAGTGTTCATCCGTTTTCTAACTTTACGGCTTCATATCTAAAAACATTATCATATATTTTGAGTAGATTACAATACGTTTTCCATTTAGTCTGTATCTGTCACCGAGTTGATAGATTTTTGCCCATTTTACCCCCATAAAATTTGAATTTTCTAAATTAATTTCGTAGTGAAATTAACATCAGAAAATAAACCCAATCTCTAAAATTCATGTCTCTTCCTTTTTGTGTTTGGGCTGTACGATGATGAATCAATCACTCAGTTTGTCAGTCACTTATTATAAAAATGTTTTTTTCATTATAAAATTTATCCATAAACTTCAAAAAATTAAATGCAGATGGTGTAAATCATCTAAAAAGCCAGATTTATCTAAATCCAAGTTTTTATTCCAAACTCTCATGTTTTTGTTGTAGTGCTGTTAATATAATCATTTTGAGACAATCACAAACATGTGTTTCGTCTTGTTTTTTAGTAGTTGTACAAAAGGCAACATCAGCAAGACTCAAAAGACCTAAAACATCAAAAACTAAATTTCAACAGACAACACAAAAACGTTTTTTGATAAGCGGCTCTATGTATTGTTGTATTTTATTATTGTTGGCTATTGTTTAAAATCCAAAATAAAAAGGAGAAGAAAAAACCAACGATCTACAAAACTTTACGATTATATGTGCATATCGCTTAAAGTTTAATTTAAAGCTCAAAGATACGTATGCTTGTTTTTGCATAGGACTATTTTGGAGAAACTGTATAGTATGATAGGGCCTCCAAGGGAGATGTTTAGAAACGCTGTGTGTGTAACACACACAAAAAATGCTGGCCACGAGCACACGTTTGTTTAAGGAAAATTTGTGCAAAATAAAATTTAAAAAAAAAAAAATCATAAAAAACTTGAATACTTTATTAAACTACACAAATCGTGATGTCAGTTTTCGTTATGCGATCCTTAACGCATTGAGTGATGATGGGCTTTAATAAGAAAAATAATTTTAATTTGGCATTTTCGACAAAATCTAAACAGCCAATTTTATGAAAATAGTTAAGTCGTTTTAAATTTTTCATAAGCCTTATTCTTAATATTAAGATTTGTTTTACTTTTTTTTAAGAAGGACGCATTCATTTGTCCCGTTTATTTTATAATTTTGAAATTATTTCTTTTAATGGGTTAATTATACATGACAATCATTCATGTAAAACCATATAATCGAGCTAAGACTTCCAATAGCTATGCACACAAACTCAATCATAAAACCATGCCATGTTTATTTGCTGCTGTCGATGACGATGATGATGCCGATTTTAAATGACGTTGTTTTTGTTTTTCCTCGTTGTTTTATTGCTGTTGTGTTCTAAAACTGCTGCTGATGATGATCGTTTTTCGACATAATTATGCTGTTGTAATTTATTTTTTTTACTTACAAACATATTTGTATACATACATATAACTGCATACTTATAGACAAGTTTTCCTGTACATAATTGTTTTTTCTTAGGTTTTCTTTAATTTTTTCTTTGTTCAGCCTGCAAAGTTTCTAGTCTAGATAAATAATACACCAACTGTTGACGAACGCAATCAAGAGCATTTTAACAGCAACGAGCAGTGCAGCACACACTAACGAAAACATCTTGTCTTAACATGAGAACCATAAACTAAATTACCCCACGTTAAAACAAATAATTTAGACAAAAAAAAACCAACAACAAATTTACAAAAAAATTACCAAAGTAAACATAGGAGTTGGTTAAACGTAGCAAAAAAATTACCCAAGATATCACAAAATTTCATGTAACACACGGGACTAGTCAGTCTGTTTTTTTTTAGAGCCCAAATCATGGGAATGAATTGTTTACAGTATTATAAGATAGAAGAGGAATTACATAAAACCACTTAAGTTTTAAGTCAAAGATGCATCAATTGCTTTCAAATGTTGTCAGTGTAGCGATATTTTCCTTGAAACATTTAAACGATTTTGTTTAGGTTTGACGAAAGAGCAATAATAGTTTCTATCAGTAGATATTAATTAAATTTACGTTTACTATTTCCAAAAAGCTACTTAGTCGGCTTTCGTGTAATAACAGATCACACAGAGTTGAGAACTCACCTAGCTTGCATGAGATCGTCGGAGGAAATGACATGTAGAGCATGCGAAGCAGAGGACGAAACCTTGGTACACTATCTTTGTCATTGTCCTCCATTTGGGCGAACATTTTGAAATGAATACTATTCTGAACATGAAATACCTAGAAACTCGATCTGGAGATCCATAGGGAATAACATTGAGGGGACTGTGATCCTAAAATAGTCGATTTTACTTTATTGAAGGACAGGTGAGGAATAATTTTTTTTGTCCAACATATTATGACAGCTTCTTTCAAGGTCATTATTCTTGAGGCATGACCTTTAAATTCAACAATATTCATGACCACAAGATTCGCAAACTGGTTTCTAAATTTCAATTAGCTAAGGATAAATCCTATAACTTCTCAATTTTGTTTTCACACTGAGAAAGTTGGAAAAAATTTTAAAAGGAATTTTCCCTGAAAGGTATTACTTATTACCTAATTTATGATTAATTTCTTCAAAAGAATTTTTTTTTATTTTGTCGACGAGAAACATGTTTCATTTTCGTTTTTGCTTTTCCTATTTAAGTTTCATCAGTTGGCAACACTCCTTAAACTTTTAATACTCGCTTTAATTTTTTTTTTTTTTAAGTTTATATGTATTTACTTTCTAGCTTTAACTTTAAGTCAAATAAGTTTTGGCATTTCATGATTAAACTGTATGGGTGGCCTATGCCACACAGCCAGACTAAAACCAAATCAAAACAGCCACACTAGAGCGCTGTGTTTTCAGATTTTTTCTTTTTTTTTTTTTGTACGTTAACTTTGTTGGACTGACTGATTGACTGCTATTATAAAGTTATTGCTAATATTAAAATGATGACAATAAATTAAGACACGTTTATTTTTTTTTAATATTTTGCAGATGTTTAAAAGAGTATTTTTTTTTAAATAAAAAAAAAAAATTAACATTTCTTTGCCGTTAAGCAAAGAGTCTTAAGTCGAAAATTGCAGTTTCTGCTTAATACCAAACAAAATACCAAATAAAAATATAAATTATTGCCTAAAAAACAAAGTAGTACAATTAAAAGTAGTTGAGCTAGTTTAATGTTATTGACTTCAAACGAAACAGAGAAACAATTATATTAAAAGCCAATAAAACAAAACCTAATCTACAATTTATTGATTAATATTTTTAGAAACAAAGAATACCTGTTTTTTTCATCACACAATTCATCGTAAATATTTTTCGCAGTTTTATATTTTCCAGCTGTTAGGGAGAAATGATACTTCAACTCTACTCATTGCTCTAAAACGCGTTTAACAGCCTCACCATAACTCAACCAGCGAGTTCCAGAAATTTTAACAAGTTTTCTAAAATTGTTGCTATCAACTCCCAAGTTAATCAAGTAGAAAGCTGGTTTATATAAAACACTTCGAAGAGGGCTATTGCTAAAATAATTGTAAAGTTCTTTAATTAAGTAATCCGAATTCTGGGGAATTTCAATGGAGGCTTTAGAGCAACAAAGATGAAGAGAGTGGCACGTACATTTAATTAAAATTATATAAGGATTGCCTCTTTTTAAATGTATAAATAATAATTTTTTACTGCCACATAAATTTTTAGCACCATCGGTGCCAATGGCTATCATATCCTTAATTTTACAACCAATGTTTCTTAAAAATACTTGCAAACTACTATAAAGATTGATGGTGATATAACATTTTTAATTATTGATGCACATTTAGTTTTATGCAATCTCATCTTTTCAAAATAATTCTCTTTTGCTGAACAGTCACGTAACAATTTGGAAAGGTGGTCAATTGACGATACAGAACTGTGTATTTCTTTTGATAATTTTTTCCAATAGTTACCATAGTTAGAGATTTTGTTTTGCTTAAATATAAGAGCCATATTACTGATATGCTTTTTTGTTTCAATTTTATGGGATCTCAAAGAAAGTTAACATGCTAAACACCACGATCCATATGCTGCAATATTCGTTAACTGATAACATACTGGGGCTTTTGTAATGGATTTAAGCCAACCTAAAACAAACATATTTTAAAAATTCTTAAGAAATATTGATTTAGTTTACCTTTTGCTCAGAATTCTTGTTCCCAGTCTGTGTTATGGCAACGATCACTCTTTGCCTGTTGCCATTTTTATCTTATAATTTTTTTTTATTTAATTATTCCCCCACTTTACCCTCTTTTTTCCTTATGGCGCCATTACTATTTGAGATTATTTTAAGCTAAGTAAAAATATAATAGTTAACGTCAATCTTCATGCATTCGCTGATTTGTAGATACCTTTTTAATCAGCTCTTAATACATGTAATAAAGCTGCCAGAAAGTCATTTTTATCAAAAGCATAATAGAGCTGCCCAAATTCATAAACGGAAAAACAGGTATATTCGTAACACAATGCTATCGTAGTAGAAATCATAAAAACTATCCATATCTGACAACACTAATTTAGAATAATAACAAAATTTAATGTTTAATTTAACCACATAAACGAAAACCGATATGTTTTTTTATTAATGCAGGATTAATGCCTTCTACCAGTACTTAATTTATAACGTATAAACCATATAAATTGTTTTTATCAACATTTAAGCAACATTTTATAAATTTCAAAACAAGAACTGATACATTTTTTTGTTTCATCGATTTTAAAAATGCTTTTGTATGCCAAATTTTTTATGTGAAATAACTAAAAGTGTTCTACATATTTCACAAATGGAAACAGCGTACTAGGCTATACTAAAAAAAAAACACTTTTTGGAGAGATAAGTTGTATCAAAAATATTGATTCAACATGTTTAATTTTTTGTTTAGTTACACACATTTGTTTTGTGGTACAAATTGAAACGATTTTAACTCCTAAAGTAATGAACAAGCTGTAATAAGATTTAGATGATGGGCATCTTCAAAAGTTCCTTGTATATTTTTTTTTTATAAAATTCGATTGTATAATGTAAGCATATTCTGCGTAACAAAACACTTTGGCAAGTTGCTGTACACATTTCAGGGAGTGTTTATGGGTGGTAAAAGGTGGGCGGGGTTACGCACATCAAAAATAAGTTTTAATTTATAGCTACTTTCACTTGACAGTGCTGGGCAGTGCTACGCCCATAAAAAATAAGTTATAATTTTTAGCTACTTGCACTTGACCGATTTTTCTGAAACTTTGAACAAATATTGAGCTGTCATTACTATACAGTTTCTTGATTAGAAAAGTTGGCAGTGTCACGGCCATTAAAAATAAGTTCTCATTTTTAGCCACTGCACTAGATCGATTTTCTGAAACTTTGCACACATATTGAACTCTAATGATTATACAAATTCGTGATTAGAAAAGTGGGCAGTGCCACGCCCATAAAAAAAGTTATCAGTTTTAGCTAGCTGCGCTAGATCATTTTTTCTGAAACTTTGCACACATATTGAGCTGTCATTTCTATACAGTTTCTTGATTAGAAAGTTGGCAGTGTCACGCCCTACTTGAGCTACACCGATTTTTTTGAAACTTTGCACACATATTGAGCTGTCATGACTATGCAGTTTCTTGATTAGAAAAGTGGGCAGTGCCACGCCCACATTTTATCTACTTGCACTTGAGCGATTTTTCTGAAACTTTGCACACATATTGAACTCTAATGATTACACAAATGCGTGATTAAAAAAGTGGGAAGTGCCACGCCCATAAAAAAAAGTTATAATTTTCATCTATTTTCACGCATTCCAATGGTTCCCACCGATTTGCCTTTCAACTTCAAGCGACTACAGTTTCCAGTTCTTCTTGCCTTCGCTTCACAAGGACAATCTCAGAATGTTGTGGGATTGAATTTGGAAATCCGTGGTTTTCATATGGCCAGCTCTACGTCGCATGCTCCAGAGTGGGAAAACCAAAAAATTTGTTCATTTTTACAGCAAATGGAGAAATCAAAAATATTGTATACCCACTTGCATCGCAATAAAAATTAATAAAATATTATTTTTATTATATTCAATTAAAATTCGGAATGCATTTTTATTCATGAAAGGGGCGTAACAACGCGCATCGTGCTTGGCTAGTATATCTATGTATAATAAATATTTCAATGTAGAAGAAGTTTATAACTTTAAGAGATATCTGTAGTAATTAAATAATTGGCATAAGTTGTTTATGTCTTAATACAATTAAGCCAGAAATAAATCACTTTTGTGGGTGCCGCAGTGGACTTGTCAGTAGTGTGCTAGTCCTCCAGTCTGGGGGTTGCGGGTTCGATGCTCGGCAAAAATTGTCTTCGTTACTTAACTCATATATTACAGTTGGAAAATAATTTGTATTGTCATAAAAAAAAATAATAAAAATATGTTGTCATCTGCGATATTAATAAATAGTTACAGACACTTTTTAACTAGAATTATTTTTTTAGTAATTGTGGTCTGGAAGTTTGGCTTCAAAGAGTAATAAGTTGTAAATGAAACTGTTTTCCGCTAATAACAGAAGCATCGTGGTAAAAGTGTGCTTTCTCGCTTTAAATATTTTACTTTAAAATTCACAATACCCTGTTGGTGTTCAACAGACCTATAAATAACTCCCTTTGCTAAACGAGGCTATTAGACTTCAGAATATGCTTATTTGTATACCCTTCACAGAGAGTGTAAGATTATATTTGTATAGGTTTATCATTCCGGGTGAAATTTCTTAAATATTAATTTTCGATACATAAAGAATATATATTTTTTAAAACATATGAATAGGGAAGTCGACTGAGCATTGACCATCTGTCTGAGTGTATATTGAAATATGTCTTTAGCAGCTCCCCAAAGTCAGCAAGACATGTATATGGTATCAAAATATCCGAAATATATAGTAGCAGATTATGATTAAATAAATATGACTGTCTCTGTTTTTACCCTTACTTTTACAAAAAACATATAAATTTTGCAGCCCAAGGATGATTTACAGACACGTTTGTAACTATTTTTAGAGATATATATGAAAAAATTTGGAAAAATCGTACATCAATTGACAAAAATATTGGCAAAAACTATTTAAAAAATACATAAATTTTTTTAGCTTTAAAATGATTTTTGGATACGTTGAAGAATTATAAGCCGTGGTCTGAAAAATAATTAAAAAAAACAAATCATTTGGAAACTAACTGAAGTATAAGCACCAACATTCAACTTTTTCGGTGTGTTTCCTTAAATTTGCAAACGTAAATCGATTATTTTCAGTTTCTGCATAACTGAACGAGCTAAAATGGGTATTACATAAAATGACTTGAACGGTAAATCTATAACGAGCGCTACTACAAAATAGGCATCAATAAATTTATTTATGGGTCATATCTGGTATTTTAAATTGCATCCCTTGATCTTCCCAATATTGAAAATTTCTTCCTAGATTAAATTGCGGACATATAAATCAAACACAATAATTACGACTTTCTCCACTTTAATTGCCACAATATTGATATCAGGTGAGAATAGTTGACCCATAGACTACAGTAAACTATAAAAAAAATAAAAGCTCTAGATGGCGTCTGAAGCAAATAGGCGAAATTTTTTTATAACCAGTTAACTATGACTAAATGAAATGGATGATTTGAATGAGTTGACATTAACTTCTCTAGAATATAATCTGCAAAAAAATAAGATTGAATTTAAAATTTAAAATCACAGATGTAGTCGGAAATAATAAAGAAAATGGCGTATTACCTGAAATCTGAAAATTAGGATAAGCAATTTGCTCATTATACCTACAGCGGCGAGCCAAATTGACAGAATGTTTTTTGTAATTGGTGCTCATTTCATTGTAAACCTATTAATAATGGTGATAATACTATAAAACTTTCAAGGTAGACTTACAGTTTTCTACAACATATTTATATGTATATGATGGAAAAGGGTCTTATCAAATTTGACACGGCCGAATATATTTAGCACTCTTACTTGCTTTCATTACCTTTTTCACAGTCATTAAAGAACAGCAATAATCAGGTAATTGTGGAATTAATATTTCGAACTATCTCTGCCAGATAATCATGACTACTTTTAATACAATTTAACAATAAGAACAATTTTTAAGATCACAATTGCCTATAAAAATTGCTGTTTGGGGTACAAATTGTATAAACAAAAACAATTTAAAACAGTTTAAAATTTAAACAAAAATTTTTAAAAGCATATTTGCAAAAAAATATATTATCTCTTATAAAATGTTGATAAACTTTATATTTGTATAAAGAATACGATAAACTCTCTTTCTTGGGAAACATTTAAAAAACTATATTTATACAACGTATTCCTTTACAGTCTGCCGTCAAAGCATTCATATCTTTCATTCGTTGTTCGTAACTAAAACCCCTGTTGTTAAGGCAAAAAAAAAAACAAGTAAGAGCACTATATTCGGCTGTGCCGAATCTTTTATACCCACCACCAATTTGGTGTATATTTAAAGCACATTATTTATTATTTTGTTAATCGCTATGGAATAATCTCTTTATAATAAAATATGTATCACTTTCTTTGTAGAGGGTGGTTAAATTTTAAGGGCCCATGTTGAAGGTGAACTACACCTAGTCTTTAAATTTGTTTTCTGCATTTCACTTGACATTTCTCAATCTCAGACTAACTCAATTTGAACAGTGGAAAGATACGCAAATGAGCAACGCTTTAAAGTTATTCAGGTTTTTTATAAAAATTGGCGTTCAAATCAAAATGCATTTTGTGCACTTCGTAATTATTTTCATCAACATAATCATTCAAATTCGTCCACAATCGGGAGAATTGTAAAAAATATTTAAATTTCTGCAAAACAGGTCTGTAAAAAATGTTGGAAAATCTGTGAATGCCTTTTTAGTGCGTTGAATGGGAACCACTGATGGTTTTTGCGATAGAGCATCATTGATCATCAACATTGTCATTGAAAATTTGGACCATCAGATAGAGGAGGGGCGCCAAGGATGGGGGGGGGGCATTTGGTCGATATTTTGTTGAATACATAATTGAACCATGCAAATATTAAAATTACAAAAAGAAATAATAATAATAATATCCTAAATAATTTGTGTTTTATTTAAATTCAACATCGGTCCTTAAAATTTAACCACCCTTTATAACTTCGATAGGCTACAAAAATGCTTTTGTAAATGTAGTCTTTCAATGAAAGTGGGAGCTAAAGTAGGTGTGTCAATAAAGTTTCTGCTAATAAATACAACTTAGATATTTCAATATAGTTCTTTATTTTCCCAAAAACTTTGTCAATAGAGAAATTACATGAATTTAAGATAAGCCGTTATATGGGAGGTAGGCGTTAAAGTGGGCGTCTCACTTAAACTTTTTGGCACAACAATTACATTGATTAAAAGGATATATGTAGCAAATTTGATCATCATACCTCTAATTTTGGCGGTTTTATGAGCATTTAAATTTCATTAACGGTAGATAACGTGAAAAGTGGGCGATATAGTAGGCGTGTCAAAGTTGTTTTTGCGAATGAGTATAACTTATGTGTTTCAATTTAGCCCTCTATTATTCCAAAATCTTTATTAATAGAGAAATTATATGAATTGTAGGTAAAACGTTATATGGGAGGTGGGCGTAAAAGTAGGCGCGGCACCTTAATTTTCTGGCACAGTTATGACACTGCCCAGATGGATATACGTGGCAAATTTTATCATCATACCTCTACTTTTGGCGGTTTTATGAGCTTTTAAATTACATTAACGGTAGATAACGTAAAAAGTGGGCGTTATCGTAGGCGTGTCAAAGTTATTTTTGCGAATGAGTACAACCTAGGTGTTTCAATATAGCCCTTTATTATTCCAAAATCTTTATTAATAGTGAAATTATATGAATTTTAGTTAAAACGTTATATGGGAGGTGGGCGTAAAAGTGGGCGTGGCACATTGATTTTCCGTTACCAAAAAGCCACTTACCAGAAAGCAGAGTGTGCAAAATTTCAGAGTCGTACATCCAATTTTGTTGCTTTTATGACGTTTTTGTTTTTAAATACCGAAAAATACACTGTGTGGTATAAATTTTCGTACATTTTGATCGATAACTCCTCTCCTAATGCATAGATTTAGACAATGTTTGAGGAGAAATATCGTTTTTACTTAGGAAATATATATTCGAAGTTTCATGAGTCTACGTTAATACGTTTGGACACAATTCCATTTTATTCGATGTTCGAAGGACACGGTTTTTTCGACCTACTCTTGCTTTTCGAGCTATAACTCTCTTCCTAATATTCCGATTTAGCCCATTTTCAATATTAAACAAACCTTGTCTATAAGAAAGATTCTGGCAAAATTTTAGCCCCCTAGCTTTTTCGGTGCGACCTCTATCGTGCTTTCAACAGACGGACAGACGGACGGACATAGCTAGATCGTCATCAAATCAAACCCTGATTCAGAATATATATACTTTATGGGGTCTAAAATGGATATTTCGATGTGTTACAAACGGAATGACAAAATGAATATACCCCCACCATTTTTTTGGTGGCGGGTATAAAAATATGGAAAATTTCTTTTAAATTGTCTTTTTTTTTTGCCAGTCTCTTTCATTTGGTATTAGTGTATATAAGAGTTTGTCTGTTTTACATGTTTTTTCAACGCCATTAATAGTGGAGAAAAAACTGATTGCATTTAGCTGGGAATTAACTGGTTCTCTTGTTTCATTGCCATGTTTAAAATGTATAATTAATATTCAAAATAGTTTATCTATCTTTATTTATCTCAACAGCAAAATCGTGTGTTTCTTTGCGCTAGTTTTGCCTTAATACAGTTTCTATGGTATTGCATTGCTGGTTGAAAAAGTATTTATTTATTTTTAGTAAATATAATCGATTCAGATTTTGTTTAATGATTAAAGCCACCCAAGAATGAAAGGTAATCTTTTAATTACATTTAGAAAGTTTTATTTTTTCTGTTTTTTCTTTCATCAATTTATGATCAATTTTAGAAATTTGTTTCCTTTGCATTTTTCAAATAAGTGAATTTGTTGCTGCAAAGAAATTAAAAACTTTAACTAAATTATACAATTGCGATTGATAATAAATTTTTTCATAAATTAATTTTCTATAACTGATCAGAATTAGAACCAACAGATCATTGGCAACGTTTTAATTGTGGACTTAAATATCAACAGTTTGTCAGAAATAAAATCAACTTTATTGAACATTTGATAATGAATGATGAAGCTTTTTTTTAATTTAAAAAGCTTTGTTAATAAGTAGAACTGTAGGTTTCGGAGTTCTGAAAATCAAAAATCCATTCATCAGCGCTTTGAAAATATCACTAGGCCCTAGTTTTTCGTAAATAAAGATGGTAATGTTGTAACCGTTAATGGAGAGTGGTAGAGGCTATAATAGAATACCTCCTGTTCTTGAAAGCATACCTTAGATATGGTTTAAGCAGGATGGAGCCACTAACCACTTGGCTAAAATTCCAAAGTTAAATGGCTAGCAGCGTGTTCGCTTGACTTGCCGCCACTCGATTATTTTCTCTCGGGTTCTTTAATGAAGCGAACATATGTGAACAAGCCCGAGATAATACGTAATATCAAATCCATAATTTTTGCAGAAATTTTAAAGTAACGGCCGCTAATTTTGAATTATGTTATGGCAAATATTCTATAATGAGCCCTTCATAGCGGAATTGGATAGAAGGTCGTTTAGGTGATATTATTTTTGATACTTAGGTTAGGTTAGGTAGAACACGTTAGCTCCCTTTGTGATAGCTGAATAGAAAAGAGAGAAGAGAAGCAGACAAGTCCAAAGTCTCTGGCGGAAATCGAACCCGCAACCTCCAAACTAGCAGACCAGCACACTACTGACTAGTCTACCGGGGCACCCATTTTTCATACTTGATGTAAGCAATTTTCATTTTGTAGATTTTAAAAACTTAATATCTATAAACACGAAAAAGTTATTAAATTTTTAAATCTTTTGGCCCACCCTGTAGATATAATTTTTTGATTTTTAATTTACCAAATCACATATTTAAAATACATAAATGTTTCTGCATAAGTTTATACACTTATAAAGTTTATAAAAAAGGTAAGATTTTTCGCTTTCTTTTATAAGTTTGTAGTTTAAGTGTTTATTTTACTGAGATTGAATTTTAGGTTAATTTTATAAAAGTTTAGCAAAAAGGTTAGAGTAGAAAGTGAGTCTCAATAGCAGGGGTGATCTTCTACTTTCAACAATACTTGCCATGAAAATGCACCAAAAGATATAAAGTTAACATTTTGGTTAGTATTTAAATAGGAGAAAAACGAGATCTGATATAATGCAGGGATACGCTGCCACTGCTCGGTCACGCGTATTTTCAAAGAACTAAGGTTTCGTGATGTGATCATGTAGCAATTCAGAGCAAAAGTACAAGTCACTGCCTGGTTAGAAATCTTTTTAAGGAACTATGCTTTTCTGATGCTTCTAGAACACAAAAAGTGACACTTTGTAGATGCGTTGGATTTTCGAAAATTAATTGCGAATTCTCAGAATCCTAAATGCCGTTATTTTTACGATTTTTAATGATTTGGCTGATGTTCAATAATCCACTAAGTGAAGCCTGAAGAATGCCATATGGTTTCAGTACTAGTCTTTGCTGAACTTTGTAAGCAAAACCAATGTAAGATTTGAAATCAACTTTTTAAGATTTAAATTTGTAGCAATTTTTGCAGTAAAGTGATTGCCACCTTAAAGAAGCAAATTCGAGAGAAGTTAAAATCAGCTCTTATTACTTTAATAACATTGCACGGTAGCAATCTTCTTTAATTTCAGATTTCTAATCAACTCTGGCTCACTGCTATTAAATATAACAGCAATTTTGGACTTAGTACTCTAAAGGAACTAAGATTGATTCAATATCTTTGCATCTGTTAGTCCCCTTTTACTAGAGCGAAATTGAAAGTTAGACAGACGAAGTTAAATGGCGAGGTGTTAAAAAGAAAGAGTTTGAGGTACATGACATTTGCATGTTTGCCAAATGAGTAGCTTAACGCTCTCTGAACAAACGCCTACACACAGTAAAATGAAAGTTCAACAAATTATATAGTTAAGTTATTTATGATTAAATATTTTTTTTTAACTTTTTGTGAAAATCCTAAGCATCCTGTTTTATATTGCTCCTCTCTTATCGAAACAATGCTTATAATAACTTTTAGTTAGTAATAACTTTTAGCTAGTAATAACTTTTACAATTTCTTTTTTAATAAAGCAATAAAACAAAAAATAGCTGCTTTGCTATACCCACACGTAAAATAAAAAACAAAAATAACAAATCTGCCCCCAACCAATAATGTCAGTTTAAAACAAAAAAAAAATCACACTTTTAGTACCACGTTTAATTCTACTACAAAAAAATTTAATAATGAGAAGTTAGATCTTAAGATTGTAGACTAAACCTCAATAAAAATATTTAAAGAATAAAATCTCTTGTTGGCATTGTTATGAAATTTAACACCCGCCAAAATCGTTCAAATTAAGCTGCAAAATGAGTGTATTAGAGCCAAATACAAACTGACAAGCAGCGCAGTACAAAAAATTTACATGGGCAAATAATAAAAGTTGCTTCTTTCGCTATAAAAACCATCCTCTATAGACATACATACATACAAACTGACCAATACTTTTGGTATTATTAGTGGTTAAAAGGGGGAGTTGCAACAACTTGCATATAAATAGTGTGGTTGAATTGAAAGGACGTTTATAAGCCGCTTAAAATTGTTTTGGCCAATAACGAAGATAAGAATGTGCAACACACACTTTTAAACATAAACGTAACGAAATGATGTCTAAATATACGATCGCACCTGAGTGTTGAGCAGCAGCAGCAGCAACAGCAGATCTTGACTGAAATTCTTCTGTCCTACAATGCACTGCATTACTTGTTTAACTTAATATCATCTCTTCTAACAATAAGTAAGCGAGTAATGTGAGTAGAAAACAATTCTTTGTTTTTTTTTTCATTCTACAATACACATTGCTAAAATGAATTGCTTTGGCTTGATATTATACTATTTTAGAGTTGTGTATTATATGTCGGCTTGGTTAACCGTCTGTCGGTCTATCTTGCAAACTGGTATACTGTTGGTTTTTTGTATGTTCTTTGTTTAGCAGCTTGAGTGTAGTGTGAAAAGCGCACATTTCTGGCACCTCGTTGTAGTAGTCATTTTTAGCGATTAAATTAGCTTGTGTGGATTTTAATTGCTTCAACAGCCCTGCCAGCCATGCTAAGACTATATTAAAACCTTAGTGTCATATAATCGACAGGTAAATGTCGGCTTAGGTTTTACATTTTTTCTCTTAAGCTTTTTTAACTATTCTTGTTTTTTGTTCGTTCCAAAAATGTAAAAGTCTTAACCCTTTAATTAACATGTTGATAACACATACTTGAAATTTCATTTGTCAAAGCGGTTCCTTTGCTATGAGTTAATTTAATCAATTAGGTAATTAAAGATTTATAATTATTTTGTACAATAACAACTAAAATTAAATTATGAATAAAATTATGTTTGTGGGTTTGAATTAGCCAGATGTAGCCTCAGGTTTAGTAGTGTCACATGTGGAAATATCATAACCTTAAAATAATCTAAATTTTTGATCGGAATATTTGTTCTTTCTGAAAAAGTTCGGTATTTCTTATTTTGCTTGAAGTCTTCAGTAGCTATTTTTTTTATTTGTAGAAAAATATGGTTTGACATTTTCATTGTAATTCATTATATTATACACATTTTTATTATATTCGTTAAAAGGGACTAACGATAAACAAATGTGAGCAATAAAATTGTGTGTGAATAACACGGCTTTCAGACTAGGCAAGTCACTTGCGCAAGTGACTTGCGCAAGTGTTGTGTTTATAGGCAAAAGGGGTAAGGTCGGGTTAAGAGGAAGAAACTTGCTCATTTTTGAGTACACACTTGCCTGTACTCGGCAAGTACGAGCAAGTTTTTGTTGAGAAACCAAAAACAAAAGAGTAATAAAAACAAACAAGAGTGCTATATTCGGCCATGCCGAATCTTATATACCCTTCACAACGTGTTGTCATGCAACAACAATTGTTTATGTCACCATTTATCTCATATGAAATACGTACATACAAAACATACATATATAAAAACATCCCATTGTAATATTATACATTTAGTTTACTTATGTGCTTAAAAAAAAATAAATTAAAAGAAAAATTAAAAATAAAACAATAAAAATTTGAATAAAATATAAAATAAAAAAAATTTTTTGGCTCACTCTAACCAGTATACCACGTTTGTATGTATGTGTAGATAATTGATAATTGTAGAAATTTCAAACGGAATGACAAACCTATCTATACCCTTTTTCACTGTGTGAAGAGTATAATAAGTAAAAGAGAACGAAACTTGGGCAAGTCAATTGCTGAGTCTGAACATGAAAGCAAGTTCAAAGAAAAATAAAAGAAAATAAAAAACTAACTTGAGCAAGTGACTTGCCCAATGAGAAAGGGGTATAACATTTGAAAAACAAGTATTTAAGGTAACGGTATTAATCAGCGCTCTTTGCACTTTTGCAACAAGAGAATAAAAATTAAGTGAGTAGAAACTGAGAAAACTTAAATTAATTATGCTTATCCACATATAGCAGTGTTAACTAAACCACACTTTGAAACACTTTAGCTTTAAATCTAATTATAACCACTTTACTCACACCCCTTCCAACCAGCAATTATTGTTGGCACATATCCATTTTGTGTTGAAATTTAGTTTAATGAAGATTCTGTGCGATTCCGGATAGCCGCAATATATCAAACGTTCCTTTTACTCGATACACATATGCTGTCAGAAAGATACAAAAAAATGTTGGCTGGAAATTAATTCGTTGTGAATAAATTAATTATACAAAAAAATTTGTATTAGCATCTTTCCCAGGTTATTACTTTTTATCATTGCTTCCTAATCACTTTTCCATCCACCCTACAATGGGTTAAATTTAAGTACCTTCTCAAGTTTTTGAGTGTGTGTTAAAAGGTTTAAGCGTATTTATAGTACGTACATCTATATCAAGTATTATTGTTCAGTGTGCAGTTTAAATACTTTAGTTAAGATAAAATTGCAAATGGCAATTTTTATTTCGATTAAATTGCTTTTTATTCAGTTCTTTTTTCTTCTTCTTATGTTTCAGTTGTTTTCTCATTTTGCAGATAATTAAAGGCGTTGTATTTTTTAAAGATTTTAATTTGAAAATTTTTTTGGAATCTTATTTAAAAATACTTGTTTGCACACAGCCACACTACAATGGCAATATAAAGTTAGCAGATAACTAAATTATATCAGCTCTCATGTGTACATAACTACAACTTTATTCACGTATAAAAATGTTGATTACTTTACATCTGCATCTGTCTTTCTTTGATTTCGTTTCTTTGTGCCGACAAAGTCGCACTTAACTGACATTTGCATTACAAAAGTTCATAAAATAAATAATATAGCGGTGATCTAGTGTGTAGTAGTGGCAGTACTATAAGAGCCCGCATCAAACAGTCAACATTCCACAGATACACAAATATCTTCTTTATCGATTCATAGGAGGAATATGGTCATGATCATCCTGCTACCTAAATATATGAACACGTTCCTACAATCCATCAAATTAGTGCAAGACCATGAAGTTTGTCAAAAGGTCTCTTCAAAACTTCACTCTGCCATATTTATTATATACATGTGAACGATATTCAAAACAATTCAATGTTATTTCTCATATTTTTGTTTCTTATTTTTTTATGATTTTCTTCCATTTATCAAGCCATCAAGTCCTTGAATATTAATGCAAGTATTTTCATAAGACAATATTTACTGATGTGTATGAACCAGCTTATATACAATCAAATTCTTCTTTCATCTTTGTAGTTATTAGCATTATTACAATTAAGTACTTCAATTGTTGTTGTTGTTATTATTGTAATCGCAATAATAACAATAAAAGTCAGCACTCAGTAAATAATTTATTATTGTTATTTGATTATTTGCACATGCCATTTTTCTTTCGCTTGCTCTCTCTTGATATTTGCATGTTTACAATATTCAAAACGAAAAAACAGCAAAAAAAAAAATAATAATAATCAAACATCAAAAAAGACAGACTTCGGAGCAAATTTAGCCAGCCAAATAACCTACCAACCAACCAGGCAGCCATCCAATGGACCAATTTCAACATCAGCCAGAAGCACATTTTTCTTATTTGCCGTCACAACAGTCAGTGGATACTTACATGATGCAGCAAAGTTTACTAAAATATCGCTGTGCTTCACCGCGCATGCCCAAAAGTCTGGGTGGGTAAACAGAGTTGCCATTTTGAGTGTGCAACAAATTTATGATTGAAATCAATTTATTTTCGTTTTTTTTTAAGTGAATTTAGAAATTGTGAGGGGCATAAATACATATGTGACAGCGCATAGAGAAAGGGACCTAAGGGTAAAAAAACAATTTTCACTTTTTCGTTTTGATATGGACAACATCTGAGCATCGAATAAGACCGATCCCATGCCCCAAAAGTGTTCCCTCCCAGAGATATGCGCGTTTTATAAAAGTGAAGTCGACTTTTCTAAGCGCAAATAGAAAGGGACCTAACGGTAAAATTTATTTATTTTCATTTTTCCCCTACTAAATTAACAAAATAACTTGATTTTACGAAACTACAAAAAATTTATTTTTTTCTTAATGAACAATTAAAAAAAAACGGAAAAATCATTTAATCTTTAAAATGGCTCTCCTGAACAAAACCTGTTTTTACCCTTAGGTCCCTTTATCTACGCGCTGTCACATATATGTATGTTTTAGGCTTTTCATAAATGTATCACCGACAAGCAAAAAAAAATACTAAACTTTCCTGTTGGAAGTACCGTGATCTAGCACCTATAAATATTCTAATGTAAGAGTTTGCAACCTAAATGCACTGCAGCGATGCATTTGCCCTGAGCCCTTTTTTCTTTCTATTACAAGACAAATTAAGTTAAATTTTTTACACATATTGAAATAAATTTTCATTATCGACATTTGCTTTTTAAACGATTTTTTATTAATTGGGTATTGATGGTTCAACGTAATCAAACAAGCTGTGTGTAACGTTTTACTGACATTTGTAAAATGGTAATCATTACAACCTAGAAATTTCAGAGGACATAGATTCTAAGTGTAAGTATAATATTCTTACTCAAAATATTCAAACTGAAAAACGGTGTTTGATAATAACTTGGCACCAGATAAAAATAACAAAATCCTCAAGATGTTCACGAAAAATTCAGTGTGACACATAGTATCCCTCTTTTTAGGATACAATCATCCAAATATGCGTGTTCTTGCCGAACATAATTCTTCATAAATAACAAGCC
Source organism: Phyto melanocephala (assembly GCA_941918925.1). NCBI lineage: Eukaryota > Metazoa > Arthropoda > Insecta > Diptera > Rhinophoridae > Phyto > Phyto melanocephala. The sequence continues at coordinate 51,616,865 of OW799234.1, forward strand.
TTTATACAAGTACTTCCAAACCTTGGCATCTGTTAGCGGCCCAATAACATCTATTGAATTAGTTGACATTTTTTTTTCGTCTCCTTTGCAAAATATTCATGGACAAATAAAAGGGCAAGAATAAGTGCACGTAATATAATTAATTTATCATATTTGGTGTTCTAAGTATTCGGGAAGCGTTCCGCTAGCTTCGCCTCTATTAAGGTCGCCAAAATCGTTCTACTGTAAGAACTGATTTCAGTATAATGGACAAATAAAAGCACTTGGATTCTGTAAATAATAAATGAACACCTTTTTGACGACAAAATGTAAGTACATTCTAAATAGTGTGTAGGATAATCTGGTGCAGTCGATATTGCATTAATCACAATAATTCACAGACCACAACTGGGTAAATTAGGTATTGTGACTTCGGCCCAGACTTATACACAATTTAATTAAACCCAGGGACTAAACGACGACTATAGACAACGATGTGTTGAAAGATACCTTGAGCAGCTAGAAAAATTGGACATAATGTATGACCGGTTCGTGGGCATGGTCATTTTACAATAAGGTAATGAAAAGTCACCCCAGTGATAGCGCGATTTGACTAACAAAAAATTTTTTGTTGATCGTGCGCAGGTCTATGTAAATAACGAACAAAAGTCCCTCAAAGTCAATTAAATATAATCAATAGCATCTAAGAAATGTGACATTTTAAATAACCGTCATCGATTAAAGTCGCGGCGGGCATTTGCACGATGTTATATGCTATTAATATTGACATCGAAGGGACTTAAAAAAACAAATAATTTCGATGATAACTTAAACGTACTAATTAATAAAAACCTGTAATCATCTTCTTAGATCTGCGAATCGTTAATTCATTCGCATTGCACATGTTTATTAACTTTGACTTCATGGCCTAGTTTAATCTCGCTTGTGTATGTCCAAGATCTGATGTCAAATTTCCATAGAGTAAGTCTGCAAAGATACTATGCATTGACTGTTGCTAGCTCTTCTGTACGCTTTGAAGAACAGTGTAGATATTCCTGCAATTGGTTCAATTCTAAAAATCTCGAATTCGTGAATAAATAATAAACAACACATTTGACAGACTTTATCAAAGGAAAAACCAAACCTTAGACGAATACTTTTTAAAATTCGTTGTAAAGCGATATATAAGTGGACTATACTTAGTGGTAATATTATCAATTAGTGAAATTATTATTACAGTTCAGTATTTAGATTATGCGTTCTGGTGTGTGTTATAAACTGACTAACTTGTTAATCAAAAGAATGTTTTATTCTAGATTTTAATACTTAATAAAAAAATCATGAATTTTATTACCGAAAATCAAGAGATGCTTTAAATTCATTATTTAAAATAATTTTGCGCTTTGCATTTGACTATTTTACTGCAACCCAGCAAATTTTACGACTTAAACAAAGTGGCAACCCTAATTTCAGCATTTGTTGTCATGCTTATGCAAAAGTTAAACATTTCGTACACAATACAAAGCTGGAGTGCATGATTTCAATCATAAATTGCAAAGGCCGCACACGCGCATGCGCTTACAAACTGTATGAACAATACAACAATTGCATAAACACAAACTTAAATCCCACTACAATTCTGATGGAAATTGTAAAACAATTGCAGCATATTTATTTAATGTACATTAACTGCAACTGCAGAGTTTACATTCACACATGCATTTGAATATGAATATGGTTTTTAAAATTATTCCACTTTTAGCATCTTTCATCTTTTTGTTTTATACAATTCATTGTGGTTTTTTCACAATTCAAATGCTGCCGTATGAGCAATAGCAACAACAATGCTCCATCATATAATCTTTTATCAGGCCGCTAAATTTCATACGTGAGAGATGTGGCGACATTGACTGAGGTAAATTGAAATAAAGGAATACAATCGTTGCTGATGATGAAGAATAGAAATCCTTAATACAACACGTGCACTTAAAGACACCAGCAAATATTGAATACACATAGATGTAACTAACAATAAGCAGAACTATGCACATACATATATAATTCATGATCATGACTTGGCAGTGACGTAAAGGCAAAATACACACACGCACAAAGACAGAAATTTACTCTCATATTCTGCTTAGCCTTTACCTATATAAACCATAATATGCTGAAAGCGCCTCAAAATGGTTTTTCAATCAATCTAAACCAAAAAATAAATTAATAAAGAATCGAAGGAAGGCTTAAATTAATGAACTTTGCAATAAAATGTAATTTTCTGCTTTAATTCCAGCAAAGTTTTAAAAAATAACAAAGTTGAATATCGAAAAAAGTGCAAAAGAACAAAACTAAAGATGAGAAAATAATACTTCGAAATTATTGCAAAAATGCTGAAACTGTTTGACAAGAAAACGAATTATTCTCTTAGTAATGCTGTGATTAGTTTTAGCTACCGTATACATGTGGCGTCTATGCACAATGGCTCATTTAAATAATTTTTAAATTAATTAAAATTGAAGAAAAAAATAGAGAATATCCAAGTGCTGCTTATTATTTCAATTTTGGAAAAAAGGAGACTTATTTATTTTAACAGTATTTTTGTATATTTCCCTCCTACTGGTTGTTACATTTTCCAGTAGTGCGTAAATAGAAGGCATGATTAAGTTTTTCTTGGTAGGGATGAAATGAGACAACGCATATAAAAATCAATTCATTGATTTTTTTCACATTTCAAACTTTTAAGCTAAACAAAATTTAGTCAGCAAGAAGAAGAACAAAAACAAATTATAATTATAAAAATCGTAGCTTATAGGGCCCATACACAACACCATAATAATTGTGCAATCAAGTGACTGTGCCAGCTGATTGACCGTATATGAGGTTGTGGTGTGATTGTACCAGCTGATGGTACATTATCAGAAATAGTTTGATATTTTTTTGATTGTACCAGCATGCTTTAGTCGTGTGTGGCAAAATTAGCTCATAAAAGTTAAATCGTCAAGGCATAAACATAAAAAAAATACAACATTTTAAATATAAATGCCAATTCATAGCCATTTCTTCATCCAAACACGTTTTTTTTTTGCTCCTAATTCGTTTTCGTTTTAGGATAATAGTAATAATAAGTGCAGCACAAATTTTTTCGTTATTCATCACAAACTTTTCCACACAATTTTTTGGTAAAAAATGAATTTTGTACCACCATGCTGGTATAATGTGTGCTTAAAGCTTAAATGCACAAACACTTGATTTCACAATTATTATGGTGTTGTGTATGGGCCCTATTAATGGCGTGGTAATCATACTGCTGTTTCATCTAATATGTAACGGTTATTTGTAATTTAAAACGATTTTGAATAAAATGCTATATTTTGCTTTATACTATTTTTGCCATAATAATTTTGCCGTACTATTTTTATAAGTAAAGAATTTTGGCGTTTACGTTAGAAGTTAACATTAAATGATTAAATTCTTACAAACGTTTGATTATTGTTACAAAATATATTATTACCTTAGTAATAACTATTGCTTGTTTTCGATCACCAAATCTTGTTTTAAAAACTAAAGGGTGGTTAAATTTTAAGGGCCGATGTTGATTCTGAATAAAACACAAATTATTTATTTTTCATTTATTTTTATCATGATAATATTGGTATAGTTCAATTATGTATGGAACAAAATATCAGCCAAATTATTTAGGTTATATGCAGCTAATGTTCCGAATTAACTCATCCATTAGCTATTGAGTTGTTGTGTTCACCTTCTTTTTTTTAAAAAACCCCACAGAATGAAGTCCAACCGTGTCAAATCATATGATCTTGGCGACCAATAGACATCGCCACCACGTTTAATAACACAGCCATTGGTTTTGACACCCAAAAGAGCCGTTGTTCCGTTAGCTGTGTAGCAAGTGGCACCGTCCTGTTGAAATCAAATATCGTCCACATCCAAATATTTCAGATCGGGTTATAAAATTCGTTATCATCTCACGATAGCAAACAACATTTGCAGTAACTGCCTGACAGGCTTCATTAAAAAAAAGATGCGGTCCGATAATGACGCCAGCCAATAAACCGCACCAAACAGTCACTCTTTGTGGGTGAATTAGTTTTTCGTCAATCACTCTTGGATTATCATTCGCCCAAATGCAGCAATTTTGCTTATTGACGAGTACTCTGAAGTGAAAATGTTCCTCATCACTGAAGATGATTTGCACAATATGAATTTTGTTTTTAACGCTCATTTTCATAATAAGCCTAAATAACATTAACGCGTTGCTCGATTTTGTATCTTTCCATGGTTCAAATTAAGTTAGTCTGAAATTGATTAGTGCCGACTTTTAGGTGTGGTTCACATATAACATGGGGCCTTAAAATTTAACCGCCCTTTAGGAACTAATATAACCGTCCTTATCATGTCGTAATCATGGCTTTTCTTTACATGTGACAACAAACAACATACTTTATTTCTTCTAAGGAATTAATTGAATTGATTATGATACATTGTCAATCTACTAGTGAAAGGTTACTGTTTTAATACAACTTTTAAGTCACGCCCTTAAAGTACATAATTTCTAGGTCAGCGATTCAGCCATATATGTTGGAATCTTAGTAAAAGGCGAGGCGTATGTCATATTTAATACATATTTGCTTGCTTGGGTCTTTTAGTTAAAAGAAATTTTTGTTAAAACTTTACATACAATTTCTTTCTATTTATATTTCTTTAAAACCCTCACTTGTTAATGAACTTATCGGTTATAGAAAAAAGTCAATAAAGTTCTATTTATAGAAAGTTTATAAATACCTACAATCCCATAGTGTCATATTATGTTTGACAGCATGCACAGGCAGATGTTCTCTATCCCTCTAAACAAATATACATGTAAAGATGATGGCTTATGGTTCCGTCCATCAATTACTTTTCTATGAGAACTAACTAGGATAAAAATAACTATGTTAGGAGAAAAACTCTACAAAAGTGAGTAAAGCTGATGATGCACAGCAATGTGGAAAATGAAGAAAATCCATCCATGACCAACAAAATCTTAATGGAATATTAATAAATTGTTTAACAAATTGTGTATTCGATTCAGGTTGTTGTTAGCGGCATTTAAGTGTCTTGCAATTTATGCAGCTGCTATGTAGTAACGCACCTCTTTTTATATACATACATATACATATCTCGACATATAACGTTCGACTTCTATTACGTAGTAGTGCAGACAACAGATTTTCACAAATCGAAACATGTAAGTAATTACACTTTTTACCAAACCAAACTACATTCTGTAATTTATCAACAAACCTGTCAAGCTGTGTCTTGGTATCGTTTTTAAGTGCAAGTCAGTAGTGGTAAAGTTAGACACATGTTGTCTTCATATGGTCGAATTTTCCATTAAATATTATATTCCAAATATTCTCAATTTCATACAATGCATAGCAACGATTCATGCAAAATCATTTGAAGAAAATTATTTTGTGATGTTTAAGAGACATAAGCGTACCCAATGATTGTATAACCTAAACGAAAAGTAGACGTTTCTGGTTTAAATGCTTAGAATCTCGTTTTTAAATCTGCTGCTCTTCTCACTACTCAAGTAAAATAAAGTTAATTTTTTATTTTGTGACAAATTGTTGCTCAATTGCTTCACCAACAAACCAGGCGTCGTTGTTTATACTGCATTTGTTGATGTTGCAACAACTAATTTCTCCTTATTGCTAGATTTTACAGAATGTTGATTTTAATGCAGCCTCCATTTATCACTCTCCAGTAGCAAGTATTTAAAAGAACCTGCTGATGATGAGGTGGACACAAAACATGACATAAACATAAAATGCAGTTTTTACGCTAAGCCATAAGAAAGTACAATTCTATGGAACTTGTCTTTTCTTAAACTTCCTATTATTTATTGCCTGTTGCATTATATTGTTCGTTTAACGTGTTACAAGTCGAACAATATTATTCGCAACTATATTTGAAATTCTATAGAATTATAATCAATTTTATAATGAAACTGAGTGGCTTAAATATTTTTGTCATGTGTTCGCATGTATTTTCTAGTTTAAGAGAGCAGACTCATTAAAATTTTTGCATAATTTAAAGGAAAAGTTGGCTTTTCATTTGGCAGTTTAATAGAAAACTTTTTTAAGTAACAAAAAAATGGGTGAGAACAATGTAAGGATTTTCTAAACAAGTTATTTTTTGAAACATTTTATTTGTATTGAAATAATTTATTTCTCCTTTTTCTTCAGGAAAATTAAGAATTTCTGTTAAAAAATTTATGATATTTTAAATATTTATAAAACTCATATATATTAGTTGTATTTGGAAATTTACTCTTTTGTATCCGACGAAAGTTTTGAACACAATTTTTACAAAATATTTTCAAAATATCTTTTATGTATTTACATTTTTAGAAACAATTATTTTTTCAGTATGAGGTTAAGTTAATTATGCTTTTGCACTTAAATTGTACAATAAGAAAGTAGATCTATTATTCTCAGCACAATATATACTGCTGCATAAATCGTACAATCATGAGAGAAGTATTGAGAAAAAATTGACTACTGACGTGATTGTAAAGCTTCCACCAAATTTTGCGAATATCATACTGTAATTGATATTAACTACGATAAGAAATAAGATAAACATATTGCCGATTTTTAGAAATGATCAGACCCTACGAATATAGATAAATTTTGTAAGGACGAAAAAGGAATTAAATACTTTTGTAAATAATTATTTTAAATATTGAAATATAATTTATTAAACACGCTAGATAGAATAAGTTTGGTAGTAGCTAAAACTTTTTTGAGGTAGCGGTTTAAGTCCTCTTTTAATTCACAGATGATTGTGTGTTTTGTCTCGCTGGTGTTAAATAACACAATCTAAAGTCTGAATATTATCATTCAAATGAAAGAGCACAAGACCAGGAAACATAAGTTAATAAGCAGTAATTAGTTGTTTCGTGGATTAATTAATATCTAGATGAAAAAATCCAAAAAGCAGTACACCCCTGTAGAACAACCAACACAAAGAAAAAACTTTTAATTTTTTAACAAAATCGTAACTATTTAGGCCATAACTTAAATCAATTTTTCGTTTATTATTGTTTATATTTCAAACAACAGTTTGTTTGACAAATTATCTAATTGTCACAATAGTCTGAGTCAAGGCCAAATGAAAAGTCGTCTTATATGTTTTAATACCCTTCTCACGACAGTGTAAAGAGGTATATAAAGGTTTGTCATTCCGTGTAAACATTTCTATAACAATTATTTTCGACCCAGTAAAGTATATATCTTCTGAAAGCTTAAAAATAGGAAAGTCAAAAGAACTATCCATCTGCCAGTCTGTCCATGTAAAATTTAAATAAATTAATTGGAACTCCCGACATTGCCAAGACCCGTGTAGATTACAAAAATGTCTGAAATATTTGGAAGCAGATCAGTTTTAGAAATCAGTATTTTCGCCTTATGACTCCCTCTGTGTTTTTGCTTATTTGTACTTCAACAATTAAAAAGTTCTGGCCCTAGGATAAGTTATAGACACGGTTGTTACTATTTATAAATTTTATATGCCCCTGGAGATACTTATGAAAAATTTTAGACAAATTGGTCGCTGGTTAACGTGGTAGTTCACTGCACGCAAGCATTAAAAGTCAAGTGGAGTTTGTATGACTCCATTTTGACACAAATTGGTCGCTAACCGACAAAGATATAGCAAGAAATATTTGAAAAAAATATATATTTCTTTAAATATAAAAAACTTTTAAACTCCTAGATAATTTTTGAGCACGCTTAAGATACTAATTTATAACTAATTTAGAAAAACTAACAAATCTGTTTGAAACCAACTGAGATATAAGCACCAAAGTACAACTGTTTCGGTGTTTTTTCTAAAATTTACAAACAAAAGTCGAGATTTTTCAGTTTCTGTTGAACCTAGAGAGCTTATATGGGAATCAAATAAGAGGGTTTAAGCATTAAATTATATTAAGCTATGAAAACAAAAAATCCAAGATGGAATCCTATTTTAAATTACGAGTATATAAGTCAAATATAGTAATTACTGCTTTATCCCCTTTAACCCCAACAATATTGGTATTAAATGAAAGGGCTTGACCAGTAGAATACATTTAACTATGTTAAAATTAAAAATCGAAAATCGCGTCGGAAATAATAAAGAAAATAGCGTATTACATGAAATCTAAAATCTAGGCTAGTCTACGATGTGGTCATTGTCCTTATGTACATGACGGTGAAAGGTATTAGAGATTCGGCACGGCCATACATAGCATTCTAACCTGTTCTTTATTTACCAGTTTAACAGCTCTTTATATCAAAAGTGAATATTTTTTACAAAAACATGACCTATCAAGGATGGTTAATTTTTATTTTTAAATTAAAAAAATTAATAAAACAAATAAAATATTTGTTCTTATATAAAAAGATAGATTTCTTCAATATACGGGGTTATTACGAATAAAATCACATGAAAGTTTCCGAACATATGTACAATTGGTATTGTGAGTAAAGCCCTTGTAAAAATGTCCAAATTTTAAAGATCCGAATTACCTGTGACATTGCCTTCTTAAAACAAGTAAGAGCACTATATTCGGCTGTGCCGAATCTTTTATACCCACCACCAATTTTGTGTACATTTAAAGCACAATATTTATTATTTTGTTAATCGCTTTGGAATAATCTCTTTATAATAAAATATATATCACTTTCTTTGTAGAGGGTGGTTAAATTTTAAGGGCCCATGTTGAAGGTGAACTACACCTAGTCTTTAAATTTGTTTTCTGCATTTCACTTGACATTTCTCAATCTCAAACTTACTCAATTTGATCCGTGGAAAGAGCAACGCTTTAAAGTTATTCAGGTTTTTTTTTATAAAAATGGGCGTTCAAGTCAAAATGCATTTTGTGCATAATTCTTTTGATCAACATAATCGTTCAAATTCGTCCACAATCGGGAAAATTGTAAAAAATATTTAAATTTCTGCAAAACAGGTCTGTATAAAATGTTAGAAAATCTGTGAATGCCTTCTTAGTTCGTTGAATGGGCACCATTGCTGTTTTTTGCGATAGTGTGGCAAAAGAGCATTCAACCTCGCCTCATCATCATCCCTAACTATTGAGCATCAACATTGTCATTGAAAATTTGGAACATCAGATAGAGGAGTGGCGCCAAGGATGGGGGGGGGCATTTGGAAGATATTTTGTTAAATACGTAATTCAACCATACAAATATTATCATTATAAAAAGAAATAATTATATCCTAAATAATTTGTGTTTTATTTAAATTCAACATCGCCCTTAAAATTTAACCACCCTTTATAACTTCGATATGCTACTAAAATGCTTTTGTAAATGTAGTCTGTCAATAAAAGTGGGCATTAAAGTAGGCGTGTTAATAAAGTTTCTGCTAATAAATACAACTTAGATATTTTAAATAGTCCTTTATTTTCCCAAAAACTTTGTCAATAGAGAAATTACATGAATTTAATATAAACCGTTATGGGAGGTGGGCGTTAAAGTGAGAGTGTTACCTTAACTTTTTGGCACAACGATTACATTGATTAGAAGGATATTCGTTGCAAATTTTATCATCATACCTCTAATTTTGGCGGTTTTATGAGCTTTTAAATTTCATTAACGGTAGATAACGTGAAAAGTGGGCGTTATAGTAGGCGTGTTTATGTGCTTTTAAATTTCATTAACGTTAGATAACGTGAAAAGTGGGCGTTATAGTAGGCGTGTCAAAGTTATTTTTGCGAATGAGTACAACCTAGGTGTTTCAATATAACCCTTTGGTATTCCAAAATCTTTATTAATAGAGAAATTATATGAATTTTAGGTAAAACGTTATATGGGATATGGGCATAAAAGTGGGCGTGGCACCTTAATTTTCTGGCACAGTAATGACATTGCCTAGGGGGATATACGTGGCAAATTTTATCATCATACCTCTCATTTTGGCGGTTTTATGAGCTTTTAAATTTCATTAACGGTAGATAACGTGAAAAGTGGGCGTTATAGTAGGCGTGTCAAAGTTATTTTTGCGAATAAGTACAACTTAGGTGTTTCAATATAGCTCTTTATTATTCCAAAATCTTTATTAATAGAGAAATTATATGAATTTTATATAAAACGTTATATGGGAGGTGGGCGTAAAAGTGGGCGTGGCACCTTAAGTTTCTGGCACAGTAATGACATTGCCTAGTGGGGTATACATAGCAAATTTTATCATCATACCTCTCATTTTGGCGGTTTTATGAGCTTCTAAATTTCATTGACGGTAGATAACGTGAAAAGTGGGCGTTATAGTAGGCGTGTCCAAGTTATTTTTGCGAATGAGTACAACTCAGGTGTTTCAATATAGCCCTTTGTCATTCCAAAATCTATATTAATAGAGAAATTATATGAATTTTTGGTAAAACGTTATATGGGAGGTGGGCGTAAAAGTGGGCGTGGCACATTGATTTTCCGTTAAAAAAAAGCGTTTCACCAAAAAACAAAGTGTGCAAAATTTCAGAGTCGTACATCCAATTTTGTTGCTTTTATGACGTTTTTGTTTTTAAATATACCGAAAAATACACTGTGCGGTAAAAATTTTCGTACATTTTAATCGATAACTCTTCTCCTAATGCATAGATTTAGATAATTTTCGGGGAAAAATATTGTTTTTACTCAGGAAATATATATTCGAAGTTTCATGAGTCTACGTTAATGCGTTTGGACACAATTCCATTTTATTCGATGTTCGAGGGACACGGTTTTTTCGACCTACTCTTGCTTTTCGAGCTATAACTCTCTTCCTAATATTCCGATTTAGCCCATTTTCAATACCAAACAAACCTTGTCTATAAGAAAGATTCTGGCAAAATTTGAGCCCCCTAGCTTTTTCGGTGCGACCTCTATCGTGCTTTCAACAGACGGACAGACGGACGGACATAGCTAGATCGTCATCAAATCAAACCCTGATTCAGAATATATATACTTTGTGGGGTCTAAAATGGATATTTCGATGTGTTACAAACGGAATGACAAAATGAATATACCCCCACCATTTTTTTGTTGGCGGGTATAAAAAACACAGGTAACATGTGAAATATTTCGACAATTTGTATACAAAAATATTCACAAGGTTGTATATTTTCACTTAAATGGAGTTCACAATATGAAATTCATGATAACCGGATTAATCGCTCACTAAACTCGCCTCATAATTAGTTCATGGTATAGCATACTGTGTGGCATGTCGCACCGTCTGGTGGAAGCCATATGTCAATCAAGTCCAATTTATCCTTTGTGGATTAGAAAAGACGTCAGTTATCAAACGACACTATGACACTAATTGAAAGCTGTAGTCTCAAAAATTGTTCATAAGAAAGACCGAAATTCGCTTTGAAACTAAATGAAATATAAGAATAAAATTAAAAAATTTTGTTTGGACTATTCCTAACATTTTTTAACAATCGGTCACTAAAAGGCAACAATGTTTTTTAATAAAATTATGTTTTTTGTTAAATATATAAAGTTAATTTTTAGACATTCTGAGATATACATAGGTACAAAAATAAAAATTTTTTAATTAACGAAAAACTATTTTAGTTACAGGAAAACAAACAGAAGCGATACATGTCTTAAAAAAATGACTTGACTAGCAAAATAGAAAAGTACGCTTTACAAATATTACAATCTAAGATTGCCGCCATTACGATATGGCTTCCTAAATGATTCTATGTGGGTCAAATCTAGTAACTAACAATTGCCTACTTCAATCCCTTCAATTTTAAACGAAAGCGATAGACCAGTAGAATACACTTAACCCTAAAAATGGTAAATTTCAAGATGGCACCCTACGGAAAATGGCGAATAGTGTTTTTCCTCAACTCAATCGATGGGGTATCAAATGAAAGGGCTTGGCTAGTAGACTTAAGTTAACTATGAAAAAATTCTAAACCAAAAATCGGCAGTAATAACAACATATGGCGCATAGCATGATATCTGATTACTATATCTATTATATGGAGGCGAAAGTATTACTAGATTCGCCATGACCTAATATTATTTATATGTAATCTTATTTTTTGTTTTTACTAAAAAACTCGTTTTGTTACTCTTTTATTTACAGAAATTTCTTAATAAAATTTATATTTAGGGGTACTCGCTCAATCTACTAAAAGCCTTTTATGTGCACTCAAATTTAATGTTGCTTTTAAGTATTAAAATATATTATTGTTTTTCACTTATTTTAGTCAGCACCTTTAAAACTGTGATTACAAAGTTCCCGAATTTTCTAGGTCCATTTACCTAAAAAAAAAGAAATAAATGCAAACAATTAAAGGATTGCTAAAAATGGTAGTTTAAATGAATAACCCCTTTTATTTTTATTTCCTATTATTTGCATAAGATTTCTTGATAACTTTCCTAATTTAAAAATATATTTTCCATAACATATTGGAGAAGTTTTTAAATTTTTTTCATAACAATTTTATTTATAGATAGTGTGACATAAATATAATTATTAAAACTTTGGTTAAGTCTTTTAAAGTGTTTGTGTTATGTCAACTGCAATTAAACAATCTTAGATGGTAAAAAAACTTAGTGTTGACAATTATGTCACAAAATTATTTACCATCAATAAGGTATTAAAACAAGTAAGAGCGCTATATTCGGCCGTGCCGAATCTTATATACCCTTCACACCGTGTAGTCATGCAATAACAGTAGTTTGTATCACCATTCCATATGATATACGTACATATATATAAAAACCATACATATATGAAAACATCCACATTGTAAAATTATAAATTTACGTATGTGTGTTAAAAAAAAAAATAAAAAAAAATTTAAAAAAAAATTAAAAAAAAAAAAATTTAAAAAAAAAATTAAAAAAAAAAAATTTTTTAAATAATTTAAATATATATAATAAATATGAAACAAAAAAATAAAAAAAATATTTGAAAAAAAAATTAAAAAACAAGTAACAGTGCTATATTCGGCCGTGCCGAATCTTATATACCCTTCACAACGTGTAGTCATGCAATAACAATTGTTTGTATCACCATTCATCCCATATAAAATACGTGCGTACGTACACGTTAGAATAAATGTGGCATCGAATCCCAGCTGAGCCAAAAAATTTTATTTTATTTTATTTAATATATTATTTATATTTTATTATTTATTTTTATTTTTTTTTTAAATTTTTTTAAAAAATTTTTTTAGAAAAATTTTTAAAAAATTTTTTTAGAAAAATTTTTAAAAAATTTTTTTAAATTTTTTTTTTTTAATTTTTTTAAAATTTTTTTTTTGTAGTTTTTTTTATTATTTTTTTCTTATTTTTAATATTTTTTTTTTTTTGTAATTTTTTTTGTTTGGTATGTTTTTTACATGTATCTATGTATGTATGTTGTTGTTGTAATTGTGAAAAAAAACGAGGTGGTCGTGGTTTTTTGCTCATATCTCAGAAAGTTATGGGGCGATTGTGCTGAATTTCAATAGCGATTCATTCCTGGATATTTCCAAGAGATTGATACCATATACAGATCTGAGGAATATATAGTTGCTTCTAAAAGTTGATTTCAACCAACACACGGACAGACGGGCAGACGGACAGACGGACAGACGGACAGACGGACAGACGGTCAGGGCTTAATCGACTCCTCTATTCATAAGCTTTCAGAAAATATATACTTTATGGGGTCGGAAATGAAAATTGTAGAAATTACAAACGGAATGACAAAGCTATATATACCCTTGTGCACCACAGGTGAAGGGTATAAAAAATAATAATAAAAATATAAATAATATATTAAATAAAAAATAAAAAAAAAAAAAAAAAAAATTAAAAAAATAAAAAAAAATTTTTTTTGGCTCAGCTGGGGTTCAATGCCACGTTTTCTCTAACCAGTATACACGTTTGTATGTATGTATGTTGTTGTTGTAATGTTGTTTTTGTGAAAAAAAAATCGAGGTGGTCGTGGGTTTTTGCTCATATCTCAGTTGTTTATGTACCGATGTTTTTGATTTTCAATACCGATCTACTCCCGAATATTTCTGATATTTTAATACCTCACCCGAGTCCAAGCGATATCGGGGGGCTTCAAAAAGTTGATTTCAACATACACACGGACAGACGGACAGACTGACAGGGCTCAATCGACTCCCCTATTCATAAGCTTTCAGAAAATATATACTTTATGGGGTCGGAAATCAAAATTGTAGAAATTTCACACGGAATGACAAACCTATATATACCCTTTTTCACTGTGTGAAGGGTATAAAAATGTATCAGTTTTTGTTTATTCTTCTTTTCGAGCTTTATTTTTTTCATAAAATCAATGTGCTAAGAAAAACTTTTTTATTATACTTTTTGTGATTCTTGTAAGTGTTCTATTACAACAATAAGTTTTCAAGGCTATCAGAATAATATTGGGTTTGATGAAAACACAACAACAGTAACTGTATTTACAGGAAGTTGTACAAAACTTAATAAATAAATATGTGTGTTGTACAAGTCAGTGTTTATAGTGTTATATAATTATGTAATAACAAATTGCTTTTGCAGTTACTGTTGTCGTTGCCATTGCCGTTGATGCTGTTGTTATTATTGTTTATTATTGTTTATTATGAACTCAACCATTTAAGTTATTAGTATAACTAAGGCCTATTAACATAATATTCAATTAAATAAATTTAACGTAAAAGTTTACTAACTTTCAGTAAGCTTAAACTGAAGTTTTAACTATAAATTAAAAATGTTCGATAACAATAGGCAAGAGTTAGTTAACTTGTAGTTATCAATTATTATGAATGAGTTTCAAAAAGAAGAAGAAATGTATACATAAATATAAATTCTTAATATGCACCCATCTGCTAATAAATTTATTAAAAATTGAATGTATTTTGATATAATTTTTGCTATAAATTTAACAATTCTATTAGATGAACGATATCTTATGAAAAATTCTGCATTAGGTAAATTAAAATGATCCATTCGACTTCTGTGGTTCTATTTTCTTTTCATACCATAAGAAATATTAACTTTATATAAATTATACGAATGTGTAAATCTTTTTAATCGTAGAGGAATCTTTCATATATTTTCATATTTGTTTACCTTACATGCATCTATATTTCATATAAAGGCTTAGCCATCTAACGTTTCTTTTCAACTAGTGCTTATTTCGTGAATGATAACACTTAGCTCATGTCTGATTTGACAGATAATTAGTTTTATCCTTCCGCTGCACGAATATGGTTGTGTATACGCTTGAACAACGCTGGGAAATACTGCGATATTACTTTGGCCGATTTTGCCAAAAGAAATATTTCTTTAGATGAATCCCATTTTGAACTGGGCGGGTATGTTAATAAGCAAAATTGTCGCATTTGGGACACAGAAAACCTGCACGCATTGAAAAGCCGATACACCCATAACAAGTCACTGTTTGGTGCGGATTTTGGTGCAGAGGCATAATTGGGCCATATTTCTCCAAAAGAAGCAAGATGTGGCCGTAGTCAATGGCGATCGTTATCGGGCATGTTGAATGAAGTTTTGTTCACAAAAATTGAAGCGGAGGATATTGGCAACAATTGGTTTCAACAGGACGGCACTACATGCCACACAGCCGAAGCTACACTTTTTTTTATTGCATTTAAAAAAAAAATAGTTATTTGTCGGAACCTTTACTTAAAAAAAACCTTAAACGACTAAGCTGAATCCGCACCTGATGTATTCTTACACTTATAATTCTTTGATTTTAAGCAAAAAGACTTAAGTAAAAAAATTAAGTTTTAGTTTGCGCTTATGCTTTAGTCAATTTTTTCCATCTTTCTTTTGGTATCAACAACTTTAGTCCAGCACAACTGATTTCTATCGTATAAAACAACGTTTTAAAAACTTTCCCTGAAGAAGCTACCCAATGTGGTACCGAAATATTGAATGAATTAAAATATTTTTAATAAAAAAATAGCTCAGGCCTTAAAAAAATAAGACAATATATTGAAAAGAAAATATCAAAGACATTTGCATAAAATTTTAAAGCCTGAATATTTATTTAAAGAAAACAAGAAAACATAATTTTAAGCTTTTTAACAGCAAATTTACAATATATATGTATGTATGTATATCATGTGTTGAAAAAAACTTTACAATCCGCCATTTTGTTTTGGACATCATTTCTTCAGTTGATTTTAAGAGTAATTTTTGAATATTTTCCTAACGATTTTTTTTAAGTACTCAGCACTAATTTTGAGTTATTACCGTATTAAAGTAAATGAGTGATGTGGAGTAAATATGTGTTTTTGTGTATTTTTAGGTGTTGGTATTAGTATACGGGTCTTCTCCGTAATACTCTTTAGTAATTTGCACTCCGCATTTGCCACACTAAACATCTTCTAATCTATGAATAAATACATATTGTTTTGTACATTAATTCATACCTGAAAATGTCTGCATAAACAAGCCAACATTTGTTCATTCACACATACATTATAAATAACAATTATGTATGTATTTGTGTGCTCATTAAATTGTGTAGGTTTATTAACATTTCATATTTATTTCTCCCATACATATTCATATAATTTCTAGGCATACATACATATGTATATGTTTTTATATGCATGTGTGCTTAGGCATATATGTTAGTATGTATGTTCATTTGTATTTGATTACGTAAATATGCATTACGTAGCTCCACATAAACATAATAGCCTTATACTCTTCCCTTCTTCCTCAAAGTATTCCTTGCGCATTGTTTTTATCGCAAAACCATTTAAAACATTCGTTCATTCATACAACCATTCAACCAAATCTACCAACTAATTTACAATACGCAATTACCATTTGGCCCAAGTGCTGATTGTATCGGAATTATTACGATGTGGTAATTTTATGGTCATTCTCTGCTGCTGTTGCCTTTCTGATACATACAGACACACACACACACACACACATTCTCTCACGCATATTTATAACGAAATATCTAGTTAAATCACACACATATGGATTTAACTCTTCTATTCGTCCTAGCTACTGCTACAATTATACGCTCGCCTAAATTCTACTTAGTAGATGATAGAACATTTTTATGGCGTTGCTGTTACCTGCAGAATATAATACAACACATTTCCTGGAACTCTTTCCCGAACGTTAAAGTTTGTGTATGGATAAAAGTGCTTTTGTTATTCGTTTTTGGTGAGTACATTAAATTACCTGTTTGATATATGATAATACTCTTACTCACCCACTATTCCATTTCGAAAACAAAACACTTATTGAAATAAAGAAAAAAATCCATTAAGTATTCAGGCTTCTGATTAATAGTTTGCAGGCGTTTATGAATATTTTTGTGGTTTTCTTCTCTACAAAAAAATGAAGAGGTTTTCTTAAATATTTTCTTTTAAATTTAATATGGATTTTACAATACGACTGCCTAATACAATATATAATTCTTTAAAGTTAGTTTTTGTTTAATAAAAGCCTTAATAAAAGTCTTATTGTCTAAGGAGTAATTGATTACGATTGACAGTAGTTGTGCTAGCTAAAATTAAGTTTTTGATTCAAAACCAATTAAAAACTTAAGGTATAGTTTTTCTGACCAAGTACCATTTTGCCAAACGCTTAGGAATTTGAATGTAAATAAAAATATTGTCTATACTTTTAATATTTTACACACTAAATACAAAAACGTCACAAATAAAACTTTTCCAAAAATTTTGTTTTTTCAATAATTAATTCACAATACACATGTGACCTTCTCCGATAAAAGGAACATAGTGTGTGAAAAAGGAAGCTTTAAGAAAAGCGCATTTTAAGTTGCATAACGCATTATCACTGTCATCTACACATTCAGTTGGGAGATCCGATTTGGTATGATTAGTTATGATTGGGTGGCGACTTTGGTGACGTCATGCCTATGTGGTGACGTTTTTTTTCGCTTTTAGTATGAGAATACCTTTGCTATTGTTGCTGCTCTGTTTGTTATGATCTCGCTAATTTGATTTTTAAGCCGCAACCAGAAATCAGAAATCTACCTCTTATTCTACTCCCTTTTAGGTACCAAAATACACTCTTAAGTCCAAACCCGTTTTTTCAACACACTAGGTCTCTTGTCTCGGAGAAGGTGACATACATATATCTAATTACTTCAAATATTTTTTCTTCTTATCACGATTTTTTTTTGACTGGAAATTAACGTATTTTTCTTTGTTTTTTTTTTGTTAACTGCATAGCTTCTGCACGATCAGAAGTTTTTTTCTTTCTCTCAGATTTTTATAATTTTGAGTAATGACGTTATTGCATTTACTGAGCGTTATGGGTGTATCTCAAAAAAAAAAGTTCGCTGTACTACACTGAATTTAAAGTATTCAGGCAGTTTCTAAACTTATGTTGGCAGAATTATCTTCATCCAATATTTCAAAATTTAACTTGTTCTGGAATTAAAGATGTACGGTTGGCGTTGTTTTTAGCTTCATCGCTTTGCGTAATGTTTGGGACTTAATGATATATGGTTTATATATGTATATTATCCATTCTTTTGGAATATAGTTACATAACAAAATCAATTTCGGTACTGGTCTTTAAGTTAGGACACTAAAATTGATGAAATCAAAAAAAAAAAAAATATTTCTGGCTACATCTTGGATTTTACATTTTTTTATAATTAACTGTATTCTATTGGTCATGCCATGTCATACAAATATTGTCGTAGTTGAACGGTACAAAGCCGTAATTACTATATTTGACCCGTATATCCATCATTTTATATAGAACTCCATTTTGAATTTTCATAATTTACTATGTCATTCTAGTTGAACCCTTTAATTTAATAACAATTTCGTGAGAGTTAAAGGGGGTACATTTTTAAATACGAGATTTTACTCGTATTAAGGGTTATTGTACACTATTTTGTAGTGGCGGCCATAATGGCCATATAGACGGTGTCGGTTGTCTAGAAGCTGAAATCTGGTATCTTTAGCGTGTCTAAAAATGTATAAGAAGCGTGAGAAACTTGATATATTTATATATATTTTTGCCAACAATGTTTGCCTTTAACTTTTAATAACCGATTTTAATCTATTAACCGATATTTATCTATATATGTTAAAAAATGTTTCCATACGTGATCATAGGGCTAAAAAATTTTAGTTTTTTTAGTTTTTATTTATTTTTGTGTTTATTTGCTTATATTTTAGAAACTTTTTAAGCGATTGTGATACACGGACATTGCCCAACCGATTTTTTTTTTAGAAAAGGGTCGGAAATTAATATTGTAAAATTTTCAAACTAAATGACAAAAATGTCTTTTTCCTTGACACCACACTTCAAGGGTATAAAAACCTCTTTTTTTAACCTTCTATCAAATCGTTTATTCGCATAAATTGTATAAACGTTCTAATTTGAAATAGCAATACTAAGAAATTCTTTTCCTTTCATAATAATTAAATAATTTGTCTGTTAATCGAATATTGCGTGGTAGTGGCAATAATGAAATAAATGTTTTATAATATAGTCTAATTTATATTTAAATTTCTACTAATTGTTCTTTTCAAAGTTATTCATGTGGTGTTTAATGAAACTACCTTTCATACTTTTCAAAATTTTTCATGTATATTTGAAAGAATTTTTCATCATCTCTCTCAATTTATAAAAATGCGTTTTGTATTATTCATGACAGTAAAACAATTCATATTCACTGAAACGTAACAGACGCATTTGTAATAGTATAACAGAAAAGAGGTAATGGCATCATGTAGCAGTGTGTACACAAACATATCAAAGCATTGCAAAAAACTATAAAAAATACTTTAAAAGACAATTTTAAATATCAAGCAGTTATTTCAAGTTTCGAATTTTTTTTTTTCGTTCAAAATAAACAACAACAAAATACTGTGAATAAATACCAATAAATACATAGCAAATGTATCGAATTGAAACCAAATTACGACATAAGATCTAGATCGTTGTTTTACTCAATCGTTCAAATTGTCTCTGCTTTTGGTATTGTATTCGCTATTTTACTATTTGAAAATATGGATTCGATTCGATTTGGATCGCTATTTTAAGTTTTTACCTTTTCCCCTTTTACAGGAACTTTTGTTTCTCTAAGTAAACATTTAGAATAAAAATTAAACATCACTATCGAATGCAAAACATTAACTGTGCTTGTGCACTTTTTTGATTTCAGTTCAAGTGTATAAATCTCAATTTTATGATTTCAAACTATATGACTTACTATGTATATACAAGCCCATATGTATAAACACTTACAATTTTTGTATCACGCGTCATATATTTATGACCATTAGAGCGTACCACTTTACAAGAAGAAAATAATAGGTAGACAGAACACAATTTTGAATAGAAAAAAAATTCTTTCAGTGGACCTTACATCTTCCGCATTAACAGTAGGAACCTAAAGTGTGACCTGTCGATATTTTTATTCAAAGTCCATTTAACTCAAGTATCTCGTCCTACACGCAAAGAAAAAGCATTGTTACGACATGATCACGACGGTCATATTATTTTTTCTAAAACAATATTTGGTTCTCGAAAACAATTAATAGTAATTTTTGTTTCATTTCATCATATATTTTGTCACGATAGTCAAGCATTTGTTTGAATTGTATCATTTAATGATTACTTTTCGTAAAAATTTCCAAATGGTTATCATTTAAAAATAGTATGATTTAAAAAAAATTAATTTGACAAAAATAACATTATATTCAAAATCATTAAAAATTAAAAATAATCATTAAATAATAAGTGAGACAACAGTATGATTACAAAACAATCAAGCTATGATTTTTTTTTAATAATAATTTGATTTCAATTGTTCTTCTTCTTGCTGAATAAATTTTTATTATTTTAAAAGTTTGAGATGTCAAAAAAAGGAACAAAAATTTTGAAAAACTAAAATAACTTTAAAAATAAACGAGAAAATGTAAAAAAATATTGGTAAAAAATTGCAAATAAATTGGTAAGTACAATGAATATGTGTATGTTACAGCAAAAGACAATAATTTGCCGTAACAAAGCAAAGATTGTCGATTTCAATTGTAGCCATATATGTATATGATTATTGAATGATACTTAAATTAAACATAATAATGATAACTGGTAACCATTATTATTTTAAACATTATCATACAATTCAATCATAGTATGTTGCTCTTCGATTATGGTTACCACAACCATATTTTTTCTTTGCGTGTAGCCACTATGTCTCAGTTGCTGCTGGTAATAAATTTTTAAACTTTTGACAAGAGAGTATTGCAGTAACTATTAATTTTTTAACTTTTTTTCTGCCGAACTTTGGGATCCCCTCTTTAAGTTTTTCGTGAGGTTTATCATTATATGTCTTGAGACAAAATAACGCTATAATACACTTTGAGATCCGACTGTTAACACCGAAGTTATCAAGAACAGTTTTAGGAGATTCTACGTTCGGTTTAGGAACCAAAAACTCTAAATATTGAAAGGTGTACTGGGAACATATTTTCGGTACGGTCTAATGACCATATTGGCAGCCACATTTAAACTATTCTATTTAAGATTCTTTTTTCCCATATTCATTTGCGTATACTTATGAACTAGATGTTTAAACGAATTCATATTGCTATTGTACATTGTATTCGACTCTACTCACTTTTGATATGGATGCGTTTTAGTGGGATGGTTGTCTTCTTTTTCTTGTCTTAAGTCGTAACTGTTGTTGGGCTGAAATTTTTGGTTCCGTTTCTCTAGTTTACTTCAGTATTTAAGTAGGATAAATACAATGATGCAGCAACGTACTAGCAGTTATTATAGAATGTCTGTTACTTTCTTAGTCTGCCTGTTCGTCTTTTCAACTGACTGCCTGTATCTTTAACTATTTCAACTGTTGCCACTGCTGTGATCTGTGTTATGCTGTTTAAATATTGGCAACATATATTTAATCTTCTTGCTGCTTGTACTGGTCCATCTCGCATTAAATACGTTGTCTTCTTCTTTATCTTGTTCTTCATATTAACTGTGTCTAAAGTCTATGAGACGAATGGAGAAAAGACAAATGAACAGACTAAATGGACATACTTACATACCACTAAACAAATATATACTTGTGTCTGTATATTGTGAACATTGTGTAATAGTTGTGTATAGTTTTACTATAAAATTGTTAAGCTGCCTAACAACAAACGGGCAGCGATAAAAGAACTTTAGTAACAGCATACCATTAACATGACCATTACCATCTACAATAAATCATTCATTGAATGGACCCCCAATTATTTGTCAATTTATGTCTCCTTCAAGGGCAGTAGACTATAAATAATTATGTATCATACTTCTACGTAAAATACTTGTACACGAGTACAAGAAATTATTACTCAGTAAAACTACTTAACAAAACTAGTTCAAAGCTTTTTTCAAGGGCCTTCTAAAAGTCATGAACTCTTAAAAAATATTTTAATGCTGAAATATATAACTCGACTACAAAATTATTTATAGGTTAAAAAACGGACCCGTTTATAGAGAAAGTCTGCTTCGGTATCACCCCTACATGAATACATAAAAGGTCCTTCCTTTCTAATGAGTACTTAAACAATTTTCGATAAAAAATGTTTGATAAAAAGAAACACGAGTAAATGGATTCAAAAAGGCCTTTCGAAAGGCCTTTGTTATTGTTTATGCAATAAATGCAGTACATCTTTCATCTGTGTGTCTGTCTGCTTCTATTTCTCTATGTCCAGAGGAATTCTTCGAGAGTGTAGTACATATTTTGATAAACAAGAGGATGATGATTTCAAAAGATGATTTTGCTATTTTGTGTGCAACGGATGTTATTATTCAGTATGCTAGTAATTTTAAAATAAAATATAAACTATGAGAAATTGCTTAACTTCTTTTATAATGAACTCAAAATATAAATGATGTACATTATAAATATGCAATCGTTAACATTTGGAACTAATAACTTTTTCAATAGAATGCATAAAATCTCTTGGAAGTATATTCAAGTCAACTATGTTAAATATACACGTTGTATATTCTTCACAATGAGTGGTAAGGGTTTATAAATAATGGTATTCCGAATGTAACTCTAATGAGCTTTTAAATAAAGGCATGCCAATTTTGAAAGTTTTGGGTGTTTATGTGATTAACTGGCATCCTGAAATGCCAAGAACTTCATTCGAAACAAAACCGAGAAAAACTCGGCATCTTTTCAATTAGCTTGATAAATTAAATACTTTGATGGCATTGATATTTTAATTTGATTTTGGACATGTAGTTGATGCGGCTAACGCATACATTACATAACCTGGATGCGTTGTTTAAGCAATAATGGTTAGAATATTTGCTTTTAATTATGCGTTTCTGGAAAGAAACCCATCGGCGTCAAATCACATAAATAAGTTGGAGAGTAAACAAATACGTTAATAGAGATTCTACTGGTACATTGAACGCACCAAACAGTAGGTTTGTTGGTACATAATGGCATCTTAATAAGGCTTGAGGATTATCATCGCTCCAAATGTATAAATGTTGTCTATTGATATAGCCATTTTCAAAATTGATTTGAATAACGTAGTCAAAACAAAACTAACCCCAAGCATGCCGGAAGCATGTTAGCTTGGCGAAATATCCACACGCTGGCGCTAAATTTAAAGTGGTGAGGGATACCCCGATGCCGAACAAGTGCATGAGATAAGTGAATGTTTTGGAAAGGCTTCATTGCACAATGAGAGCATGTATAGTAACACAAATATCTTTACTGATGGAGCACATAAGAGTCCTGTCGTATTTAAAGAGATTAGGGACACTCAGATCGCAGTAGACTTAGAATAACAGGTAAGCATACATTAAGTGTGAATGCTATGGCTGAAAGCTATCAAGGGCTGTGTGATTTGGCTTTTCAACAGTCACTAGCCGGCAATGTGACAAATTTTTCTTGTGTAGAGCCAATGCCTGTAGTTACACGGTGCTCAGTGATGAAATAAATGCTAATTGATAGCCATGTAATCACTGGGAAGCTAAGGGAGTCCAAAAGGACAGTAGTGGTCTGCTTCGATCTTTTTCCAACACAAATATTAATTTTTAACTAACCTTAAAAAAATAAGGCATATAAAATCGGCTGTCAGAGAAGCAGTGCTGTCAAACTAAAATTCTTCCTTATAAAAAAACGCTATAATTAGGCCTTCCATGCCAAATTAGATTTAGTAAAGTAATTACTATCACACTGTAGTTTTTAATCTATTTAAGTATAAAACAGATAACATTAGAGTACTGATCTTAAAAGATGTCTAAATATATAGCACGTTGCTAAATAAATATTAAACATTTTTAGTCATATTACATAAAGTTGCTTTTGATCTATTTTTCAAACAGAGTTTAGGGAATGTTTTTAAGAAAATAATTTAAAGCTCTTACACAATGATTAACAAATGCACATTTGTGGATTAAATGAAAACATAAAATAATAATAAAATACTAAGCCCTTTTTCTCAGAAAGATAGTAATAAAAAGTCTGTCAAATACTAAAATAAATACAATAACACAAATACAGAACTGTAATATTTTTTCATGAATATATGTTAACACTGAGCACAATAGTAATGTTGCTAAGCAACTCTTTCTATGTCCTTTAACAACTACCATTTACTTCTCTTCTCTAACCTACAAAGACAATGTCAAATATTTAAATATTTTTTGGAGAACAACAAATTGTTCATATCATGTCATTTGTAATTAAATATTTCAATAAAAGAACTATTTGCAATTCTTAAACATGTGTCAATTAAATAATTTACCTTGTTTTTAAATGTATTAAATTTCCGTACATAATACAATTAATTAAACTACAAAATTATTATGCGATGTGTGATAATTGTTATTTGGTTTCTATTTATTCAATACACCACACAACAATGCAATAAAACCAAAAATTTAACTACTTTACAACAAAAAATTGTTTTTAATATTTATAATTCATATAAATGTCTTATAATATTTAGAAAAAATTTGTCAAAAAAGTATTTGTAAAAAGTAACAAGATCATATTTCCTTAATTAATCTATATATATAAAAGAGTAACGTGACTGACTGAATGACTGACTGACTGACTGATTCATCATCGCACAGCCCAAACGCAAAGAGCTAGAGACATGAAATTTGGACAACCGTTTCCTCTTTCAATGTATAGCTTCACTAAGAAGGGATTTTTGGAAATTCGTACTTTAAGGGGGTAAAAAAGAGTAAAAACGGGTAAAATCGGTAATCTTATATCTGCTAAACTAAAAATGATACAAATTAAATTGAAAAAGTATTGTAATTTGCACAAAAAATAAGCTGACAGGTGTCTGGCCTTTTTTAGAATTTTCAACCCCTAAGGGGAAAAAACGGGTAAAAACTATAATTTGGTACTTTTTTGGTACCCTATGTAACTTCCAAACGCATAAAGCTAGGAAAAAAATTTAAACTGTATTAAGTAGTCCGCAAAAAAATATTAATAAATATAAATAATTCGGCACTTTTTTCAAATTCATATGTATAAGGGGTAAAAATTGTCCCTTTTTTTGGTACTTTTTTTAAAATAAACTTTTCTTATATTATTCAATGGGACAAAATTTGACAATTATTATTTCCTAATAGAATATGGACAACTATTTAGGCGAAATTTTTGGAAACTTTTCTGGGGACAAAAAAGGTACCAAAAAGGGGAAAATTCCGGAATATGTATGTAATTCCTAATTAGACGGCCAATTTTCACAAAATTTTTAATTTGGATTTCACTAGACATAAAAAATTATGTAAGTTAGTAAAAATTGAAACACATTCATAGCAGGGTAGAAAAGGGAAAAATCGGGAAGAGTTTGGTACTTTTTAGAACATAATTACTTTTATGCAAAAAAGAGTAGATTTACTGAGTTTTAATCATGTCTATTAAAATATTTTGTTACATAGATATTTGAACATTTTAAACTTGGAATTTGGAACTTGGACTAAAAATGTACTTTTTGCTTTTCTATGGTACTTTTTGTATTTTCTACGTTTATAAAGGTAGAATTGTAAAATAAAGGACTATTGATTCCAGGTTAGACTAAAAATGTTATGGGTGACCAAAAAGGTACTTTTTTGAATTTTTATGGTACTTTTTATATATTCTACGTTTGCGAAGCTAGAATTTTAAAATTAGTGGCTATTTATACAAGGTGAGACCGAAAATCTTATGGTCGACCAAAAGGGTACTTTTTTGAATTTGAATGGTACTTTTTGTATTTTCTACGTTTATGAAGGTAGGATTGTACAATCAAGGACTATTGATTTCAGATGAGACCAAAAATGTTATGGGCGACCAAAAAAGTACTTTTTTGAATTTTTATGGTACTTTTTGTGTTTTCAACGTTTGCGAAGCTAGAATTTTAAAATTAGTGGCTATTGATACAAAGTGAGACTAAAAATGTTATGGTCGACCAAAAAGGTACTTTCTTGAATTTTTATGGTACTTTTGGTGTTTTATACGTTTATGAAGGTAGGATTGTACAATCAAGGACTATTGATTCCAGGTGAGACTAAAAATGTTATGGGCGACCAAAAAGGTACTTTTTTGAATTTGTATGGTACTTTTTGTATTTTCAACGTTTGTGAAGGTAGAATTTTGAAATCAGTGACAATTAATACAAGGTGAGACTAAAAATGTTATGGTCGACCAAGAAGGTACTTTTTTGAATTTTTATGGTACTTTTTCTATTTTCAACGTTTGAGAAGCTAGAATTTTAAAATTAGTGGCTATTGATACAAGGTGAGACCGAAAATATTATGGTCGACCAAAAAGGTACTTTTTTGAATTTTTATGGTACTTTTTGCATTTTCTACGTTTATAAAGATAGGATTATACAATCAAGGACTATTGATTCTAGGTGAGACAAAAAATGTTATGGGCGAACAAAAAGGTACTGTTTTGAATTTGTATGGTACTTTTTGTATTTTCAACGTTTGCGAAGGTAGAATCTTGAAATTAGTGACAATTGATACAAGGTGAGGCTAAAAATGTTATGGGTGACCAAAGAGGTACTTTTTTGAATTTTTATGGTACTTATTGTATTTTTAACGTTTGCGAAGCAAGAATTTCGAAATTAGTGACTATTGATACAAGGTAAGGCTAAATATGTTATGGGCGATCAAAAGGGTAGTTTTATGCATTATAATGGGACTTTTTGAATTTCCTACGTTTAAAAAGTTAAAATTGTGAAATAAAGGATTATTTATTCAAGTTTAGAATTAAAATGATATTAAATACACAAAAAAAGCCTTTTTGCATTTTTATTGTACTCTTTGTATTTTTACGTTTGTAAGCATAGATTGTTAAAATTAGTGTTTTTTAATGCGAGGTCTAAGTCCTAATATTATGGACGACCAAAATTACTTTTTCCCTTTTTATATATTTTGTATACATAGAATTCTAAATAAAGGTAATAATAAACCAAGTGGAAGTTTTATTGAAGGAAAAAATATTTCTTTTATTATTTTAGGGTAATTTTTGCAAAATATGAATCTTAATTTTTTAAACTCAGTAGCATTGATCTTGCTTTTAGTTAGGAAATATATGCCCGATATATCCTTACTCTACTTTTTATATTTCTAAGTAAATTGAATCAGAGATACAAATTTTCATAAATTGAACCAAAAATATTTAATAATTATAAATAGAACTTGAGCATTCAATAAATAGTAAGAACTGCGCTAACGAAGTAGCGGGTTAAATGCTAGTATTAAATATTTTAGTATTGTTCTCCCAACAACAAATTAAAATTCATCAAAAATATTTTCTAAAATACAATTTAAAATGTTACATTAAAATATATGTATGCTACATGCGATAAAATGTTTTACATCAATTGTTACGCTGCTTTAACTAATCCTGCCACCACTAAACCTTTGAATTAATTATTTTTACATACAAACAACAAATATGCCAAAATACAACAAAATAAATAGCTAAACTGTATACAATAGTAATATTGCATAAATTACAATCCATAAATATGCTTAATATAAAATTAAATATGGCTACATTAAATATGTTGCTCACAATAGCAACTAAATTGAAAAAGTATGTCTGAAGGCCTCCCAAATCATTTTAACACTGGCATTCACTTGTTTATACAATTGAAACACGAAATTTATGCATTCAATTGCAGTAGAGGAGAGGTAATGCCAATTGAATTCCCCTAATGCTATGAATATATGTTTATTATAATTTTATGAAAAATATTGCCATTCGAAAGAGTTAGGCAAATAATCAATAATAATTATATATATAACAAATAAAACATTATGTTTATTTTAAATGATTTTAATAAGTAATTTCAAATATGTATGAATTTTCAATTAAGTTACAAATGTATACAACTTTAATGTATTGTAAAAAAAAAAATCCATTTCAAATATATTTATGATTAAATGTAGGTTTTTGTTTATTATGAATTTAAATTAAGTTTCATTTCTAAAATTAAATTTAAATTCGTTTGAGTTGGAAAGCGGGAGTAAACATGAGTTGTACAGTGTAATCAGTAGGTTAGAGATTCAATGAGGCAAAGTTCGTTCATTTAACTAAGTTAAGTGAGAGGAGATTTACTGTCTATAACTATTCTGAATTCCGTATGTTATTCCTATGAAAGCCTTCTTTGGTGAAAAGCATATTTTTACGTACGCAATAGCTTTCCTCTTTCCCCCACGTGATTATCAAAGCTTGGACAAGATGAGACAAGCTTTACTGTTATCTCCGAGTCAACACTATAAATTATTTATCCCCATCTATACGACATTAACTTATGGCCGCTCACTTTTCTCAAAAACAGCCATCTGTTTAATAATTCGTATAAACAGGTGCCAAATTACGACATTCAATCACGATCGAAATTTTACTCCAACGATCGATTTCACTGTGCTTCAGATATAGAGAATCTAATAAGAATTTTTAAATTTTGATCACGATCGGACGCCGTAATTCGCCCTCAGATATTTATTTATTTCGATATCGCATACACCAAGACTAAAAGTCTTATAAGAGAGGATTAGACATACGTTAAAATCAAATTTAATCATAATGACAAATAAAGGGTGATTTTTTAAGAGCTATAGGATAGTCTTAAAAAAAACACATAAAATTCAAAAAATTCATGAAATTTTTATTTGAATCGATAGAACGGTCCATATAATTTAATGTTTGAAAATTATTTCATGCAAATGTTGACTGTGACTACGCCTCAAATGGTCTATCCGCTTAGTCCAATTTTGGCATACTCTTTCCAACATTTCGGCCGGTATCTCATGAATAAATGCTTCAATGTTGTCTTCCAATGCGTCGATTGAAGCGGGCATGTGCACGCAAAGAAAAACCATGATTACGACATGATCACGACGGTCATATTATTTTTTCTAAAACAATATTTGGTTGTCGAAAACAAGTAATAGTTATTTTTGTTTCATTTCATCATATATTTTGTCACGATAATCAAGCATTTGTTTGAATTGTATCATTTAATGATTACTTTTCGTAAAAATTTCAAAATGGTTATCATTTGAAAATAGTATGATATAAAAAAATTAATGCGACAAAAATAACATTATATTCAAAATCATTAAAAATTAAAAATAATCATTAAATAATAAGTGAGACAACAGTATGATTACAAAATAATCAAGCTTGATTTTTTTTAATAATAATTTGATTTCAATTGTTCTTCTTCTTGCTAAATAAATTTTTATTATTTTAAAAGTTTGAGATGACTAAAAAAGGAACAAAAATTTTGAAAAATTAAAGAAAATTTAAAAATAAACGAGAAAATGTAAAAAAATATTGGTAAAAAAATTGCAATTAAATTGGTGAGTACAATCAATATGTGTATGTTACAGCAAAAGACAATTATTTGTCATAAAAAAGCAAATATTGTCGATATCAATTGTAGTCATATATGTGATTATTGAATGATACTTAAATTAAACATAATAATGATAACTGGTAACCATTATTATTTTTAACCATAATCATACAATTCAATCATAGTATGTTGCTCTTCGATTATGGTTACCACAACCATATTTTTTCTTTGCGTGTGTTTATAGACATGAGCATTATAAGTTACATTAAATTTCCTTTGATTTGTGGTACACAGCTAGCAAAAATTTCGCATCTATATAATAACGTTGGAATTAGATATGCTTTAGTGAGTAACAAGCGTATCTTAAATGGTGTAAAGTGTTGTGTTTTCCATAGAGTTCTTAACATAGAATAGGTTTTCCCAGAGACAAAGTTGATGTAATCAGACTACGTTATCGTAATATTAAATAAAAATCCAAGATTTTTTGTTAGTCTCACAATTTCTATTTGTTGATTGTTAAGACAAATTGATGCATCAAAATGAATTCTCATAGATTTTGGTGTTATGACTACTCATTTAGATTTAGACAGGTTAATACAAAGACCATTTACATTCTCTTCTCAAAGTTTTATAAATAAAATTTAGCATTTAGTTAGACGACGCTTAAGGATATCAGGTATCCAAAATTTATTATCCATCGACGTCTTTTGTGTAAGATATTTGAATAAATATGAATGTTTGTAGGTTTAAATATTTTGATATTTTTACTCAATCAGCCAAAAATAAAATAAAAAATAAATGCTAAATGGATTTAAAAGAAATTCGGCGCTAACAACAAATAACAACCTAAATTATTGCATAGTAAAATAATGATTCATTTTGCAAATATCTTACACTTAAGTTTAAAATTTAACATATTTGAAAAATATTTCGTAATTTAAGTTCTTGTCCAGATACCTAAAATTTAGTTATTGTTTTCTCACTTACATTAGGGATTGCAATGACCCGTACACCAGAATTTTAAAAAATTATCTCTTATACATCTAATATTAAATCAGTTATTAAATTATTTCATCCCACAAAAACAATTTAAATTCTAAAGCTTTTGAAACTCTGAAAAAAAATTTAGCTATGCCAGGCTTACTACACAATATTTGCATTAAAAATTATAAAACTTTTTAAAAATAAGCTTCAACATAAGTACATACATAATAATTTTTACTACTTGTGTGCCTTTCTTTATTTCTTATTACATCAAATAACTGAACCGTTTTCTTTTCACTTTCTTCCTTTTGCTGCTTTTGAGTGTTTTACATTTGCAGCTATTAAATATATTTATTGTATAAATATTAAGTATAAATATTTTTTTCTTTTTAGACAAGTAACATATGTTTGGCATATTATTAAAAAAATCCTCTTGACTTTCTTTCTTTGACATTTAAATTCATTTGGCACCTCTCTGTACATGTACACCCCATTTTTCTCTTCTAATGTTGTGTAACGTACAATAAAGAGAGAGCGAGTGTCAATTTCAATACCATGACTAAATGACTGACATATTTAGCAACTTGTCATGGTTATTTTTTTTTAATGAAAATATTTTGTTACTTCATATTTCATTAATTGGTGAATTCACGAGGTGTCCTAAATGTAATATTGTCATAATGTCATAATTTCACAAAAAAAAAATTAAACTAATGAAAGATATTGTATTGTTATTTTTTTAAATTTTGAAATATTATAACATTATGAAATTACGACAGTAGGACATTAATATTTGTGAGTTTAGCAAATGTTTATAAAATATTTTTTTTTTATTATTCAGATATTTTTAGAAGTGTTGAATGAATACATTTTGTGTTTGTTGTTCGCTTGTTTAGAAATTCTTTTTCCTTGCATTTGTTGTATATTTAATATATTTTTATTCCTTCTGTCGTATTTTTTAAGACTTCCTTACGCGTCACTTCAATAAACACCATCAAAATCCGCTTCAATTGTCAAAGTCAATATGCGGCATTTGTCATTTTACAGTCTTCTTCTTTTCCTTCTTTGTTGTTCTTACTTGTTGTTGTCATCATCTTTAGCTTTGATATCATGTCTTTTTTATTATTAATAATTTGTTTCTGTTTTCCCTCAAGTTTTCTTTTTCCTTTTGGTAAATATTTCTAAGTGAAATTGTTGTTGTTATTATTTAGCGGCTATCATCAATAATAATAATAACAATAACAACAACAACAACAAATGAATGATATGATGACTTAGTTGTTATTATATCTTTATCATGATAGCAGTGTCCTAGTTTTTTGTTTGGCTATATCGTTAGTTCACATTTTATCGTTTATGAATATTGTGACAGTTAAATTTGTGGTGGTTTTTCCTCAATTGCCAGAGCGATAAATGTGTCGTTTACTTTCAATATTGACTGTGATGTTATAACATATTTTTATCGGCAAATGTGAAATGCTTAGAGGTCTTTACCCCATAAGATAATATAGACAGTTTGAAGTTTTGTAAATTGAATTTTTGAAATTTTTTCTGACAGTTACAGTTTGTTGCTATAGAATAAAGTTCTTTCCAGAACTTATGATTAACACTCTATTTAACACAAATAAATATGTTTTTTATATTTAATAGTTTCAATTAGCAGATTTGGTTTGTCTGCATATTGTTTGACTCAGTGCCTTAATATATAAAGGCCGCATCTCGATTTCACCACTAGTTCAAAGAAGGAGGTAAAAAAACACAATAATATAAAAAAAATTAAGAGAGTTAGAGGATTTTTATGTGATTACAAATAGTTCATTACATATTTAAGGGGTGATTTTATTGATGTGCGGGGGTACAGATTAAAAAGACGCAGGTACATATTAAAATGTTTTACGTGCTATATTGCATGCTGCTCCTACAAAGCATTGTATAAGAAAAAAATTAAGCAATTGTAAAATCCTCATATCAAGTACCAAAAAAGTCACTATTTGATCGCTTTTTGCCAAGGAAATATTGTTGTGACTAACATACAAGTCGTAACAATAAACTGTAACATCATACGTACTGCCGGAATTATTCCCAATTCGGTACTCGGTTAAATTAAAATTTTTGCATAAATAACTTTGTTTCCTTGCACAGATATTGCTTATGAATTAAGACTTTAGCACTACTGGTACCCTTTTCTAATTCTATTAATAATGCCCTTTAAGTTATTTTTCCTTGGAAAATAAACACTTACATGATTTTATTGTCATTACTGCTGTTGTGAACGCTTGTGTCGTCTCTCTTGCATAACACTCAATTTGTTTACACATAGAACTATTCTAGTTAAACTGTTGACTTACAGAATACCCCTGTATATACGAGTATTTATGTATTTCCTTACAACAACAATAACAAATCAATGCAAATAAAAGAAGCAACTGTAATGAAATCAATTCATTACACTTAACTGTGTTTCGTTTTTATTTGGCTTAAATTTGTAAAAGGTTTTATTTAATGTCCAAAAAATTGTGATTGTTAAAAAATATTAAAAAAAGAGTATGAGTAGAAAGTTGTGTTTGCGTAAGTTGGACTGATGAGAAAAACAAACATAATTTACTCCTTATTTCTGATGAAAATGTTAAGAATGAATTAAAAGCTAAAATTACTTTAAAAAAAGAAAATCTAAACAACATTATTTGACGCCTAATTCTTTTCAACAAATTTTTATGAAACCTTGCTTTATTTGCTTGATAATATTTTAATGATATAAGTAAAAGTAGAATTCAATTCGTTTGACCTATTGAAAATTTAATTACAATATTAAAAAAAAAAAACAAGTAATAGCACAATATTTGATACCCACCACTAACTTTATGTACTTTTATGGCACAAAATTTTTTTTTCTGTTATTAACAGTGATCGCTATGGAATAATATCTTTATACTAAAATATGTATCACTTTCTTTGTGTAACTTCGAATTTGTATTGAGGGGTTTAAAATGTGTAAATTATAAATAACTAGATTTGGCCCATATAACAATTTACTGTACTTTATTTCTTAGTGGCGTGCATTATGGATTTTAAATTCTTTTTAGGTTACTATATTCTTCTAGTCAAGCCCTTTCTTTTAATATCCACATCGGTACTCTCTGTTGGTCAGAAGATTTTCATTTGTACAATTAAGGAAAACCAAAGCGTTTGTATTTTTGTGTTTATATTTCAGACAGTTTCTAACCGATTTCTTAAATTTTTTCACAAATAATTTTAGAGACCACGATTTGTATTTAAATGTGTTCGCTGTTTCCAAAAAAAACAATTCGTAGCTTTAGTAACTTGATCTATAAGTAAAATTTTTTTAAAATATATATTCTAAAAATTTACAAACGAAAATCAGTTTTTTTCAGATTCTAGACAACCGAGAGAGTTAATATTGGCATCATCTGAAAGGACTTGACTAGCGCAACATAAGCACTATAAAAAATTTGAAATTCATTTTGATCGCCACTACAAAATGGCGGACAATAAATTTATATATGGGTCAAGTCTGGTAATATTGGCATAAATGAAAGGGCTTGACCAAGGCGAATTCATACAGGTGAAATTATCAGACCAGCTGATGGGGAGACTTTATGTCAAAATAGGTTGAATTTGCCTTATTAATGCAGGGAAGGGAAATGTGATTTTGAATTCTGTATTAAGCAATTAACTTACGTGTACTTTTTTGATAATAAATGTGCCAAATTTATATATATTTGTTTCTTTTGCGCCATTAATAATGTGTTTCAAACAAATATATACTTTTTTTAATCAAATTTTATTTTATTTAATATGTAAAAACAACTTTTCCACCCCTGATATACGAATTGGCCTTGACATAAAACATCTCATGAAAAGTTGCGTTGTTGTATCAATTCGCCGTTGCATATACCTTATGGATATGCCTTGGGCTTAACCAGTAGAATACAGTAAATTATTAAAGAATTTAAAATCTAAGATGGCGCCTAAAACAAAATGGCGGATAAAATTTTTTAACCGCATCAATCAACTGACGCTGATTATGGCGTTTCTATTTCCAATTTGTTTGCTGAATTCTTTTCAACTACCTGCTCTAAAAAAGTATATAATAACATAACTCTTACCCATTTAATATACCTTAATAATCTGGTGTAGAATTATCTTTTATTACTTATAAAACGATACTTTCAAATTTATTATCACTAAATAATTCGTTTAATGCTGGTCCAGATGAAATACCAAATTGAGTTTTTAAAAATTGTGCAAAAAATGTATGTTACCCGCTTACTGCTATCTTTAACAAATCCATTAAATTAGGATACGTACCATTGATTTGGAAATTATCCTATATAATTCCGTTGTTTAAAAATGGAAGCAAAATTGACATACCAAATTATCGTGACATTGCTAAGTTTTTTGAAAATCAAATTTTTTCGATTTTGTCACCGTGCCAACATGGTTTTTGAAAATATCGTTCTGCAGCGACTAATATCTTAAAGCTAACTACTGTTATAAATTAAGGTTTTATAAATAATATGGTAAGTAGTGCTATCTACACAGAATTAAGTAAAGCTTTTGATAAGGTAAACCATGATCCTTGCTTAACAAATAGTGATTAATGGGATTTACGGATATGACAATAAAATGATTAAGATCATACTTGTCTTATAGAACTCAACAAGTTAAGCTTAGAAGCGCAGCGTCTAATGCTATCAAAAATCGTTCTAGTGTTCTGCAAGATAGCTACCTTGGTCCTATTTTATTCACCTTATTTATAAACGATCTACACTCAGTTATTCAGCCGATGAGGTCAAAATTTTTCGATTTTTTAATAACCTGAAGATCAACATTTTCTTCAGTCAGATATTAAGAAATTGATTAATTGGTGTGAAATTAACTGAATGGCAATGAATATAAAAAAATGTACATGTCCTTTTTCAGAATTAAGAACTTGGATTTATTTTATTGCATTAATGAGTGTAAACTTGCTAAAGTTCTGAACTTTCTTGATCTTGGTATTTTGCTTGATCACCAATTAAATTTTCGTGACCATATTTCTTTATTTGTTAACAAGCCAAATGGTGTACTTGGATTTTTGAAGAGGTGGTGCAAAGAATTTGTAGATCCTTATAATACGAAACAATTATATTCGTCGTTAGTTCGACCTATTTTAGAATACGGATCAATTATTTGGGATCCTTACTTTAATATTCATATTAATAGTATCGAGTCTGTATATAAGATTTTTTTAATATTTTGTCTACGTGGCCTTGGATGGAATTCGTTTTTACTACCTTCATACAAAAGCAAACTCTGCCTTAAAAAATTACTTAAAAAGTCGTCGGATAATGCTGAGTTTTTGTTCTGTACTGGGCCTTATTCAAGGCGATGTCGACTTTGAATTCCTGCTAAGTAAAATATCCTTTAATATTCCAAC
Source organism: Phyto melanocephala (assembly GCA_941918925.1). NCBI lineage: Eukaryota > Metazoa > Arthropoda > Insecta > Diptera > Rhinophoridae > Phyto > Phyto melanocephala. Next base: position 51,653,155 of record OW799234.1, read on the forward strand.
CAGACCAACTTTAAACTTCCGTCTTATTAATTTAAAATACTCTAGATCCAACTATGCTAATACTGATCCTATTCGTCGTATATGTGAAAACTTTAATAACTATTATCACCTTATTGCCCTTAATGAAAGTAAAGAAATTGTGAAAAGAAATATTATTTTATATTTAAGTCGTTGAATTTTATAGAATACTAGCTAATACCCGGTGTGCTTCGCCACCCCCATCGTAATGAAATAAAAATTTTATAGTTCAAAAATATATTTATTTTGCAATTAAAATCTAAAATTTTTCTTATAGATTAGTATTACTCTAATATTGTGTGATATGCAATATATTTACGGCCTTATTCATAAACGACTTTTAAATTTATCAAATGTTTATAATGCAAAATTTTCGTATAGAATTTGATTCATAAACCTTTGATAAATTTTAAAATCGTTTATTAATAAGACCATTAGTCTACATCAACAATTTAAAAATAATAAATTAATTTACTTAGTTGCTAACATTACTGCAATAAAATAGAAATGTTTATAATATAAAAAATTTTTACTATTAATTAATTCTTATTCTAATGCCTTAGGATAAACGATGTTTTTGGTTTTTCCACCTGGTGCATACACAGAGAGATCTGCGGGTTTTCCAACTCGCGAACATGCAACGTAAAGCTGTCCATGTGAGAAACATGGATTTTCTAGGTGAAGACCACAAACTTGCAGGGACTGACCTTGAGCTTTGTTTATGGTCATTGCAAATGCTAGGCGAATAGGAAACTGCAAGCGCTTAAAATCGAATGGCATTTCCGATGTTGTCATGGGAATACGTGGCAACAATACATCAGTTCCCTTAAACTTTCCAGTAATAATGGTCGCCTCGATTAAATTGTTCATTAATTTTTTTACTGTAAGTCGAGTACAAAGTACAAAGTCGAGGCGGATCAATGTTCCTGAGTAAAATTATGGGAACGCCAATTTTCAACCGTAAATCATTTGGTGGAAAACCCGGTAAATCTAGCGAATTTAAAAATTCAACTGGATAATTCACGACATCCTGAATATTTGTTACTGTGTCTATCGATTTATAAGTTTTCAGGTCACCATCGATTTTGTTCAAAATTTTGCTGTTGATGGAATTAACGTCAATATTTTTGGCTGCCAATAGCGCACGTTCACATAACCATTCATTGTTTTTAAAATTTTGTCCGATGTTGGGAAAAACACAATTTATTAACTCTTCTATAGATTGTGTCATCCTGCAAAAGTCAGATGGAAAACTTATATATTTCGTTGTAGGATCCATTGGAATTCTCCCGTTACCTAAATCAAGTAATTGTTTGGAAAAAGTTGTAGCTGAAGCATCACGTTGCAACTGAACACGCATATTAGTCGTAAGTTTTAAACTGTGAACATATTGCCAAAGGTGTGATGATTTCAGACACGCATTTAGCTCATCAGCTGGTGTTGATCCCGGTATAACAGGAAGTGTTTGGCGGAAATCGCCAGCCAGCAAAACTAAGGCACCTCCAAAAATTCTATTATTGCCTCTTAAATCCTGTAAGGTACGATTAAGGGCTTCCAAAGATTTCTTATGTGCCATTGTGCACTCATCCCACACTATGATTTCACATTGTTGCAGTACTTTACCCATTGAAGAATTTTTCTTTATGTTGCATGTGTAGTCTTCGGAAAATTGAGGCTTTAAGGGTAATTTAAGTGCAGAATGTGCTGTTCTACCACCGTCTAAGAGTGTTGCTGCAATACCGGATGATGCAATAGCTAATGCAATATTTTTTTCCGAACGAACTTTTGCTAATATTAATGAAATCAAAAACGTTTTTCCAGTTCCTCCAGGTGCGTCAATAAAATAGAGGCCTCCATGTTTGTTTGTTATTGCTGCCGTTATAGTATTGTATACAATACTCTGCTCTTGTTGCAAATGTGGTAAATTTACTTCTAGTAAATTTTCCAAATTTTGGTGATCATAGTCTCTCTCACGTCGTAGTTCCTGATCGTTTGCATGGGTTCCTGATCTGATTGGGGCTATCATTCCTACTTCAATAAGTGTCACACTCTTTATCTCCAAACATTTGTCTTCCAGTAAAATTAATACCTCATTGTACATAGTTTCATTTAGTTCAAGCGTTGCATTATTGGTGATAACTCTCTCTCTGTGTAAAATATCTTCAGCCATATATGTTTTAAATTTGTGCCAAAGATCTTTTGGATTAGAAGGTGAGCACGATACCAATATTATCGAAAATAGCGATCGTATTTTCCATGGATGGTTTATTACTGAAGCATCTTCAAGCGTTGTTTCCCAATGACAATCGTTCTCTAATAACTGCAGTTTCTGACAGGCCTCACGATTTGTTGCACATACTTCCCCATCAACAGTACGCATGTTCTCGAAAGATATTGGCCCCCGAACATTAATAAGAAGCATTCTTAAATAGAAGCATTCTGCATTTTGAGGATGGACGGTATACACCCTGCCCAATGCATCGGTTGAATATAAATTTGGCCATCCTTCAACAGGTTTCCCTTGCTTACGACGTTGAAAATTCTTTGATGACGCGTTCCACGTATAATACCTTGGAATTTCGGAATACAACAATGTTTTAGCAAACAAATCATTTCTGCAAAGATTAAAAAAAGATGTTAATGTTGTAGCTGAGGGTGCTGTTGCTCTCTCCCGCGCATTTCTTTCTGTAAAGTAAACACGTTGTCCATTTTCCAAGTGCACTGATAAATGAACAACAGTTGGATGGCGTTCATGAATTGTAAATCCCAAAATTCGCCATACTGCTTCATTGCTACTGATGTATCTGGCCATTTGATATTGCGTAATTTCATCGTTTGGATTTTGTAATGAAAATACAGCCATATCTGACCCTTTAGTAACATATTTGCAGATGTATTTGATAGACTTTACTGAATGACAATACTCTACATTAATATGCGCTTTAAATGTTCTTGAAAGCAATGGACAGTAAGGTACTATCCACCGATTATCAACATCATTTCCACGTACCTTAATTGAAATTGATCGTCCACTATTATCCACAGACCGTCGACGATAAAGTGGGTAGCCATCGTTTCCCGAGATTGTTTCTTGAATCAATTGCCGTGGATATTTCTTTGTGCATTTTCCATCCACCATGCATGGAGAATTCGCATTAATGGTTCCACATGGACCATGAATCATATTTTTGATAACAATTTCGTACAGGCTTGGATCAACATTTGGATCGGGTATCTCTGCAGAAATTATATCATCAATAAGATCTGGGGTAATTTTTTCAACCAACCAAATGAGAATATGGGCATGTGGCAATCCACGTTTCTGCCACTCGACGGAATACATCCAGCACCGTGTTTCTCCAAATACATGAAATTTTACAATAAAACCCATAAGGGATTTTAATTTTTGTTTAAACACGCGTGCTGTTATATCGTGCCGATGTATTGGTGTTTGACCAGTGGACAATTCAGATAGTATTTCATCCCACTTTGGATTACAGGTAAATGTAATGAACAAATCTGGCCGTCCATATGATCGAACATATGTCATTGCATCTTGACAGTACTCCTGCATATGACGTGAGCTGCCAGTAAATGTTGCTGGAAGAATAATACCTTGGCCATTTTCAGTGGGATTAATGTCATTATGGCTATTTAATGCATCCCGAAGATGAATATAGTTATCCACTCGTAATTTTGCTTGGTTAAGTCGTATGTATAATAGACGTTCCGTTTCAATTTTCGCGTACATATCGACAATATACTGGTGAAATAATTCGCGGCAATTTAGAATGTGATTAACGGAGTTCTGACGTATCATTATTCGATATGCATAGAAATCCATTGCACTCATTTTTTTCCTTGTTGATTCATCTGAAAGTAAACAAGTAAGAGCACTATATTCGGCTGTGCCGAATCTTTTATACCCACCACCTATTTTGTGTACATTTAAAGCACAATATTTATTATTTTGTAAATCATTATGGAATAATCTCTTTATAATAAAATATTTATCACTTTCTTTGTAAAAGGTATTTACATTCTAAGGGCCCATATTAAAGGTGAACTACACCTAGTCTTTAAATTTGTTTTCTGCATTTCACTTGACATTTCTCAATCTCAGACTAACTCAATTTGAACAGTGGAAAGATACGCAAATGAGCAACGCGTTAAAGTTATTCAGGTTTTTTTATTAAAATGGGCGTTCAAATCAAAATGCATTTTGTTCACTTCGTAATTCTTTTGATCAACATAATCGTTCAAATTCGTCCACAATCGGGAGAATTGTAAAAAATATTTAAATTTCTGCAAAACAGGTCTGTATAAAATGTTAGAAAATCTGTGAATGCCTTCTTAGTTCGTTGAATGGGAACTATTGCTGTTTTTTGCGATAGTGTGGCAAAAGAACAGTCAACCTCGACTCATCATCATCCCCAACAATTGAGCATCAACATTATCATTGAAAATTTGGACCATCAGATACTTCGAAATGCTACTAAAATGCTTTTGTAAATGTAGTCTTTCAATGAAAGTGGGCGTTAAAGTAGGTGTGTCAATAAAGTTTCTACTAATAAATACAACTTAGATATTTCAATATAGCCCTTTATTTTCCCAAAAACTTTGTCAATAGAGAAATTACATGAATTTAAGATAAACCGTTATATGGGAGGTAGTCGCTAAAGTGGATGTGTCACCTTAACTTTTTGGCACAACAATAACATTGATCAGAAGGATATACGTAGCAAATTTGATCATCATACCTCTAATTTTGGCGGTTTTATGAGCTTTTAAATTTCATTAACGGTAGATTACGTGAAAAGTGGGCGTTATAGTAGACGTGTCAAGGTTGTTTTTGCGAATGAGTACAACTTAGGTGTTTCAATATAGCCCTTTATTATTCCAAAATCATTATTAGTAGAGACATTATATGAATTTTAGGTAAAACGTTATATGAGATGTGGGCGTAAAAGTGGGCGTGGCAACCTAATTTTCTAGCACAGTAATGACATTGCCTAGGGGGATATACGTAGCAAATTTTATCATCATACCTCTTATTTTGGCGGTTTTATGAGCTTTTAAATTTCATTAACGGTATATAACGTGAAAAGTGGGCGTTATAGTGGGCGTGTCAAAGTTGTATTTTCGAATGAGTACAACTGAGATGTTTCAATATAGCCCTTTATTATTCCAAAATCTATATAAATTGAGAAATTATATGAATTTTGGGTAAAACGTTATATGGGAGGTGGGCGTAAAAGTGGGCGTGGCACATTCATTTTCCGTTACAAAAAAGCGTCTCACCAATAAGCAAAGTGTGCAAAATTTCAGAGTCGTACATCCAATTTTGTTGCTTTTATGACGTTTTTGTTTTTAAATATACCGAAAAATACACTGTGCGGTATAAATTTTCGTACATTTTGATCGATAACTCCTCTCCTAATGCATAGATTTAGATAATTTTCGGGGAGAAATATTGTTTTTACTCAAGAAATATATATTCGAAGTTTCATGAGTCTACGTTAATGCGTTTGGACACAATTCCATTTTATTCGATGTTTTAAGGACACGGTTTTTTCGACCTACTCTTGCTTTTCGAGCTATAACTCTCTTCCTAATATTCCGATTTAGCCCATTTTCAATACCAAACAAACCTTGTCTATAAGAAAGATTCTGGCAAAATTTGAGCCCCCTAGCTTTTTTGGTGCGACCTCTATCGTGCTTTCAACAGACGGACAGACGGACAGACGGACGGACATAGCTAGATCGTCATCAAATCAAACCCTGATTCAGAATATATATACTTTATGGGGTCTAAAATGGATATTTCGATGTGTTACAAACGGAATGACAAAATGAATATACCCCCACCATTTTTTTGGTGGCGGGTATAAAAAGGCCAAAATAAAAAAAATTATAAAATTAGATTTTAAAAATCTGAACTTACTTGTTTCTGGATTAATTTGCCGTAATTCAAAGTGATATCCATCTTCACCAAATGGAAAAATAATTGGATACTGAAGTGCATCATACGAACGATGAGTTTCAGCTATCCTGTTGATCCTTTCGTTACGGCGGCGAATAATTATATCTCGTGGTACCACTGGATCACCTACCATTAAAATGGCTACGTCATCCATTGTAGGTGCATTGTATCGTCCTTGGTGTTGTCCAGATGGTGTTTTATCAGCATGAATAGCGATAATATGGTCATCTGACCTCAATCGTGGGTCATCTTTGGCTTGCTTAAAGATCCTTACTAATTTGTTGTGTTCATGAAAAATCACTTGTAATTCGGCCACTATCCATTGTTTTGTGTCAGGGTTATAATGCTGTCGGTGTTGCACTTGGTCATTGTTATCCGCTTCTTTTATGAAATAAATTTGTAAGAACTTAGGATCTTCATTTGGAACTGGCAACAATGACCCCATTTTATGGTAAATTTGACCTTGAACACGAAACGTGGTCATAAAATTGTGTCGAATTACTTTGGTAGCACCAAACGATGTCATTTGGAAAGACGAATTATATTTCCTTATTTTACTAAGAAAATGTTGTGAATCCACATTCGTTCCTAAAAATCGAATTTAATATTTTGGTTATATGATAGATTTATATATATCTAAGGCCTAATTTATAAACATCTTTTAAATTTATCAAAGGTTTATAAAGCAACATTTTAATACTTATAACATTTGATTTGTAAACCTATGATAAATTTCAAAGTCGTTTATGAATTAGACCATGAATGTCTTACCTGAAATCAATGACTGTAAAGGTTCTGGTGGAGGAAGCAATTCAGGCAAAACAACTTTATCGTTTGCACAACACATTCCAGGTGTTTCATTTTTGTATTTGAGTGCACTACAATATTGGCAAACTTTATTCATGCCACCTATTGCCACTAATGGGTCTTCGGCATAATCAATATCAGTCCTGTAATTAAATGCAATACGTGCATATGTGTGAAATGCATTCCGATGACTAACCATTCGATTTCGATTTTGTTCACGGCGTAAGTTCAATTGTTCTATCCTCTCTGTTGCTCTCCTTGATGAGGTTCGAATCCGCTGAGCTTCTAAACGTTCTTCACCTTCCAACGGTGTCTCGGTGGCTCGTACTGTTGTGGCGTGACGTCGAATATCTTCAAGGCGTTCCTCACGCTGTAAGAAAGTTTCTGTGGCTCGTGATGATCTTGTACGATTTCGCTGAGTTTGAATACGTACTTCACGTTCCAACGATGTCTCGTTAGATCGAACTGCTACAGCATGATGTCGAAGACCTTCAAGGCGTTCTTCGTGTTGTAAAGGTGTTTCAGTGGCTCGAGATGTTGTGGTATGACTTTGAAGACGCCCTTCCCGTTGTGACGGTGTCTCATTAGCTCGTACTGCTTCAGCATGATGTCGAATACGTTCTAGGCGTTCTAAGAATGTTTCTGTAGCTCGTGATGTTGAGGTACGACTTTGCTGACTTTGAAGACGCCCTTCCCGTTGTGACGGTGTCTCGTTAGCTCGTACTGTTTCAGCATGATGTCGAATACCTTCTAGGCGTTCTACGCGTCCTAACAATGTTTCTGTAGCTCGTGATATTGAGGTACGACTTTGCTGACTTTGAAGACGCCCTTCCCGTTGTGACGGTGTCTCGTTAGCTCGTGCTGTTACAGCATGATGTCGAAGACCTTCCAAGCGTGTTTCGCGTTCAGATCGTGTTTCAGAAGCTCTTGATGTTGATGATCGTGATCTTTCTCTTTGAAGACGTTCGTTATGCTGTTCATATGTTTCGGCAGCTCTAGAGGTTGAAGCTCGACTTATTTCAGTTCTAAGGCGATCTTCACGCTCTTCTGAAGTTTCATTTTCTCTTTGCGATTGCAATGATTCTGCAGATTTGGTGCGTTTAGAAAGGGATGTTTTTTTTGGAGGCATTTTACTTGTAATTTTTTTTATATTAAAAAAAAAAAAAACTTGTAACTTGTTCAGAATCAAAGATTTAATTAAATTATAAAATTGAATGTACGTCAAATTTATAATTTTTTAAATCTTAGGTAAGAAATTTCTTACCAGGTCAGAAAATTTTCTTTAACAAAAAATTACGGATAATAAATGTTTAAAAATGATTTTTTGAACCGATTGCAGGTAAAAAAATTTTTCACTTGCGTTGCAAAATTTAATGGGTTACAAATTTATATTTTTGGAATATTAGGTAACAAATTTTATTTCAGGTCAAATAATTTCTTATACCGAAAAAATTACAGGTAATAAAATGTAAAAACGTTTCCGGGAATCACAGATTTGGTAATTACAGATAATAAATCTTTAAAAATGATTTTTTGAACCGATCACAGGTCAAAAAATTATTCACCTGCGTTGCAAAATTTAATGGGTTACAAATTTATATTTTTGGAAAATTGGGTAACAAATTTTATTTCAGGTCAAACAATTTCTTATACCGAAAAAATTACAGGTGATAAAATTTAAAAACGTTTGCGGGGATCACAAATCTGGCAAGTGTCACGCCTACTATTACTAAATCAAACATTTCTTATTCAAATAATCATATAGACATAAAATTGTCTCTTGAAAAATTTGGGTACTTTAACTATTATCGCTTCCTTTATATACGATTTTTTGTATTTAATTCATATGAAAAGTGCCACGCCCACTATCACTAAAGCATTCGTTTCTTAACAAAATAGTCATATAGATGTCAAAGCTTTTCGTGCAAAAATTTGGGTACTCTAACTATTATCGCTTCCCGAATATACGAATTTTAGTATTCAATTGCTATGAGAGCTGCCACGCCCACTATTTCTAATGTACCCATTTTATTCCAGAAATGTTTATTTAGGTGTCAAAGTTGCACTGGCAAAATTTTAGTACTCTAATCGATATCGTTTTCAAGATATAAAAATTTTAGTATTTAATTCATATGGCAGGTGCCACGCCCACTATATCTAATGTACCCTTTTTTTCCAAAAATGTTCATTTGGGTGTCAAAGTTGCTCTTGTAGAATATTGGTACTCTAATCGATATCGTTTTCCAGATATACAAATTTTAGTATTTAATTCATATGGCAGGTGCCACGCCCACTATTGCCAATGTACCCATTTTTTCCAGAAATGTTTATTTGGATGTCAAAGTTGCTCTTGCGAAATTTTACTACTCTAATCGATTTCGTTTTCCAAATATACGAATTTTAGTATTCAATTCATGTGGCCACGCCTACTATTCCAAGTCCGCCCATTTTTTACCCAAATGTTCGTGTGGATGCCAAAGCTTACCGTACTTAATTTGAAGACTCTACCTGCATTAACTTTCGTGATATATAATATTTAATACTTATTCTTTAATAGGGCGTGGCACCCCGCCCACTTACAATTTCAAACGAAAGTATAGCCTATAGTTCCTTCCAGACATACAGAAAGATTCTGTGAAAATTTCAAGGAAATCGGTCCAGCGGCTTAGCCGTCTATAAAGCACAAACAAACATACAAACATACAAACACACATTGATTTTTATATATATAGATTATTTTATATATATAAAATAATATTCTATAAGAAGGTTATATCCTTAATTTTGTTTTGTTATTTTACATACATTAGTCTCTAAGGACTTATATATAATCTATCTATATATATAAAAGTGAAACTCTGTGTGTGTGTGTGTTAGCTATAGACTCCGAAACTGTAAAACCGATCGGACTCAAACTTTGGCAAGTTGTTGGACACATACCAGGGAGTGTTTATGGGTAGAAAAAAAGTGGGCGGGGCCACGCCCATAAAAATTAGTTATCAGTTTTAGCTACTTGCACTTGACCGATTTTTCTGAAACTTTGCACACATATCGAGCTGTCATGACTAAATAATTTCGTGATAAGAAAAGTGGGCGGGGCCACGCCCCTAAAAAGTTTTAATATTGAGGTACTTGCACTGGACCGATTTTTCTGAAACTTTGCACTTATACTAAGCTGTGATAACCATATAATTTCCTGATTAGAAAAGTGGGCAGGGCCACGCCCATAAAAAAAGGTTATAATTTTGAGGTACTTGCACCAGACCGATTTTTCTGAAACTTTGCACAAATATTGAGCTGTCATGACTAAATAATTTCGTGACCAGAAAAGTGGGCAGGGCCACGCCCATAAAAGCAATTATAATATTTAGGAACTTGCACTGGTCCGATAATTCTGAAACTTTGCACACATATTGACTGTTATGACTTTACAATTTCGTGATTATAAAAGTGGGCAATGCCACGCCCATAAAAAAATTATAATTTTTAGGTTTTTGCACTTGATATTCAATTAAAAATTAGAATGCATTTCGATTCATTAAGGGACGTAGCAACGCGCGCCGGGTTTGGCTAGTACACAATAAATTAAATAAATAAATAAATATGGGTTTCGTATATAATTAAAGGGCTTGACTAGTAAACTACAGTTAACTACGTAAAAATTCAAAATCAGGCATGGCGTCGGAAAAAATAAGGAAAAATGGCGTATAACATGAAATATAGGTTAAACTACGATGTGGGATTATACACGGCCGAATAAAGCACTCTTACTTTTTTTAATTATTCTAGGTCTGAAAATATATAATTAAAAAATATTGAAAAAAACAGAGTCAGTTGTGTTTATTTGCTTATAGATCAAAAATTATGAGGCGATTGTGAGAGATTTTGATAGTGATTCATTCCCTGGCAAGAAAAAAGGATAGAGACAGATCTTTTCTATATGTGGCAACACAGGATATAATAAGTAACTGTTATTGCTGAAGAATATGTTGAAACATATCTTTACGTATGATGTTATACAAGTTTTTTCTAAATTTATAAAATATTATTTTTTAGTGAAGGACTTAAAAAAAATGTTTCAATATTTTAAAACTATCTAAAGTTTTGGAAAATTTTCTAAAATTATAAAGTAAGAGTAAATTACTGAAATTTGTTTATTTTGTATACAATGTTATGTTATTACATATTCTTGAAACCTTATAATTGCCTTTTTTGTAAAGCACTTTTTTAAAGCTTCTTATAAAAAGTGTTCAATTATAATAAAAACGTAAAATAAATAACAGTTTTGTTGTGTTTCTGGACTATACAAACATCAATTTAGTTATATTAAAGCGATCGTTTATGACAGCTATATATTACAATAAACCAGAGCAACAACAACAATATTCATATTTCACATGGCTTGTTCAACATTCTGCTAGCCGTTCATTCATTCCTTTATTTTAGCCATCTCTCGACAATCTATAAAATAATACATTTTGTAAATAACTGCGAACGAATTCGCAACTGTGTTTAAAAAATCGTTTTTAGTGCCTGTTTTAATTTTTCTTATGTCTGTCTGTGTGTTTCTTTGTAAATAATACTTTGCTGTTGCTTTACTTCTTTTGTTTTAGAGTATGAACCCTGAAGATCTTTATTAATTGGTGGCTTCGAATATAAATTTTGTTATACCCGCCACCAAAAAAATGGTGGGGGTATATTCATTTTGTCATTCCGTTTGTAACACATCGAAATATCCATTTTAGACCCCATAAAGTATATATATTCTGAATCAGGGTTTGATTTGATGACGATCTAGCTATGTCCATCCGTCTGTCCGTCTGTCCGTCTGTCCGTCTGTTGAAAGCACGATAGAGGTCGCACCGAAAAAGCTAGGGGGCTCAAATTTTGCCAGAATCTTTCTTTTAGACAAGGTTTGTTTGGTATTGAAAATGGGCTAAATCGGAATATTAGGAAGAGAGTTATAGCTCGAAAAGCAAGAGTAGGTCGAAAAAACCGTGTCCTTCAAACATCGAATAAAATGGAATTGTGTCCAAACGCATTAACGTAGACTCATGAAACTTCGAATATATATTTCTTGAGTAAAAACAATATTTCTCCCCGAAAATTATCTAAATCTCTGCATTAGGAGAGGAGTTATCGATCAAAATGTACGAAAATTTATACCGCACAGTGTATTTTTCGGTATATTTAAAAACAAAAACGTCATAAAAGCAACAAAATTGGATGTACGACTCTGAAATTTTGCACACTTTGCTTATTGGTGAGACGCTTTTTTGTAACGGAAAATCAATGTGCCACGCCCACTTTTACGCCCACCTCCCATATAACGTTTTACCCAAAATTCATATAATTTCTCAATTTATATAGATTTTGGAATAATAAAGGGCTATATTGAAACATCTCAGTTGTACTCATTCGAAAATACAACTTTGACACGCCCACTATAACGCCCACTTTTCACGTTATATACCGTTAATGAAATTTAAAAGCTCATAAAACCGCCAAAATAAGAGGTATGATGATAAAATTTGCTACGTATATCCCCCTGGGCATTGTCATTACTGTGCCGGAAAATTAAGGTGCCACGCCCACTTTTACGCCCACCTCTCATATAACGTTTTACCTAAAATTCATATAATGTCTCTACTAATAATGATTTTGGAATAATAAAGGGCTATATTGAAACACCTAAGTTGTACTCATTCGCAAAAACAACCTTGACACGTCTACTATAACGCCCACTTTTCACGTAATCTACCGTTAATGAAATTTAAAAGCTCATAAAACCGCCAAAATTAGAGGTATGATGATCAAATTTGCTACGTATATCCTTCTGATCAATGTTATTGTTGTGCCAAAAAGTTAAGGTGACACATCCACTTTAACGACTACCTCCCATATAACGGTTTATCTTAAATTCATGTAATTTCTCTATTGACAAAGTTTTTGGGAAAATAAAGGGCTATATTGAAATATCTAAGTTGTATTTATTAGTAGAAACTTTATTGACACACCTACTTTAACGCCCACTTTCATTGAAAGACTACATTTACAAAAGCATTTTAGTAGCATTTCGAAGTATCTGATGGTCCAAATTTTCAATGATAATGTTGATGCTCAATTGTTGGGCATGATGATGAGTCGAGGTTGACTGTTCTTTTGCCACACTATCGCAAAAAACAGCAATAGTTCCCATTCAACGAACTAAGAAGGCATTCACAGATTTTCTAACATTTTATACAGACCTGTTTTGCAGAAATTTAAATATTTTTTACAATTCTCCCGATTGTGGACGAATTTGAACGATTATGTTGATCAAAAGAATTACGAAGTGAACAAAATGCATTTTGATTTGAACGCCCATTTTAATAAAAAAAACCTGAATAACTTTAACGCGTTGCTCATTTGCGTATCTTTCCACTGTTCAAATTGAGTTAGTCTGAGATTGAGAAATGTCAAGTGAAATGCAGAAAACAAATTTAAAGACTAGGTGTAGTTCACCTTTAATATGGGCCCTTAAAATGTAAATACCTTTTACAAAGAAAGTGATAAATATTTTATTATAAAGAGATTATTCCATAATGATTAACAAAATAATAAATATTGTGCTTTAAATGTACACAAAATAGGTGGTGGGTATAAAAGATTCGGCACAGCCGAATATAGTGCTCTTACTTGTTTTTTGTTAATATTATATCAATTGTTGTTGTTTCTTTGTATTTTTTGTGTTTTTTTTTTTTAATTAAAAAAACAGAATTATTTATTAATGACAGATGTCATAAGTTTTGTCATACTATAATGATCTAAATTTTTTACTTCGTTTAAACAGCAGTATTAAGATTTAAACAAAAGTTGAATTTTGATAAGCAATCAAAAGCATCATGAGCCAAACTGTGGGTGAAATTAAATTATTGCCATAAAATTATGATGAAGGTTTCTTTAAAAATTTTGGTTTTTATTTACGGGCCAACCTCGTTATCAGGGGTATAAAAGTATGTAATCGAAAATGTCAATAAACAAATGTTAACTATATAATTAGGCTACACTTTTAAAAGATTTAAAAGCATATTAGTTTTCGAATATTTAGTTAAGTTGGAAGTTAAAATTATTTATTATTGCAAATTAAATTATTCAATGAAAAAATATAGGCAATAAATTTTTACGCTAAAACTTTCAGAAAAGTTGTAAAAAATATCGGTCTTTTTAAAAGGAAATAAATCACATACATTTAAAAGTAAACTTAAAATTTCTATCGAAGAATAAAAAAATAATAATTTATCATATTTAGTGTTTTAAAATGATGTCATGTAAATATTGGCCATTAACACGTCTCAAGTGGTCTCTGTTGAAGGTCCCATTTTGGGCGACTCTTTGGAGCATAGCGAGTGGTATCTCGTGAATAATATGGATTCCAAAGTGCCAATCGTATCTGACTTATTCCTAATGAATTTAGACTTTAAATTTCCTAGAGTAATGTTGACTTCGAAAGCTTCAATCATAGCTGGCTTATTCCTAAAGACCTTCGACTTTATTTACTTACAGCAAATGGAGCAAAGGTGTTACAATACATGATCTAGGTGGCCAGTTTTTACCGTAGGGAAACGTTAAGCTATGTCCTCACCCAAATGATTCCTCAACAAGTTTACTATAAAACAACGGATTTTCATTGAGTTTTTCCAATGCCTATTCGCTTAAATTAAGATGCAAATTTAAGTCTCCTGGGTGCAATTCATGCACAAGTTTAAGTTTTGTTATGCATTAAGACCGAGATCCATACTTAAACGCCATGGTATTCACATACACTCTCAGCTACAGCTGCAATATTCTCTGCACTAGGTGCTAAGTTTGGTCTAACTGGTCGATTAAGATTACAATTTGCAAACAGTTTGGAAATTGTGGTCAATTATGCTCACCGTAAATTCCTTGAAACGCACAAAAACATTTTTCACAGCACGCTATTTTCAATAACACAGCTGAATAATTTGAAGCACCTGTTGTGGTGTTACACCCTTATTCCTGTCGGATCTGAGTATTTCCATGACGACTTTTCAAACAATACTGAACAAAAACGATAAAACAGTTTGCTATGAGTCATGCGTGATCTGTCAAAATAAGCTTATTGAAAATAGAACCTTATAATGAATCACCCGACAGTTGAAAATTAGTCTGAGGGCAGTTTTAAATTGTGACATTGCAACGATATAATTTATATCGCCTTAAGTAGTTGTTCCTTTTAAACACAGATATATGCTTGTAAACAAAAACTAAAAAAACGCTTTAATTTAAATACAAATACATGTTTACTTCATTATTATTAAACAAAGTAAAGTAAATGCTAAGTACTTAACAATATAATCTGTCACAACATGCTTTATGTCATCCGTGTTTTAAGTATTACTGCTTGGTTGAACCCATTCGCATATACGCATATACGCAAAAGTTCCTCTTATTTTAAATTATATTTTTTCCAACGAACATGTTTAATAGTAGATATATGATAGTATTAGGTATAAGCAAAAATTATTAAGCAATTATTAAGTGCAGTGTATACAAACACATCTTCATTTACAGATGAGCGTTTTTATTTGCTTTGAAAAAATCCAAACATTCTGAATAATGTGAATTTCAAATGTAGTTTGAACACAAAGAAATCCAGCTAACATCTTAAAAAGCTGACCTTTTGATGGATAATGAATGTAAGTATCATATTTTTTTTATTCAAAACCTATTTCGAAAACTTTTAAATGTCCCCCAATAGTCATGACAAATTCTCTCACATAATAATAAATAAACTCCAATTCAAACCCTGTTCGTAAATTAATTTTTTTTCCTTTAATAGAAGAAGAAAAAAATCTCAGGCCTCATTTAACCACTAAAAGACAAAGAGTTTAACTTGTTGTTGTTGTTTTTATCATAATGCAACTTAAGAGGCATTTTGGCTTTTGTCGGTGCTTGTACGGAATTTATTTGCATCCTTCAACATAATGCTCATATGTATGTATTACCGACACCACATAAAGCCATGAAAAGAGGACACGCTCATATGTACGCACATGATATGTTCGTATATGTAGGTGTAGAGGAGTGTGACATTAAAATATGTGTGTAGTGTAATGTACGCGCTAGTCATAATTGTATGTGCCACCACAAACAAACATCTTAGGCATAACATTTTTTCATCTCCCCTTCTCATACAATTTAAAATGAAACACAAACGAGGATTTCCTTAACTGTTCTTTGTTTGTTCAATTCCCTTTTTCTATTTTTTTTTGCATTCATATACATAATGTTGTTGATAAAATATATAAGCACGCAATTTCAATTGCGTTTCTTTGCGACACCTGGTATTATTATACTTAAGATGAAAAATAATGACATATTTTTCAGTCCTAGCATAGAACGGTTGCATGTTGACGATGGTAGTTGGGTTGTCGCCATAACCTCATACCACTTGTTATTGCTGCAACTCTGTGAAAGTAGCAAAGTTTACTGTTGTTCGTTGTATGTATCAAGGACTCTTTGGATTTTATATTGCAATTTTGTTGTCATCAAACGAAAATGCTTCAAAACAAACATACTCACTTACACTCACACTCTCAATCAGTCAGTAAGTCTCTCACTTGCTGAAGTTGCCAAGCAACAATTGTATTTTCCTTTTCTAACCAAATTCAAAGAATGCAACTGCGATGTTGCAGTGTGCAAAAAAAGCTACAACACCTTAAGGGGCTGTTTTAACAATTTCACACTTGCCGTAGATGCAACAAATGAGTGAGTACAAGCATTTATATCGACTTTCTTTAACTGGGTGCATTTATTTATATGTTGCTATCTGCTAATATTATTTTACATTGAAATTTAATGCTATCGAGTGTTGCATCGCTATTTCAGGCTTTAATTGTATGCACTCAAGCAAAAAAAAAATATAATTTCATATAGCGTAAAGATTGTGTTGCATTGCAATCGTAAATACTCTTACAGCTAAAGCAAACCAACCAGACTACCAACATACTGCAGCAAAAACAAGTAAGAGCATTATATTCGGCTGTGCCGAATCTTTTATACCCACCACCAATTTTGTGTATATTTAAAGCACAATTTTTATTATTTTGTTAATCGCTATGGAATAATCTCTTTATAATAAAATATGTATCACTTTCTTTGTAGAGGGTGGTTAAATTTTAAGGGCCCATGTTGAAGGTGAACTACACCTAGTCTTTAAATTTGTTTTCTGCATTTCATTTAAAATTTCTCAATCTCAAACTTACTCAATTTGATCCGTGGAAAGATACGCAAATCAGCAACGCTTTAAAGTTATTCAGGTTTTTTATGAAAATGGGCGTTCAAATCAAAATTTATTTTGTGCACTTCGTAATTCTTTTGGTCAACATAATCGTTCAAGTTCGTCCACAATCGGGAGAATTGTAAAAAATATTTAAATTTCTGCAAAACAGGTCTGTATAAAATGTTAGAAAATCTGTGAATGCCTTCTTAGTTCGTTGAATAGGAACCATTGCTGTTTTTTGCGATAGTGTGGCAAAAGAGCAGTCAACCTCGACTCATCATCATGCCCAACAATTGAGCATCAACATTGTCATTGAAAATTTGGACCATCAGATAGAGGAGTGTCGCCAAGGATGGGAGGGGGAGGTGGTGCATTCGGCCGATATTTTGTTATATACATAATTGAACCATACAAATATTATCATTATAAAAAGAAATGATAATAATTTCTTAAATAATTTGTGTTTTATTTAAAATCAACATCGGCCCTTAAAATTTAACCACCCTTAATAACTTTGATATGATAGTAAAATTGTTTCGTAAATTTAGTCTTTTAGTGAAAGTGGGCTTTAAAGTAGGCGTGTCAATAAAGTTTTTGCTAATAAATACAACTTAAATATTTCAATATAGTCATTTATTTTCCAAAAAACTTTATAAATAGAGAAATTAATAATAATTAATAATAATAATTATAATTAATAATAATTAATAATTAATTTAAGATAAACCGTCATATTGGAGGTAGGCGTTAAAGTAGGCGTGTCAACTAAATTTTTTTGGCATAATAATAACATTGATTGCAAGGATATATGTAGCAAATTTGATCATCATACCTCTAATTTTGGCGGTTTTATGAGCTTTTAAATTTCATTAACGGGAGATAACGTGAAAAGTGGGCGTTATAGTAGGCGTGTCAAAGTTGTTTTTGCGATTGAGTACTACTTAGGTGTTTCAATATAGCCCTTTATTATTCCAAAATCTATATTAATAGAGAAATTACATGAATTTAAGATAAACCGTTATATGGGAGGTAGGCGTCAAAGTGGGCGTGTCACCTAAACTTTTTGGCACAACAATTACATTGATTAGAAGGATATACGAACCAAATTTCATCATCATACCTCTAATTTTGGCGTTTTTATGAGCTTTTAAATTTCATTAACGTGAAAAGTGGGCGTTATAGTAGGCGTGTCAAAGTTGTTTTTGCGAATGAGTACAACTTAGGTGTTTCAATATAGCTCTTTGTTATTCCAAAATCTTTATTAATAGAGAAATTATATGAATTTTAGGTAAAACGTTATATGGGAGGTGGGCGTAAAAGTGGGCGTGGCACCTTAATTTTCTGGCACAGTAATGACATTGCTTAGGGGGATATACGTAGCAAATTCGATCATCATACCTCTAATTTTGGCGGTTTTATGAGCTTTTAAATTTCATTAACGGTAGATAACGTGAAAAGTGGGCGTTATAGTAGGCGTGTCAAAGTTAGTTTTGCGAATGAGTACAACTTATGTGTTTCAATATAGCCCTTTATTATTCCAAAATCTTTATTAATAGAGAAATTATATGAATTTTAGGTAAAACGTTATATGGGAGGTGGGCGTAAAAGTGGGCGTGGCACATTGATTTTCCGTTACAAAAAAGCGTCTCGCCAAAAAGTAAAGTGTCCAAAATTTCAGAGTCGTACATCCAATTTTGTTGCTTTTATGACGTTTTTGTTTTTAAATATACCGAAAAATACACTGTGCGGTATAAATTTTCGTACATTTTGATCGATAACTCCTCTCCTAATGCATAGATTTAGATAATTTTCAGGGAACGATATTGTTTTTACTCAGGAAATATATATTCGAAGTTTCATGAGTCTACGTTAATGCGTTTGGACACAATTCCATTTTATTCGATGTTTGAAGGACACGGTTTTTTCGACCTACTCTTGCTTTTCGAGCTATAACTCTCTTCCTAATATTCCGATTTAGCCCATTTTCAATACCAAACAAACCTTGTCTATAAGAAAGATTCTGGCAAAATTTGAGCCCCCTAGCTTTTTCGGTGCGACCTCTATCGTGCTTTCAACAGACGGACAGACGGACATACGGACAGACGGACGGACATAGCTAGATCGTCATCAAATCAAACCCTGATTCAGAATATATATACTTTATGGGGTCTAAAATGGATATTTCGATGTGTTACAAACGGAATGACAAAATGAATATACCCCCACCATTTTTTTGGTGGCGGGTATAAAAACAAGTAAGAGCACTATATTCGGCTGTGCCGAATCTTTTATACCCACCACCAATTTTGTGTATATTTAAAGCACAAAATTTATTATTTTGTTAATCGCTATGGAATAATCTCTTTATAATAAAATATGTATCACTTTCTTTGTAGAGGGTGGTTAAATTTTAAGGGCCCATGTTGAAGGTGAACAACACCTAATCCTTAAATTTGTTTTCTGCATTTCATTTGACATTTCTCAATCTCAAACTTATTCAATTTGATCTGCGGAAAGATACGCAAATGAGCAACGCTTTAAAGTTATTCAGGTTTTTTATAAAAATGGGCGTTCAAATCAAAATGCATTTTGTGCACTTCGTAATTCTTTTGATCAACATAATCGTTTAAATTCGTCCACAATCGGGAGAATTGTAAAAAATATTTAAATTTCTGCAAAACAGGTCTGTATAAAATGTTAGAAAATCTGTGAATGCCTTCTTATTTCGTTGAATGGGATGCATTGCTGTTTTCTGCGATAGTGTGGCAAAAGAGCAGTCAACCTCGACTCATCATCGTGCCCAACAATTGAGCATCAACATTGTCATTGAAAATGTGGACCATCAGATAGAGGAGTGGCGCCAAGGAGGGGGGGTTGGCCATTTGGCCGATATTTTGTTAAATACATAATTGAACCATACAAATATTATAAGTACAAAAAGAAATAATAATAATATCGTAAATAATTTGTGTTTTATTTAAATTCAACATCGGCCCTTAAAATTTAACCACCCTTTATAACTTCGATATGCTACTAAAATGCTTTTGTAAATGTAGTCTCTTAATGAAAGTGGGCGTAAAGTAGGCGTGTCAATAAAGTTTCTGCTAACAAATTAAAGTTAGATATTTCAATATAGTCCTTTATTTTCCCAAAAACTTTGTCAATAGAGAAATTACATGAATTTAAGATAAACCGTTATATGGGAGGTAGGCGTTAAAGTGGGCGTGTCACCTAAACTTTTTGGCACAACAATAAAATTGATTAGAAGGATATACGTAGCAATTTTGATCATCATACCTTTAATTTTGGCGGTTTTATGAGCTTTTAAATTTCATTAACGGTAGATAACGTGAAAAGTGGGCGTTGTTTTTGCGAATGAGTACAACTTAGGTGTTTCAATATAACCCTTTATTATTCCAAAGTCATTAGTAGTAGAGAAATTATATGAATTTTAAGTAAAACGTTATATGAGAGGTGGGCGTAAAAGTGGGCGTGGCAACTTAATTTTCTACCACAGTAATGACATTGCCTAGGGGGATATACGTATCAAAATTTATCATCATACCTCTAATTTTGGCGGTTTTATGAGCTTTTAAATTTCATTAACGGTATATAACGTGAAAAGTGGGCGTAATAGTAGGCGTGTCAAAGTTATTTTTGCGAATGAGTACAACTTAGGAGTTTCAATATAGCCCTTTGTTATTCCAAAATCTTTATTAATTGAGAAATTATATGAATTTTAGGTAAAACGTTATATGGGAGGTGGGCGTAAAAGTGGGCGTGGCACCTTAATTTTCTGGCACAGCAATGACAATGCCCAGGGGGATATACGTAGCAAATTTTATCATCATACCTCTAATTTTGGCGGTTTTATAAGCTTTTAAATTTCATTAACGGTAGATAACGTGAAAAGTGGGCGTTATAGTAGGCGTGTCCAAGTTATTTTTGCGAATGAATACAACTTAGGTGTTTCAATATAGCCCTTTATAATTCCAAAATCTTTATTAATAGAGAAATTATATGCATTTTGAGTTAAACGTTATATGGGAGGTGGGCGTAAAAGTGGGCGTGGCACATTGATTTTCCGTTACAAAAAAGCGTCTCACCAACAAGCAAAGTGTGCAAAATTTCAGAGTCGTACATCCAATTTTGTTGCTTTTATGACGTTTTTGTTTTTAAATATACCGAAAAATACACTGTGCGGTGTAAATTTTCGTACATTGTGATCGATAACTCCTCTCCTAAGGCATAGATTTAGATAATTTTCGGAGAAAAACATTGTTTTTACTCGAGAAATATATATTCGAAGTTTCATGAGTCTACGTTAATGCGTTTGGACACAATTCCATTTTATTCGATGTTTGAAGGACACGGTTTTTTCGACCTACTCTTGCTTTTCGAGCTATAACTCACTTCCTAATATTCCGATTTAGCCCATTTCCAATACCAAACTAACCTTATCTATAAGAAAGATTCTGGCAAAATTTGAGCCCCCTAGCTTTTTCGGTGCGACCTCTATCGTGCTTTCAACAGACGGACAGACGGACAGACGGACGGACATAGCTAGATCGTCATCAAATCAAACCCTGATTCAGAATATATATACTTTATGTGGTCTAAAATGGATATTTCGATGTGTTACAAACGGAATGACAAAATGAATATACCCCCACCATTTTTTTGGTGGCGGGTATAAAAACAATCACACAAGTCTACTCATTTATTTAGGTGTGTAAAACATACTAATTTAAGTCTGTCTAGTGGCTGCAAATGTTAAAGACATTTATAGATATTAATACTGATGATGCTGCATGTGATATTTCTGTTTCTACTGCTTTAACTACAATGATGAGATATGAGATGAGCCATTTAATGCAGCAATAATCATTGGCAACAAGTTGCAATACATACTTGTGCATGAATTTCTAATTTCTTAGATTTTATGGTATAATTTCTCAGAACAAAAGTACGAGATACGAGCACAGCAACAGTTGTAAAATATGTAACAACAGTAATAGTTAGTAGCATCGGCATCATCATGACTATATATAATTATATATCAGCAGAAAATATATTACATTTATGGTGTACATCATTAAATTTGTCATTAGAATCAATTAGTCAAACACAATTGCAATAGGTGTTGTAATTCCATTCTACACTAAATGCAATTTTGAGAGTCAAATTAAACAGATAGCTAAAATTATTATTGTATTTACAAAATATAATTGTTATGATCTGGAGAAATATTATTTTAAATAAAAAATTTTTTTTTTTTTTTTATAAGAGCTAACAGTGTGACAATATCAAAAATAAAGTTTTACAAATTAAACATTAACAAAAACGTAACTTTAAACAATTCTTATAGAACTATTTTTTCACACAAAACTGAAAAAGGTTATATATTTTCTGAAAGCTTATGAATAGTCGATTAAGCATTGTCAGTCTGACCGTCTGTCCGTGTGTAGGTTTTAATAAACTTTTTTAAGTCCCCCGACATTACTTGGACCCGCGTGAGGTATTAAAATATCAGAAATATTTGGAACCAGATCGGTATTGAAAATCAGAAAAATCGGTACATAAACAACTGAGAAATGAGAAATAAGCCATGACCATCTCGTTTTTTTTCACAACAACAACCCAGCCTGCAAAAAGTACGACAATGTCTGCATCAGACAAGTCTTACCAATATCTGACCTTTTTTACGGACATTTCGTAAAGATTTCTGTAAGACATGTCTGGGAAATTTAATGTACGACACGTCTGATAGATTTCTGACTGATTTCGTACGGATATGTCGAAGGGATTTTATTCTTTTTTGTTTACGGACATGTCTGATAGATATCTGACTGATTTCGTACAGAAATATCTAAGTTGTTTTTATTCCTTTTGTTTAGGATTTTTTGTATTTTCTTTACAAACTTAAATGGAATTTTTTGCCATAATAGGTGATATTAAAACATTTAATTTTTTGGTTTGTTAAAAAAGTTTAAAAGTAATATAGAAAGTGATTGTTTTATACTTAATTAAATATATATATAAAAAAAAGTGTTACGTCAGGCTTTTCGGAAAAATTTAAAAAAAATGCGTATTTGGGTTTTCAAGTTAGCTTAAAATATTTAAAAGAATTGTTTTAACTATTATATCTAGCATATATATGAATATATATGAATATATGTAATTAAGTAATAAATCAAATGAATAAAAAAATATTACCTAAAACTGAGTTTTATTTTATTAAATATTTCAGATTTCTTTAAGAAATCTGAACAATTAATCGGTTAGAATTACATCAGACAAACTTTCAGAAATCTGTCAGAAATCCATACGAATGTCGTATAATAAATCAGAATTTCCCCTGCTTTTTCTTTCAGATTTCTGTTAGATTTCTATCAGACATGTCGATAAAAAACTCAGAATTTCCCACGACATGTCTGTCAGAATTCGTGTCAACCACTTCATATGTTTGGCGGTCAGAAGTCTGACAGAAGTCGTATAGAATTCTTACTTATTTACCGACATTTCTTACAGACATCTAACAGATGTCGTACAATTTTGCAGGCTCGGAAGATACAACACATACAAACATATACAAACGTGGTATACTGGTCAGAGTAAAAATGGCATCGAATCACACATGAGCCAAAAAATTTTTGTTTATTTTTTATATTTAATATTTTTACTAGAAAAGCCCGGCGCGCGTTGCTACGCCCCTTAATGAATAAAAATGCATTCTGAATTTAAATTGAATATCAAGTGCAAGAAGCTAAAAATTATTACTTTTTTTTAATGGGCGTGCGACTGCCTACTTTTCTAATGACGAAACTGTATAGTCATGACAGCTCAAAGTTTCAAAAGTGTGCAAAGTTTAAAAAAAAGCGGTCAAGTGCAAGTAGCTAAAAATGATAACTAATTTTTTATGGGCGAGGGCACGCCCACCTTTTGCCACCCATAAACACTCCCTGGAATGTGTACAGCAACTTGCCAAAGTTTGAGTCCGATCGGTTTTACAGTTTTGGAGTCTATAGCTAACACAAACACACATACAGAGTTTCACTTTTATATGTATAGAAGATAGATAGATAGATTATTTTTGTTCTATTATTTTTTTTTTTTGTTATGTTTTTTATTTTATAAAGGGTCCGCCATCAGACGTTGTTTTCAACTAGTGCTTATTTCGTGAATGGTAATACTTAGCTCATGTCTGATTTGACAGATAATTAGTTTTATTCTTCCGCTGAACGAATATGGTTGTGTATACGCTTGAACAACGCTGGGAAATATTGCGACATTACTTTGGCCGATTTTGCCAAAAAATTCAATTTTTCAGAAGCTCATTTTGATCTTGGAGGGTATGTAAACAAGCAAAATTGTCGCATTTGGGACACAAAAAACCCGCACGCATACATTGAAAAGCCGATACACCCTAAACGAGTCACTGTTTGGTGCGGATTTTGGTGCAGAGGCATAATTGGGCCATTTTTCATCGAAAATGAACAAGGAGTGGCCGTAGTCAATGGCGATCTCTATCGGGCCATGTTGAACGAATTTTTGTTCACAAAAATTGAAGAGGCGCTACTGCCACACAGCCGAAGCTACAATTTTTTTTATAGCATTTTCAAAAAAAAAAAGAAGTTATTTGGCGGCCCCTTTATATATTAAACATAAAAAACCGCATTCTTAGTGAGACATCCTTTACTTACAACTCACGTTATTTTAACTTTGACTGCAAACATACAATTGTTTTAAAATATTTTGTTCTAAGATTACAATAAACCCAACAATATTTTTTCTTTGAGTGTAGCGAGAAAATTTATTCCTAATAACTTTGTTTAAACAATTTAGTTTGTTCGACACACCTTCATCCTGGTCATTTGTTGTTTTCATCTCCCGAAATACATAAATTTTTTTATTTATAAATAAATTTGTTAAAAATAAGTAAAAATAATAAATCATTTTCATTATATTTTGTGGTTTACTGATCAACCATTTATCATTAATGTAGCTGATTTGTTTTGTTTTATAATTTTTAGTCTCTTGTTTCCATTTTTTTTTTGCATTATGGTCTTGTCAGTAATTTTATTGTTATATTTTCAAATTATTTGTCAAATATTGTGGCATGTAATGTTTTGTAAATTAATGTCCATGGGCATGACAAACCATTTGGCCAGTGTTACCTGCAAATCACGGTTTGTAATGATGATGTACTATTTTTCTGGCTGTCGTACTTTTATGTTTTTATGTGAAGTTTTTTTTTATGTTTATACTTGTGTTTAATTATTCTCGTATTTAAATTATTTATCGCAACACAAAGGCAAATAATGGTGGCCAACATTTATAACACGTATAAAGTGTGAAGTTTAAAACTGTTTTTGAGACGTGGTTTTCCGTAATGACTATTAAATTAAACATGAAACCACAATTTTCCAATAGGTTAAATAGGTTTTGTAGTGGATTCATGCATTAAAAATAAAAAAAAATATTAAAAAGGCTGTTAAACAGAATTAGTTTCAGCGAAAATGTTAAACTAACAGCGTATTATTCAAAAAGTTAAAGTTATTAGACTTCATCTTCATCATGCAGATCCGAAATCAGTAATAAAAATAACATTGTTAGTACTATGTCCGGTCGAGAATCTTAAATAACCTTCCACATATACATATAAGGTTTTGTTTAAAAAATTTTATTTTTAAATTTTTAAGTAAAGATAGACACACTTACAGATTATTGATTTTGGCGCACCCATTTATAAGCCGATACCGAACAAATATCATATACTACTACTGCTGCTGCTGCATTTGACAAGTCGGTCTTGTTGACTATTAAGGTCTGTGAAAATTTGGCACAGGAATAGCTTATACATATCAATAAGCGTACAAAGCACACACACAAATGCATAATAGATAATAATATAATATAAACAAAATTGAATGTCACTTGCAATAAAGGGTGTAGAATTAAAAGCTATTTAAACAACTTTTTATTATTAGAAATTAAATTTTTTTTTTCAAAATTTTGTTGTATTACATACATATATTAACAATTAAAATATTAATATTGTTAAAAATTTTAAAAACTTTCCCCGAAGAAGCTACCCAATGTGTTAGCGAAATATCGGAAAATAAAATTAAAACAATTTTTTATAAAAGAAAGTGATCTCAAGCTCAATACAAAAGACAACTGCTTATATAAATTAAAAAGATCGAAAACATTTAATTATTATATATTTTAAATATATCACACTCGATTGTAGTGTTCGCAAATACTACAAATATATTTAGAAAGATTTTCAAAAGCATTCCAAATTATTGGGTTTATTTGTGTTTTAGTTAATAAAATTGATCAGCATTTTAAGAACGTGGCTTTTTTAATTTTTGCATATTTGTAAAAACATTAAATTGTAAAGAATAATAACAATTTTGTACTTCGCAGCCACAGATTTATATACTCTATTACATCTAATTCAATGACAGCATGTCTGTAGTCATTAATAATGGGATATTTGCAACTTTTGAAACAGCTTTAGCTCTTGAAAGAAACTAAAGGATATTTAATCGAAAAATGCAGCTAACTCAGATTCAACCGTTCGAATTTTGGCTAGAGCGTCCTCTTGAATTGAAACCATAAAATTATTTTCGCCTTTAATTATAGGAATCATAAATGAAATCCACATCTTAACCCTGGAATATCATACCTATTTTTATATCGCAAACATCATACTTCGTCGAATCGACTACGGCTATATTCAAAAGGATGCAAATGATGATCTGAATGCGGTAAATTTTCAATGCTTAGTTTTTTTAATCGTCTGTTATGTATTTTATTAAAATAAAACGACTAAATGTCATTTTTAAATATAATTTAACTTAAAAAAATTTTTTCACAGCACTCCTTCATTTGCCTTATTAATAAAATATAACAAAAAAAAAATATTCAAAGGGATAACAAAATACATAAAATTCATATAACATTTTTTTATCTGAGAACTAACATAATACATAAAAAAGAACTTATAACTTTAGAAGTTTCAGTCTTTATTTCATACAGGAGGCGCAGAGTTTTATTTTGTGCTCCACTCACAGGCTTTTTTACATTTTGAGCATATTGACTTTATCATACGTCGTTTAAATGAAGGGCAAAATGCACATATCTTCCGCCTCTTGTTCTTTGGTTGCTGGCACATACTGTGACTGCTTTCCGTACTATGTGACAATATACTTGCGATATTTTTGCCCACAGAACTTCTTAAAGTTGGTATCTCACGCCTTTCAGATATCTGCTTTTGGACAAGTGAAAAATGTAATTTCTTCATGTACTCAGAAACTACGTTTACCTCTGAAAGCCAGAAGTTGCTCATCAATTGTTAGGTATGGCCCGGACGAATAATTGTCTCTACATTTTTGAACAAAAATCTCCCCCACTTTTCTAATTGGGGCAAATTTGTCACCAACTTGTTGAATGCGTACAGCATGTCGTCAATTCGACAAAGTATGATAAATATTCCAGGGTTAAGAAGTTTTTAGTCTTTCGATAATTTGCGTAGTGCGTTTAACAATCTTAGTCATTTCACACTGCGGTGCATTGCAAAAAACACTTCTAGTTGGCAAATATATGATTTTAGTGCAAGAGATTAATGGGTTTTCAGTGCGATGTCTTCTGGCTGAAGGTTCGTTTACGTCGCCTCTGTCACCAGTACTGTTTTTATGAACTTCTCACGTAATTATAAGTTGTCATATATATTTGAATTATATCAGAGAAGTGTAAATCAGAATAGCATTTTAGTTTTATTACACAAAAAAGTCTAAATGCCTGTTCTCATTTTATGCTATACCCGCTACACTGTAGTTATTGAAAAATTAAGATAAATACTTAGTTTGTATGCATTTGTTTTAATTTGTACAAAGTTTATTATTTATACTTCAAGCAAATATTTTACTAAAAATTTATTAAATCAACTCAAAAACTAACACTGTTGAAGTGATACTCAAGTAATAAATTTCTTCTCTCAGTAAAACTCTCAAAGACCAATTTATATTACACTTTTTTCATTAGTGCTGGCAGCATGTGTAAATTTTTTAAAGTTTAAGTAAAAAAACAAACTTTTTTTCTAAACTTCCTGTATATGTAACCTAAATCCTAAAGTGATAATTCAACATGCTATATGGTTAAACTTACACTAGTTCACAAAAGCACACATAACCAAAAACATACATATGTAAAAAAAGTGAAAGAAAGGGAGAATATTACAACAAAAACGAAATGAAAAGAAAAGAAAAGCACATAATTTACAGTTTTGTTTTTACTACAAAAATACTGTTGATTTATCACCAACTATATATAATTTAGGAATGTATAATATTATGTGCAACACACACACATATATACCAATAAATATATGTATGTATGTGTAAAAAGGACTTTCACTTTAAAAGTATTTTTATATATTTGAGCGTTCTACTCGCTGAGCAAGTAACTAGACAATAAACAAACATTTTTATGAAAAATATATTTTTTTACGATTTTTTTTACCCTTCACCTGCGCTTCCAATGGGTACATTATTTGAGTAATGGCCGTGTATTGGTTTAAATTAACTTTTAGAAGCCACCGCATGTTGTAAAAACTTATATGTAGTATCAGTCTTTAACAATGAACTGCTATTGAAATATGGCTCAACCAGCCCATAACTTTCTGAGGTATGATTTTGTACCAATAGGTACTACTTGGTAAAGTTATAGGCAAACAGTTTTAGGAAAATTATGCATTCCCAAAATTTTTATATGAAAATAGATATTTTTTCAGATTTTAGACAATCGAGAGAGTCAATATGGGTATAAAGTTAACGGGCCTTCTTGGCGAAATAATGAAATCCATGATGTCTACAAATATTAAATGCCAAACAAAATATATATGTGTCATATTTTGTAACTCCTTGAACCTCCTCAATATTGATATTAGCGGAAGGAGCTTTGCCAGTAAACTATGAAACAGTAAAAATCCAAAATGGTGCCAAAAATAAATGGCGGGTTATGGCTCAAATATAATACATATTAAAGGATTTGTGGCCTTAAACCCCAACAAGTTAGGTATTAACTAAAAGGACTTGGCCAGTAGAAAACAGTAAATTATTAAAAAAGTATAATATATAATATCAAACATGGCGTCAGTAAAAATAAAGTAAAATGGCGTACAACATGATATCTTGGCTAGTCTACGATTTGGTAATTATACCTATGTACATGAGCATGAACGGTATCATCAGATTCGGCACCGCCGAATTTAGCATTCCAGCTTGTTTTTTAAATAGTTTGTTTAAATTTAAACTTAATTCATGAACACACTTTAGTTCTTGGCATTTCCCTAATACCCCATATATGAAAAGAAATAAATCTTGTTTTTGTAGATTCTTTACTTTCTTTTTGTGCCACTGTTCCAAATACATAATTGAAAAGTTTTAAGGTTTGCGCTAAAACTAGTATCAGGTCATAAATTTCATTAAACAAAGCGTAATTTCTGCTTAAAAAAAATAAATATTCGCGTATAAAAAGAGCAAACTTATAGGAGGAATAGAATAAGTTAAAGTAGAAATTGTGAATTAGGTTAAAAGATTTGCTGTTCTATCAGCGCAAAGACAATAAATAGTTGGTTGTTTAAATAGTCTAAAAATATTTAAAACATAATAGCCATTTTCTAGAAAAACTAATACGAAATTACAAAGAAAAACATTTTATATATTTAATTTTTTTGTGGTATATTTTTAATCGGCCTTTTTAAAATAAAAATTGTTTAATCAAAATAATCAAGCTTGAGGCCAGTTTTTTATTTAAGAAAATTGTTTGTTTCTTATTTTTTTATTTTCTCTACAGTACAGTACAATGCTAAATATTAACAAGAGAAGTTCTTTTATTTAGATATTGTTACTCATCAAATGAATAACGAAATATAGAAAAAATAAAATAAAGTAAAAAATTAAATTAAATAAAAACCTGGCCTCAAGCTTGATTATTTTGATTAAAAAAATTTTTTTAAATTTTAAAAAACATAAACCAAAGCAGATCACTATATCCGGCCATGCCAAATTTTAAATAACCATTAACAGTTATATGCAGTACATTTCTAATACAAAACTTATTATATTGTTGACAATTCTAATAAATATAAAATAATTTTCTTGCACTAAAGTTGTATTACTTTCTTTGCTTAAATCCTATTTGCTATTTATTTATTTTCTTATATTTAATTTAACAAGAAACAGCACTATATTCGGCTGTGCCGAATCTTTTATACCCACCACCAATATTGTGTACATTTAAAGCACAATATTTATTATTTTGGTAATCGCTATGGAATAATCTTTTTTCATTAAAATATGTATCACTTTCTTTGTAGAGGGTGGTTAAATTTTAAGGGCCCATGTTGAAGGTGAACTACACCTAGTCTTTAAATTTGTTTTCTGCATTTCACTTGACATTTCTTAATCTCAAACTTACTCAATTTGATCCGTGGAAAGATACGCAAATGAGCAACGCTTTAAAGTTATTCAGGTTTTTTATAAAAATGGGCGTTTAAATCAAAATGCATTTTGTGCAGTTTGTAATTCTTTTGATCAACATAATCGTTCAAATTCGTCCACAATCGGGAGAATTGTAAAAAATATTTAAATTTCTGCAAAACAGGTCTGTATAAAATGTTAAAAAATCTATGAATGCCTTCTTCGTTCGCTGAATGGGAACCACTGCTGGTTTTTGCGATAGTGTGGCAAAAGAACAGTCAACGTCGCCTCATCATCATGCCCAACAATTGAGAATCAACATTGTCATTGAAAATTTGGGCCATCAGATAGAGGAGTGGCGCCAAGGATGGGGGGGGGGGGCATTTGGCCGATATTTTGTTAAATACATAATTGAACCATACAAATATTATAATTACAAAAAGAAATAATAATAATATCCTAAATAATTTGTGTTTTATTTAAATTCAACATAAAATTTAACCACCCTTTATAACTTCGATATGCTACTAAAATGCTTTTGTAAGTGTAGTCTTTCAATGAAAGTGGGCGTTAAAGTAGGCATGTCAATAAAGTTTCTGCTAATAAATACAACTTAGATATTTCAATATAGTCCTTTATTTTCCCAAAAATATAATAGAGAAATTACATGAATTAAAGATAAACCATTATATGGGAGATAGGCGTTAAAGTGGGCGTATCACCTAACTTTTTGGCACAACAATGACATTGAATAGAAGGATATAAGTACCAAATTTGATCATCATACCTCTAATTTTGGCGGTTTTATGAGCTTTTCAATTTCATTAACGGTAGATAACGTGAAAAGTGGGCGTAATAGTAGGCGTGTCAAAGTTATTTTTGCGAATGAGTATAACTTAGGTGTTTTAATATAGCCCTTTATTATTCCAAAATCTTTATTTATAGAGAAATTATATGAATTTTAGGTAAGACGTTATATAGGAGGTGGGCGTAAAAGTGGGCTTGGCACCTTAATTTTCTGGCACAGTAATGACATTGCCTAGTGGGATATACGTAGCAAATTTTATCATCATTCCTCTAATTTTGGTGGTTTTATGAGCTTTTAAATTTCATTAACGGTAGATAACGTAAAAAGTGGGCGTTATAGTAGTCGTGTCAAAGTTGTTTTTGCTAATGAGTAAAACTTAGATGTTTCAATATAGTCCTTTATTATTCCAAAATCTTTATTAATAGAGAAATTATATGAATTTTAGGTAAAACGTTATGTGTGAGGTGGGCGTAAAAGTGGGCGTGGCACATTTATTTTCCGTGTCAAAAAAGCGTCTCACCAAAAAGCAAAGTGTGCAAAATTTCAGAGTCGTACATCTAATTTTGTTGCTTTTATGACGTTTTTGTTTTTAAATATACCGAAAAATACACTGTGCGGTATAAATTTTCGTACATTTTGATTTAGATAATTTTCGGGGGAAAATATTGTTTTTACTCAGGAAATATATATTCGAAGTGTCATGAGTCTACGTTAATGCGTTTGGACATAATTCCATTTTATTCGATGTTCGAAGGACACGGTTTTTTCGACCTACTCTTGCTTTTCGAGCTATAATTCTGTTCCTAATATTCCGATTTAACCCATTTTCAATACCAAACAAACCTTGTCTATAAGAAAGATTCTGGCAAAATTTGAGCCCATTAGGTTTTTCGGTGCGACCTCTATCGTGCTTTCAACAGATGGACAGACGGACGGACATAGCTAGATCGTCATCAAATCAAACCCTGATTCAGAATATATATGTATACTTTATGGGGTCTAAAATGGATATTTCGATGTGTTACAAACGGAATGACAAAATGAATATACCCCCACCATTTTTTTTGGTGGCGGGTATAAAAATCAAACCTAAGATATTTTTGTTGCCTTTTTACCACAACCTTTGAAAAGTGGTCGTTAAAGCAGGGATATCAAAGTAATTTCTACGAATCAATTCAACTTCGATACATATTTCAATTAAGAGTTTTTTATATTTAAAAAAATCTTTTCAATAGAGAAATTATTTACCAGAACCAATTATATGAAAATTGGTCGTTAAAGTGGCTGTGTCATTTTCATTTTTCGTTATTAGAATAATATTACCCAAAAACATTGAATCCAGGATTCAGAAAATATATACCTTATGGGGCTTAGGTGGTACTTGGTGGTGTGTCGAAAATAATACAGAGATTGGTAAATTTGGTACTAATCACCAATATCGAAATGATTTAAGTAGACAAAAAAGTTATTTTTCGTATTTCAATTATATATATAGTGAGTTATAAATTTAATTTTTACACTTCTAGTTCTGTTTAAAAGAGTGCAGATGATCCAATTTGAAAATGCATTCCATTTGGCTAGTGTTGGATAAATAACTTTATTCTTATTTATCATAATAAACCTGTAAAAAAAATTGAAAAAAAATTTGAAATTAAAAATAATAAAATGTTGAATGAAATGCAATTAAAATTTTTATTTTTAAATTTTACAAAACAGATATATGTTTTCAAAGTTTTTTAAACCACTATGCTTATAATGTCGTTATAATATGGGATTTTTGCCTGTGGAAAATAACGTTTGCTTATTATTGTTTAACTTATGTCAAAACTGTCCTCAGTCCTTAATTTTGAATAAACATAATTCTCGTTCGTTTAAGTGAAAGTGAAAATTTAAATTTAAACTCATCCTACAACTAGTTTTTAATAAAGAAGAAAAGAGCACTCCCTATTTTAATTGCTGTTTTTAGACAATAAATTCTAGTAACACCAAAACGAGGACAGAAAAACAATTTTTTATTCCAGTGGAAGTGTACAGTCATACACTACAGTAATGTTACCAGTAGCTGAAAAAAAAACATTTGCATATCTTTTAAAAAATTAAAAAAAAACAATACAAGGCATTAGTAGAAACAGGTACAAAAGCTTTAAGAAATTAAATATTTATGTTTGAATTTTAAAATGTTCAAAATTCAAAAGAATTTAAGATTTCCTGTTCTGAAGATCCAACTCTTTTGCACATCTTCTTTAGACTCTTAATCTGTAGATACAATACATGGATAAGCATCTTTTTTGATGTTAGAACCAACTATCTGTGTTTTAGATATAACATATCATCGTTCGTAAATTATTGTGTTCTATATGTATAGGATTTATATGTCACATAGAGCACAATAATTTACGAGCGACGATATAACGATTAGGGCCATGTCAGATAAAACTTTTGCTTCGCGTTGAGTTTGAAATTCGCTTGGAGACTTAAGGTGAAATAGCTATACCTATATGAAACATGACACATAAACTACTTTGAAGGTAGCGCGAAGCTGAAAGTTAGACAACCCTCATCTTTTTTTCAAACGCAAACTTAATTAGTTTTGAAAACCTTTATAAAATAACATTTTTGGCTTTTATTTTAAAATATATTATTTTTTAATGAAATAATAATGAAAAAATTGGAAAAGTACTTGCCAAGTTTATAGGTAAACAAACAATGTATAAGTGTTGTCAAAGCTTCTATTGTGACATTCACCTTTTCCCTCGCGCTTTTCTATCAATGTTAGAAATGTCACACAAAGCGATGAAGTTTTATCTGACATGCCCTTTAGGATATACCATTATCTTCTTTTTTTAAGTTCTATATCTGCATTGTGGACAAAATAATAGATGAATATGAACCAGCATCTTTTTTGTTTGTTTAGAAAAATCTCCAGAATATAAAGTATTCAATAACATAAAATTGTTCTCTATAAAAATACATACATATTTTCATATTTGAATCAAAACTATTTAAATATGTGTAATAGTAAGTTATAATCTACATCTTATTAAAAATCTTAAATATTTTTACAATTATTTTTATTAGTACCAAAAGTTTTCACTTGATTATATGAAAACATTTTCCTTCACACGGAAAAAATACTATAATTTTTTGTACTAAAACACATGGAAAAAGTAAAAAAAGATATTTTTTTTTAAAGTGCCTCACTAGCTAGCAACTGTCACTTTGTCCTGAAATTTTAGTGCTAAAAAAAATTGTTAACATTAAAAGTGCTAAAATGGGAACACTGGTTTACAACAAAAAAAAAAAAAAAAAGAAAGAAAAAACACAAACTATCACACAGAAATAAAGCGAAAGAAAGAAAATGTATTTAATGATTTTGCTTTTATATATTTTTTTTATTTCCCATAAAGAACAAACACAAATATAAACACACATAGAGAGGAAATTTTAGCAAAAACGTTTATATTGTTGTCTAATGTACGGCATTTAATTAAGATGCATCCCTTTTTCCTCTCCTCTACCAAATCACGCTTGTTTGTTCACTATATGAAAAGTTTTATGTATGTATGTGTATGTGTAACAGCTTCTTTATTTTTAGGGTTTCATCACACTGTTGCTGTTCCTGCTAGTGTGTTGTGTTTTATTGTCTCCAGCTTACAAGAATTCTTCATTATTACTTAAGTTTATTATTACGAACACAGAAAGAAAAACGTTAAAAAATTTATTACGTTCACTTCTTATTAAAAACAAAAACAAAAAACAAACTAACAAGAGAAATAAAAATTAACAAATACATTAACAATTTAATATTCATATACAGATACAAGTATACATGTACATTCATTTACTTACTTTTAGTGTAAAATGTCGCAACACTTACTTACAGACACACAGTGCAAATATTTTTAGAGCATGCATACACTTACAAATAAAAATATACTGCATTATAAAATATGTAACAAGAAGAACTATAAGTAACATATTTAAAGTTGACGCACAGTGAGATGAAATAATTATAGGTGTTGTTATGACAATATTTTCGAAATAGACTTCTTGTTGTTGTTGGTGATTCTATACATGGTAATAAGTTATCCACTGTAGGTCTGAACCTGAGGCCTTGAAAATCTTTTTTAAACATTTGTACACCCAGAAAACAAATAATAAGATTAATTTCCAATCGAATGGTTAAGTTCTTGCAATCGAACTTTTTGTTTGAGGTTATACAATTAATTTATATTGCAACAGTTATAACTTGTTAGTGTTGACTACATATTTATGTTCCCAAACGAAATTTAGTAGATACAACCATCTATTATCATAACCAAACTATGTGATTGGCAAAAATTGCAATACTTACAATCGAAAGTGTTTTTTCTGTGTAGTCAATTAATTATTTTAATAAAACATAGTTTGACACCATTAAATTAAATATTTGATGCAGATTAAACCACGTCACGTGTTAAAGAAACTCAAACATTTGCAGTTTTAATATTACGAGCTGAACCAAGAAATATAATTTCTTTAGCATGGCCTTTATTAAAGTTGTTAATAAAAATTTAGTTTGAAATCATCAGATAGGCAAACTAGCATAGTGTTGTTATACTTACGGGTGGATGGCGCCTAAACGTTGTAGTGGAGAATTTTTTAATAAAATATATAAATTATTTGTTTTATGGCTGCCAAAACTATGGACTTAATAAAAGAAAAATTTAGTTTTAAATATGTTAATTTCCCTTTCCCAAAATACTCGTTGATTTTTGACTCGCCAACGGGGGCAAGCACACGCAGAAATACACTTACGACATGATCATGACAATTAAAGTTACTTTTTTGTTTGCCTTATCAATTAATTTTTCACATAAACAAGGATCTGTTTGAATTTTATTAATTAAAATTTTCTTTCATTAAAGTTGCAATATGCATGTCCTTGAAAATAATATAATTAAGTAAATAATTATGTCAAACACAATAATAATGGATCCTAAGATAGGTGTTTAGTGTTTAGTCTTAAGCATGTTTTTTACATCTGACTTGTCAAATTTGTTACTCATATGTAATTCTGCATAACGGTCAAAAATGTTTTCCGGCGGCAGTTAAACCTGCCAGCAGATAACGTTATATGACTTATCAGAACAAAATAGAGCAATTTTTGATTAAAAGTTTGTAATAACATCAATTTTATAGAAGCAATGTTTTTTTATAAAATATATATTTTCGTATTTAGAAGTGGAAAATTTGACAAGTCAGCTGTTAAAAACATGCGTGTTTTAGCTATTTTTTATCTCTCTTCTATCGTTTCTTTCTATAAAGAAACCTTGATGGGTTTTAAAA
Source organism: Phyto melanocephala (assembly GCA_941918925.1). Classification (NCBI taxonomy): domain Eukaryota; kingdom Metazoa; phylum Arthropoda; class Insecta; order Diptera; family Rhinophoridae; genus Phyto; species Phyto melanocephala. Next base: position 51,689,874 of record OW799234.1, read on the forward strand.
ATTAGCAACAATTTACAGCAACAAAAAAACAGCCTTAAAATATATTAAGCCATTATATTTGTGCTTTTTGATTCCGTTTATAATTCCTATAATATTTATTTCCGGTCGCAAAAAGTATATATTTTCTTAATGCTTATAAATAGTGGAGTCGATTGAGTAATGTACGTCTGTCCATCCGGCCGTGTGTTAATTACTAAACCCTTATAAGCAACCACCGTTGCATGTATGGGTATCAATATTTTGAAAATATCCGGGAGTGAATCGATATTGAAATTCAGCAGAATCGCCCCATAGCTTTTTTAAAAAAAACAAATTAAGTCAACTGCCTCTGTTTATTTTCACTAATTATGCCCTAAAAAAATTTTTTTCAGACCTAAAATAATTTATAGTTATTTTCTGTAGATACTATATGCCTTTAAAGATATTTTGTAAATGCAAATCGGTCACTAATCGTTAAAGATATAAGCAAAAATAATTTAGCAAATATATGTATATTCCCAAAAATTTACAAAATTCCACAATATTGGTATTCAATTAAAGGGCTTGACCAGTATAAGAGAGTACATTATTAAATAACAAAATGGCGAAAATTTTTTTCTTAATGCCATCAATATGGGCATCAAATAAAAAGGGCATGACTGGTAGAGTACAGTTAACTATGTAAAAATTTAAAATCAAAGATGGCGTCGGAAATAATAATGAAAAATGCCATATAAAATGAAGTCTAGGCTAAGCTACGATGTGGTCATTATAATTAAGTGCATGATGGTGAAGAATACTATCAGATTCGGCTTGGTCAAATAAAACACTCTTTCATATTTGATAATATAAATATATATGTATATCTCAATGGTACTTCTTCTTGTTAAAACGTTTTTTTTTAAGTCACTTTAGAAATTAAAACTGTATAGAAAATATAAATTATTTTCAAAATATAAATAAAAATAAATATACAGATTTAACTGTCATAAAAAATGAAATTTGTTCCAGATAGAAGTATATTTAGATTTTATTTTTCATTTGGACTCATATTATGAATCCGTGAAATATTAGCATAATAATATGAAAAAAATCTAAAAGTGTAAGAAACCTTGAAATTATAATATGAAAATTTTTTTTGTTTATGTGGTATTATGGTGTGATTATTTAATTATTAATTGCATACTAATGGCATATTGTGATGATTACACTATAGTTTAATTGAGCTTTTAGTGATTACTCGCAACCATAGTATGTCTTTTCTGCAATCATTCGATCCAAAAATATATTCTTAGATTATTAACACCACAAGCTGTCTTTTAAAAACACTAAAATATTTCTGTTTAACCTTACACGTGTATAAGGAAAACTTACTTGCAATGTTCCACTGTAAAATCTTTCTAGTTGTAGCTGCTAGTCCATGGACAAGTTTTACATACATATTTACAAAATAAAATTTGAACATAATGTTACAAACAAAAAATGTTAAAAAAAACATATATGTATGGTACAACAACTTGCTGCAAGTAAAAATTTTATGTACATCTATCTATCTATCTTCTATCTATATATATAAAAGTGAAACTCTGTGTGTGTGTGTGTGTGTGTGTTAGCTATAGACTCTGAAACTGCAAAACCGATCGGGCTCAAACTTTGGTAAGTTGTTGTACACATACCGGGGAGTGTTTATGGATGAAAAAAAGTGGGCGGGGCCACGCCCATAAAAAATTAGTTATCAGTTTTAGCTACTTGCACTTGACCGATTTTTCTGAAACTTTGCACACATATCGAGCTGTCATGACTAAATAATTTCGTGATAAGAAAAGTGGGCGGGGCCACGCCCCTAAAAAAGTTTTAATTTTGAGGTACTTGCACTGGCCCGATTTTTCTGAAACTTTGCACACATATTAAGCTGTCGTGACTTTATAATTTTGTGATGAAAAAAGTGGGCGGGGCCACGCCCATAAAAAAAGGCTATAATTTTGAGGTACTTGCACCAGACTGATTTTTCTAAAACTTTGCACACATATTGAGCTGTCATGACTAAATAATTTCGTGATTAGAAAAGTGGGCAGTGCCACGCCCATAAAAAAAAGGTAATATTTTGAAGTACTTGCACAGGACCGATAATTCTGAAACTTTGCACACATATTGAGCTGTTATGACTTTACAATTTCGTGATAACAAAAGTGGGCAGGGCCACGCCCATAAAAACAATTTTAATTTTGAGGTACTTGCACTGGTCCGATTTTTCTGAAACTTTGCACACATATTGAGCTGTTATGACTTTACAATTTCGTGACTAGAAAAGTGGGCAATGCCACGCCCATAAAAAAATTATAATTTTTAGGTTTTTTCACTTGATATTCAATTAAAATTCAGAATGCATTTCGATTCATTAAGGGGCGTAGCAACGCGCGCCGGGTTTGGCTAGTTTTTTATATAAAAAATAGTTGCGTAAGAATTTTTTTTACAACTTTAATTTATATTTTGTTTTTTTAACTTAAGTTGCTCTTCTCAACACGACTGCTGTGGCCTTCTCTAAAGTTCTTGTAAATAATTTGATTCTGTTATATACATAAATATTGTAACAATTAATTTCCTATCCTTCAAAATTAATTAAGCTTAATTCGTTTTCTGTATTTACCTGGTTAACATTTGAAGAATGTGAACAAATATCATATAAATTATTAAAAACAATAATTTGTTAAAACAAGGCTGTTTGTTAAAACCTCTATTTTTATCAACCCTTAAATTGTTTGCATTAAGTAACTACGCAAAAAAAGGTGATTTAGTAATCAAGTTTTTAAAATAATGACAAAAAACAAATGAAAAAGAAGTAAATTTAAAGTTTACAGATATGAGAGGTCCACCAGGCATTTAGCAGATTAAAGGAATACCCCTAATCTAAGTAAATATAAGCATTAATATACATACATCTGTATGTATGTATATTACAATTTACAAGCCTGGACCCCATATCAGCAAATGGGCATTTTTTAGCTAATTAAAGCAATATTACGTACTAAATATATTTTAACTGAGAAATTCTATGCTTTGTTTAACTCAAGCCAATATCGCAAACTATATTATCTCTTGTTGGCCAAGAAACTCAACCCAACATATATTTTCCACTTTAGATTTTTGTTTTACTTCTGAAACTTATGGAAACACTTGACTTCCAACAACATTCCTGGAATATTTTGCTTAAACTTGTTGAAAGAAGTAAGGAAAGTCTTATTTATTAATTTTTTGATGTAAAGGGAGTCCCAAGCAACTACCAAAAATTTAATTAAAGAAAATTACATAACGTTGGCTGAACGTTAAGGTTAAGTTTATAATACATAGTATAGTATAACAGGTCCACTTTAATTTCTTTTAAGTTTTTTCAAACAAGGAAAACATATTTGTTTTTTGATGTTTTTTGCATAACTGGCGAATCAGAGACACCCTAGATCTACAAAACAGCAAAAGTTCTTGCACTCTTTCTAAAAACTTTTAATATTTTATAATATTTTTTTATACATATTTAGTGTTAATACTTCTTACTAATTTTCACCCTACATTTAATGCTTATTTAATTAAATATGTTGTCGATAATCGGGAGCATAAGTTCCTATATTTTTGATAAATAAATTTGTATTGTATTCCAAACAATTTTGCAATTAAATATAATTTTTCCCTTTAAAAGGTAATACTAAAATATTAGAAGATTTAAAAAAATTTTTCATGATTAGGGATAAAATACATATATCTAAGAAATAATCGATGAAATTAGAAATATGTTAGTATTTTTATAATTTAAATAAATTATTTTTGTGTATGTTTATTCCGAAACCTTTTGAAAAAGTGTATCAAACTCTTTTTTCGTTTATTTTATTTTTAGAAAATTTATCATTTTATCACTTGGTATTCAAAGTTGAAAAAGCAACAAGACGATTGTATAGCATTTTAATCAAATAAAATAAGTAAAGAAATTCAAGATAACATGTCCACATCTATGAATTTTAAAATCGCAACTAGAAAGTAAATATTAGATAGCAATTTTCAGATCTTAACATTAATATTTTAGGGGGAAATTTTTAACCCGTTATATATACAAGAACAACAAAATGTTTCAAAAATTGACTGCTGGAAAGGCACTTTCAAAAACAAATGCAACATATATATAGATCCATTTTGAGGATCCCTCTTTTTTTCAAGAAAATAAAAACACAGAAAATTCAAATTTGATGGGAAACGTTTATTATCATTTGAAAGAATTCTTTTTGGCATTTATTTTTTGAAGATTATGTCCTTCAAAGGTTGGCCGTTGCTACGTCGCATATTGTCCATCTGTTAAGTCCAATTTTCGATGACTCGTTCTAGAATTTCGACTGGTAACTGGCAAATGACACGCGTGATGTTTTCCTACAAGGCCTGAATCGAAACGGCTTTGTCTGCATAAACTTTATCCCCACAGGAATAAGTATAATGGTGTGATATCATACGATCTTGGCGGCCAATCAACCGGCCCAAAACCTGAAATTATGCGCTCACCGAAGAGTTCTATCAATAAATTCATTGATTGATGCGATATGTGGGAAGTGGCGCCATCTTCCTGAAACCAAATATCGCCGAGATTACGAGCTTCAATTTCAGGCATCAAATAGTCGGTTATTATGGCACGATAACGGTCGTTATTAACGGTTACGTTCGCACCGTTAGCATTTTTAGAGAAATATGGACCGATGATTTCATCGACCCCCAAACCACAACATGCCGCTGTTTTTTTGTGAATTTTTCTTGAATCTCTTCAGGTTGCTGTTCGTCCCAAATGCGGCAATTTTGTTTGTTTACATACCCATTGAGCCAGAAATGGGCCACATCAACTGAACAAAATTTGCCTCGAAAACGTCGGATCCTCTTGAAACTTTTCAAGAGCCCATAGAGCGAAACTATGTCACTTGGGAAGGTCATGCGGCTTCAGTTGTTGCACAAGCTGTATTTTGTAGGCTTTTAATATAAGATCTTGAAGTAAAATGCGCCGAGTTGCTGCGAACGGCTCCGAATCGACTCTTTACGGTCTTTGCATATACTCTCAGCTACGGCCGCTATATTTTCTTCACAGCTTGCTCGCCTTGGTCTATTCGGTCGAATATTATCCAATAATGAATTCCGGGTCTCAAAATGGGTGATGATGTTGCGAATAGTACGTTCAGTAGGCCGATTATGTTGGCCATAAGTTAAGCGAAGTTAACAAAATACATTCCTCACAAAACGTAAATTTTCGTTATGAAGTTGAACGATTTGTAAACATTGTTCAGGCGTAAGTCTTTCCATTATGAAATGCCAAACAATACTAAACAAAAATAACATGACAGCATGGCACGACTCACACGTGATCTGTCAAAAAAGGCTATTGAAAAAAGTATCTCTACTTGAATCACCCATTATATATGTATAACATATTTTAATGTAATTGATGTAAATAGTAATTTAGAAGTTGTAAGGCTTAAAATATTTTACTATTCCATATGCTCACAGAAGAGCTTTTGAGCTCTTTGTGGGAGAAAAAGTTTCTGATCTCTTATATTGCTCATAAAGAGAAAGAAATATAATAAAAAAAATTTCAAACTTAAATCAGTATTTTAAAAAGGCAGTTGCTTTAGTAAGTGACAAAGGATAACACCTAAATAAAAAGTTGAGTTAACTGTAAATAATAAGAGAGAGAGAGAGAGAGATATATAGAATTGCTAAAGTTGTAAATTTTTTTGTAACATTTGTATAAGTTCTACTTTTTGAACGCTCTGTCTAAAATTAAATGGAGAACTTTGACCATATTGCGAATTGTAGTCAATATAAACATACCAGTTACTTGCGCTCTATAACAGTGTACATAAATTTAATAAAAAAATAATAATAAAATAAATAAATAGATAACTTTGATTAAATTTTTACGTTAGTATCGCAGTAGACTAAACAGTAGTATGCTAGTGTGCAGTTTAGTGGTCGCGAGTTCAATTCCAAATAGATAATATGGTCTGTTACATTACAACTGGCAATTGGTTTTCTTTACTTAGCTCTTTTTATTAAAAAAACAATATAGTTTGTAATATTATTGTAAAAGAAATAAATTAAAATAAGTAAGAGTACTAAGTAAGATTCGGTAAGCCATTTTGATTAATGTATCATTTATTTAAATTAAATTTTTAAATTTTATTGTTTTTTGTTTGTTAAGGCCGTCATTTTGGATTTTACACTTTTGTATAGAAACGTGTATTCCAAAGGTCAAGAACTATCATGGGTATGGTTGAAGGGGAAAAAACCGTAATTACTATATTTGACCCATATATCCATTAATCTATTTAAGACGCTATATTTGACTGGCCAAACCTTTTGATTTGACAACAATATAGGGTCTCTCGGTCATCTAGAAACTAAAAATTATCGATTTTCGGCAAAACACAAAGGCAGTTGTATTTTGGTGCTTATATCCCATTTATTTGCAAAGCGATACCCTTCTAACTACAGAAGGGTCTAAAAAAACCTGATGAAACTTTGTCTCTTACGCTACAAAACGATATGAGAGTAACCAAGTCGAACACTATTCTCCTAGAATTTTTGTGATTTAATAAATTTCTTTGGCAACATTTTAATAAAAAGGACAAGCAAAAAAATCATTGAAAATATGTTGCAACAACCCACTTCCTGTTGAACTCAAGTACTTCGTGCAACTCAAAAAAAAAAAAAAAAAGAAACATAAACATAAACAAAAAGTTTCTTTAATTTTTGTTTTTGGTATGTCGTTAAGTAAGCGCGTAAATAAACTCGTCAAATATCCTTATGTTTTCAAGTTTTTTCCTTATATTTAATTTTCTTAAAATTTTGTTAAGATTTTTTTATCCTCCTGAAATTCTTATGAAATTGTTTTTATTTTTTTTTTGTTAGATGTGGTGTATATGTGCAGTTTGTATAGTGTTTATAATTTTTATTGTTGTGTTAGTTGTTTCCTGATAAAGAAATTCTGCCAAGATATTTTTGCTTTCTTTCTTCTTGTCTTCTTTTGCTAGTAACTTTTAAGCAGAGGTTGCAAAATAATATTAATGTTGATATTTTTATGGCTGAATTTATTGCAGTTTGCCGGTTACATATTGAGCTGTTAGTTCGGTACATACGCCAATTTAAGTCAATTGTTATTTTAGTAAAATTTTATTGGTTTAAAAGTTGTTCTTGCTAAATATAAATGAAGAGCAATGGAAACTTTTTTGCTGTGTATAGCTAAACTCTGCAGAACTCTTTTTGGCAAATCGATTAAGACATATTTGATTAAAATAAATTTTTAAATTTACTAAAGCTTAGTTTAATTAAAAATAGTATAAAAAATTAGCTTTATAATCTTTAATTAAATTTAAAATTTGATTATGAATATGACCGTAAAGTTTAAAGAATATTAAAGGAATTTCGCTTATTTTGTAAAGAATAAAAAATAATTGTTAATTTTTTAACGCAGCTGTCTAATTCACAAGGTGTTCTATGTGTCGTATTATCATAAGGGTTTCTTTTCAAGTTTATTCTTTTATTATCACAAATAAACATTTAATTTCTTTATATAAAAATGAAAAATTTAAAAAATGAACTTGAGCCAGTTTAAAAATGTAATGTATTCTATGAAATATATATGTAAGTCGACAAATCTTAATTAAAAAAAATTTTCAAAAAATCTTAAACTTTTGCAATAAACATCACAATATATCTTAATGATTTTAAACTATCTGGGAAATTACGACTTTATGACATTACGACACTTAGGACACCCTTGTGAATTGCCCAATTATTTTAAGTTTTTATTATTTGTTTAATTACACAGCCCGACGCTAGATCAACACTTTTTTAATAAACTTTGCCAACTGCAATAAACCACTTCTTACAAGCAACTAACTTCCGATATGCAATTGGAGTGCAAAAAGAAAAACTAACGTTCCGAATAATATTACACAAATAAAATTCCCGGTAATCAGATAGCAATTACACAAAAAATAATATTTTCGGAAAAAACGAAATGACAAACTGATATATACCCCCCTCACTTACAGTGGAGGGTATGAAAAAGCTATATCATGAAAACTAGAGCTTATAGAGACAAACTGATTACAGATTTGAATTCATCGCATCCAAATTAACTAGAAGCAGTTGATAAATTCAAAGAAGCAAATTAAGAGTTGGCCTGTGTTATCTAACATTGCTCCGGCGGAGTAGTCAATAGGATTCTACTCTGTTAGTGTAGGTGTAGGGTGTTAAATTCTACATCACAACCGTCAAACAGTTTTCGTTTATTGTTTTGTTCTTAAAGAAATATATTATATTTATTTGGTTGTTGGGTTTAAGCTGGTTTATATGCATTTCACTTTTTCAAGAATTTGGGTAAAGGTTTACTGATGATCTGGCATAAGCACCAGTGAAATGCATATAAACCAGCTTAAACCCAACAACCAAATAAATATAATTGAAAAGTTATGGGAACATATCCTAAATAATTTAGTAAATTATAAAAATATATTGTTTTCTACATTCCATTTTTGGATAGATAAGTAAGTTTGAGAAAAAAACTTTAAAAAATCTAAAATCTTAATTTATTTTATATTTTGTGTATTCGCAAGTGCGTTAATGCCATAGCGTCATAATATCCTAAGAATTTAAAAACTAACGAAAAGTATTGTATATTTATTGTAATAACTGTTTTCAGAATTTAAAAAATTATGAAATTGTGACAATACGACTCTTTTATATCATAGAAATTTACCAATTATGAGTTATTATTCTACCAAAACTTAACTCTTAATTATACCTACCGAAGTGTAATATCAATAATAGAATTTAACATTTCATGGCAATTCTGTCAAAAAGGCAGAACACATGTTTATATGTGCTTTTGTTTTATATTTTGTCTTTATTTCAATTAATTATTATAATGAAGAGCATTTTAATGTTAATAATGCAAAAATTTCACAATGAGTTGCAATAAAATTCAGAAAGGTAGACAATTTTCTAATTCAATAAACTTTAACCTGGCAAAATGTTCTAATTCAGGTGTCGTGTTTATTTCACTTAACACCCACCAACACTTTGATGTCACAACAACAAAAAACACTAGCAACCAATCCTTAAGCAAAAATAATAAAAAACATCATCTTCAACAAACAGAACTTAAATACTTAAATACTTAAAGCATTTAAATATAAAATTCATTAAACTGAAACTATTTAAACCTGGATGGTAACTGTTCGTCGTTTTGACAAAACAAAAAAAAAAATTTAAATTCGCATTAAATTTTAAGAGAGAAAAATAATTATAATTATTCAATTATATTTTATTTGTTTTTAATTTTTTAATAAAATTCTTAACTATAATAATTTTTGTTTTATTTACTTTTTTCTCTCTACCCAGAACTTATTTATTGGACGAAGTGTAACCTTAATGTACTTAAATGAATAACCATCCAAAGTTAATAATATTTCTAAAACTAATGATTTAAAAGAAATTTATTGCTTACTATGAATAAGTACTTTGTGCTCTACACAGTAGGACGTTTTTGGCAAAAGCAAACAAAACTGTTTTATATTAAAAAACTTTATTAAAGGATATGTAAATTTTTTAGCTCAGCTTAATTTAGTTGGATATAAGAGTGTTTGTTTATTTTAATAAATATCTATGTAAGTCGGAAAATTTTTAAAGACCCAGTTAAATATAAATAGGTACAAGAAAAGGACTATATAAACTCATCTAGTCATTAATAGAATATTACATTATGGCTATGTTTTCAAAAGGACTGCTTAATATACTGAGATGTTTGCCTGTTTATTTGAGCACAAGAGAATTGGTACTGTGGACTTGCTAGATTGTTGAAATATTGTGAGAATATTCCATAAAATGTTTGTTACTAATTATTAAACTGTTTACTTCGTTGTGTAAATAACGCGGATTTATTTTATTTCAAAAAACAACAATTTGAATTTACAGTAGAATAGAATATCGTTTTACTGTATAAATTAAACTTATGGAGTACTTCATCTTTTATTTCATTCACACAACGAAATCTGTTGTACCATTGCTTTAATAGCTACCACATACATAATAGCAATGACACAGTGGTTATTTTATAGAGTGTTCCGTAATCTTTTAAAACAATATTATTAGTATATTCTTGAACCAAATATTGATAACGCAGTATATGAAAAATGTTATGATCTACAATAATACTACTAATGTGCTGCATATGCTGAAGAAATTTAAGTCTTACTTGCATGTGCGTGCCTTGTATTTGACTAAGAGCACTATGCTTATAATAGCCTTCGCCAGTCTATGTCTGAAAAAAATATTTAAGTATAATATTAATAATACTTCCTGGATGCGGTAAGTGTCAAAACAAATTTATATTAGATAAACTTACCAGAAAGCAAACACAATTGATCTTCATTGTTCATACCACTAATAGCAAAATATTTAAGTAAATGATGAATAATAAGGTAGTCCAATGAGTCGTTCGTTAATATTTCGCAGCCAATTAGACCCCTTTATGATACTAGAAGAACAAATTTACCTACTAAATGTCGCAATGTTAATCCTGTTCTAAAAAACTATAAAGCCATGAATTGATTACAAAGGGTGGTTATTTTAAGGGCCGATGTTGATTTTCAATTAAACACAAATTAGGTAGAAAATTATTATTTCTTTTAATTTTGAAAATATTGTATGGTTCATTTATATATGAATCACAATATCGGCCAAATGGTCGCCGCGATCTCAGCGGCACACCTCCATTCGATGGCCCAAATTTTCAATGACAATGTTGATGTTCAGTTATCAAGTTATGTCCGTCCGTAGAAACCCTGATTCAGTATATATATACTTTATGGGGTCTCAAATAGATATTTCGATGTGTTACAAACGGAATGACAAAATAAATATACCCCCACCATTTTTTGGGTGGTGGGTATAAAAAGTTATTTAGTTCTCTTCCAGAAGAGATTGAAGTAAATTGCCAAAGCCATTTCTTATATCAACAATTGCCCTCTCAAGCTAAATTTTTTTTTTTTACTCTTGATTTGAAATAATTTATTGTAAATCTCAAAACATTTCCCCTGAACTACTGCACAGTAGTGTACAACTCAAAATGCGTTGATTTGTTATGTCCTAGGAATTTAGAAATTTTTATATTATGCTAGCTAATACCCGGTGTGCTTCGCCACCCCCATCGTAATGAAATACAAATTTTCAAAAATATATTTATTTTGCAAGTGCCACGCCTACTATTACTAAATAAACCATTTCTTATTCAAATAATCATATAGACGTAAAAGTGTCTCTTGCGAAATTTGGGTACTCTACCTATTATCGCTTCCCAGATATACAAATTTTTGTATTTAATTCATATGACAGATGCCACGCCCACTATTACTAAAGCATCCATTTCTTACCAAAATAGTCATATAGATGTCAAAGCTTCTCGTGCAAAATTTGGGTACTCTAACTGTTATCGCTTCCAGAATATACGAATTTTAGTATTCAATTGCTATGAGAGCTGCTACGCCCAATATTTCCAATGTACCCATTTTTTCCAGAAATGTTTATTTGGGTGTCAAAGTTGCTCTTGCCAAATTGTAGTACTCTAATCAATATCGTTTTCCGTAATTCATGTGGCCACGCCTACTATTGAAAGTCCGCCCATTTTTTACCCAAATGTTCGTGTGGGTGTCAAAGTTTACCGTACTTAATTTGAAGACTCTAGCTGCATTAACTTCCGTGATATATAATATTTAATACTTATTCTTTAATAGAGCGTGGCACCCCGCCCACTTACAATTTCAAACCAAAGTATAGCCTATAGTTCCTTCCAGACATACAGAAAGATTCTGTGAAAATTTCAAGGAAATCGGTCCAGCCGTTTAACCGTCTATAAAGCACAAACAAACATACAAACATACAAACACACATTGATTTTTATATATATAGATATAGATCACAAATAATGTCAAATAATTTTTCCATATTATTTGGGATGCTATTCTTGATTTTGATTTTTCACATAGTAAACTGCAATCTACCAGCCAAGAACTTCCAATTGATACCAATATTGAAGGGGTTAAAAAAGTAGTTACTGAAATTAGAAACCTTCTTCTACGGAACAGAATAAATTATAAGGCCAATTATATTTGACCCATACATGCACCATTCATTTAGAACGCCATTTTTGATTTTAACTTTTTCCTAGTTTGTAATCTACTAGTCAAGCCCTTTCGTTTAGTACTAGTATTGCGGATGGTTGTTCGCCATTTTGCTGTGCCAGCAATTATGGACTTCAATTTTTTTTATAATTAATATATTCTGCTTCTCAAGTCCTTTTAGTTATTACCCATATTAACTCTCGCGGTTGTCTAGAAGCTAAAGAGACCTATTTTCCTTTGTGAATGAGAAAAACAACAAGGTGCGTTTTGGTGCGTATATCTCAGTTTCAGATCGATTTGTTGGGTTTCTCAAAAGTAATTTTTAAGCCTATGGCTTGCTGATTGCTAGTACTATCATCTCCAAAAATTATTCATGTTATTTAAAAAATATATACAAATATTTAGCCAATTAATTTTCGAACTTAGCATTGCTAATTATTGATCGATTTGTTCAATATTTTTTACTTAAATCCGTAGTATCTCGTCATATCTATGACAAACTTGTTTAGAAATTATCCTAAGGCTAAAAATATTAATTCTTGTGATAAAAATATGGAAAGGCGATAAGGCTTATTTGTTCTTTTCTCAGAAGCTTATTAGCTGCTTGTGCTGGATAAAAATAGTAATGATTTCCTAAACATTTCTTAAAGAATGATACCACATACAAGTTTGTGCAACATGTGGGGGCTACTGAAAGTTAATTTTGACCAACAGGCAGACGGACTGCCATTACTCAATCGACAGAAAATATATACTGTATGGGGTTTGAAATGAATATTGTAAAAATTACAATCGGAATGACAAACACACTAACTTTTACAAAATTGTTTTCAAAAATGCCTATTTGTTTTATTGAATCCAACCATACTCGTTTCGTTTATAATTTTCTATTTAAAAATTTAATTTTAATTTAAAATATTAATGGCAATGATCTCGGTTATTGCTTTTAAGTACATACAATAGTACTTGGGCATGTATCTATGTGTTTAAGAACGTTTGTGAGAATATTTAAGTGTATGTAAATAAATTTGTTTTCTGTCTATTTGTTATTATTGTCGTTGTCTGTATTAATACTGTTTGCTACTTTTGTTATATTTGTTTTTAGCTGTTTTAAGTATGTGAGCGTGCGACAGTCTGTTATTAATTTTTTTTATTATTTACCTGTAAAATTCATATAATTAAATTTAATTAAAACTTAATTGAAAAGCTCTTTCTCAACATAAACAAAAACCACTGCTAGTTCACATACAAATATGTGTGTATGAGTTTGAATGTAGCGTTATTTAAAATTGAAGACAAATAAATAACGACATGTTAATGAGTTTATAATGAATTCTTGTGTATTTAGACAACTTACCATACATACTAACGTATCGAAATCAACAGTCATATCTTTATTCATTCATTTATTCATTCACTTACATACTTAGTGTTTCATTTTATAATTTTATTATTGTGCTCAGAGTCGCTTGTTTTTCGTTAGTTAACATTTAAAGGATAATAACGCCTTATATTATGTACTACATGTAATATTTTTATTACAAAGCAGAGGGCTTAAAACCTCCTACATCATTTGTTGCTAAAGTCATGTACAGGTATATATAGGGTTGCCATTTATATTCAAAAAAAAAGAGGACGCCAGCATAAAAAATGTAGGACATTTGCCCAAAAAAAGAGGACACATTTAAAAAAAATTTAATTTGATAAAATTTACGACGCTATTTAAAATACAAAAACAAAATTTGTTTTAACGACAAAACTTTATTTACAAAAATACAAACTGAACATATCATTCTGATTTAATGGTTGAAAATAAAAACAAAAAAAAAAACAAAAAAAATTCATTGAATTCATTATCGGGAATGTACACTTTTAAAAATTTTACATATATTTTTCAACACTTCCAATTTGAGCCAATATATTATCATCGTATCTCATCAAATATTTGTAAAACTCTAGGCAATCTATTCAAAATTATATACCCTTACTATATTTTTTGTTCAAGACTTTCTTCTATGTATATTTGGAAAACAAACTGTATGAAAAGCACACAGCTGACAAGCAGACCCCTTTGCCGATCTTTTTTAAAATAAAAGACAAGTTAAAATAGGCCACTTCGATAAATAGCGACAATTAAGGATAATAAAACTAATTTTGTACAAAGAGAAGTTTTAAAATTGTACTTTTTCAAAACTAATTGTACGAGCACCTAAATCTTTTTTATACATTTTGTGACCTGTGATTTAAAGTTTAAATGTAAGAAAAAAAACTTCAGAGAAGGTGCAGAAAGCCGGACAACCCCGGACATTTACTAAAAAAGAAGTAGGACTGCCCCGGATGTCCTAAAAAGAGGACGGTGTCCGGGGAAAAGAGGACGGATGGCAACCCTAGGCATATACATACATTTGTTTGTATTCACAACCCATATTAATACAATTAATATTAAATGTAAATTTCCACTGCTCACAGAAATACTTTTGTATTTGTATAGAAATACACGTGTTGCTCTAAAGAACTAAATTTTTTATTTTGACGATTTAAATTAAAACAAGCCAAATGATTGGTGTGTTCTAGCGCACATTGGGATTGGTAAGGTTGCTTTCAAGCGATATATGTTAAATACTTGACAAAATTTAAATCTCATACGCACATAATTCCTTGCTTCGATATAACCTTTGTTTGTTCGAAAAATTTGACATAAGAAGCTTCGTGAGTTAAAAATAAATAAAAATAAACTTACTTTTCTAGCATATTCTTTCATTATCACAAATGAAAATTGATTTCTTCATATAATGATTGGAAATTTAGTATTGAGAATGAACTAGAGCCGGAGTAAGAATAATAAAGTCTTTAAGAAACATTTAAAGTGCAACAATAAAATGAAAATTAACATAAACACATGGCACGGTGTATCGATCATATAGACCGGTCAGTACCAACTGAATAACTGACATAACAAGAAACATGTATGTTTGAAAAATGTTGTGAGTATCACAACCAACAAAAGGCTTTCATTACCATCAGACTGATGGTTTGAAGCAACAATAAAAATGTGATAATTGAAAAGAATAACAAAAAGAGGAAAAGCTTAATTTTGGTAAATTTCGTTCTCACTCACTACAGCAAAAATGTGAATTTGTATGTGAAGTTTAATTTACAAAATCAAATTTTTATATAAACTTGTGAGTTAAATAGATGATATTTACATCCATATTCCATATTTATATCACGTATAAAATAAACTATTTAATTACATAATTCGAACGCTTCATAGTTTTTTATATACAACTAGCTTATACCCGGTGCGCTTCGCTACCCCAAATCTTAGTATTTAATTCATAAGGCAGGTGCCACGCCCACTATTGATAATGCACCCATTTCTTGCCTAAATGTTCATTTGGGTATCAAAATTGATCTTGCAAAATTTTACTACTCTAATCGATATCGTTTTACATATATAAGAATTTTAGTATTTAATTCATGTGGCCACGCTCAAATGTTTGTGTGGATGTCAAAGTTTACCGTACTTAATTTGAAAACTTTAGCTGCATTAACTTTCGTGATATATAATATTTAATAGTTATTCTTTAATAGGGCGTGACACCCCGCCCACTTACAATTTCAAACAAAAGAATAGCCTATAGTTCCTTTCAGACATACAGAAAGATTCTGTGAAAATTTCAAGGAAATCGGTCCAGCCGTTTAACCGTCTATAAAGCACAAACAAACATACAAACATACATACATACAAACATACAAACATACAAACACACATTGATTTTTATATATATAGATTTAAACCAACATAACCAAATTCACAGCAACTTTATTTTACTAAATCATGCTTTATTTCAGAAACAAAAAATCAAGCAAAAGAAGGAGTATATTAAAGAAAAAAAAACAAGTTAGAGTTCTATATTCGTACCGTACCGAATCCGATAATACCCTATATCATCATGTACAAAAGTATAAAAATCATATAACTGCGTAGCTTAGATTTTAGATTTAATGATATATTCCATTTCATGATTTCACAAGTTAACTCCTTTCACTTGAAATTCGTACTCATGGGGTTAAGTAAAAAAAACTTACATTTTACATTTTTCATAGCTAATTATATTCTAGTAGCCACTTGATACCAGTATTGTGGTGGTTAAAGACTACAAAGGCGTAATTATTATATTTGAACAATATATCCGCTACTTTACTTAGGACGCTATAGTGGATTTAAACTTTGTCATAATTTACTTTATTCAATCAGTCAAGCCTTTTCACTTAATACCAATATTGAAGTGGGTACCTTTTTAAATCCTAGATATAATCTATATATAAATTTATTTTACGCCATTTTGTAGTGCGTTAGAGACGTTATAGTTTATTATATTCGGTTACAGAAGCCATTTCATTTGGTGCCCATATTAACTCTATTAATTGTCTAAGAGTTGCAATAAATCATCTTAGTTTGCAAACTTTAGAAAGAAATTGTTTTTTGCTAGTTTTAGACTGGTTTGGTGATTTTTCTCAGAAATAATTTTTAGGGCTGCGGCTTTTAATTTGGTACCATAAGTGTGTTCCAAAGTTTTAAGAAGCTTAAGAAACGCTATTTGTTTGAAAGAAATATATATATTTTTTTGCCTAATTTATTGTTCCTACAACTTTGCCCATTATCAACCAGATACTTCAAAATCCTTTAAAATATCCGTCATGGTATATAGTAGCAACAAATAAAATTGTCGTAGGTTTGAGGATGTTAATTGTTTTAAAAATATAGAAACGGAGGAAGTTGTGTTTATTTGATCATTTTTTAAAAACTTATGGGGTGATTGGGTTGGATTTTAAAAACGATAAATTTTTATATATTTTAAAACCCAATACCACAAACATGTCTGTGTACCATATGAGGGTTTCTAAAAGTTGATTTTAACCAACACAGGAACAGACGGGCTTAATCGATTCTTAGAAAGCTTTTAAAAAATATTCATCTACATTAAAGAGATAAAAATTCATATTGTAGAAACTACTAATGAACTAACAAAGCTCTATATCATAGGTCACACATTGAAAGGCCCTAATTTAAATAATTTAAGCTTAACAGGAGATGGTAAAAACGTAACAGAATATGTACGTTGTAATATTTCATACTACTGCCTACAATTTTTGGGTCGAGGTGATTTGTGTGAAATGTATTGGAGAGTCACTGAAAATTTAAATTTCGTAAAAATACGAGTTAGGGGACATTTCTACTTAAGACCATCGATATACTCGTGGCACTGCAGTTTAAGAGTGTAACTACAGAAAACATAAAAATATTTGTGGGTGTTAAGTTAGCGATTAAGACAATTAAATTTAAATCAATATAATTTTCAATTGGTTTGTAATAAAAACCCAATTTTATAAAATTTATTCCAGTGTGCATTATAGATCTTAATGAAGTTGTCTTTATTTGTATAAGTGAAATTTAATTTAAAAGCATTTAAATAAATAATTATAAAGCATGTCAAGTCGTTATTAGTCCCAGAGGGAAATTTATTTAAAATTTTATTTAGATTCTTTAAAGGATTGTTTTCTTAAACCATTGTTTTACTAAATGTTACATACATGCTCAAAAGACAAATCATACTATTCACAAATAAAAAAGAAAGAAATAACTTAAAATATCGAATATTTATTGAATAACAATGAAATGTGGTTAATACTTACAAAATAAACGTAAACATATTTTGCTGTAAAATCTCTCAAGTGTTAAATTTTTATGTTAAATATTCTAGCTGTAACTCTTGTTGTACATGCAGGATACAGATTTCACAATAAGAATATTTTATAATAAAAAGTATTATTTACGTACATACATACACATATATAAAAATAGAAAAAAAATACAAAACATAACAAGAAATGTTTTACAATTTTTATTGTATTAAGCAAAATAATTTTTATGTTGCACAGTGATTACGGATATAATAAAATTAGAAAAGAAATATGTGTACAGTAATTGTTAAATGATTTATTTAACATATAGTTAATATGCTAAAAATTAAGTGCTTTGAACTATTTCCTTAAAAAACTGATTTTAAAACTTAAATCAGGGATTTTTTAAAAGAATATCTTCATGTTATTATTCTGAGTTTTATTTTAAACAGCATTTTATTTCGCTTTGCTCACTGCTCATAGGCATCCAAAAATGTTTAAATACATGCCTAGTACATAATAAAATCTATAAAATGGTCAATTGTTTTCTATTACTTCATAGACCAGCCAGCCAGCCAACCAACCAACCATCTAACTAACTGAACCAAAACCAAAAAAAAAAAAAAAAAGAAAAGCGTTAATGCTTGCAATTGTTTAAAATATTTAAACTTAAAAGTATGCACCTGAAAATACTACAGACTAGACAAAGAAGACATGCTTAAGGCTGAAAAACATGCAATCACACACTCACATATAAAAGTGCATACCAATTTATACTCGCATTAAGAAATAGAATATTAGTGCTGGAATATCAACATTTTATTATAGAAACGATGATGATGATGGTGATGACGACGAGAAAACACTTTTTAAAGGCAATTCTAAAGACAATATAATAGAAATAAGGCTAAGTAATAGAAAAAGAAAAATAATAAAAACAAAATCAAAAAGGTTTTGCAAAAAAAAGAACAAGAGAAAAAAACTCACAAAAGTTTAAGCAATAAAATCGTGCAATTAATACATGATCTTGAATTGATTGCATTCGCACGATTTTCAGAGAGCAACACGTGTTTACTTTCCACCACCAATGAACGTATGTATATACTTACATACAAACATATGTATGTACATGCATACAAAAGGCAATATCTTGTCTAGTCCTATACATGCAAACAAATAACAATATGTAAGCTTTTGTTGTAGTATTGTTGTTGCTATTGCATGAAACAAAAGCTTTACATGCTTAACAAGAACACCATAGATTCCTGGGTTAAACAAATAACAGCAACAATATTAGGCAAACATTTAAAGCAGTTAAAAAGTGTTTCCTTCAATTGTTTAAACAATCAAAAAAGAAAAAAAAAACAGCAACAAAAAACTAAAGGAATTAATTGTTGATTTGAATGAATGTGAAGAAGAATTTGGAAACATAGAATATATAATATACCTTATAATATACGCTATAGCGAATTTATTATTATTTCGGTGTATAAAAGAAATACTAGCACCTCTGGCTGTGGTATGGGAGACATTGGACAAAAAGAGGTTAGGGAAACTGAAATGCAGATGAACGCATGAGTAGAGTGAATTGCGTCGAGGGATTGCATGGAACGATCACAGCGTGTGGGTAGATAACTTAGATGGTTAGACTTTTATGCCGGAAAAGCGCCTGAGTCATGTAAAAGTGATCGAGAGGCTACATCGTACGCTCACTGCAGATCGATTCACGCACAATAAGGGCATAGATAATGATATCATTATCTTTTCTGATGGGACATGTGAGAAGCCTTAACTTCGTACTTAAAGAGGGTAAGGAGAGGATTACAGGCAGACACACATTAAGTGTGAATTCCATGGAAGACCCCGGTGTAACGAAAATGCTGGTGGTTACCAGGGACTAGAATTGTCGACAATCAGCACTTGGCTATGTGTAATTGTTTTCTGGTTTGGAGAAAACGCTTATAATGGCACGGGACTAAGCGTAGGAATGAATGGCTAATTCAGGAGGTCAAAAAGGGACCCGAAAGCACAATCACGGATATTATTCTTATAATTACTCGTGTACGAATCTCGTGTACATAAGGGATGCAAATCATAATTTATTGTTACAAATTCGAAAACTCACGGCATTCCAATACTTGGAATCACCTGAATTTCCAGGTTACCCGTTTGACATTGACATAATTGTACATACACAACAGCACTTGTAGAGAATTTAGAATTTTCTCGCATGCTCTAATTGTATTTTATAAATCTTTATCGAATTTCTGGTATATCTTCAATTTATTCTTTTATTCTCTTGGTAAATTCTTTCTCCATTTAATGCATGGAAAATTGTTACATTAACTTAAGGAAAAAAATTTTAGCTTTTAAGAAGAACTCGAAAATATGCTACAATTTTTTAAATAGGCAGTTCACAGTTAATAAAAAAATAAAGGCAGATGTTAGCTTAACTTTAGAAATGTTAACCTAATTCAGTTTTGGGCAAAATCCTTAACCCTGCATTAAAACTATATTAAATTATTAATCTGCCATGTTATTTCATGTAAGTATAAAAAAAATTGTTTTCATAAACAAATTTTATGGTATTGTTTCTGATAATTTTTTCTTCCCATTTAAGGGACAGCAACGAGCACTTTTATTATCTTCTCACAATTGATGCCAAAATCATTTCAATTGTTATCATTTACTTTGCCTTTTCTCAGAAAGTTGTAATAGTATGCGAATACATAGTGCTTATTTCCCTTTAGAGCTTTAAAAATATAATTTTGTTTTTACTGGGAAGCTATTCAATTGTAATGATTTTTTTTAAATTCAAAAGTGCCTTATAATTCCAACTTTTAAACTTCTGCCTGCATGTGCTTAACAACAGAAGATTGTTGTAATGTCGGTATGTGTGCTTTTTTTTTATCATGCCTATTTTCATGCCTGCCTTGTAAACACATGTTCGAACCACTATAAGACCGTATGGTAAGTGTGTAACGTTGTTTTTGTTGCTTTTCTTGCTGCCGATATTATTGCTGTATATTATTGATCCTTGTTGGCTTACGTTGTTGTTTGCTTATAGAACAATCTTCCAGGCAGCAAATACCTATTTAAGAAAATGGTTTTGAATATTTTAAGTTGAAATTTTTATCGTGTCATTTTATTTGCTGTTTAATATGCTCCATTTGTGTGTGAGATCTTATTATTGTCCTTATATTATATTGACCATATTATTTAATAGTAATTGTTCTAAGTTATCAAATATGAATACATATACATAAATGTATGTTTGTTTAGAAATCTTAGCATTATAAAAATAAATTTTTTTTAGCAAAAACTTAAATAAATTTCATTCTTAAAGTTACATTGAAGTCGCTTGGAAAGTTATTAAAAATAACATTTTTTTTTAAGACTAAGGGCCAATATTACAACTTGCCTTAAGTTAAAGGTGGGATTTTTTGTGCCCGATAAATAGCTTGGCATTATTAAAACTTCCATTTTTTATTGTAATTATTTTTAACAATAATAATATTTAGTAGATAAAAAAATGATAAATGAGGGCTTTATAATGCAAAGCCATTTATCGGTCCGACAAAATCCTGTCTTTAACTAACGGCAAGTTGTAATAATGGCCCTAAGTGCTACAAAGTTGAATATTTCAAAACATGTACATAGTAAAATCTTTTTTTTATATAACAACATTCCAAATAAATGGTGCCCCGGTGGACAAGTCAGTAGTGAGCTGGGGTGCTAGTTTGGGTGTTGGGGGTTCGATTCCCGCCAGAGATTCTGGACTGGTCTGCTTCTCTTTCTCTTCTATTCTAACTATTTCTATTCTTATTATATTTTTCTCTTTATTTCTATATTATGGCGTCACAATGTACTGTAATGGCCTCCGTGTGAGGATAACTTTGCACCAGTATCACCTACATACCTACCTTCCTAAATGGTTGTTGAGTTTTAACTGGTTTATGCACATTCAACTGGTGCTTATGTCAGATCATCAGTAAACGGTAACCCAAGTTCTTAAAGAATTTGAGTAAACCAGCTAAATAATGTATAATGTTGAAAAATTATCGCACTTTATTATATTTTTGGATAATCTTTTTTTTAAGGCAATTTTATAATAATTGCCCATAATTAATTTTATTTCGTAGAGAAAGAGATTTTATTGAGGAATATGAAAGGATAAAAAGTTTTGTTCTAACAATAAAGGCATAATCAAGCCATGTTGATTTCAGTGCAATTTTTAAAATTTTAAAAAAAATTGTTTTTTTTTTTGTGGTTCAAACATTTCAAAATTGTTTCTCCCCATAGTGACACTGTTTGTTGCATGTATGTAAGGAGCAATTGGCAAAAGATTTTACCATTTCACACTATATAAAGTCGATTGTTCTTGATTCAAATTATTTCGTTAATTAGCTATTCATATTCACCGCTAAAATATTCAATTAAGCCGCAAGTATCAATGGAAATAAATAAAGGGTGGTTAATTCTAAGGGCCGATGTTGAATTTAAATAACATACAAATTATTTACGAAATTATTGTCATTTCTATTTGTTTATTATGGCAGCCGCGACCTCGGCGGCACACCACCATCCGATGGTCTAAATTTTCAATGACAATGCTGTTGTTCAATTGGTGGGTACGATGATGAGTCGTAGTTGACCTCTCTTTTGCCACACTATCGCGAAAAACAACTATGTTTTCCGTTTAACGAACTATGAAGGCATTGACAGTGTGCTCACATTTCATACAGACCTGTTTTGCTGAAATTTAAATATTTTTAAAAATTTTCTCGATTGTGGACGAATTTGAACGATTATGTTGAACAAAAGATCACGGAGTGCACGAAATGTATTTGAATGCCCAATTTAATAATAAGCCTGAATAACTATAACGCGTTGCTCGATTGCATATATTTCCATGGTGCAAATTAAGTTAGTCCGAAATTGAGAAATGTCAAATGAAATGCAATATCGGCCCTTAAAATATAACCACCGTTTATATATAGAGGATTTGTAAGACATGTTACATTATTACTTAATGGTTCAATAATGACGCATGTTCAATAACTAAGGCATAGTTATAACTCCTTCTGATATTTCTGACTTTTTTCTTAACCATTTCTTAATAACAACTTACTATTGATAATTAATTAAATTTTCCAGACGCATTTTTCAATTTCAAAAATCTTATATTAAACAGACCTTTGGGTATAGTTTCGGCATGCCAAATTGTTTGTTAATAAATAGATGTTGTTAAGACCTGTCTTTTCATGGGTGATTTTGGTAATATCTACAGATTCCTTTGGAAAGATGCTGAAAAGTATAACAATCCTGGAACATAGCGATTCCAGAGGATGCCTAGGTGAGCAATACTTTTATAAGATGCCTTATAATATAAAATCGTGAACATATTTATGGCCTACAATTAGCCGATTACAAAAATATGAACTTATGCATTAAAAAATCAAAATTCAAAAATCATTAATTAACGAACGCGATCATTTAGAACTTTTTAAATTGGAATTTAAAAAAGTTTAATATAATTAAAATTGTCATTTTAAAGTTACCAAATATACATAAGCATACATAAGCGTATTTGCCACACTCAATACATTATGACATGGACAACAAAAAATAATATAAACCACTCGAGTATCATTGATGATGAGTTTGAAGATGTTTTTCAAAGAATATTTTTATGACGACCAAACAAAACAACAAAAATAAAATCTCTCATAAGAGAACTAAAAAAAGAAAAGTGCTGAATAAACACAAATACTTGCACATTTATTTATATTTGGAAATATTTATGGTTACATTTACATACGCACAGTGTTTATATGTATACGGTTGTATGTACATAAAATATACCAACTAAATTAACACACATATACCGACTTGGAAATTCTTTACATAAATACACACTCACATGCCAAGAAATTTCAAACTAACCATAAGGAAAAATACTTGACCTAAATATTTATGAAAGAAACATATTGCCAACTTAGAATTCCAACCGAGAACAGGCAATAGTTTATTTTAACGTAATAAAAATGAGGATGAAATTATACACGTACATAACAAAAAGGTGATTGTTTGCTATTTGTATTGAAAGGCTGCCTGAGGAAACTAAAAAAAATCAATGTAATAGTTTGAAGGAAAATTAAAAGAAAGCTGTACATAAATTTTAGTAAATAAGTTTGGTAGAGAAAAGCTTCTATTAAATGTTTTCTGAATATTAAATTCCGCTACAACATTGAAATCAATCATTACTGTTGTATAGAAGGTTTTTGCTCATTTTGTATTGAAGTATTAAAATAAGCACTTTTCGTGTTAGCTTACAAATATTTACACAGAAAAAATAAATTTGAGTTTCAATTAATATTATTAATTAAAATATTTGTCTATATTGCTCTAACATTTAAATTAATTAATTTTAATTTTATTTGGATTAAAATTAATATTTTTAGTTGAACAATTATTAACTAAAATTGCACAAAGAAATTAATTGAAAGTTTTAAATTTTTTAAAATATTTATTAAATCAAATTATCTGGCAGTTATCATATTCTGACCGCAAGAATTCATTAAATGATCCCATATAATCATAATATGATAACATGTGACCACAAAATATGTTTAATAGTATCATCATATATTCACACGCAATAACAATAGCAGCTTATTGTTTCAAAAAGTCATAATCTGAAAAGTTATATACAGGGTGGACCAAAAGTCACGCCTGCGTGTAAAAATTGAATAACTTTTTTGTTTATTAATATTTTTATTCTTTTTTTCAGATTTTATTCATCGATTCGTGTTACACTACCATTTTTACTTTTCCAATGGGCGCTCAATTTCACTGACGCAACGAGCATATCGAAATTATTTCAACACCAGAAATGCACCTAACCAAACCACAATTAATCGTTTAATTGCACGGTTCCGACAACAAGGTGCAGTGTCAGATTTGCCACGATCAGGAAGACCAAGAATAATACAGAATCAAGTGAACATTGATCGTGTACGGGTCAGTGTTGCAGAATATTCAGGAACTTCAACGCGAAGATGTTCTGGATAACTGGGCATCTCTAAAACATCACTTCAACGTATTTTACGTCATTTAAACATGCATTCATACAAGGTCCAATTGACCCAACATCTTTTACCAGTTGACTACCATCAAAGACTAATTTGGGCAACACGCTTCGTGGCGTTGTGCGCATAAAATAGAGAGTTTATTAACAATTTAATAATGAGTGATGAAGCACATTTTCATCTCAATGGATACGTAAATAAACAAAATATGCGATTTTGGGGTACCACAAATCCCAAAGTTGTTCACCAGCGCCAATTACACCCCCTCAAGTGTACAGTATGGTGTGGAGTGACATCAGAAAGAGTTATAGGGCCCTACTTCTTCGAGGATGAAGTTGGTAATACAGTAACGGTGAATGGGGAGAGATATCGCGCTATGCTTAATAATTTTGTACGCCCTGCGGCAGCCAACAAGTGGTTTCGGCAGGATGGAGCAACAGCACACACGGCCCGTGCCACAATGACGCTTTTAAATGAAATTTTTGACGACCGAATTATCTCGAAAAATTCAGAATTTAATTGGCCAGCACGTTCACCGGTTTTAACTGCCCCTGATTATTTTCTATGGGGTTATCTCAAAGAACGAGTGTATGTAAACAAGCCTTAAACTATAGAGCAGCTAAAGAACAACATTGAAGCTGAGATCAGGGCAATAGAGCCTAAAACCTTGCGTGCAGTTATG
Organism: Phyto melanocephala; assembly: GCA_941918925.1. Lineage (NCBI taxonomy): Eukaryota > Metazoa > Arthropoda > Insecta > Diptera > Rhinophoridae > Phyto > Phyto melanocephala. The sequence goes on from OW799234.1 coordinate 51,715,517, forward strand.
CAAAACGCCTGTTTAAGAGCCCAATTGTGCATCGATGAAACTGGTGGTCATCTCTTTGACATTATTTTTCATAATTAAAATTTAGGTCATACAAAGATAATATTACAATTAAAAAAAAAAAAAATTTAATAAAAATAATAACAAACAAAAAAGTTATTCAATTTTTACACGCAGGCGCGACTTTTGGTCCACCCTGTATATGTATATCTTGAGGGTGGACCATTTTAAATTTGAACTACCAATTTCTTCGACTTCGAAAGGTAAGATAACGTTAACTTTTATTTCGATTTGTGTTTGACATTTGCAATATGGGACGCTATATGCTCGAACAAAATTAGGAAATATTAAAAGCTTACATCCAAAGTAGTGAGTCATTAATGCAAACTGTAAGATATATGCGTGGACATAAGAGAGTGGGCTTTTTAGTTCAGTTTGTGTTTCAATTTGTAAATCGAGTTAATGATAATGGATCGTTTCGTAACAAAGCCAGCCGAGAACGTTCTCGTCCAGTGCGTTCAATCGAAAACATTGCTGCTGTGGTTGATAATGTGCCAGAACATCCAACAACATTAACTCGTCATTGTTTTTAGTTAGTGAATATTTCTCGCACTTCTTTGGGAAGAATTTTGCATAAAAACTTCGGCATGAATGCTGAAAAATTTCAGTTGGTTCAACAACTGAAGTCTCATGTCCATTCGATGAGCTTTTGCTTTGTCCAATGGGTTAAAGATTGTTTGTCAGGAGATGAAGAATTTTACCGAAAAATCGTGTTTTCAGATGAAGCTAAACTGCCGCTTATGACTATTAAGTATCCAATGCAACTGCAACGTGTCCTGTTTGGTGTGGATTTTGATCTGGCAGTATCATTAGGCAATTTTCGGTAAAAAATGAAAAAGGAGCCGCCATTACCGTCAAAGGTGAGCATTACCGTGCCATGCTCAACGAATTTTTGTTTCCAAAAATTCAAGAGAATGAGATGGTCGATATTTTTTTTAAACAAGATAGGACATCATGTTATACATCCTGCGTAACAGTTGATATTTTACGCACTATTTTTGATATTGAATTGAATAGCCTAAATTGTGATGTTAATTGGCTGCCTCGGAGCTGTGATTTGAGCTCTTTTGATTATTTTCTATGGGGAGCTATTAATGATAAATTTAAAAAATTGCCATTGATATTGCCATTGAAGAAATTCGATTCGAAATAATCGAAAATATACTGAAAAATTGGGATTATTAGATGGGGTACTGCCGCGTCTATCATGGTATTCATATTCAAATTTTTAAACTTTCCAAAAAAGAATACAAATTTTGAAAAATAATCAGTTCACTTTTTTATTGCCGAATCAAGTTTGAAATTTCAAATTGCCCACTCGTAGACAGAAACATAAATTTTTTAATACACTTCCTTTTTAATATTTTAGAATTACAAAATATATGCAAAAATAACAATCTTTGGCTTTTTTTAAATAAATATTCTAAAACTTTATCGGTCCAATTGAAGGCTCTACATGGAATATATAATATAAGCAAGTTACACAGTTATAGTTTTGCTTAAAAACTGTCATATTCATACCTGTAAATCACTATAAATTTTTGTTATAATTGCTTCATATATATTTCTTTTTATATTTCCTTTTTTTATATGCATCACACATATAATTTTACACCTTTGAAATTTTGTTTTCATATTGTGCCTCACAATCGCTGTTAAGTTTTACTAATTGCCATATTTAAGACATTAAGATAAGATCACAAATGTTTCTTTTTGTTCTCGTATCAGGTATTTTGTATTCTGTGCAGCATAATATAAATACAACTAAACACACATACCCACAAACATATAAGTTAAACATAAAGTACCGATAAAGAATTTAACGCATGTTATATGAGACTGCAGGCAAACATACCAAACCGCCTAAATGACGAATTGCAAATTACACCCAAATGCGGTGTTAAACAAAGTGAAGGTAATAAATTTTGTGCCACAAATGTAGTTTGAAATGCTGCAATAACAACAGCTAACGACATCCAAACAAAATCTGAACTTAATCACTTTTCTTGGACAAATATTAAATAAAAAAAAATATGAATATAAAATTTTAAAACTGAAAATTCAAGTGGCAAATGGTTTTGCAAATATTGTGACTTAAACACCTGAAAGCAGGGAAGAAGACCTTTCTTTTAAACAAAAGCAATAAAGAACTGACACAAAAACTTTATTATGTTTTTCCTCCAGCTTAAGGCTTTTTTAATATTAATTTATTTTGGTGAACATTTGTTTTACGCGCAATCAAAGATGGAAAAGTTTCGATTACAAAAGTAAATTTTTTTACACTGTGTTTCATTAATATGATTTTTAAAAAAAACTGCCCTTCTCCTTCTACTTTAAAGTCACATTGTCCTTGTCTTTTAACGTCATATAAATATTTAACAGCTGCAAAGATGCAACAACAACAGTGGTAATAAACAGTAAAAGAAGATACAAGTTAAGACACATATTTTCGCTAATGTTTGCCAATAATGCCAAATTTGGCAATAAAAAAGATCCTGGCCAAGACAAGCAACATAAATATTAAAAAGAAAAAACTTTCCAATAAAAAGTGAGAAATTACACACACATTAATTTTCCTTCTGTTTACTTATGATTCCGGTATCTTTTCGAGTAAAAAAAAAAATCCACCGTTCGTCTGTCCGACTGTGTCTGTCGGGTCTTCCATTCATATTATTTTATGGGTGTTGTTACGATACTGTTGCAGCTTAAAACATTAAGATTCATTATAAATTTTTCATACTTCTACTTATTGCTGAACAACAAACAACAAACACAGCTATGTGTGTGTCTCACATAATCTGGCAACAACAGCCAGCCATCAGACACACCAGTACTAAATACAAACCAAATAAATATTACAAAAGAATTCACCAAACCCTTACAAACAACCATGGCGTCTGTCCCATACTAAATATAACACCACACAACAAACGGATGTTTAAGAAAGATGTTCTCAATTAATAATGAAAATTTTTGTCATAATTTGATACGCCAGATTCTTTGCGAAATAAGGCAAAAAACAAAACGCATACGGCCTTATGACCAGCTTTAAAGAAATACTTCTTGGTAACTATATTTATGGCAAGATATCAAAAATTGCAACAAAAGAAAGAAACGTTGTTTTGTGACAGCAACGAATCTTTTGCATACTTATGAATACTAAGCCACACAACAAGGCAGATCAAAGAAAATTTTTAAAAGAATCTGTACTGTTCTTTAAAAAAAGTATAAATTTTTAATTATTTTTTAAATTTTTGAAAAAAAAAAGATTTTTAAAAATTCAATTTATAAAATTAACTTTTTATAAATAAAATATATAATACACATATCGTTGGTCACAGCTAGAAAGGCTCTAGATCAAATAATTGTAGCTTTACAGGAGAGGACAAAAGCGTAATTGAATAATGTAATTTCTTCTGTAGTAATGTCTGTAAAAGTGTTATTATACCCTTCACACAGTGAAAAAGGGTATATATAGGTTTGTCATTCCGTGTGAAATTTCTACAATTTCGATTTCCGACCCCATAAAGTATATATTTTCTGAAAGCTTATCAATAGGGGAGTCGAGGGGAGCCTGTCAGTCTGTCCGTGTGACCGTCTGTCCGTGTGTATGTTGAAATCAACTTTTTGAAGCCCCCCGACATAGGTTGGACCTGGGTAAGGCATTAAAATATCATAAATATTCGGCAGTAGATCGGTATTGAAAATCAGAAACATCGGTTCATAAACAACTGAGATATGAGCAAAAACCCACGACCACCTCGATTTTTTTTTCACAAAAACAACATTACAACAACATACATACATACAAACGTGTATACTGGTTAGAGAAATCGTGGCATCGAATCCCATCTGAGCCAAAAAAATTTTTTTTTAATTTTTTTAAAAATTTTTTAATTTTTTTTTTTATTTTTTATTTAATATATTATTTATATTTTTTTTTGTTATTATTTTTTGTTTTAATTTTTTTTTTTATTTTTTTTAAATTTTTTTTTTATTTTTTTTTTGTTTTGTATATATTATATATATAATATTTTTTTTTTTTTAATTTTTTTTTTAATTTTTTTTTTTTAATTTTTTTTTTAAATTTTTTTTAAAATTTTTTTTTAAATTCTTTTTTTTTATTTTTCGTTTTTTTTAACATACGTACGTGAATTTATAATTTTACAATGAGATGTTTTTATATATGTATGTACGTATTTCATATGGGATGAATGGTGACACAAACTACTGTTATTTCATGACTACACGTTGTGAAGGGTATATAAGATTTGGCACGGCCGAATATAGCGCTCTTACTTGTTTTTAATATTTACTATTGCATTTTTGTGTCGAGTTGTACTTGTGTGAAAGATGTAGGCTTCAAAGATAAAGGTTTTTTAAAAATAATACTGAAGTTATTCTACCCTCGTACTTATGTAGGGAGAGAAATAAAAATAGATCCTCTAATATACGGAAATCAATTCCTTTTCAAGAGGTGTTTAAGAATCAGTAATTTACTCATTTATTTATTCAGCCAAATAGCAAATCCTTAGAGGCTAGAAACCCAACATATTTAACAATATCGTTTAAATATTTTTAATTTATAATCACAGCTTAAAATTGAAAAATTGACTTGTTCAGTACATAACTAGTTTCATGTTGCAAGATGAAGCATAAAACAGGATATCTAAAATATACCTCCCCAAAAACCAAATCTTACATCTGATACGTAATAGTTTAGGCAGCTATATAATAAACAATTCATACATTTTAATAAACATTTAAAACTCATAAGCCGAACCTGCTCTTTGAACTAATACTAAAAATTTGCCTAACAATATATAATATATATCACATATCTACATTATTATCGAAAGTGATGGTTCTGTATTTTTGGGCATAAAATCTTGTATTGCTTCGAAATTCTCTTTACCCCTTACTTGCAACAATCTGAAGCATTATAATTAAGTTTTGGTAAGTTAAGGATTCTTGACTTTGTCAAGCCCCTCAATGTAGTGTCTTAGGGACTAATGTGAATTCCATAGGTAATTTAAGTTTGGCGCAGTAATTACATTAAAGTTCTCCTAATATTTTGCCCAGAAGTAGGACATTGACAAAGGTAATATTCAGATTATGGCATTATGTGTCGGTGCTGACGTTAATTAAACCTCAAGTATGTCAATGTCAAAATTATTTTTTTATACCATTCAACAAAAATTGGTGTGGCAAAATTGTATTTGATTACAAGTGACTCGCCATAACGACATAGCCATAGAGACCATTTGAATATTATCACTTGACGACCTAAAATCACTGAGATAGAAAAGTTTATAAAAAACACAATTGGATGTACGACACCGAAATTTCTCAAAACTAGTTTCAGTATGATAAACATTTTGATAAATAAAGAACTTTAAATATTACAATATCTAAGTTAAACGGATTAACGGATATCACCATGACACAATTAAGTATTTTTAAAAATTGCAAGCTTAAAAAACGGCAAAAAATAGATAGACAAACTGAAAATTCGTCAGTGTGGTTTTCCGACTAATCTAAACTTGATATCAAAAAAGAAAATGACATCACCACTTTATCGCCCTTATTCCCAATAGGGATTTTTTAGGATTCAAGTGTTATTTATACCCACACAAAATTAATATTCATTTTTTATCATCTCTATCTCACCGAATCGTGTCTTCAGTTGCCGTAAAGATACAAATATGTATGTGGTAAAAAAAAAGTGCACAATATGGTTTCTGTTGCAGAAATACTTTAGCTTACATTTTGTCACTAATAAGAGGAAAATAATTTAATGACAAATCCAGCTTAAACAAAAAATTCATACATATTTTAGTACAAACAAAAAAAAATCCTGGAAGAATACATTAAAAGTCAAAAATTTTTTTTCTAGACTTGTTTTACTTTTTCGATACAATGAAATACTTCGTTAATAGCCCAAATTTGCTTTAAAGCAACTTCCAATATCTGGTGATAACGCCAGAAGTCTGAAATCCTTAACTTGTATCTAGTAGATATATAAAGGAAGCACGAACAAAAATTTTCTGACGATTGGTTCAGAAGTGGCGCCCAAAAGATTAAACAAAGAAATTTATACATATTTTGGAATAAAGATAACTGTTTAGTGTTTAGAGTTGTGAACAAAACAACACGGCACAGCCGAATATTTGTTTAATACTTATTCTTTCTAAAGGAAGTGGAATTATCAGGTGGATAAATAAATACGTCGATAGTTTTATTTTTCTTATATAAATACATTCGAACAAATTTTAAAAAAAATATTTTCTTTTGCTTTTAAACATTTTTCTTAAAAAATTCTTAAACAGTTTATGTTTATACTTAAGGATTAATTGCAATATATGTTCGCTAAATAATGTAATTTAAAAAACTTTTTTAGTTATTTTTTTTAAGGAAATCTTTAAATATTTCTCTACTCAGAATATTTTTGATTTCTAAAATATTTTTGTAAAATTCTAAAATTTCCTATGTACCGATACTTTCTAAAAAGAAATTCTTTAAAAAAAAATATGTGACCATTTTTAAATTTCTATAGATTTTTATTACATTATCTTTTAGCAAAAATTGTTCAATACTATATGAAAAATTTAACATACCTTGTTCTGGTTTTACATTTCTTTTGAAAAGTGTTGCAGTAATGCGTGTGTATGAATTACACTTCATTCTGCGGAATGTAAATAAAACAGCTCCTTGGTTTGTTTTTTACTTTTTGTTATTATTTTATTTTAAATTAAAGATTTCTTGATTCCGTTAAAATTTGGAAATTTGTTTCTTAATTTTTTTTTATTTTGTTTTGCTGGGCTGAGCATAGATAATGTTTTAACAGACACGCCTTAAATTATACACGATATTATTTAATAACATACTCCGGTAAATGTGCGCTTTGAAAATTGTGAAAGTGATCTTATTTGGAAATTGTTTAACACAGATTAGTTTTGAAAGTATTTAGCCTAATTTCGAAAGTAATGAAATTGTGCAAAAGTTTAATTTAGATACACATTGGTGATTATTTTGTATTAATGGGGTAATTGAAGAATGTATTTCAAACCATTAACCTAAAATATATTTACAAAATGTATCTTGCCGTAATAAATATGTTGGAAAATTAATCAGCACAAAAATATAATATTTTGTTCTAAAATATTTGCAAAACAAATATGTAAATAAAGTTCTCAAAAACAAACATTTATCTAAAAAAGACATTTGCAGTTGTGCATTTAAGCTGCATATTTCCCCAAAATAATATGCCTAAAATGTCTTTGATAAACCAATGGCACTTCATCATCGTTAAGTTTCCTTTAAAATACGTTTGCAAGTGTCAAAAAATTCCTTTCAAGTAAAAAAAGTCAATTCTTTTTTGACAATTTTATGCTGTAACAATGACATATTACGTGTAATCAAGTAAACTACATCACATACCCAAAACGTTACTGGTAAGTGTATCGTCATCTGTATTTCGCAAAACTTAACATGCAGAAAATCTCAATCAAAATCCCATAACAATGTTACAATTTTCTTCAGAATTTTTGTATGAATTTGTACATTCTTTTACATCTTTTGTCATTGTTGCGTTTATAAGCTATTCATGCATAAACTTTATACATGCATGCATGATGCAAAGACAAAACATAAGAAAAAATCAACAATAACAAATACCAAAAACATGCAAATGATTGAATGAATGAATGGAAGCAATAATAGTTTGAGTATTTGATTCGCACGTGAGTTCAATGGTAACAATAGTCCATTATTCAAACTTATGTCCAAAAAAGAGTGACAAAGTGACAACTGACAAAAATTTGAATACAATGGTACAACGACAGCAAAAGGTAGCAATAGCAGCAGCTACAGCAATACATCAACTGTACCAGTTTTTTGCTTAATATCTTTTTCTCTTTTTTTTTTTTTTAACTTCATGACAATAGATGCCACAATAACATCAGCGTCATCATCACTCGTCAAACAATTGCAATAATGCTTTAATGGCCTACATGTTTCAATTGTGTTCCTGATTTAGTTTTTTTCTCGTGTAAAGTTTGAAACAATATTACATATATTTAGCATAAAACATGTCATTTTATAAAAGCATGATGAACTTCCTATTTATTTATGTTTTATGTGATTTGAATAAGAGTTGTGTTTTTTTTTTTTTGTTTCATGATTTGCAAACAAAACAATATTATTTTGGACATTTCATTCATACCATATCTTTAAAGACATTGTTCCTTTAAATCGATTGTTGAGTTAATTTTGAGCATAAGTGATTTAGTATACATTACTTTCGTCATTCCCTTTATAATTTCAATTTTCTTTATTTGCGATGCGACCAAGTATACATTTTCTTAAACGTTATACTTCGGAAAGTCGACCGCATTATGTCTGTGTTGATTGACATAAATTTTTGAAGCCCCCATATGTTGCACGTAATTGTATTTGGAAACAGTTATTTAGAAATATTTAAAAAAAATCGTCATTGTAAACCATCAGTATTGGTCAATAACCTGCTGAGATGTAAGCAAAATAACAGCCCTGCCTCTGTTTTTCTTACGATTCTAAAGCAAAAATTAAAAATACAATATTCAGCTCTACACCGTTTTCCATGGAAGTTCCATATGAAAATGAGATTTCTTATTTGAAATTGAGATTTTCTATTTTAAATTTTGAAAATTCCAAAAAAAATTAACAATTTTCTTTTAAAATTGAGAAAATTCCTTATGAAATGAAGAATTTAATAATTTAAAATTGAGAAAATTTAAATAAAAGATACTTTTCTTACTATTCATATTACATAAATGCAAACGATTCCAATAAAAAAATTATGTATAAATAGAAATACAGTTTCATACTTAAAATCAGTTAGTTTCATTAACCAACAGAGAGAACAAGTCTTTTTTTGGGAGGAGGTGGAAATCTTACATAGATTCCCGATATTCCCGACATAACGGATTCTTACCGACTTAAACCACCTCCTTCTTTAGCACCATTCCTAGCGGAACTGCCTGCTAATGTATTACGTAGCAGGGTGTAAATACTCAGTTGGTTTCGTGATTCAAAATTTCAGAGTCCTTTCTTCTTTGTTCCTCCTCTCGTAGCTTAAGTAGCGCTGCCTTAATATAGGTATAAGTTCTCTGCCAGTTATCATGGCTTTCCATCAATACATAGATAATGTTATATGGATATACTTCTCTACCAACCTCTCGTTCCAGTCGAGCTTTTTCATGTACAAATCTGGGGCAGTTAAACATTACGTGTCCCACATCCTCTATTCTACCTGGACAACGTTGGCATAATGGAGAGTTATCATGCCCATAATTAAACAGGTAGCTTCTATATCCTCCGTGACCCTCACGAAATTGCGTAAGGTAGTTATTTACTTCTCCATGCCTCCTACCAATCCAACTAACTATGTTTGGAATAAGCTTATATGTTCATCGTCCCTTTAGGCTCTCATCCCAACGAGCTTGCCATCATTGCATGCTCTCCTCCCTTTCATTAATTCGCGCTTCTCTTCCAGAATTGTCTTTTGTTATTTCATATCTTTGTTGTGCTTCGTCAGCAAGTATGTCTATTGGTAAGCTGTAACATTGGTTGCGTCAGCGGATACTATTCGGTAGGAGCTACAGACTCACACAGCAATCAACCTATATACCGATGCCAGTTTTTTTCCTGTCTTTTGTAACTTCAAGCCCTTTGACCACATTGGTGCTGCGTACAGCATGATAAAGATTTCTACCATGGCGATAACATGCCGCTTACTCTACTTAGAACCGCTGACCTTCGGCATCATGCTAGACAGAGCCGCAATAACCTTCGATGCGTTATCCGATATGTAGTTAATATGGGCCCCGAAATTTACTATATCATCGGTCATAGACCCGAGATACTTGAGTTGTCTCTTTGATATAATTTCGTGCTGACCTACTCGAATAACCATAGTTTGGTGCTTGCGATGGTTACTAATTAAAACTGCTTCCGTGTTATGCTCCGCCAGTTGCAGTCCTGCCGTATCTAGCCAACTACTAATTCTGATGACTGTTTCATTATCATATAACTCCACTTCACAATACCAGTCTTTTAAAGTGCTGTGGTGTGCTGCATAGCTACGGCATAGCTGATTACAGCCATTTGGCTTGTTTTTATTTCTTTTTGTCTGGGAGCAACCTTGAAAATTAAAGGAATACTTGATTCGCTAAGGTAATAAATTTTCAATTACACATATTCCTTGATTAAAAAAGCTCTCAGTCATGTTTTTTATTGATGCACAGATGAATATAAATAAATATGATGAAACACCCTGATTGACATTCAACGTATGTCGTGTGTAAAATAAATAAATATTTGTCTTCATACTTTCTTTCCGACGATAGTGTCATGTTCATCAGAAAAATATTGTCATATTTATTGTATACTAGCCAATCCCGGCGCGCGTTGCTACGCCCCTTCATGAATTTTAATCGCATTCTAAATTTTAATCGAATATCAAGTGCAAGGCTAAAAACTACAACTTTTTCTTTATGAGCACTGCCCACTTTTCTAATTATGAAACTGTATAGTCATGACAGCTCAATAAGTGTGCAAAGTTTCAGAAAAATCGGTCCAGTGTAAGTACCTCAAAATGATACCTTTTTTTATGGGCGTGGCACTGCCCACTTTTCTAAGTACGAAACTGTATAGTCATGATAACTCAATATGTGTGCAAAGTTTCAGAAAAATCGGGCCAGTGCAAGTACCTCAAAATTAAAACTTTTTTAGGGGCGTGGCCCCGCCCACTTTTCTTATAACAAAATTATTTAGTCATGACAGCTCGATATGTGTGCAAAGTTTCAGAAAAATCGGTCAAGTGCAAGTAGCTTAAACTGATAATTAATTTTTATGGGCGTGGCCCCGCCCACTTTTTTCCACCCATAAACACTCCCTGGTATGTGTACAACAACTTGCCAAAGTTTGAGTCCGATCGGTTTTACAGTTTCGGAGTCTATAGCTAACACACACACACACACACACACACACACACAGAGTTTCACTTTTATATATATAGATATAAGTGCATAAATATGATTCTTTCCTTTATTTTCCTTAATACGTTCTACGAGGTACACTCCAATAACCAAGATAAAAGAGCACAACAAAATGTATAAAATAAAACAACAAATCAAAACACTGTACAAAGTTTAAGTTATGAAAGACAAAATATGCAAAATCATGATTATTGAAGATGTCATCAATCACTTTGGATGAAAAGAAAAGAAAAAAAAACAGAGAGAGAGATAAAAAAAATGGTAAATAAACATTATGGATAATAATGACAAGAAGAGAATAACAAATAAACAGTATTTAAGATTTATGTAATAATAAGGGCCATAATATGTTATTGCGCCCAAAACATAAATTCGGGAAGTATGTTTAGTTTGTCATTCAAGTTGTTCAATCGAAAAAAGGGTTTCAGAAGTAGATGATGTAAGAGTTAAGTGGCATTTGCTAATATTCTCTGAAAGATCTTAATAAAAGTTTTGTTGTCCATTAGACAACATGAGCATGAAGTTTTACTTTTTTTCCCTGTTTTTTACCAGATGCTTTTTGAGCTGTTGTCAATATGCTTTTAATTTTCTAAGCCTTCCCAGTATGCTGTAAACCCTTTTTTCTCCCCGGTCCAGGTTTCATATAAATGATCAAAATTCTCCTAATACTGTTTAATAACATTAGAAAAAGTTTGACGAATGACCTTTAACTCTCTTGAAAATTGTTGGGATTTTTTTTTAATTTTTAAAATCAATACTGGGTTCGTTCATTTACTAAAATATTTTTACTATTTTTTACTGGACTTTACTGAATTGTTTTCGTTTTATATTAAAATTTGTGTAAACGAGCGCAGTGAAAAAGAGTTGATACTTTTGCGTTAACGAACAAAAATATTATTGCCATTAAAAATAATAACTGACATATTTTTTAAAGATAACTGATCAAATCCAAATTAAATATTGGCTATAAAAATATATGAGAGATTTTTAATCTCACACCTTGTTACTTTTTTTTATAAATTTTATTTTCTTATTGCGATCTATGAAACAAAGTTTTAGGAAAAAGGGCGTTTAGAAGTCTTCCTTACCTATTTAAGCTGAGAATATTTTAAAAATAAACGGATAACTGTTTAAAATGATTGATCCAATTTGAACTTTTCCTTAAACACAATTTCCGTTTTAAATTTTTTTTTGTGTTTTTTTTTTAATTTCGATTTGTTAACAATTTTTTTGTTATCAGTTAGAAGTGTATACACTATGCTATAGCAAATACTACTTCGTATATACAATAGAATACAATCAAAATTTACTTTGTCTAGACTTTTTAAAAGAATATACAAATACGTACATTAAAAAAACACACACACACACACACATTGTATCTATTTGAAATGCATTTTGAATTTGTAAAAAGTTTTGTTGCAAATTTCTTAAAAATATACACAAATAGATAGACACGAAAATAAATACTAGAATAGTATTACCACATCCTCTTCATAGATTCGTCTGGTTTATTTTTGGGTACTTGCTTTCATGTTTCTTATTCTTGTTCTCTTTTCTCATTGGTTGCTACCACAAGATACCTTTAGAATGATAGACGTGCCATAAGTGGTTTTATTATCCTTGATGCTCTTTTAACAAAGTTGTATTGTAAGAAAACTTTCTAGACGGTCAGAACATCATATTGCCTTTCCTTACATATTTTCTGTGTTTGTATGTATGGATGTATGCGTTTTATAGCTAAAACTTGTACTTGTAAGAATTTTCATCTTACTAATACAAAACTCTTTAATAAAAACCGAAAAAATTGGTATACAAAACACACAACTTTCTATATTGTTGTGAAGAAAACAAAAAATTTTTAAGAAAAAATAAAAAAACAAAGATGTCTGAATATTGTATTTGTGTATGTGTAAGTATTTTTATTTTCATAAGAAATGCATGAAACGTTCGCATGAAATGTTCAGTACATGACCATGAAGTTGGGAATTATTTTCTCTTTATCTGTATGAAGGGATGGATGTATTAAGGATTTTCTACTAAGTTTTTATTAAAAATCAAAAGGGTGTATAGTTGTGTGTTATAATATTAAAAGTAGATCTTTAAATTTTAATTCTGTTGAATTTGTTACGATTTGTTTGAAACGAATTGAAGCGAGAACAGGATTAAATGGTTAAATTGAAGATGTTTAACATTTAATCGCTTTAAAAGGTGTATCTAAAAGTTGTATTGTAAGATATTAGTTGAACCTATAAACACAAATAAGTATTTATAAAGGGTGAGTTAAAGTGTAACGCTGGCGTATAAATACGAAAATCTTCGGATTTTAGATTTTACATCACTGACAACTTTTTATTTATAACCATAACTGAGTTCCAGCCAGTACGTTCTTTCGTAGAAGCCTACTAGTCACCCAATTGACACTGTTAACGTTTAGCAGCATCATGCGATATCTTTGGTTGCCCACAACAAGCAGTAGTATTAAGACAGAACATTCTGTACTGTTACGAATCAGCTGGTTTTTTCCTGTTCAGTTAAAAATCTGGATTTGTGGTTTGTTGCGGACAAATCTAACGAAAATAGAATTCTAAGTTAAGTGATGGTCATTGAGAGTGAAACAGCTGATATTTAAGTGCCTTTATTTTAAAGGTTGCTGCTTATAGATGAGGACTTTAAGGAAAAAAATATACAAATTAATGCAGATATGTTTTTACAGAAGAAGTAGTAATAGGTTAGGACTGCTGAACCCTTAGCTATTTAAACAATATATTTTTCTGGTCCTTCAAGCTTTAAAGACAGCCACAAATCTCTCACAAAAGTCTACGACTTTCATATAATGTCATAAGGGAATTCATAAGTTAAATTCCACAGTTTTAAGCCCCTTAAAGCCTAAGATAATTTTTGAAGAACCTCTCACTTATAAGAGGAGCACCACTTATTGAGAGAACACGTTTTTAGGACAGTTGTATTTTTAGTAAAAAAAAACGATTCTCCAACTAAAACATTCTTCATTTTAATTAACACCAAAGCTCTTTTTGCCCAATTGGATGTCATTTTAACATAGGGATATTGTCTAATCAATGCACCAAGCGTTGTTCGAACAAATAAGAGCACTATATTCGGCTGTGCCGAATCTTTTATACCCACCACCAATTTTGTGTACATTTAAAGCACAATATTTTTTATTTTGTTAATCGCTATAGAATAATCTCTTTATAATAAAATATGTATCACTTTCTTTGTAGAGGATGGTTAAATTTTAAGGGCCCATGTTGAAGGTGAACCACACCTAAACCTCAACTTTTTTCTTGCATTTCATTTGACATTTCTCAATCTCAGACTAACTCAATTTGAACCGTGGAAAGATACGCAATCGAGAGACGCTTTTAAATATTAAAGATTTTTATAAAAATGGGCGTTCAAATCAAAATGCATTTTGTGCACTTCGTGATTATTTTGGTCAACAAAATCGTTCGAATTCGTCCACAATCGTGAGAATTATAAAAAATATTTAAATGTCTGCAAAGCAGGTCTGTATGAAATGTGAAAACATCTGTTAATGCCATCTTAGTTCGTTAAATGGGAAACATTGCTGTTTTTCACGATAACGTGGCAAAAGAGCAAGCAACCTCGACTCATCAACGTGCCCAACAATTGAGCATCAACAGTGTCATTGAAAATATGGACTATCGGATCGAGATGTGCCGCCTAGGTTGGGGGGGCCATTTGGCCGATATTTTGTTCCATACATAATTGAAGCATACAAATATTATCGTTATAAAAATAAATGATAATAATTTCATAATAATTTTTTTCAAAACTTCGGTATGCTAGAAAAATGTTTTCGTAAATTTAATCTTTCAATGAAAGTGGCCGTTAAAATACACGTGTCAATAAAGCTTCTGCTAATAAACATAACTTAGATATTTCAATATAGTCCTTTAGTATTCCAAAATCTTTATTCATAGAGAATTTACATGAATTTAAGAGGAAAGTTTTATCTACGAAATAGTGCTAATTTATATTTGTTATCTTATGTTCTCCTGAAGTTATGCTCTATTAAAAATGGGAATTTAGGAAAATTTTGACATAAGTAAAAAAAAATTATCTCTAAACATCTTAAACAATTTATATTCATGTACTAATGGCTAACAAATTTTAAAATTATACAAAACTTATTTGGTTGGAAAATCTTTTAAAAGCAAAATGTTATAGAAGCTTAAAAATCAAAATCTTACTAATAAATTTCCCGTTGTAGCAAAATGCTGAGAATGTATATTTTGAATCACCGTGTGATAATAATATAAAAATATGTATCACTTTCTTTGTGGAGGGTGGCTTAATTGTAAGGGCCAATTTTAGAAAGTCTGTGAATGCCTTCTTAGTTCATTGAATGGGAACCACTGCTGGTTTTTGCGATAGTGTGGCAAAAGAGCAGTCAACCTCTACTCATCATCATGCCCAACAATTGAGCATCAACATTGTTATTGAAAATTTGGACTATCAGGTAGAGGAGTGGCGCCAAGGATGGGGGGGCCATTTGGCCGATATTTTGTTAAATGCATAATTGAACCATACAAATATTATCATTATAAAAAGAAATGATAATAATTTCTTAAATAATTTGTGTTTTATTTAAAAACAACATCAGCCCTTAAAATTTAACCACCCTTTATAACTTCGATATGCTACTAAAATGCTTTTGTCAATGTAGTCTTTCAATAAAAGTGGGCGTTAAAGTAGGCGTGTCAATAAAGTTTCTGCTAATAAATACAACTTAAATATTTCAATATAGTCCTTTATTTTCCCAAAAACTTTATCAATAGAGAAATTACATGAATTTAAGATAAACCGTTATATGGGAGGTAGGCGTTTAAGTAGGCGTGTCAGCTAAACTTTTTGGCACAACAATTACATTGATTAGAAGGATATACGTAGCAAATTTGATCATCATACCTCTAATTTTAACGGTTTTATGAGCTTTTAAATTTCATTAACGGTAGATTACGTGAAAAGTGGGCGTTATAGTAGGCGTGTCAAAGTTATTTTTGCGAATGAGTACAACTTAGGTGTTTCAATATAGCCCTTTATTATTCCAAAATCTTTATTAATAGAGAAATTATATGAATTTTAGGTAAAACGTTATATGGGAGGTGGGCGTAAAAGTGGGCGTGGCACATTGATTTTCCGTTACAAAAAAGCGTCTCACCAAAAACCAAAGTGTGCAAAATTTCAGAGTCGTACATCAAATTTTGTTGCTTTTATGACGTTTTTGTTTTTAAATATACCGAAAAATACACTGTGCGGTATAAATTTTCGTACATTTTGATCGATAACTCCTCTCCTAATACATAGATTTAGATGATTTTCGGGGGACAATATTGCTTTTACTCAGGAAATATATATTCGAAGTTTCATGAGTCTACGTTAATGCATTTGGACACAATTCCGTTTTATTCGATGTTTGAAGGACACGGTTTTTTCGACCTACTCTTGCTTTTCGAGCTATAACTCTCTTCCTAATATTCCGATTTAGCCCATTTTCAATACCAAACAAACTTTGTCTATAAGAAAGGTTCTGGCAAAATTTGAGCCCCCTAGCTTTTTCGGTGCGACCTCTTTCGTGCTTTCAACAGACGGACAGACGGACGGACATAGCTAGATCGTCATCAAATCAAACCCTGATTCAGAATATATATACTTTATGGGGTCTAAAATGTGATATTTTTATACCCTCCACTAAAAAATGGTGGGGGTATATTCATTTTGTCATTCCGTTTGTAACACATCGAAATATTCGGTTTAAGCCCCATAAAGTATATAAATATATTCTGAATCGGGGTTTGATTTTATGACGATCTAGCTATGTCCGTCCGTCTGTCCGCTCAAATTATGCCAGAATCTTTCTTATACACAAGGTTTGTTTGGTATTGAAAATGGGCTTAATCGGAACATTAGGAAGAGAGTTATAACTCGTAATGCAAGAGTAGGTCGAGGAATCCGTGTCCCTCCAACATCGAATAATATCTACTTGTGTCCAAACGCATTAACGTAGAGTCATCAAACTTCGAATATATATTTCCTAAGTAAAAACAATGTTTTTTCTCGAAAATTGTTTAAATCTATGCATTAGGAAAGGAGTTATAGATCAAAATGTACGAAAATTCATACCGCACAGTATATTTTTCGGTATATTTAAAAACAAAAACGTCATAAGAGCAACAAAATTGGATGTACGACTCTGAAATTTTGCACACTCTATTTTTTGGTGAGTGGCTTTTTTGGAACGGAAAATCAATGTGCGACGCTCACTTTTACGCCCACCTCCCATATAACGTTTTAACTAAAATTCATATTATTTCTCTATTAATAAAGATTTTGGAATAATAAAGGGCTATATTGAAACATCTAAGTTGCATTCATTAGTAGAAATAACTTCAACACACCTATTTTAATGCCCACTTTCATTGAAAGACTAAATTTACGAAAACATTTTACTAGCATATCGAAGTTATACAAAGCAAGTAATACATATTTTAATATAAATATATTCCATAGCAAATACTGTTAAAAACAAACAAATACATTTTGTGCTATAAATTGTGTTATTTCCCGGGAATTTGAGTAATTTAATCTTCCCGATTTCTCGGGATTCCGGGAAATGAATAGATGGCTATGATTCGAAAGCAGGTGTTTATATTGTAACATTTCTTTTTCAATTAAAATTGTTCTTTAAGTTTTTTTTTTAACTTTAGACTTAGAAATGTTTTTACAAATAATTTGATATACTTTTTGAGGTAATGTGTTAAAAATTTAAAAAACTTAGCCCACGTTACCAACAATTCAAAATTTCTATAAATAAAGAGTTAAAATTTGTTGGCAAATTGTTAATAATATCAGAAATACACTTTCTGACCAATCAATAAACGCTTTGAGCATACTAGAAGATTATTTTCTAAGTCGTTAGAAATTTTTACGTTATACTTTTTTATCATACATTGTATTTACATGTTTTTGAAATTGAATTCTAATGATTGTATTTTTGATCTCATAGCTAAAGTACCTGCATTTTTGTTTTTTGTGCTCATATTTGATCTCGTATCTAGAGAATAATATTTTTTTCAATAAAAAATATTTTTACTCAATTTATATTTTAAATTCAAGTTTCTTTATTAATTTTTATGGTTTTAAAGTGGTTCTTTAACATTATAAACTATTTTATGCTTTTTAATAAAAAGTTTTTTTTAATTAAAAACAAATTTAATTTTTATTTGTTTTGCTGCGGGATACCGGGAAATTAAAATATAAATCTCGTATTTCCGGGAAACAAAAACTTGCGGGGAAAAAACCCTAGATATAAAAGTTCGGAAAATTGGTGGTGGGTATAAAAGATTCGGCACAACCGAATATAGTTCTCTTGCTTGTTTAATTTTCAATCGGTGAGGAACAACAACGCGTTGGATCATTATTTTGGTACTTTTTTGGTAGCCTATTTAACTTCCAAATACATAAACATGGGAAAATGTTATGCAGTGCAGTTAGTCCGCAAAAAATATTAATAGAAGTTTGGGAACCTTTTTTGGTTACAACTAATTTAATTTATTTTCAATTTATTTGATTTATTGTCTATAGATTATAAGTCCTTAGAGACTAATGTATGTAAAATTACAAAACCAAATTAAGGTTATATAAAAAATAATATTCTATAAAATTCAACGATTTAAATATAAAATAATATTTCTTTCCACAATTTCTTAACTTTCATTGGAACATTAAAAGATATTTTACTTAGCAGGAATTCGGAGTCGACATCGAGTTAAATAAGGCCCAACACAAAAGAAAATCTCAGCATTGAACGACGACTTTTTAAAGTTGGTAATTATATAAGACAGAGTCTGCTTTCATATGAAGGTAGTAAAAACAAATTCCATCCAAAGCCACGTAGACAAAATATTAAAAACTTCTTTTGTACAAACTCGATACTATCAATATGAATATTATAGTAAGGATCCCAAATAATCGATCGGTATTCTAGAATAGGTCGAACTAATGATGAATATAATTGTTTCGTAATATAAGGATCTAGAAATTCCTTGCACCACCTCTTCATAAATCCAAGTACACCATTTGCTTTGTTAACAATTAAAGAAATATGGTCACGAAAATTTAATTGGTGATCAAGCAAAATACCAAGATCAAGAAAATTCAGAACTAATTAATGCAATAAAATAAATCCAATTTCTTAGTTCTGAAAAAGGACATTTAAATTCTTTTATATTCAGTTGCATTAAGTTCATATCACACCAATTAACAAATATCAGATTGAAGGAAAAGTTGATCTTCGGGATTATTAGCAGAACGAAAAATTTTGACATCATCGGCATACATCAAAACTTTAGAGTGCTGAATAACTGAAGGTAGATCGTTTATGAGTAAGGTAAATAAAATACGACCAAGGTGAATACCTTGCAGAACACCAGAAGGAACTTTGATAGCATTAGACGTAGCGTTTCCAAACTTAACTTGTTGACTATTAACTATTTTGACCATTAATGACAATTTGTCAAGCAAGAGATCATGATCATAAGGGGTAAAATTGTTCCTTTTCTTGGGACCTCTTCTTAATAAAAATGTTCTTATATTATACAATAGGACATAATATTGATTTTTTTCACCTAATAGAGTATGCTCAATAATAAAGTTGAAGTTTTTGGAATTTCCTAGAGAAACAAAAAAGGTACCCAAAAGGAAATAATATGGAAAAATTTTGTACAATTTGTAATTATTGGGACTAAAGACTAAAAAATATTGTAGTTTAGTGAAACTTGTTACCTGTTCTTAACTGAAAATGTTATTGTTACCTTTTCACATTTTTATGATAGTTTTTGTATTTTCTACGTTTATGAGTCAAGATTTTTGAAATTTGGGAATATTGCAACGAGATGAGACTAAAAATATTACGGGCGAATAAAAAGGTACATTTTTGTATTTTGATGGTACTTTTTGTATTGTCTAAGTTCATAAAGTTCTAATTTCGGAATTATGATCTAACGACTCAAGTTGAGAATGAAAATGATGTTGTCGACAGAAAAGGTATTTTTGTATTTTTCTGAACTTTTTGTATTTTCTACGTAAATATGTGAACGCATATTCCTTAAATATGTGGCCGGCCAAAGGTACTATTAAATATTATTATCATGTTTAAAATTAAGTGATAAATAATTCAGATAGGGTAAATGGTTCCCCGCTATATCACCACAGTGCAATACATTTTTTTATATTAAGTTAATTAGGGAGAAAAACGTTACGCCATTTAAAAAAAAAAAATTTGTAATCAATAAAAGAACTTGGCAGTGAATAAATAGTTAGAACTACGCTAGCGAAATAGCGGATATATGTATGTAATAATTGCATTTTATTGCCAACCTTAAAGATTTTTTTAAACAGTCTATTTTCTGTGGAAACTTGAATTCCTTAGTTTCCTTTATAGATAATGATTTAAAATTTAATTAAAATCATCTGGTATTATTATTTTAAAACACTTTTATGAGATCCCCTTACAAGCACCATAAAAAACTTATCTCTAAAATTTATGAGAAAAGAGGAACCTTTATGTTAAATTTCTGGTAGAAATAAACATAAGTGTTCCTGGAATTTAATAATGAAAACATAAACGTATTGTGCCAATTAAAGAAACAATATCAAACAGTCACGTTGCTGCAGACAAACAAGAAATTAGCTGCTTTCGAAGGCAAAAACTCACTTTAAGCAAGAACTAAGATATCGTCAAAAGTAGACAATGTTTTACTATTATCTTTTTTATTTTGTTTAGTTTTTTTGTACCCAAAATAAACGTTTTATCGAGCCACAGACAAGAGATATTAAATTAAAATTCTCTTCGGCACAGTATCAGTATAATTTTTACTATATAAAAACTGTGTTTCTTTAAATGATACTCTCATAAAGTTGTGCATAAAATTAGTTTACTACATACATATAAATTTTTAAATTAACAATATCACATCCAGCAACAAAAATACCTAAAGGTATCTTCACACTAAGCAAATATTTGACAAAATAATGGTAACAACTAGAATGAAAAACAATATAAATGAAGAATGACTTAATTAAAAAAACATAAAAAATCTATTTATTTTTTTTTTGTCGACAAATTTCATTCCTTTAATAAAATATTTAACAAAATTGTGGTTTCGTCTTTTTGGGTAGATATTGATCAAATGTTAATATAGCTTAAGGAACTTTTTTTAGCACTTTTATAAACCTAAACGTAAAATAAAATTTGGAACTATTGCTTAAGCACTTCTGCATCTATTTTTGCTGTTTTAGTTTTTATTGCAGCAAATAGTGCAGGTGCATCATTAAACGACCAATTAAACCTTAACAGCAACAACAAATATAAAAAAAAAATAAAAAAAAAAAGTTGTGTGGCGGTTGCTGTTGTTCTTGATGACGTCGACAATGACGATAATTACGTTTGCTCTCGTGTTTTTCTTTTGCCTGCAATTCGGTGTTAACCAATAACAACAAGTTTTGTGGTTTTATGATGACAGCTCGTTAGGTATGTCAGCGGTGACATGTATGACAAGCATGCGTTTTAATGAGCTCTAATGAGCTTAGTTCATAAATTTATCAATTTTACTTTTATGTACTAAACTATATACTAAACTTTATATAGAACTGAGGTGTGTTTGTTTGTTATGTTAAATAATCTTGATTTGCAGTGTTAATAATTTTGTTGTTTTTGTTGCTGTTTGTTGTTTCCCTTTGACTGTGAACAACTATGTTTAAAAGATTTCGCTTTAAATTTATTGAAATTGCTGTCAATTGAGATTTTGCGTTAAGAAATAAAATAATTTGCCAAATAAAACGTGGACTATTTTGAGTGGCTTATATGTTAGCACTTTTATATAAAACTTGAGCTAAATTATGAGTGTATGGATAACTATTATTTAATACAGTTTCCATTGAAGAATTTTTGTCAAGATCTTTTCTTTTTAAATCTTCTTGCACGAATGAACTAATAAAATGTAAATAAAGGGAAAAAAAGTTTTTTGTGATTTTTTAACAACTTTTTATATATAAAATCACTCATATGACCATTCTTTATAGCCAAAACCAAAATGTACACAATAGATCGCGGGTTCATCAATGGGTCATCGATATTAATAATAAGTTAATTAGCATCAGTAGTAAACAATGCTTGATGATCCTTATTTTCAATGAAGTATTTTCTAAAAATTATGTGGGCCCAAAATTAGTAACATTCTTATTGGTATCTGAACCCTTAATATGACCATACTAATTAACAAAGTCATCCATTTAAAAGTGAGCATTTCCCATTGTCCTGTAGTCGACGTCCATATTATGAAACATAACAAAACTTTTGAGTTCGTCGGTGAAAGAGGAAAGAGGAATGGAAAAGGGTACAATGTTTTATATACATGTAGTTATTTTTAGTTTTCCTCATTCTTCAAGAACTTTTCTTTATAAAAGTATATAAAAAATAGAATTTTCGTAAGCCAAGTCTCACATTTGGACACGAATGTCATTTCAAAAGAGAATTAAAGAAGTTTCACAACAGATGTTCAATAATATGAACGTGGACAAACCGATTTAATACTGTCTCTTGGGTGCATATGCGGAGTTAAGCTTTTGAAACATTAAGATCAAGATTTTTAATGAGCATGGATTGCCAAAAATATATTACGTTGCCGGAAGGTGACATTGCTTCTTGCAAATATGGCCACCATATGTATAGTTTTGATATTTGTAAGGTAAATATGAGACATTAAGAAGAATGCGCTTAAAGATCACCTGAAATTTAGTCTTAGAAGTTTGAAGCAGCATTTGTTTTGACCTCTCCTACTAAATTGTATTTGGTATTTTTTGATTTCGAAGGTAAATAACATGAAGCCAGAGACCGTGAAAGCTTTACAAATAAATATTTGACAAGAATTCCTAAAAATCCTATAAAAAATATTGATTAACAATGGCAAGAAAATTTGGTTGACCACTTTTGAATTTTTGGATCTTTATCAATAAACTACAATCTTTGAAAGCTAAAGTATCTGAATCTGTGATGATTTTTTTAACCTTTTGATTCGAAAATTTAGTCAGTTTAATTCAAAATTATTTCAAGTTATCTTTTGAAATTGCATTCGATTCCCTATATTGGGACTCAGTTTACGAAACTTTTACTTACTTCATATACATAGAAAACTTTTAATCCAATGAGAAGAATACAAGAAAATTGCATGCACATAAAACATGCCTGCAGGTAATGCGACAAGTATACTTATTAATGGATTAGGACTAGTACAAAGATAACCTTAATGTATGGAGAAAACATAAATAAATAAATATAATAAACATTGCGATCTCTTAGGGTTGGACCATATAGCACAGGCTTACAATAAATCGGATTAGTCTCAAAACTACTTTTTGTCACTACTCGATGGAGTACCTAAATGACCATTAACTGTTCTTGACAATACTAATACAGTCGTACACTTTTCTACTTACATATTTCATTCTCTTGTATTCTTATCATGTTATGTATAAGCGGTGTAGCTAGATAAATATTTTATGAAAATTATGTTGAAAATTAATTATGAAAATTAAGAAAAATTTATATAAACACTGCATGAAAAAAATAAATAAATTTAGAAATTAAGAACATATACGGAACAAATGACTTTGTGTGTTCTTTATAAAGATCAGCCACTATGTTTTTTAAAATTTCTTTAATTTTACTTTTATAAATAGCTGCTACTTTTGATAAAATATTTACAAATTAGCATATGGCAACATTTTTTCGGATGATGTTATAAAGAGAATCAGTCATTTAAATGTCAAAAAGTTGCTTGGTTGCTGCAACAAAAATTCTTTATGTAAAGGAAAGCAGATTTAAGAATGGACAACAAAAGAGAACGCTAGCAAAGACCGCATTTAGACTATGCAATTAACGCCGAGTTTTTTCGTTATTCTCTTTTAAAGTTGCTTCGAAAATCTTTTCACATGTACATCACAATTTTTTTCTCGAGAATTTATATTTTTCTGTGTTCTCTTGCTAACAAACAAAATGTTGCACGCAAAAGTTGCGGCGTTAATTGCATAGTCTAAATACGGTCAAAGTCATCAACCTTGCAACAAATTCCCTGATTGCTTTTTTTGGTCATTTTTAATATTTTTGGACTACTTGTAGTTGTTTTCGAATAATTTATAAAACCGTTTTATTTAAATTTTTCCGGTTTTTTAACGGGTTAAATTAAATTTGTTGGCTTTTTAATTACTCGAGAAATCTTATTTTATGTCTCTTATAACTCGTCCATATCGAATAGTTTGATTGTCTTAAATATATATGTCCTTGTCTATATAAACAACTTTTGTATTACCTTTTCTTAAACTCATTTTAGAAATAACTTTTGTCAATAATACACTCGAAAAGTTAGACTTGGTCCATTACTGCATTAAATTTCAACTGCAATAGATGACGTAGTCCAATATTATCTGCTGGCATTATACCCTAACTTATTCGTTTTTCCTCCTTCGTCAAAAAACTTAAGAGTTTTGCAGTTTTTTTTTTTGTAGTTTTACTAGAATGTGGATGTCGACCTTCAGCTGAGTTGCACTTTTTTATTAAAGGCCCTAGTTATGAGGTAAATTATGAGAAATCTGCACTACCCAATTGATTACCAAATTACTAAGCCAGGCGAACCTTACGCATAGTGTCGTATACATTTTTTGAATTATAATTTCGTATTTTTGACAGAGGCAGTTCACTAAAAAGAAAAAGAGTTATGAAACCGAATAATTGCGAGCAGTACCAGAAGCTCAAATAATGCATTGCTTTTTTCCGCATATCTAAAATCAAAATTAATCAACATTCCGCCGACTATGAGTTTACAATTCAACATTTGTTTCAAATAAATAACAATCAAATTTAGAGAAAATAACTATATTTTTTCAGTAACTTATTAACAGAGAGCGCATAACATGTCAATGGGCATACCTGTTATGGGTTTGGGTCTATTAACACATACACAATACATGGAAACTTGAATTTTTTTTAACTTTCAACGGTTTTTTTTAATATCTCATAAAACATACTGTGCCTCAAAATAAAATTTACAGTAATTGTGGATAAGACATTGCTTTTCAACATATATTTAAAAATACCGGTTTTTAAGAAAAATAACCCCTAACCCCTCGTTAAAAAAATGTTACATTTAAATTATAATTATTAAACCTATAAACCATTAAAAGCTTAGTTTCTCTCCTTTGATTTTATTCTACAACATAGATTATTAGTTAAGAAGTTCCGAAAACAAAAATAAATTTCTAAGTCCGTAATAGTACATATGTATTGAATTCTCGATTTTCAAGTCGCTGTATCTCACAAGGGAGTCTTGATAATATTCCAAAATTTTTCACTAAAGCTTATTTTCTCACGGACATGATTAATACAAAATTTGATTAAAACCGAAAGTTGTTGTTTTAAATTTTTTGATTTTTTATAATTGTTTTTAAATATTATTTTTGTATTTATTAAATTACTTTATTTTTTTTAGAAAATTGTTAAAAAAAAAATTTTAACAAATATTTATTTCGCTTACAAAAGTTTGTTTCCCACTAGAGCTCGAAACCTTATCTCCTACTACTAATAACTGTTAAATTAAAACCAAAAAAAAAAACGAAATTAGCATTTTCTCACCATCAGGTGCTAGTATGCGTTGGTAAGATGTTTTCGATGTTTTTCGTTGGTTTTTTTTTTCTTTATAACCATCTTTCATTAATTTTTTCCAACAATACTTACAATGATGCTGTGTTCATCCAGACGACGGTGTCATTGCTTTAAAAAAAAAAAATTTAAATGCTACAATACATATCGGAACCCATGATCGTCATCATCATCCACAATTTTGAGTAGGTGTGTTGTGGTTGAGCAACTCACTCACTAAATTCAAGTGCTTTTTTCATCAATTTTATTTTTGGTCTGTTGCAAGTACATAATCCATTGTTTCTGCCATAAAACCTTAAAAAAGTCGTTTGCAAATACATATAAAATAAAGGACACAAACAATGAATTGTTGGTGTTTATGATGGTGTATCGAATTTCACGGTTATGAACCTGGCAAAAAAATTCTCAAAACATTAAGAGTAAGAATAAGCCGACCATCCATTCAACCAACTGACATTGTAATAAAAAAGGTAAATTTCTTGAATATAAAGCCTGTAGATGACTCTTTTTTTTGTGTTTCGTTTTGTTATAAATTGTCTGTTTATATATTCATGATCCCCAAAATCTTTTTATGCCAAAATATGTACATATTGTTTGCAGTTTGTTTGTGTTTTCATGGTTTAAGTCGCTTTTAAGAAAGATGCTCGCGTGCGCAAATAACTTAAGGCTCGAGATTTGTATTCATTACAAGTCTTAGTAACATTGCTCTAGTATACCTTAAAACTTATGACCGTTGTCGTTTTTGTGTCAAGTTGTTTTTGTATAATTTTTTACAGTCGTTCCACACAGTTTTTAGTGATGGTGTTTTTTATTTACTTTTTTTGGCGAGGAGGAAGGATGCATGTTTAATTAGACGTTCTGTTAGTAACACATTCATCAGGAAGTTTGGGTTTTTAAAAGTTTGTTAAGTGTAACATAGATTATGATTTTCAGTTTTTTATACCCAAAATGTATTTAGAATATTTATATTATATCATCCCAAATTAAAAAAATTTATATGCAATGAAAGAATGCTCTCCGTTCTATAAAATTGTTCCTAAATAGCAAAAAAAAATAAATATTTTCATTGACTTATTTGAACTTTTCCGTGTGAATAAGCATTTTAATTTATTCAGGCAGGGGTTGTAGTTTTAGCAGTCTTATATTTACAAAGAATTTTTATTTGGGTAATGAAAGAATAATCAGAAAAATTATGTTTTACCGACACTGGCCACGTGGAATGCAGTTTCTAAATCAGCTGTGATTTCATCATCACCACACTTTGATTGATGATTACATATTAGATGCAAATACCATCAATTTCACTATCGGGATTTAAGTTAATTGTATTAGCTAACTAATTGGTTAACTTTTTCATAATTTACCACAACGAGTTAGATCGAAATTAACAAAACAGCAACCCTTTTTCTTTTTTAGATACAAAACAAAAAATATTTAAAATAAAACAATAAAAGTGAAGAGTACTTTTAATTCGTTTTAAATTAAAATTGAATTTTATCACTCCCATTTGTTGGTTCATATGCCTCCTTTTTCTGATTATTGTGCACTTATTGTAAATCCATCTCGAAGCTTAAACATATTACGTGTGTGGGTGTGCTTAAATTAAGCATCATACAGTAAAGGACAATAAATTGTATGCAGCTTCATCTTCAATTACCTACCAACCAGCCAACAATCAAGTTTTGCCTCTATTCCATCTTTCGCCTCGAACAGTATATGTCGTCATGTCTGTCGTTCTGGTTGCTTTTAAAATTGTCTTTTTTTATCATTATAATGTGTTTTCTTCTTCTTTATACATAATTGCAGATTTTTTTTTTCGGTTAATGTAATGTGTTGTAACGTTTTGTTTAATTTGGTTTAAGTTCTAGAGAGAAAATATTCGTTGCACATGAATGACCACAACAGATGCTGCCATCATCACACTTCTTGCTATCATGTAACTAAGTATGTTCTCTGTATAATATAAACTGCTAACACTACTAAAAAGTTTCAACTATAGAATATACCATTGCAAGTTTCATTCATACAACTACCAACTTTACTCCCTGCAGATAACGCGACTAGTCACTAGACGCATGTAATGTATACTTCGTAATCGACTAGGACTAATCCAAAGATCACCCAAATGTATGGCGAAAACGTAGTCGATTCAACATTACGATGTTCTAGGGCTGGACCGATCGGAGTAGTCTCAAAACTACTCTCCATCACTACTCGATGGAGCACCTACACGTCTTGACAACAATATATGTAATCGTTAAACATGAACACTTGTCGCTTAACTACAATCTCTTGATTAAAAATGATATGGTAGTTAAAATGGACTACATAGTCCAATATTATCTGCAGGGCTACCACCACCACTTCTTGCATTATTTACTTGAGATTGTGATAATTTTTGGTGAGGGACATTTAAGATTTGTATTATTTGTTGTTGCATTTGTTTGATTTTATTTCTTTTTGCTTTATTTTTTCCTGCAAAAAAAAAGTTCTCTGCATTTAATTTGGTTCACTATTTGTAAATTTATACATTTTATATTTAGTAATGGTGGTGGTCAACAAGAAGTACGTATATCCGTATACACGGCCACAAGATACAGAATTCTTACCACTTCTTCATTTGTGTTTTGTAAAACATGTAAAATGCATAAAATGATTTTTCTGTTTTTGCAAATGTTTTTTTTTTTTTTAATTTTTTTGTGTTTTTTAAGTCTGTTCAAAATGCTTTAATTTTCCTTTACGCTTTAATTTTAAACGTATTATAGCTGTAACATGTAAGGTGTTTAAGTACTGAAACATAAATGCAAAAAACAAAAAAAAAATAGCTTAAACTTTCGAACTGAATTAACTTCATCTTAACTAATATATAATATTTTTGTAATTTACGGATTATCAGTAAGAGCGATAGATGTGTTTTGCCACCTTTAAATAATAAGCGGGCAAACACAAGCTCATAACATAAATCACCGTTTAACTAAGAAGAGCTATTGAGCACATAAGCTAACTCTCATACCTTACTTCTTGGATATATCAATAGTCGAAGGCATATATATGTATGTGTGTTGGTGGAACCCCTACTACTTTGGATTCATTTTCGATACCCACTGATTTCCATTAATTTCCAATCGCGATCCATTTCTTTACTGACCATGAAACTTAAGGGCCATTTTACATTGCATACTGGTGACTGATAGTCACACAGCCCTTTGTACCCGCTAGCAGCTTTCTGTAACTGAGGTCCACATACCGTTCACACTTATTTAATCTGTGGCTACCTGTGATCAATAGTTTGCCGCAGCCTGATTCTTCCTATACTGTTTAGGTACGATATCCAGGGTAACGCGCAACTAATAACAATCGAAGACATATTTTACCATCAACAGAAGAGCATAGCATTCTATTAGATGCCTTAACTTATTAGGGAAAATATCGAACTCTTATATGGGTAAAACTACGACATCCAACTGGGAAGCTTAGGGCTGCAAAAAGCTAAAGAAAAAGAATGTGTACGAAGGTTAACGCTTACCGAAATAATTGCCGACCGGTCTGTAGCACAAAGAAATGCAAGAGCGAAAATTAAAGTATTATATCTTCAGCGCATCGGCAACTAAAGAAAGGGTGAATTTTTTGCATATTTGTGACGATCAGGCTTAAGAAGGCGGTACTTTTATATTTTTAGTCTGATTTACATTTTTTATAAGCGAAAATAAGCCATACGTTACGTTTCCTTGATGCAAAAAAGAAGTCATGTGAGAATAATGGTTAAACTACTTCTTTCAACATAGAGTGACCCATGTATATCTTGTATTTTCGGATCTGGAATTTACTAGTATAATTGTAATAAAAATTTATAAAACATTATAGATAGTTGCCCATATGGCAGCGCTTATATAGATAAGCAAGCACAGTACAGATACAATAGTAATACAACAGAGTGTGGTGTGTGTACATCAAATTTAATTTAATAACAAGGTTCATAACAATAATTGAAACAATAAAAAAGTACCGGTTATGTTTTGTTTTTTGCAATAAAAAGAACCACGGCTTATATAAACGAAATAAACAAAGTTTTATAAAATTTGTATTCATTAAACTACTGTCTACTTTTAACTAATTTTGAGAGCTATTTGTTATTTTGCTTGTAATTTGTTAACACGTTTACTTAAGACCCAACATACTTATTCTTGCTGATCGTCATACAGCAGTAACTCGATTCTTGCACATATTTTATACTTGCACACCTCGATTCTTGCAACATAGAAATATTTTTCATTACGCACTCAGTACTTGCGACATCCGAAAATTTTGAACTCGATACTTGCAACATTACTCTTGTATTACTCTTGCGTGCTGCTTTATTTAGGTTTTCCTAATTTTTAAATTAATTTTTAATTTCAAATTTCTCTAATTTCACATAAAATATGTACCTACTGTTATACGAATGCGTTGAACTTACGTGTTTTGAATTGAAATACATATTAAACTTATATTTTAAACAGATGTATTCGCCTTTTTTTTTTTTGTATAGTAAATAAATACTCGGTACCTCGGTGCCGTCAACCTCGAAACTTGCACCGAGCCCGGCTTTAATTACGTGCAAGAATCGAGTTTCTACTATACTAAGGTCGATTTAACTGTGTCTTTATGTCTACATGACATTCAATCTTACAACTCAATTAAGTGAATTTAACCCAAAGTTATTTAAATAAGTCGGACTTATTTAAAGTCAAAACTCGAATAAATTTGCAGAAACAAAAAAGTTATGGAAAATTATTCGCTTCTTCAGTTAAAAAAAAAAACTACGAAACGATGATGTCGTCTGATAGTTAGTTTATGAAACTTATATGCAACAAAGTTGAAAAATGTTCCCGACACATAATGATTAGACATCTTAAATTCCTGAATGGGTTGATGCTCAAACTACCCCTGGTGGTGAACATTTTTAAAACCTTGACACGATGCTGCCTACGTTCCTATTTTATTATACATAAAAAGTTCTGATGCGGATAAAAACACAATCCCCGTGTCATGCAGTTGTATATTTGAGGCTTTATGTTTTCAATTTCACAAAAAGATAAAGAAATATTATTCACTAGCCAAACCCAGCGCGCGTTGCTACACCTCTTAGTGAATCGAAATGCATTCTGAATTTTAATTGAATATAAAGTACAAAAACCTAAAAATTATAATTTTTTTTTATAGGCGTGGCATTGCCCACTTTTCTAATCACGAAATTGTAAAGTCATAACAGCTCAATATGTGTGCAAAGTTTCAGAATAATCGGTCCACTTCAAGTACCTCAAAATGATGCCTTCTTTTTATGGGCGTGGCTCTGCCCACTTTTCTAATCACGAAATTATTTAGTCATGACAGTTCGATATGTGTGCAAAGTTTCAGAAAAATTGGTCTGGTGCAAGTACCTTAAAATTATAACCTTTTTTTATGGACGCGGCCGTGCCCTTTTTTTAATCACGAAAATATATGGTTATGACAGCTTAGTATGTGTGCAAAGTTTCAGGGAAATCGGTCCAGTGCAAGTACCTCAAAATTAAAACTTTTTTTAGGGGCGTGGCCCCGCCCACTTTTCTTATCACGAAATTATTTAGTCATTACAGCTCGATATGTGTGCAAAGTTTCAGAAAAATCGGTCCAGTGAAAGTACCTCAAAACTAAAACTTTTTTAGGGGCGTGGCCCCGCCCACTTTTCTTATCACGAAATTATTTAGTCATGACAGCTCGATATGTGTGCAAAGTTTCAGAAAAATCGGTCAAGTGCAAGTAGCTAAAACTGATAACTAATTTTTATGGGCGTGGCCCCGCCCACTTTTTTTCACCCACTCCCTGGTATGTGTGCAACAACTTGCCAAAGTTTGAGTCCGATCGGTTTTACAGTTTCGGAGTCTATAGCTAACACACACACACACACACACACACAGAGTTTCACTTTTATATATATAGATTTATATGTCTAGAGCTATTCTTAACTACGCTATTATTTTTATGCAATGACAAAATAATATATATTTTTTGAGTGAAAAATGCATATAAACGGTTTAATGCACTTTATCAAAATAGCAAGCTGTGAAGCAGTATTCTTAAACATTTCATTAAGAAGAAATCTTAAGAAACGTTCTTGATGACAATATTGAAAATGGTTTTTAAATAGTTTTATAGCCTTAATAAAAACTGGTTATAAATTAACCCTATTATTTGGTTAAAAATTTCTTTTTGTAAGAAAAAGTAATAAAAACCAAATCATTTTATTAAATTTTCTCTAATTTTGTTTGTTCTTTGAACTAAAGAAACATAAAATAATTATTTAAAATTAAGTGAAATATTTTCTTTAATATTTATTTCTTCCATATTTACTTTTTATTTTTATTTTTTTTTTATAAATAAAAATAATTAATTGAATGTTTGCCAATTTCTAAGTGTATAAAAAGGGTTAATTAGTAAATCGTACATTTAAATGTGTGACATGTTATTCATTCAAAGAAATAAAGCTGCAGAAAAAACATGTTAAGAACGAATATTACTATTCGTACAAGAGTAAAGAATTATTACTACAGCTTTTTAATTTATGACTTTGTCACATTCTGTGCGTGCTTTTTTTACATTCTCTTGCTTTTTTGAACAAATTAAATCTCATGGGATAATGATTTCTCTGCTTTTAGTAATTTTTTTTTATGCTTTTGATGATGATGAGCATGGCGAGGATGTTGAATAAATTGTCTATATGAACTTGTTTTTATTGTGTGAATACATATGTTTTATTATTATGGCTCTTAAATTACTAAAACTACAAATGTGACTGACTAGAATGACAGACACCGATACCTATCATTATGCGTAACTGTCTTGCCATTTCTGTTGCCGTTGTCTCTATGGCAAAAATCTGCCCTTTTTGTTGGCTCCTTAGCATTACTAAGTGTGCGTGTATCATTGTATCGATATATCATTGTTTTCACTACTATATAAGTATATTTATATGTGGTTCGATTACAACATTATTAATTTTATTAAGTTTTTCTTTTTATGCTTTCTTATACAAAATATATTTTTTATATTTTGGTATTGGTTGTTTCTACTCAATTACCGGACAAATATCTAAACAAACTACAGTACAATAGCAAATGAGTTGCAAAATTTTTCATGTCCTTAGTTGTGGAGTGGGAGTAAATGTGTGGTGTATGTTTTCCTATGTTGTATGGCATTTTCCTTTTATCATCATTGTCATTGTGTTTCTAAAGGCATCATCATAGTTACGGTTTGTTCGTATTTCAATACATGTTAGTGTAAATAAAAATTTCAATGTCAAGTGTTTGTTGAGACTTTCTAGAGAGGAAAAATATATGAACTCTGCTATTTTCCAATAGATTTATAAGGTATAGAAATTTGTTACACAAAGTCATTTTACACTTTATATATTATGTAATAAATATTGGTAAATAATTTAGCAAATAATATTGATACATAAAAACAAATGTATGTTATCTGACAACGACACTCCTTTTTTTATTATAACACAAAAATTATCAAAAAATTCTCTTACACGCAGAGAAAAGCCATGTCATGTTACAAATATTTTCCATAACGATGTTAAGTTATTGCAAATAATGTGTAGTTATTTACATATGTTTAAAAATATATTTGGCAACGATAACTAAGTGTTTGTTTGAATTTTATTATGTAATGTTTACTTTAAATGAAAAATTTAATATGGTTGCGCTCAAAAATTATATGGTTAAGAAAATGTTTACCACGAACATAGTGTGATATCCTTACGAAAAAAACGTTTTATAGTCATTTGTAAATAAAGCAAGAAGTTTTCGAAGAATTATCTTTATGTTATTTTGCAATATGATAGAAGGATCTACGACATGTGTGAAACAAATTATTGTGCATTTGCTTCCAATGGCTTAGGTTGAATAAGTCTTTGCGATATTTTAAATGACATTGAGATATAATTGAGGTACAATATCGTTAATGTGTCAAATTACCTCATCCTTATCTCTTGAATTGTTCTTGGGTTATAGGCGTACGTTTTTTTCCTTTTAAATATTCTCAAAAAAAGAAGTCCAATGATGTCAAATAACATGATCGTGGCGGCCAATTACAATCGCCATGACGTGAGATAACACTGCCATTGAATTTCTTATGCAAAAGAGCCATTGTCCTCATTTTTGAAAAAAAAAAAATTACCCGATGACACTACCAGCCCTTAAACCGCAACAAACATTCACTCATCGTGGATACATCGGCTTTTCTACATTGACTCGTGGATTCTCATTTGGCCAAATGCGGTAATTCTGCTTGTTAACGAATCCACTGAATCCACTGAATCCACTCGAAATGCATTTTGATTTGAACAAATATTTCGTAAAAATCTTCAACAATCTTAACACGCTGTTGAATTGTGTACTTCTCCAATGTTAAATTTGTCAAACACTGAAACAAAGAAATGCCAAAAAAGGCTCGGAAAATATGCAATCAAGAAATAATATCTTTTAATAGTATTTTGGTTTTTTGTTATTCTTAAATTGGGTTAATCTGTGGCAAAAACAATAACTGCTTAAGTTGACATAAGCAAAAATTTAAGTTTTAACATCACTCCACAATTTGAAACTACCCTCAGGAAAATTTGCAATGCATTCTCGCGCATTAACATTCCCGTTTTGTTTTCCACTATAAAGAGTTGAAAATTCGACTTAAGTTGTTTTGCAGAAAGTACATAGATACGAGTCTACATACACAACATATTTAGTTTTTTTTTGCTATTTCTTTTCGTATGTGTTATGTGTATGTCTGTATGTATGTATGTATGTATGTATGTATGTATGTATGTATGTTTTTTTTTTTTTTTTTTTATTAACGAGGTGAAATCATCGAAAGACCCTGGTATTCAGGTCAACCAGGAGTGCGTGACTTTAACACGCTAAAACACCTCGGTACACTAGCCCAAAATCCCTGCGGAACTACCACAAAGCTATACATCGCAGGGGGGGGAAGGTACAACACCCAAACTATAACATCCTATTACGGATTTTCTCAACCCTACGAAGTTCAATGAGAACCAATCTAGCATATTCACATACATACTCCCAACTGCGTGCAAAGGACAACATTATCTCCACTATATTACTGTGATCAACACTACGGCCTATCATCCCCTCAAGGTGTATTCTCTCCCTATCAAAACGCGAGCACGAAAAGAATACATGTTCAGCATTCTCCTCGACATTACCATCACAACTCGGACAGAACGGAGAAGTATCATGACCAAATCTGTATAAGTAAGACCGGAAACAACCGTGTCCACTAAGCAACTGCGTAACATAGAAGTCCAGATCCCCATGTGTTCGCCCGAGCCATGGGACTAAGTCAGGAATAAGAGAAAACGTCCATCTACCCTTCTTTGACAAGGACCATCGCCGCTGCCACTCAGCAATCGTTTCAATATCTGAGAAGCCTCTGATCTGAAGATCAATTGGCATCATTCCTGCAATCACCAATGCTGCATCATCTGATACAGTCCGGAAAGCACAAATAACTCGCAAAGCAGCCAGTCTATATACTGGGCTTATAATTCCCCTATGTATGTATGTATGTATGTATGTATGTATGTATGTATGTATGTATGTATGTATATATGTATGTATGTATGTATGTGTAAGTGACCCAATTAGTTGTTTATTTCCTATTTATTAAAATTTATCCAGGATCTAAACAATTGCTTTATATAGAGCATCT
Source organism: Phyto melanocephala (assembly GCA_941918925.1). Lineage (NCBI taxonomy): Eukaryota > Metazoa > Arthropoda > Insecta > Diptera > Rhinophoridae > Phyto > Phyto melanocephala. The sequence goes on from OW799234.1 coordinate 51,751,124, forward strand.
GTTTTTATATCTTGTGGTTCTTCCTTATGTTATTTCGTTTAACTTGGATTTCTATTGTAAAATAATGATATTGTTATCGTTTATATTACTGCTTTTGCTAAAGTAGTATTATCTATTTGCCTGAAACTATTTAAGTATTTGTATGTTATTCACTTGACTCACTATATATTAACCACAATACATTAAGAGACTAAATGTATTTGTAAATTGTATTGTTGAAATATTTGTTATATCGCTCATTTACTAATACAACGTCATAACTCAAAAAAAATCCATTTAGAGATAATCGCAGTTGGAGTTTTTTACTTGCTCTCATCATATAGACATAAAAAAACCGCTTATTCTCTTAAAACGTGGAAAGTAAAAAAAATATATATAGATGCAACGTACTTATATGCAATATAAAGGATGAAATGAAAAACAATTCTGTATGATTAACTCCAAAATTTAAATATTGAGTTATGACATTGTATTAGTAAATGAGCGATATGCCATCTATTTAGTATATACACAATTACAAATGGAGACCATATGTTTTTATCGCAACAGTTTTATCGATTTTAGTAAAATAGAATAATCTGCAATTAATTTAGCTTTAGACAAATAGACCTAGATACAAATAAATAAACAAAAAACAAGACTCCACTATAGACACTTATAGACATGTGCTAATATAGTTGTGTATTGTCATGGTTTTCATAATACCCGTTGTCCACTCCCATACACACACTTGTGGTATGTAAACACTTAAAAGGGGGAAATAAAATGTGAAATAATAAAAGAAATCCACTGTCACAGATAACAATACTTCCGGTGTATTTATTTGTTTTCCGAAAAAGTAAAAACAATAAGAAAATTAAATTAATCTACTATCATTCATTACAATAGAAATTATTTCTTGTTTTATGCATAATGAAGATATGGATTATTGTGTTAAATAACTAGAAATAAAATATTTCTGAGAACTATTAATATGCATTAAAAGTAATTTTTGTTATATTTGTAAATTAAAGCAAGTTCTAGTCATTATTAATGACATGTTTAGTAATCAAGTGTTCTTCTGTTGATAAATGAAAGGGTGTACAAATCTAAATCATCGTCGGTCAGTAGAAATCTCAATAAAGAATATTTGAATATTTTTATGGTGGAAAATTATGCTTTAGATGAAATATGTGGTTTCAACAGGATGGTTCCAAATATCTAAAGAAAAACGACAAGTGAATTATCTAACAAGATCATGCGATTTGACATCTTTAGAATATTTTTTGTTTTGTTTTTTGGAAATCAAAGGTGTACAGCAATAGTCACACAATAGTTCAAAAGCTTAAAAGTAATATTTCAAGCAAATATCAACAATTGACAAAAGCTTACTAAACAAAGTGATTAATAATTTAGGTAAACTTTTGGTAACTTGCCACTTGATCGATATAAATTTTTAGTTTTTAACCGAAATCTACATATTTGCAATAAACTGAAATAGAAATGTGTTTATATCTTAAAAAAATCCTTTTTTTTTTTAAATAAAATGATACCTCGAATAAATGCACCCCTTACATAAATAAGACTCATTACCAAATTCATATTTAATTGACAAAACAAATAAAATTATCTTAGCATTATCATATCTAGAAAATGCATAGTTATTAAGTTTTGCTTTTAAACCCGGTGACTTCGTTGGTCTAAGACTACAACATCCATCACAAGTAGTAATTGCAAAACGGTACAGTCAAAGCTAAGCAGCACAGAGGAATTATTTTCTGCTACGGCTTGCCTTAGTTGGAATGAAATTATGTTGCATTTTAAATAAAATAATACTACATCTATGCTTCAAATTAAATTATAGGTATAATTTAATATAGAAATTTAAACAAATTTTTTTACAGACTTTTAACATCTATAGTTCAATATGAAGCGTATTATTGTATACAGGGAGAACTGTATGAACATTAGGCCTCCATGTCACGAAATCGTATCGCATAACATTTGTCTAGTGTTTGATTAAAAACTGTCATTATGCGCATTCAAAGAAAAATTTTCTTCAAACCATTCTTACATAGAAAATAAGTACAATAAGCAAAATATATTTTAATATTTAACCAATTTATATATACATACTAGCTAATACCCGGTGTGCTTCGCCACCCCAAATTTTAATATTTAATTCATATGGCAGGTGCCACGCCCACTATTGTTAATGCACCCATTTTTTCCATAAATGTTTATTTTAATATCAAAGTTGCTTTTGCAAAATTTTAGTACTCTAATCGATATCGTTTTCCAGATATACGAATTTTAGTATTTAATTCATATGGCAGGTGCCACGCCCACTATATCTAATGTACCCTTTTTTTTCCAAAAATGTTCATTTGGGTGTCAAAGTTGCTCTTGTATAATATTGGTACTCTAATCGATATCGTTTTCCAGATATACAAATTTTAGTATTTAATTCATATGGCAGGTGCCACGCCCACTATTGCCAATGTACCCATTTTTTCCAGAAATGTTTATTTGGATGTCAAAGTTGTTCTTGCGAAATTTTACTACTCTAATCGATTTCGTTTTCCAAATATACGAATTTTAGTATTCAATTCATGTGGCCACGCCTACTATTCCAAGTCCGCCCATTTTTTACCCAAATGTTCGTGTGGATGTCAAAGCTTACCGTACTTAATTTGAAGACTCTACCTGCATTAACTTTCGTGATATATAATATTTAATACTTATTCTTTAATAAGGCGTGGCACCCCGCCCACTTACAATTTCAAACGAAAGTATAGCCTATAGTTCCTTCCAGACATACAGAAAGATTCTGTGAAAATTTCAAGGAAATCGGTCCAGCCGTTTAGCCGTCTATAAAGCACAAACAAACATACAAACATACAAACACACATTGATTTTTATATATATAGATATATGAATATATACATATCTACATATGTATTGCACGCAATCATCTCTGTCGACTTTCCTTAACACATACACTAAGTGATTTTCATTATTAAAAATATTGAGGCAGTTATTTGCTGCACAAGAAATTATTTTTTTACACAAAAGGATTTAACCAGAATACTACCCAAATCCATCACAAGCACACACAAACAGAATAAGAAGAAGAGAACAACATCATGTGATAATCTATCATAATTAAAGTAACAAAATGTTTACAGAACAGCTTTAATAAGAAACCATAAATAAGCAGCTATTACAACAACAAGAAAATCAGCAGCAAAAGCAACACATCAAAGTTGTTTTTTGGTTATGTCGTCAACATCAATGAGGCAATCCAAAATTAATTACACTGCATTACATTCTCAGATTCAGTACTAAAATACGGGCTAGGGATCTATGTACTTTAAAATAGGTTTGTATGTGTATGCGTCTGACTTTGTTTTACAAGAATTTTTACAGTACCCCGGTAGTGAACGTTGTTATGATTTTTCGTGACAAGCGCTGACAATGTTGCGTCAACGTTGACGAATGCTGATTTTTCTTTGACGTCATAGAATTGAATGAATTAATTTTTAAAGTAAATGTCCAAACTTTAATAGATGCTGGAGCTTAATTTTGTCTCGTCCTAGTAGGCAATATCATACAGATTCATCAGTGAATTCTTACATTAAGTTATAGACTCATAATAGAAAATATCGCTATGTTTTATTTTTCTTAAATGCAATGACAATACTATGATTTTGGCAAGCATTGTGTCAGTGTCACCTGAATTCTTCAATAAAATTTTCAACGCATTTTATTTTGTTTGATAAATATGAAAATTTAGATAAACTTTAAAATATTTAATAATGCTTGTCATAAAAAATAAAAACATTTCTGTAGTGCTTTTTCACTTGCCTCTCTATTAAGTATTTCCTTCACTTATCCTTCACTTATCAATTTGTATTAATTTCATTAATTTATGTGTATAAACATACAAACATATTATTGTTCATAAAACTTGTTCTTCATAATTGTTAATTTGTTAAGGGTTTACAGTGTTTTCTTTAGAAAAGTCCTCTTAGTATCCTTAAATTGAACATATTAAATATTCTTAATACTGTCTATCAAACAAAGTTAACAACAATAAACAAAGTTAATAATCAAAAATTAATGCACAATAATGCCAAAGGGTTTAACAAAATACTTGTTAAATTTATTGATTAAAATTATTTTACAAAAGGATCTAATTTTCTATATACATACGTATTTATATACATATAATAACTTTTGTTGTTTGTACAAAAATGTACATATATTTTTGTTGTGTTTGATTGGTATGAAATATTAAATTGTTGGTTAATTTTTCAAAAGAAGTATTTAATTTGAAAATTTAAACGTTGTTTGGAGAATATGTATATTTGAATATTAAATGTTACTAAGATGTATTAATTTCTCCCGTAGTAAATTAATGTTTATTTAAATTTATTTAATGTAAATTTAAATTGCTCAAAAGCCAATAGCAATCGATTATTTGCTAAGAGGTGACGTAGTATAGTGATTAGATTATGAAACTTCAACCCCAAGGATCCTGTTTTAAGTCTCGGCAGAAAAAAAATGTTTGTCGTGGTGTTCAAGGTTATAAAAGAAAAAACTCTTAAAGGTCCAGTTCACTTTTTATATTAGGGAAATTTCTGCATCACAAATACCCTTAGGACTGGCCACCTACATGGCAATTAAGAAATGCTCCGCAGGACCTCATACCATATAGTAAGGATCTGCACAGAACAACATATGTAGGCAGGTTCATCCTATAGTAGATTGACATATAGTTTACTTAGATGAAAAAACAATTAACGAAACAGTAGCAAGCAGCATAAAATGTTTTTGGTTGCCCTATGCTTTTCCGATGAGTAAACAGAAAAGTTGAGGTCTTAGAAAATTTTCTACCGATAAAAAATATATATAAAATATTTTAAAAATAAAAAGTTAACTTCTTATGTTCTAAGAAGTCAAGCACAATTTACACGATAACTTTAAGTCGAACCTTTAAAACCTGTAATATTTGTTAGTTAATGAACAATGTATAGCAAAGAGCAATGTCACAAAATTTCACGTTCTAGGGGTAGAGAGATGAAACCAACATCTCTCGTTTCGTGGAGCTATAATTTCTTCTGGTCAGAGTATATGATCAGTCTTCTATATGGTACCACGGAAATCATTAAGATCCTAGAACTTATTCTAGACTGGGTAATGATAAGGTCTCTTCGGAGGACACATGGTGACTATAGAATCTCCTAAGCGGCACAGGAGACGCGGAGCTACTTTAAGGACTGAGGCTTGACTTTGATCAAACTTCGGGCAACCACTAATGTTTTCGGGGTACTGATGTCGCAGAATCAAAAAATTATTGTTTTATGACCGTTGTAAATATGTTGACGTTTGACTTCTTTTAGATCGCATAATCGATTATGTCGCTCATTACATACAAACATGGCCTCTCAGCAAATAACAAGGAATAAGATTTTCGGTTATTCCGAATAGTTGCTATTTAAAAGTAACCGGATTTCGGTTAAGCATTTAAAAATAATCAGTTAACCTATATAATCGAATAAGAAATAACACAAAAAATCAAACTACTTATTTAAACAAATAGTTTAAAATAATAATTTATACAATATATGTGTATGTAGTTAACAACTTATCATATGTGAGACCACATTATTCAATTAAAATAACAATTCAAAATTTTGTGTTCTTACCCAGCAAAAATTACTACATACCCGGAAGCAGGTTTGTAAGGGAGAGACAAATGTACTCTCCTTTCCCAACCTGCTTCAGGAAGGCATTATTTTTATATGAGATGTCCCACTTGGTAGGGCTCTTTGATGCTCTAATTATTTGCTATTTTCACACATGGTTAATGCAGTAATATCATGTCTCTTTTATGTGTTTTCAATAAATTTTTTAAGAACTACAGTAAAGAGAGTTAATCATTCGCTTACATTCCTGCATACTCGTAAGCGAGAGAAGTTGCAGTAAGTTATTTTGTAAAAAATTAAATATTTTTAATAGAAATTTCTGACTTTCATTTATAGCACCCTCGAATGCGCTCTAATGTTGCGCTATAAGAAGGCATGATTTTTTTTTACTGCTTACCGGTACAAAATAAATTTTTGCTGGGTAGTAGCTTCTTTTAAAATAATCTAAAAAATCAGTTTAACTGAATCTATTCTATATCTATTATGATTGGCATTTATAAGGCATTTTAGTGTGTGTGTATATCTTTCAAAGAGCTGGTCAGCTCATTGCAATAACCGGTTAAGTCTCACCAAAAAAATCGCTTTATTGGATATACGGAAAATGGGCTTTTTAAATGTTCGGCTTTGATAAAACTAAGTAAACCGGTTAAAATTGAAGGAATAATAACTGTTTGATCACCCTTGCCCAGATCCTAATAATAATAATAAGGTGCACTTAAATTAACCAAGAATTAATAAAAGTACACGCAAAGAAACACCCTGGTTACGACATGATCACGGCCATCATATTATATTTGAAAAAACAATATTTGGTTGTTATAATAATAATAATTGAGACAACTGTATGATTACAAAGCATTAAAATATTAGAAATATGCGGGAGTAGATTGGTATTGAAAATCAGAAAAATCAGTACATAAACAACTGAGAGATGAGCAAAAAACCACGACCACCTCGTTTTTTTCACAACAAGAACATTAATACATACAAACGTGGTATACAGGTTATAGTAAACGTGGCATCGAATCCCAGCTGAGGCAAAACAAAATGTTTCTTTTATTTTTTATTTTTTGTTGTTGTTTTTTTAAGTTTTTTTTTTTAATTTTTATTTAATTTTTTTTATATTTTTTTTTTATTTTTTTATTTTTTTTTTAAATTTGCATACGTAAATTTATAATTTTACAATGGGATGTTTTTATATATGTATGCTTTTTATATATGTATGTACGTATTTCATATTAGAAGAATGGTGATACAAACTGTTGTTATTGCATGACTACACGTTGTGAAGGGTATTTAAGATTCGGCACGGCCGAATATAGCACTCTAACTTGTTATTATTTAAAAAGCTTGAAGTGTCAAAAAAATACACAACATTTTTGAAAAAATTGCAGAAACTCGAAAATAAACAAGAAAATATAAAACAACTATTGGTATAGAAATAGCAATTAAAAGGTACCCAGCAAAATAACACATTACATTATAATGACTTGAAAGTACTAGAAAACAGTTGTTCACTACTTACAATTTGGCATCTAAACCCATTATTCTAACACGGCGATGTCATTGGAGGCAAGTACTTACCACCCTCGCTTACAAATAGGGACTCGTATAAGTACTTATTACGGTCGCTTATAAATGGGAACTTAAATAAGTACTTACTTTTATAGAAATAAATAAGTACTTGATTTCAATAACCTAAATAATCCATTAATATTATGGACTTACAGAAGTCGTTCGGTTGTTCTAAGGAAAAAAATTCGGTTAGATTATTCTGAGATACGTTAATTTGAAATTTAACAATCAGTGAAAATCTATAAGTCATCACTTTGTTAATGAAGTGCTTTGCCGCTGTTTTCAAAATAATTATTACTTATACCCTAAGCGCGTTAAACTAAATGAGAATTATAAAAAGTTATGTATTTGAATGGTTTCTAGTAAATTTCGCAGTAAGAAATTGTGTTGTGTGTGTATCTAAGCAAATGTCTGACATCAAGTACTTACGTAACACATTATAAATCAAGTCATTACTAAAATACTTCTTAGTAAGACAGACGATATGTAGTAGTCATTGAAAAGTATGTTGTTTAGTAAGAGCAAGTCATTACCTAGTTTTTGCTGGGTAACTACAATAAATATCTGTAACTAACAGCAAACGACAATAATTTGCAGTTTAAAAAAAGCAAATATTGTCTATTATTACTATGAATTGTCTGAAATTTAATGTCACTTAACGTGCTATACATTAGTTTTACTGGGCTTAATTTTTTTCTTTTGCTAAATTTCATAAGATTTTAAAACCAAATACACAATTTTCAAAAATACTTTAGCTAAATTAAATAACCAAGATTTTGTGCTTTGCTCACACAGACTGACAAACAATTATAGTTGAATAATCTCAAAGAACGCGAAATTGGATTCATAATCTTAGTTGATCTTAGATTAATGTTGCTTGGTGTTGCAGCCAAAAATAAAATATTCAACACTACTGTGGATAGTTAATAGCACATGAAGCAAAATGTGCATCTTTAAATGTTTGCTTTAAATAGTTTTACTTCAAAAAAAGTACGCCAAGAATTTAAAAAGTTAATATTTTCACATATTTTATCAATGAAATGAAATTCTTACTTCACTTAGTTTTTGAGTTAAGGGAGCAATAAATTATAATTTGAACATTCTATAGCTTTATGCACAAAATAAAAATGTTACTGCCAAATTTAACCCAGTTCTATAAAGTTTCAAAAAAATTACAAAAAATAAAAATAGAAATCCTTAACAAAATTCAGTTACAAAACTATTTTCATCTCTTGTCATGAAAAACTGAACTTTTGTATGCATTTTAATGCAGTTGGAAAATTGTATGCAACTACGTTTAAAATGCAGTATCACACGTACTAAGTGTGTGTATGCACATTGCACATTGTCTCTGGTTATGTTGCAACTTGTAAAGTGAAGTGTATACATTTATTCGAATATAGAATTTGATGTTGTCCTTGCTACCAAATTGCCTGACTTGACTAGAAATGCAAGTGTGTATACGACACACACATGTGCTTGTGTGTGTGATACAAGCCTGTCTTATGGGTTTCTCATTCAACTTTTGTCGGTAATAAATTCATCTTTTGCTTGACACTTTGTCGTTACTTGTTTTTGCTGTTGGCTTTTTTTTTTTTTTTGTGAAAAGTGTAGGGCAGTACTGAGAAATGCATGTGTGCGTAAAAAATGCATTATTGTTATTTTTGCTTTTGTAAAGAAAAAAAGCTTAATTTAAGTGATGGTTTTGTTTCTGCTGCTGTACTTTTGTATGTTTTGTCGTTACTGTTTCACATTCTATGCATATGGACTTATATTTGCAACTTTTTGTAAGCATTGCTCTTCTTCTTCTTCTTGATTTCTTCGAAAACAGCAAGAACAAAAAAAGGATAAACAACTTTAGCATCAAAGTTTGTTGGCGTTAATTTATAAGCGTCACAAAATGTTAAATTACATTTGTTACGTTTTTCTGTTGCATTTTGTATTGCAAAATGTATCTTGTGCAAAGCACTACACACTCACACACAGTTCTCGTTGTATACATTTTATTTTGGGAAGTTTCGAGAACTTTGTGACGTTCAGTTAAAAAAAAAAACTAAAATGTAAGAGGGGCATCCTTTATTAAATGTTCTTTCATTTATTCGTTTTTTTATTGCATTGTATGATTTTTTGTAGCTTAAATTTGCCGCTGCTTTAACGATAACATGGTTGCATTTTACGTTGTAGTTTAACAGAGAGTTGAATGACAACATGTTTCATACACTCAGTTACGAAAAGTTGAAAAAAAAGATAGGAAAGATCTACGGCTCATGGTCTGCATTGGTTGAATCATCACCACACGCTTTTTTAATGAAAGAGACTTCAAATGATGTTCAAGTGACATTTTAAAATCAAACTACAAAATGAAGTTAAAATTAAAGAGTTTTTTATTGCAAACCATGTGATAAATTATTTTGCAAAAAGGCCATGGAAAAAATATCTTCGCTTTAATTGTGTGTTGTTCTAACTATGCATTCCCAAAACTAATTTAGAAAAAAATAAAATATTTAATATTCTAAATAGGTGGTGCTGTAGTCCAGTTAGTAACTATGTATAAAAGTTGCCATGGTTTGAGATTTAAATTTTTTCTTGAGAACTACACATACTTTTCAAAATTTATCTAGTTATTTAACAGAAGATTTACAATTTTTGTTTGTACATCTATGATTGTAGGGGTATTTTGCCAATCTAGCCGGACATTTGGTCAAAAGTGAAATTAAGGAGACAATAAAATTTTTCATCGTTTAGTGAATTTTAAAGACTTTTGCATGAGATTTGTCGTTTTGGGACACAGTAGTGTCAAGAAAGTTGAGTGCATTGGTACAAATTGACTTTTTACGGCTTTGAGAGGTTTACAATATATTTTCTGTGGCTGAATGAATAAAGACTTACTTTACTTTTTCTGTCAAAGAGTTTACTAACAGCTGGTTATAATAACTTTTGGAAATTTATTTTTAAATTTTTCTTATAAAAAATTCTTTTAAGGTCAACAAAACTTTTTTTTGGTTCACTTTTTGAGAAAAAAAAAACATCAAAAGGTGAGGGACATCGCGATCCCTAAAATGTTATACATCACGATAGAATATGATATCTCTACTATTAGATTCAAAAAGAAACGTTACGCGTTTTTGTACCATTTTTTAATGATTTTTTAACAAATATCACTTTTTGTCTGTTTTGGCTCATTTTGCACGCCAGAATTCGTCTATTTGAGAGCATATTACACCGTTTAAACTAATAGTGAAAAAGTGGCAATTCAAATCTGTCGCTTACAAACCCATTGTTAACGAGAGGAAAAATATTATACAAAAAAATTTAGAAGTGAATTAGGACTAATAGTGGTGGTACCGAAAACTGGATTTGGTAACAGCAACGATGGTAACACCAGCAGAACCTTTTTTTCTAATCCTGCACAAATAACTGGAATTTAATTTTATTTCATCTACCGGATCAAAATTATTATTGAAGAAATGTCAAGTGGTCACAAAATACATTTGTACGAGTTTGCCGATTATTGCTTAGACTCTGCAAAACTTTACGTTACCCTATATCCCTGGCATCCTATGAAACCTACAATTCACAAGATTTTAATCCACGGTGCTACAAATAAGGAATTGTTATAAATAAGGAATTGTTGCCTATTGGGCTTTTATCAGAACAAGCGGCTAAGGCGGGCGAAACAAACATTTCCAGCTTTACAGGCAGAAAGTCATCACTCTTTACGAAAGAAGTAAATACTTTCATGTTTTCACCTGTACTTGACTCTGAAGAGGATTAAGATTCAGAAGAGGAGGTACCCCCTTTACCCATAAATTTATGCTGACAATAAAAGATAAATTTGCTAAACAAAAGTATAGGAAAACTTAAAAACAGGAGAATTTTTCAGAGCTAGGATTAGTTCTTCTTAGGGAAACTTTTTCCCCTTGATTAAATTTTTCTTATTTTCAGGTTTTACCAGCCTATGACTATAAAAAATATTTCTAACAAGTTTTATTGATCTAGTAGGATCACTCAATAACTTTTAAGAAGCAATATAAGCTCAAAAAATTATTTCCGGCTAGATGGCCCAAATACCCCTATGTGCGTCGGATTAATATGTAACCTGCTATGCTAACTCCCTTTCAGCAAATCTTACATCAGATACCAAAAACTTCTTGTATTTCATATTTATAGCTTAAGAGGAAATCCATGGTATTTTTCATGTATGGCTAATAATGGATTAGCAGTTTTTCTTATCAAACCTATTTACACACTTCAAGACCTAAATTGAAGAAAAACTACATGTTGGTTGAAGAGGGGTATATTTCTCTACCACACAACATCAAAATCTTAATTTACTTAAAAAGTGTATTTAGCAGGTTTGCATATAATAAAAAATATTACGCCGCACACCTTTAAATTTTTGCAAGGAAATGTTGTAAAATTTTAGTTTTAATCTCTTTATAGTCTATATTATATCATCGACATCTACAGTCGAATGTTAGGGTGTCGCACATCGATGTTATCACCTTAAATGTTTCCATGCCTCCTATTCTAATATTTACCAACTAAATCTCAGTTAAATTAAATCGCGCGAAAAATCGTTAAGCAATTGTATAAAAAGTACTGTGCTTACTACGATTAAAAAAGCGATAAATTCAAAAGACGTTGAACTTTTCTTCGGGTCGGTTAATGTCTGAGACAAATAGGACACTCCCTAATTTTTATGTATGACTTTTACACAATAAAAGTTTTTAAAGTTTCAAATGTCACATACATTTTGCGGCTGTGAATCCATTGGTCAAACGTTTTACTACAATATATGTAAATGGTGTTTCAGTGAAAATTAAATTTAGTATCATTTTGTTTTATGCAATTGCGTAGCTGTCGCATATGTTTATTCCGATTATTAAATATGAAGCGTTTTACGAAAGAACAACGCGTTTTAATTGTAAAAACTACAGAAAACTACAGAAATCTAAAAAAAAAATTATGCTGAGACCGCTTCTCAAATTTGAAGGAATTTTCACAATCATTCACCATACGAAAAGTAGTAAAACATTTTTAAGAAACTTGTTCGATTATGGACAGTAAGACTTCTGGAGAGTCGATCTCTTGAGCTTACTCAGAAGCTTAGAAACAAGCAGACTATGGAAAGCGGTGGCAATTCGTTCAGGGGGTAAAGAAGGATAGAGTGACAAAGTCATAATTCCGAAAAATTTCAACTTCTCCAATGAAGCGAATTTTCGTCTGAATGACTTCTTGAATACGCAAAATTGTAAAATTTTTGTCTAAAAACTCACCCATCAATCCATGAAAAACAAATGCATCCACAGCAAGCAAATAACTCGTGGGAATTTTGGTCAGGCGGCGTTAATGGGCCTTAATTTTTTTGAAGATGAGGCCGAAATTGAATTGACTGTAAACGCTATTTTTTACAGGAATATAATAAAGAAGTTCTTGTGGTCTTAGCAAGATTGCGCCTCCTGCCACAGCGCTCATGAACAAATCCTTTTCTTGCGGAACTGATTTTTTATCTCAAAAAATTCGATACCAACAAGATCATGCAATTGAACGCCGTGCGATTTTATTCATTGTGATACCTTTGGCTTCTGCAAATAAACCAGGAACAATTCCTTACCTTAAACCCAAGATCCAATGCTACATCGGTGAAATATAACGATATTTCTGTAAAAAAGTGAAAAATTTCATGAAAATAGTAATGGCCAGTCATCAGATTATGTCCCTTTTAGAATCCAATAAAAAATCACAACTACCCCAAAAAGTACCTGTGTTTATTTAAAAACTAGCCACGCCCAGTGCGCGTTGCTACACCCATTAATGAAAAAAAATACATTCTGAATTTAAATTGAATATCAAGTGCAAGAAGCTAAATATTATATCTTTTTTTATATGGGGTGGCACTGCCCACTTTTCTAATCACTAAATTATATAGTCATCACAGCTCAATATGTGTGTGCAAAGTTTTAGAAAAATCTGTGAAGTTCAAGTAGCTGAAAATGATAACTTTTTTTTATGGGCGTGGCACTGCCCACTTTTTTAATAACAAAATTGTAAAGTTATGACAGCTCAATACGTGTGCAAAGTTTAAGAAAAATCGGTGATGTTCAAGTAGCTGAAATTACAACTTTTTTTATGGGCGTGGCCCTGCCCACTTTTCTAATCACGAAATTATATAGTCATGATAGCTCAATGCAAGTACCTCAAACACACACACACAGAGTTTCAGATAGATGAAGAATTGAATTTTAGTTGAGACACCCTTTATATAAATTTTAGTGTAAATTAAATTGGGTGAAAAATTCTAGCCATTCGCTTGTGGTTCTAACATGAATAAAACCTTTTTTTTATTTAATTTTCTATTTTGAAAAATGTTTTTCAAATTTGCTGCTATTTTTATTGAATGTGTAACTTTGGGATACATATTTTGAAAACGATGTATGTTTTATGTATATTTATACATTGTATTTTATTGTATCTTTGAACAATATTTTAATCAAATTCTAAAAGATCAAAGCTAACAAATTATTTAACAATCACTTCTATTCAATAACAAAATTGTTTATACCGCAAATAATCTTGCTGCAAATTCTCCCGACCATATCCATCAGATAAACCATAACAACGTCAAAACCAAAAAAAAAGTGTCCCAAACAACAACTTCAAATAGTGCAATGCACTTAATAGAACTTATTGTTAAAAGAAACAAAATATAATATATAAAAAATCTACAATAGATAAGTGCTTGGATACTACCCAGCCTGCACAAAAGTACGACAATGTCTGAATCAGACAAGTCGTACAAATATCTGACTTTTTTACGGACATTTCGTACAAATTTCTGTAAGACATGTCTGGGAAATTTTATGTACGACACGTCTGATAGATTTCTGACTGATTTCGGACCGATATGTCGAAGGGATTTTATTCTTTTTTGTTTACCGACATGTCTGATAGATATCTGACTGATTTCGTACAGAAATGTCTAAGTTGTTTTCATTCCTTTTGTTAAGGATTTTTTGTTTTTTTCTTTACTTTCCTTTCTTTTCTTTCTTTGCATTTACCAATTTTGTAATCTTGATGCAACAAAATAGGTGATAATAAAAAATTTAATTTATTGGTGTGTTAAAAAAGTTTAAAAGAATTATAAAAAGTGATTGTTTTGTGATTAATAAACAATATATGTATATAAAAAGAGTGTCACGTCAGGCTTTTCGACAAAATGTTGAAAAAGATGCGTATTTGGATTTTCAAGTTAGCTTAAAATATTTTAAAGAATTTTTTTTAACTATTATATGTTGCATATAAACAATGTATATGAATATATGTAATTAAGTAATAAATTAAATGAATAAAAAAATATAACATAAAACTGAGTTTTATTTTATTAAATATTTCAGACAAACATCCGACAAACTTTCAGAAATCTATCAGAAATCCATACGAATGTCGTATAATAAATCCGAATTTCCCTGCTTTTTCTTTCAGATTTCTGTTAGATTTCTGTCAGACACGTCGATAAAAAACTCAGAATTTCCCACGACATGTCTGTCAGAATTCGTGTCAACCACTTCATATGTTTGGCGGTCAGAAGTCTGACAGAATTCGTATAGAATTCTTACTTGTTTGTCGACATTTCTTACAGACATCTGACAGATGTCGGACAATTTTGCAGGCTGGGTAGTCATTACTGCATGTTCAAGCATCGGTTTTGTAATTTCATTTTCATTACGGGGGAAAAAAAAAGAAACTAATATAATTTGGCAGCAAGATTTCGCACAATACCACATTACATACACTTAAACTTAAGGAAAGAAAAATAGATTTTACACATATAGAGAATTAGTGTATGAGTGGATGTACTTCATGGCTGCAATAAAGTAATCATTGAAATGAACATGAAAATAGAGCTGATGATAAGATTTTCGATTAAAATTGTTAAACACAAGGACACCACAACTATCCATGAAAAATCTCTTGAATCCCATTTAACAAGCCATAGTAGTTTATTTTCTCTTCTCTCCTAGTGCCAGCTGCTACAGCCGTTGACGTCTGTAGTCGGAGACGCCTTTAAGTCAGTTAGCTTATTCGTGCATTGTGTTAGTGTGTTTAACTTAAACATCATTGATGTGTTTTTGATAGATTTCCTTGTAGTTTTTCTATAAAGATAAGTTCTTTTTGTTTTGTTTTGAATTTGAGTTGTTTGCTTCATTTATGAAGATTTTAGTTGCTGATAAACTGTAAATTTGTGGTGCTGTTTTAACTACTTTACTCACTGTTTTTTCTTCTTCATCCTTCACTTGCTTTCTTTCTGGATCATTTTCTTATCACTTGTTTTATGAGTAAAAGATTGTAATAACGTGCTGTTTTTAAAATATATTTTTTTTAATTTGCAATGCAGTGCTTTTAATTCCATTGGCCATTGGTGTAGTGAACATTAACAGCATCTTGTTGTACAAGTACAACGATGGCAAGTAATTGAATTTTAATATTTTCTTTATCACCAAGATTTTATTTTTTAATTTTTTCTTTTAAGAGAAATAATAATTTTATATTTAGTATTAAAAACAATATGTGAGATATGATGCAAGTTGTGGATATTTTAGGTGATATTGCAACTGAAATCAAGATTAACCATTTTTGGTAATCTGGTCATATTTTATTAGCTTTAAAGTTTTAAGGTGTTGAACTTAATTATTTATTTAAAATAAATTTTACTAAGTCCTAATTCTTTAAAATTTTTTTTGTGCAAAGACTCTGACCGGTACATCCATTTGTAGTAAGTGTAAACTTTTGTCAATACACACGATATTCTGAGCTGAGTTTTAGATTTAGAATAATCGAGAAAACTTCTTCAGGGGAAGCACTAAAGACCACGTTAAAATTATTGTTGTAGGATAGCTGCTCAAAAAGATTAAGTTACCAAAAACCTATCATTATTTAGTATTATACATTCATATCCGTTCACATTGGTAAAAAATTCAATATTTAAAATTTTTGTTTTTATATACAAGTTTTAATAAGTAAGAGCGTTATATGCCGAATCTTTTATACCCATCACACATATTGTAACATCATGTAATGATCATAACTGACAATTACGTTGCAAGAAGTGCCATAGGAGCTGCAAAATCTGACTTTCATGTTATTTCGTTCATACCTTAGCTCATGATATTGATTTTCAATAGACAAGTTTTCTGATAAATGGATACCATATAAAAGTCAATATACATTAAAAAATACAGACAAATTAATTTCTCTATCTAAAATGAATATTGTAAAAATTACAAACGGATAGACAAACTTATACATAAATACCTTTTTGCATTTGTTAGATTATTTCAGATAAAAATATATTTTATACGATTTTCATGTTATTTTTTTCAATACACTGTAAAAAAATTTTAAAAATATTTCTTTTAATTTAATAACTAATAAATAATGATAAATTAATTAATATTTTTAAAATTTAATGCAACATCTTCTGTGTTCAGAGCATTTGTTAAGTTACTTTTGCATTTTTTTTCTTTGAAGTTATTTTTAGGTTTGCAGAGAACTTTTACTGTCAAAAGCCTATAATGAGGTGGAAATATGAAGTTTAACAGGCTCTTGAGAATTTTTAGATCATATTATTTTTTATATTATACTAGCCAAACCCGGCGCGCGTTGCTACGCCCCTTAATGAATCGAAATGCATTCTGAATTTTAATTGAAATCAAGTGCAAAAACCTAAATATTATAATTTTTTTTATGGGCGTGGCATTGCCCACTTTTCTAATCACGAAATTGTAAAGTCATAACAGCTCAATATGTGTGCAAAGTTTCAGAAGAATCGGACCAGTGCAAGTACCTCAAAATTATAATTGTTTTTATGGGCGTGGCCCTGCCCACTTTTCTAGTCACGAAATTGTAAAGTTATAACAGCTCAATATGTGTGCAAAGTTTCAGAATAATCGGTCCAGTGCAAGTACCTAAAAATGATACCTATTTTTGATGGGCGTGGCACTGCCCACTTTTCTAATCACGAAATTATTTAGTAATGACAGCTTAGTATGTGTGCAAAGTTTCAAAAAAATCGGTTCAGTGCAAGTACCTCAAAATTAAAACTTTTTTAGGGGCGTGGCCCCGCCCACTTTTCTTATCACAAAATTATTTAGTCATGACAGCTCGATATGTGTGCAAAGTTTCAGAGAAATCGGTCAAGTGCAAGTAGCTATAACTGATAACTAATTTTTATGGGCGTGGCCCCGCCCACTTTTTTCTACCCATAAACACTCCCTGGTATGTGTACAACAACTTGCCAAAGTTTGAGTCCGATCGGTTTTACAGTTTATATACCCTTTTTCACTGTGTGAAGGGTATAAATAAATGAATGTTTCCGATCTTGTTGATTTATATAAAGAATTGTTTTTTGTATTGAGCTTGAGATCACTTTCTTTTATAAAAAATAGTTTTAATTTTATTTTCCGATATTTCGCTACCACATTGTGTAGCTTCTTCAGGGAAAGTTTTAACAATTTTCAACAATTAAAAATTAAAATATTAAAATTGTTCAAAAACAAATTTTTTAAAAAAGGGCGGGAAAATTTTTTTTTTACATTTAAAATAACAAACGAAAATTTAAATACATACATACATATGTATATCGAAAAATATTTTTGTTAACTATTTTACAATTTTTTTAAAAAAGGCGGGAAAACTATTTTTGTAAACATTAAAAATATTATACAAAACAAAAAATTCAAATACATATAAAATATTACAAATTACAAAAACTGTTTAAATATTATACAAAACATAAAATACAGATACATATAAAATATTTATTACAATAAAACTAACTGAATAAAAAACTAACATAATTCTAGACCTTATTAACTATAGCCTCTAGTTCTGTGCAACATTACCTGTATCTGTTTTATAATTAATCCTTTGTGTATATGGTACTTTTATAATTTGTAACATTCCCAATAAATATCTACGTCTGTAATTATTCTCTATATTTAAAATTGTTAGATTTTTAAAATCGGGATAATGATGAGAATTAGTGCAGTGTCATGATAATGCAGTTGTTGTGTTCCTGTTTTTTTGGTCTGACTTATGTCCAGCTAACCTAGTTTTTAGTTTATTTCTTGTTGTACCTACATATACCTTATCACAATTTTCATTATTATTACGACTACATGGTATTTTATAAACTAAATTAGACCTTTAGGTTAGGTAAGGTAGAACAGGCAGCTGTTGTACAGCTCACTTGGGTCCATTATATTGATCCCTTTGTGATACCTGAATAGAAAAGTAAGAATAGAATAGAAAAGAAGCAGACAAGTCCAGAGTCTCCGGCGGGAATCGAACCCACAACCCCTAAGCTAGCAGAACAGCACACTGCTGACTAGTCCATCGGGGCAAAAGACCTTTATAATTTATCTAATTTATCTTTCGTTTTACTAAATAAACTACCTAATGTGGTATACATTTTGTGGGCCATTATATATGTCTTATTGTCATAAATTTTAGATTTATCCAATCTTTCAGATAAAAGAGGAACATAAGTTATTGATTTATGAATTTTAGGCTCGATAACAGTTCTTGCGTTCAAATTGTTTTGTTTCCTATATTGACCTTTTAATCTACAAATCAACTGGATCGGATAACTATTATTAATTAAAATATCTTTTATAAGCTCTATATTCTTCCTATGAAAAGCTTTATCGCTTATTTTCAAACCCCTCTCAATTAGATTTCTTGCCGTATTAATAATCATTCTCTTTGGGTGCTTAGAATAATAATTAATGATTCTTCCAGAAGACGTCGGCTTCTGGTACCAATCCATTAACAAATTTTCACCCTCTCTAATAACTAATGTATCTAAATAAGGAACTTTTGAGTTACATTCCTTTTCAATAGTAAATTTTATATTGTCATGAAATGAATTGAAAGTTGTTAACAATTCATCAATAAATTGATTAGGAACAATACAAATATAATCATTAACGTATTTCGTAATTATAGTTGGTTCTACATTTAATTTTTCAATACAACAATCTAATAATTTCTCCATAAAAATATCAGCTATAATAGGAGATGCTGGAGATCCCATAGGAAGACCCTTTTGTTGTATATATATTTTATTATTATATCTGAAATATCTATTAGCTACTATACAAAATTTTATAATACGTAGAAAAAGATTTTTATCCATTTTCGTGTATTTTTCTATCATTTCCCATTTTTCCTCAATAATATCCAAAGCTATGTCTATTGGTTTACTTGGAAATAAAGATACAACATCAAGTGAAACTTTTCACCATCTTGTATCTTTAAGTTCTGTATCTTATCTCTAAATTGTAAAGAATTCTTTACATTGTGTTTAGAGTTTTCAGTTAACTTCCTTAGAATATTTGTAATATATCTACAAAGTTCATATGATGGAGAGTTAATAAAAAAACATACTGGTCTCAAAGGAAATTGTTCCTTGTGGATTTTCGGCACACCATATAATCTAGGTGCGGTAGTTTTCAATTTGTTCTTTTCTAAAGATGTAATAATTTTAAATTTAAAAAGATCCTCAACTAAACTATTATTCATAGTTTGTAATTTCGTTGTTGGATCCTTGTCCAATAACCGGTATGTGGTAATATCCCCCACAATGTTATTCATGCTCAAGTCATAATCACTCTAAATAGCATCTAAAATAAGTAAGTCCCTATTACTCTTTAAAAATTTTCTAGTTGTATTAACCTTATCTAATAAAAATTTGTCTTTGTTTGTCAATTTTTCCTTATTCAAATGGCTATCAATAATCCCTGTAAATTTATATCTCACAGTTTCTTGTTATTCCTTTTCTGTCAGAGTCTGTATGAAATCTTCACCTTCTGCAATTACATTCACAATTGGAAAATTATCACTTTTCACTGGTAGTGCATGTTTCTTTCCTAAAGAAAGAACCCACTCAACATCACACGGAATGTCAAAGTCGGAGTTGTTCACAAACCATTTTCTATTTAGTCTAATACCTAGTTGTTAATCTATCTTGGTGTTCAATAAAATTGTTGAAAGCATCCCTTGTTAAAAAGTATCTTAAAATATTAGTAATAAAATCCAATTCTCGAGAAGCTTGCTTTAATATTTCATGCTTCTGTTTTACTGCCAAATTAAGAATTTTGTTTTGTAGAAATTGTATTTGTCTTGAAATTGATCCCTGAATTTTCGGTATTGCAAAACAGCGACAAATACACATGTTTAGCGGCTATGTTTATATTCAAATACAGTGCGTAAAAAAAGGCAAATTTAAAACTGCAAAATATATTGAAAAGTAAGTAAAAAATAATAAATTACTGCATTTTAATTAATTTTTTACACCCCCAAAACAATTTCTTGTATTTAATTTAAATGGAAGTCTTTACGTTAATTTTTTATTTTAACTTAAAAAATAGCAAATTCAGTATTAACTGCTTTATTTTATATTTTAAAAAACCAAAACCATTTTTTGCGACTAAATTTTGATAAAAATCTTGGATCTTACTTTTTCATAGCACTGTACTTTAAAATTCTCTCAGCAATACGGCTGCAAAATATTTTTGCCATCTATGGTATAAACATAATTGCATCTGTTTAAATTTGAATTAAGCTTTCTGTAGGTGATAAAGGCGAAGAAAAACAATCTAATGAAATGTTTTTAATAAACATTGCTAGTGTGCTTACTAATCGCAGAAGCGTCCAACTTGGGGTCTCAAAATCTAATAAGTGGCAGCAAAGCGTGTTAAGAGAATTTTACGATAACCGGTTTAATCAGATGGTGTATTTAATACAAGTCCAAAAACGGCATATATATTTTTAAACACCTGGATTTTTAATTTTTACTTATTTACAAGTTATGAAAATGTAATAAAATGTGTTGTTTTAAAACTGTGAAAACTGTTAAGGCATATTAACAAACTTAATGCATACATATATCATAAATATATCAATGACAATGGCGTGTGAATATAACGGCCGGCTTGAATAAAGCGCTTCAGCCGTTCGGAGCAGATTTCTATTTAAAAGTTATGACAAAACAAAAAAAAATAAACATAAAACAAAAAGTCTTAAAATTTTATGACTTTTTCTTTGAAGTACAACAACAATTTTTTTAACTAGTATAAAATACTAACACATTATGACAATATGACTTGATAGCATACCGTTTGAATCACCCAATTATATAAAAAAAAAATTTATATATGTTAAATTACTTGATTGTTAAATAAAATGTAACTCAAATTTCTTTTAATTAATTGTTAAGACACGTTTTGACAAAACACCAAACTGTTAACAGCATTTTCGACATTCAAATATCCTTCTGTTTGCGGCTTGCGAATTGCGTAATGCATTTTAAACTGCATAAATCTATTCTTCGTTCTACTACTGTTTTATAAAAATAGAGTTTATGTAACTTTTTAAAATGTTACCTCTAAAATTCTAGGATTTCTGTCTGATTTTGTTTAAAATGTATATAGATACTTTTTATTACATGATTGTTTCTACTCTAATTGCTTTCTGCTTTATAACTATTTATTCTTATCAGTCCTTTTTTGAATAGGTATTTCAAAAAAGAAGTTTTCAACAAATCAGATCGACAAAAGTGACACTGAAATTACTGGTTCCATTACAACTTCTTCCTGTTTAAAAACATTGATAGGCAATGAAAAAGATCGAAGATTGTAAGTCTAAGATTTTTAATAAAAACATGTCGTATCATGAGAGGAAAGTAATTATATGAAGAAAATTAGTTACAATAAAGTTCTTAGAGTCTCTCAAGGACTAGGGCGTCATCTCAATAGAAAAAAATACCTGTTAATTTTTGCTGATATACCTTGTTGAATCCATGCAAAATTTTTGCAAAGAACAACAGTCGGATGGACAACAGATTGACAGTTTTGTAATGTTAGACACTTTTTGGTGTACTTATAAAGTTCATGTTTAATACTAATAATATCGCCACAACGCAAGCACAGACC
This sequence comes from Phyto melanocephala, assembly GCA_941918925.1. Lineage (NCBI taxonomy): Eukaryota > Metazoa > Arthropoda > Insecta > Diptera > Rhinophoridae > Phyto > Phyto melanocephala. The sequence continues at coordinate 51,773,385 of OW799234.1, forward strand.
CAGAGGAAGGATATAAGAGGTTAAGCACAAATCAAATTAAATATATTTGTAAACAATATATTTATATATTAATAAATATCATCACCCGTTATGCCCGTGTGAGCATAATTAAAGCCTGTCTAGTAGAATACAGTTTATAAAGAATATATTATAAATAAGTTTATTAACCCAAAAAATTCATTAATTTTGTCAATAATTTTTAATTAATTTTATAATCGTAAATTATAACCAAAGTTATGTTTATCCTATTCTTCACTCTATTTAGCGCAGTTACAGTCAATATATGAGAGGATTTTGTGCAACATCGTTTATTAAAAAAGAAGAAGAAAAAATCTCAACAACTAGCTAACATTAAATTGCAACCTAAGCAGCAACACTTAAACAATTGACAATGAAAATGATTCTTACAATTGCTGCCACTACAAGTGTATTAAACGCTATAGCTTTAGCTGCTACTACATGGTTCTGCTAAAAAATATAACGATATTGTTGTTATTCCTGTTGCTGCTACTCTTAGCTGCTGCAAAAATTGTTGTATTATTATTGTTGCCGATGATGTTGATGATGAGATGTAACTTTTTGTCTTGCATGCAACGAGTATATATTTGTTATTGCAATTTATGCAACAACAATGAGTGTATAACACAAATTGTACATGAATACAAATGTTGTACGGTATTTGCACTGTCAATCAATTGCTAGTTTAGTTTTAAGTGCAACTACTACTACTACATATAAACATACAGTTAGTTATTACATGCATATGACCACAACAACAACAACAACTCATGAACAATAATGGTCCATTTATTTAAATTTAATGCTCTTCAGCATCATCGTCATTGTCATGACTCAATTATCGAGTCAATAGTTAGATAAACTGGTCAAGTGATTTGTATTTTTACAATTGCAAAAAATTCAACAAGAAAAGCATTTACTATTTACTTGCTGATTGCAAACATTATTATGCATAATTTTGCTTAAGAAAGAAGATTTAATTGAAACTATAATTGAATAAACTAAACCAATTATGCTGGCAGTTGTTCTGCATATAATTCAAGTGTGTTCGTTTGTCTTTTTTGAGATGTTGTTTAAAAAAGAAATAGAAACTGCCTGGTTGAAAAATCAAAACTGCAAAATTTTATTTGAATAACTATTGTTATGTACATATACGTTTTAATAATCTAGAGAAACAATTTTAACTATTAGTGTTGAGTTTTCAACAAATAAATAATAATTTAAATTCGAATTTCGGAGGTATGTTTAGTGTCCAGTTGCACTGTGTGACGAACTGAATATAAATAATAAATAAATACAAATTTTTGTAAATAGAAATCAAAAGTTATCATTTTTTAGAACTTTTCTATAAAAAGTTGTATTTAAATAAACAATTTTTGAGTTTTCTCTGAAAATATATTAAATAAATGCCCAATTCTTTTTCAATATCAATATTCTAAAACCTATTCAAAATTTCATAAAAAAATGTTTTTCATAATAAGAGTACATATCTAAAATTTTCTAGAAAACGAATATAAATTAAAAAAAAAATATTACCAAAAAGTTTTAAAAAAAAAATAAAAAATTTTATCATAAACTTTCTTATAGAAATAAAACTTATCAAACATTTTCTCTACAAAAAAAAAATTATTGCTACTACTTTCTTCTTTAAAAAAAAAATAATAAAAACTATAAAATATGAATTTATTAAAAAATATCTTTAGAAAAAAAAATGTATCAAAAACATTCTATAAATAGAAAATATATCAAACATTTTTTATAGAAAGAAAATTTATCAAAATTTTTGTTTGTAGAAAAAAAATGTATCGAATTGTTTTTCATATAGCTTAAAAAAATAAAATCTAGTCTATAAAAAATATATAATCGACAAATTTTATTAAAAATTGAGAAAAAAAATTATTAAAAGTATTCTATAAAAAGATATTTATCGACCATTTTGTATACAAAGAAAGTTTATAAAATATTTTCAATAAAAAAATTTAATAAAAATTTTGTATTTAGAAGAATTTATAAAAATTTTTCTAATAAAAAAAATGTTTCAAAAATTTTCTTTAGAAAGAAAAATTATAAAAAAAATTCACAAATTTGCTTATCGAAATTGGTTATCAAACATTTTCTATAGAAAGAAACTTTATCAGAATTTTTTACTACGAAAAATTAATCAAATATTATTTATGAAAAAAATTTATCAAAAATTTTCTATAGAAAAAATATGTATCAAAAATTTTCCACAGAAAGAAAACTTGACAACTTGTCAAACTTGTCTTAGAAAGAAATTTTTATCAAATTTAGTTTTATAGAAAAAAATTAATCGAAAATATTCTGTAGAAAAACTTTCTATAAATAGGAATTTATCAAGCATTCTGTACACAAAGAAAATTTATCAAAAATTTTGTTTAAAAGCAAAATTAAACAAATATTTAATAATAAAACAAGTAAGAGCACTATATTCGGCTGTGCCGAATCTTTTATACCCACCACCAATTTTGTGTACATTTAAAGCACAATATTTATTATTTTGTTAATCATTATGGAATAATCTCTTTATGATAAAACATGTATCACTTTCTTTGTAGAGGGTGGTTCAATTTTAAGGGCCCATGTTGAAGGTGAACTACACCTAGTCTTTAAATTTGTTTTCTGCATTTCATTTGACATTTCTCAATCTCAAACTTACTCAATTTGATCCGTGGAAAGATACGCAAATGAGCAACGCTTTAAAGTTATTCAGGTTTTTTATAAAAATGGGCGTTCAAATCAAAATGCATTTTGTGCACTTCGTAATTCTTTTGATCAACATAATCGTTCAAATTCGTCCACAATCGGGAGAATTGTAAAAAAATATTTAAATTTCTGCAAAACATGTCTGTATAAAATGTTAGAGAATCTGTGAATGCCTTCTGAGTTCGTTGAATGGGAACCACTGCTGGTTTATGCGATAGTGTGGCAATAGAGCAGTCAACCTCGCATCATCATCAAGCCCAATAATTGAGCATCAAGATTGTCATTGAAAATTTGGACCATCAGATAGAGAAGTGGCGCCAAGGATGGGGGGCCATTTGGCCGATATTTTGTTAAATACATATTTAATTGAACCATACAAATATTATCATTATAAAAAGAAATGGTAATAATTTCTTAAATAATTTGTGTTTTATTTAAAATCAACATAAAATTTAACCACCCTTTATAACTTCGATATGCTACTAAAATGCTTTTGTAAATGTAGTCTTTCAATGAAAGTGGGCGTTAAAGTAGGCGTGTCAATAAAAATTCTGCTAATAAATACAACTTAGATATCTCAATATAGTGCTTCATTTTTCCAAAATCTTTGTCAATGGAGAAATTACATGAATTTAAGACAAACCGTTATATGGGAGGTAGGCGTTAAAGTGGGCATGTCACCTAAACTTTGACACAACAATAACATTGATTAGGAGGATATACGTAGCAAATTTGATCATCATACCTCTAATTTTGGGGGTTTTGTGAGCTTTTAAATTTCATTAAGGGTAGATAACGTGAAAAGTGGGCGTTATAGTAGGCGTGTCAAAGTTGTTTTTGCTAATGAGTACAACTTAGGTGTTTCAATATAGCCCTTTATTATTAAAAAACCTTACTAGTAGAGAAATTATATGAATTTTAGGTAAAACGTTATATGGGAGGTGGGCGTAAAAGTGGTCGTGGCACCTTAATTTTCTGGATATACGTGGGCGTTTTAGTAGGCGTGTCAAAGTTGTTTTTGCGAATGAGTACAACTTAGGTGTTTCAATATAGCCCTTTATTATTCCAAAATCTTTACTAGTAGAGAAATTATATGAATTTTAGGTAAAACGTTATATGGGAGGTGGGCGTAAAAGTGGTCGTGGCACCTTAATTTTCTGGATATACGTAGCAAATTTGATCATCATACCTCTAATTTTGGCGGTTTTATGAGCTTTTAAATTTCATTAACGTTGGATAACGTGAAAAGTGGGCGTTGTAGTAGGCGTGTCAAGGTTATTTTTGTGAATAAGTACAACTTAGGTATTTCAATATAGCACTTTATTATTCCAAAATCTTTATTACTAGAGAAATTATATGAATTTGAGGTAAAATGGTATATGGGAGGTGGGCGTAAAAGTGGGCGTGGCACCTCAATTTTCTAGGAGAATATACGTAGCAAATTTGATCATCATACCTATAATTTTTGCGGTTTTATGAGCTTTTAAATTTCATTCACGGTAGATAACGTGAAAAGTGGGCGTTATAGTAGGCGTGTCAAAGTTGTTTTTGCGAATGAGTACAACTTAGGTATTTCAATATAGCCCTTCATTACTCCAAAATCTTTATTAATAGAAAAGTTATATGAATTTAAGGTAAAACGTTATATGGGAGGTGGGCGTAAAAGTGGGCGTGGCACCTTCATTTTCTAGCATAGTAATGAAGCTGCCTAGGGGAATATACGTAGCAAATTTGACCATCATACCTCTAATTTTTGCAGTTTTATGAGCTTTTAAATTTCATTAACGGTAGATAACGTGAAAAGTGGGCGTTGTAGTAGGCGTATCAAACTTATTTTTGCGAATGAGTACAACTTAGGTGTTTCAACATAGCCCTTTATTATTCCAAAATCTTTATTAATAGAGAAATTATATGAATTTTAGTTAAAACGTTATATGGGAGGTGGGCGTAAAAGTGTGCGTGGCACATTGATTTTCCGTTACAAAAAAGCGTCTCACCAAAAAGCGAAATGTGCAAAATTTCAGAGTCGTACACCCAATTTTGTTGCTTTTATGACGTTTTTGTTTTTAAATATACCGAAAAATACACTGTGCGGTATAAATTTTCGTACATTTTGATCGATAACTCCTCTCCTAATGCATAGATTTAGATAATTTTCGGGGAACAATATTTTTTTTACCCAGGAAATATATATTCGAAGTTTCATGAGTCTACGTTAATGCGTTTGGACTCAATTCCATTTTATTCGATGTTTGAAGGACACGGGTTTTTCGACCTACTCTTGCTTTTCGAGCTATAACTCTCTTCCTAATATTCCGATTCAGCCCATTTGAATACCAAACAAACCTTGTCTATAAGAAAGATTCTGGCAAAATTTGAACCCCCTAGCTTTTTCGGTGCGACCTCTATCGTGCTTTCAACAGACGGACGGACATAGCTAGATCGTCATCAAATCGAACCCTGATTCAGAATATATATACTTTATGGGGTCTAAAATGGATATTTCGATGTGTTACAAACGGAATGACAAAATGAATATACCCCCACCATTTTTTTGGTGGCGGGTATAAAAATTATCAACCATTTTCTATAGAATGTATGTATGAGAGATTTGCTTTTTAAACAAAATTTTGTCTATATATCTATAAAAAAATTTTTACAAAATGGCATTCAATAAAAATTTTTCTACAAAAATTATTTAAAGAAAATTCAGAACTTTCTTTTTGAGAGAAAATTTTGTTTATTAAATTTTATGTTTTAAATATTATTTTTTTTTTTATTTTTTATGAAAAGAAATTTATCTTATAGAAAAAATATCTTTTACATTTATGAAAAATATTTTTAAAGAAATACATTGTTAACAATTATAAAAAATTTCTACAAATTAAATTTGTTTAAATTTTTAACTTATTTGCTGCAGAAAAGCAAATTTATTAAAAATTGTCTATTAAAAAAACTATATATTAAAAATTTTCTATAAAAATTAAAATTTTCAATAATTTTCCATAAAATAAACTTTATTAAAATTTTTTTATAGAAACAAACAAAAATTTTCTTTTGAAAAAAGTCTAAATATAGAAAATGCTTGAAAAAATAATAGTTAATAATAATTTTTAAGACTTTTCGTTTAAAAGAAAATTCTTCAAAACAAAATTTAAACAAATTTATTTATAAAATTTATGTCTTTTATTTATTTGCTACTTTTAGGAACTTTTTTTAGAAAATAACTATAAACGTTATATATAAATTTCTAAAAAATTATTTTTTTTAATTGTACAACTTTACCATCAATTGGCTATTCTGCCCATAGTGAACTTATTTCAATTTCCAACAAACAATTCTTACAAAAACGACTATATTTTGTGCGGTTTGTAAGATTTGCTGGTGTAAAGAAAATGTGGCGCCAATATTGCCAACAATATTTAACAGCTTTTGTTAAACCGGCGGGTGCTAGTAGTTAAAACAATCCAACGCAGTGATACACTTTTGTCCATTGTTGTTTGGAAACATAAACAATGATATGCAGTGATAGTTCAAAAAGCATACATCATAATTAACCCCTAACAATGGCGATTGGTCAATATAAAATTATAAAATCATTACACAGCAGCATACTTAAATAATATTTTTATTATTAAAAACTATTTTTATAAAATTGCTTACTCTCAATTATTAAAACTTTCTTTAACTTCTAACCATATTATGTCGTTTTATAAAAATTTTATAATTTTAAAAATTATACTTCAATTGCTGCTCTAATGTGACCCCGTTGACACAAGAAGGTTAAATATAAAGTCAATATTTTGAATTTTATTAGCGCATAAATGTAAGAGGTTTTGGAATAAAAATATTTTCATAAATTTTGATATCTTTCTTAAGCAATCTCACGTTTTATGCATTTTGTGCTACAAAGCGCCTTTGTTTTTGCCTTATTCCTTTTTAAGCTTTGCTTCTCTCTCGTTCTCTGTCTTAATATTCACCAGCCATATGTTGAGGTATTGCATATAAATTCATATGATGTAATGCGGAACATTTGCATTTTATTGCATAACTACTGATAACGGAGCATTAACTATGACCCACAGCATTTAAAAATTAATTTTTTTTTTTGTAACTTTATATTATCACTATTATTTATTTGAAGATATTTGTTATAAATTTTTGGCAATTTTTTATTTTTTTTTTTTGGTTTTTAAGAAAGCAGAAGTTCACATATTTTTTAATTGAACAATAAGTAATGGCATTTGACTGCAATTTGGTTGTTGGTGATATTTTAAGCTAAAAAATATTTTATTCTAAATATCTCGTATTTTTTTATTTTGACTTGAATTTCTTTCCTAAATTGTGTCTTCGTATATATTATATAAACAAAAAAGAGAATATTAAAAGTACAAAAAAAAATTGTTATTTTTAAAATGTTAATAATTTGTTATTTCATGTCGGGAAAAAATCTTTAATTTTGAAATAAATCCAATAAAATATACATAAATAATGAATTTAAAAATAGAAAAATAAAACAAGAAAATTTTAATAGAACCGTTTTTGAGCTGTTGCACTCTCTCTCTCTCTCTGTTTGTAGTATAAGTGAAACAAAAATCTTAAATAATGCAATCAAAATAAATATTTGTTAAACAACAAGGAAAAAAAATAAGATAAAATAAAAAATTTTCTGACAAAAAGTTTAACAAAAACACTTATATTAGACTAGCCGCCCGGAACGTGCTTCGCTACATATCAAAAAATCATTATAGATTGTTTAAAGGAGAGTATTGTTATCCCTCTCAAAGATAAATGCTGTTCAAAAAAGTACCAAAATTCAGTTTTACCCATTTTATCCCCTTAAAGCTCAAAATTTCCAAAAATGTACCAGACACCTACCCAATTATTTTTAACAGGCTCTTTGGTCCTTTCTGAATTTTTGTGATATCTTTATTAAGCCCGGAGATACTGAGTTAACGATTTTACCCGTTTTTATCCGTAAACCGCTTGACGGATTTTGCGCAAACTTCACATAAACCATCTACTCAATAGTCCGAACAAAGCCTAAACATTTGGTTCGGATAGGTGAGCTCGTTCTTGAGTTATAAAATCACAACGAAAAAATGCATTGATTTTTATATATATAGATAAGAAATTTGTGGTTTCCTGTTGTAGCAAATTAATGAAGCACAACTTTTGGATCAACTTCGATTTGGTTGTGAATATGTAACATGGCTGGCCCGTTTAGCCTGTCCTCGTCTCTCAGCCACGTTTTAATGCGACGAAGAATAGAAAATAATGTTTTGACCTTAGCATTACTTACCCGCATTAAACCAAAAATGGTAAATATTTTTCTTAAATCTGGATAAATATCAGGGGCACACATAATCAAAACATCTATCATATTTTCTGGAAGTTCTTGACAGATCTTCCATTTCTGCTGCCAATGCAAAAGTTTAGATTCAAGTTTAGATTTTAGTACTATTTTATCTGTTTCTTCGTACTTAAACAAATTGTCTACAAGCAGTGGAATTAAATTGGTTAAGTCCAATGAATAATGTTAAATGCCTTTTGGCCGAAGTTTAGGGATATTTAATAGGTTTAGAACGTTATTTGAAAAACGTATTTTTAAATCCTGGAGAACAGAATCAATAAGGAAGATGTATCCCTTTATGCGGTAGTACTCTTTTACATCTTTTATAGGATGATTTCGTTCAAATCTTGGCTTTTACAAACCATTTATGGTAGTGTCCCTTTTTAACCCCTCTTGGATCTGCGCTTTCTAGCCTATAAGGGTTTTCGATTATGGCTGAACAAATAAATAAATATACTGTGAGCGTAAACTGTGTTACAAGAGATCGGCGTGTCTCCTAATTTAAAATATATTGAATATATTCTGCTCTCTTCTTTAAATGTAATTCAAAGAGAAAATAATAATTAAAGAGCAACATACTACGTTTGGACTGTTGAAAGTATTAATATTACGCTTAATTTAAGTATCATGCAATAATCATATAATGACTGTAAATGATCATTGAATAATCCAATATAATCATAATATAAAAATTTATTTCTATTTAATTGTAAAATATTATCACACGATCAGAAAGTAGTCTAAAACCATTACTATATGATCTCTCATAACCATGAAATATTAACAGATTGTGTATAATCATAATATTTTTGCACATTTCTGAAACGAATATTTTTTTGCTTATAAACTTTAAAAAAAGAACAACCGTTTGAAAACAAATTTTATTAAAAGTTATAATAGCTTGTTTTCTTCGAAACTATTTTGTTATTTCACCAAGTTTAATATATTTTTAAATTGAAGTTAAGAATTGTAAATTACAATCTCGAGTTTTTAAGTTTCTCTAATAATTTTTCCGCTGGTGAAATTATTAAATTTTACTGTCGTGTTTAAGCTTAAGAACAATTTGTATATCAACTGCCTTATTTATAAAAACCAACAAACGTTTATTAAGGGTTTATAAGATTCATTTTCAACGGAAATTTAATTCATTAAGGCTAAATGAGCCTTTAAAAATTTTTATAAATAAGACCATTAGATTTTACTTCAGTCGAATAATGAACTGCAATTACTAATGCAAAATTATATTTTTTTTTATATGAAAGCTTGAAAAGTACAAATAAATATAAATTCTTAATTACAATAGTTGATTTTTATTACTGGAAAGAGTTAAGTATGAAAATCGAAGAAAAAAATAAGATAAAAGATTAATTTGCATACTAATAACTGCAACATGATGAAAATGTGAATGTTTGGTTGTGTTAGCGCTAGCAACTTGTTGTTGTTGATGATGGTTGTGTTGATTATGGTGATGAACGTTAGAAATAATGCAAATGTTTGTTGCATTTAGAATTTCTACTATTGTTTCATTGAAATTCTTAAAGAATATTATTCTTATTTTCCATTTGTTACTTTTACTATATTTTATTGTTGTGAAAAATAAATAAAGATAAATTTTTTTCGTATTATTTTTGCCATTTGTGTTATACTGTATTCTTTCTATGATTATGTTTTGCTACGCTTTTTTTTTTTTTTGCTTATGATACAAAAAATTTAAATAGATTGCTAAAACACTGCTAGAAGCTCATTTCTTGTGTTGATTTTTTCACAGGAAGAAAGATGTAGTAGCGACTTTTGTAGCAAAGTGGAATAGAAAAACATCATTTGGTTGCAAATACTAAAGGTTCTTTTGGTTGTTATGTTTTCCTCAACTTGTTAGCATTGAAACAACAAAAAAAAATCTTGTTACTGCTAGTGCAACTGTTGTTTTTGGTTAGCTGTATCATAGTTGGCTGTTGGCATTCCCAATCTTCCTCTCTCTCTTGACTATAAACTACTTTTCCTCATCCGAACTATGATTAAAACGACTAGAGAAGATGTACGAGTTACTATATAATCTAAATAAAAGTACCTGTGTATATGTTTTAGCTTTTTCTTTATTTCTTTTACTTTATTTTTATTATTTTTTATGCTTGTCATTATGTTTTGTTGTTCTTTCAAATAGTAATTTTACTACAGACAGAAAAAATAATGAATTGTTAAATGCAAGTAAAATGTGCAATTTATTCAACAAAATGTACAATTTTTCTCTGAGAAAAGTGAATGGCAAAACAATGGCCTTTGAATATTCAAAAACAAAATGATTGTTATTATTTCCATTTTTTAACTGCAATTAAAAAAAAATAATAATCAACAATCATACTTAAACAACAATTAGTAGAAAAGATAGCTAAAAAATTAAAAACAAAAAGAAATCATAAATAACAATAAAAGTGCTATTTCATTACGTCAGTCGTTAAGTGTGTTAAAAAAAGTCTTAAAGCCAATTATTATTTATGTATTTTAAATAGTTTCTAGCAAAGATTTTTATAATTGAAATCCTGTGCATTCTAAAACATGTCTCAGTAAGAATACACTTTCTTATATTTATATAAGAGATTCTTCATTTTTCAGATACATTTTGCGATTAAGTATAGAATAAAATATCCATCAAATGATCCCACGGATCTGATGATAGTCCATTGAGCTTTTCATAATATTTTCCATGACTTTATTATAGAGATGTGAATATACTCACATTTGATGCGTTAAATTTTGGTTTTGCGCTCAGGAATTGTTTCTGGTTGACTCGCATAAACTCGAGATTTTACAAACCCTAATGAAACAAGTAAGGGCATTATATTCGGCTGTACCGAATCTTTTATACCCACCACCAATTTTGTCTACATTTAAAACACAATATTTATTATTTTGTTAATCATTATGGAATAATCTCTTTATAATAAAATATGTATCACTTTCTTTGTAGAGGGGAGGGTGGTTAAATTTTAAGGGCCCATGTTGTAGGTGAACTACACCTAGTCTTTAAATATGTTTTCTGCACTTCACTTGATATTTCTCAATCTCAAACTTACTCAATTTGATCAGTGGAAAGATACGCAAATGAGCAACGCTTTAAAGTTATTCAGGCTTTTTATAAAAATGGGCGTTCAAATCAAAATGCATTTTGTGCACTTCGTAATTCTTTTGATCAACATAATCGTTCAAATTCGTCCACAATCGGGAGGATTGTAAAAAACATTTAAATTTCTGCAAAACAGGTCTGTATAAAATGTTAGAAAATCTGTGAATGCCTTCTTAGTTCGTCGAATGGGAACCATTGCTGTTTTTCGCGATAGTCTGGCAAAAGAGCAGCCATTGTCACTGAAAATGTGGACCATCAGATAGAGGAGTGGTGCCAAGGTTGGGGACGGGGGAACCATTTGGCCGATATTTTGTTAAATACATAATTGAAGCGTGCAAATATTATCATTATAAAAAAAATGATATTAATTTCCTAAATAATTTGTGTTTTATTTAAAATCAACATCAGCCCTTAAAATTAAACCACCCTTAATAACTTCGATATGATAGTGAGATGTTTTCGTAAATTTTGTCTTTTTGTGAAAGTGGGTGTTAAAGTAGGTGTGTCAATAAAGTTTATGCTAATAAATACAACTAAGATATCTCAATATAGTCCTTTATTTTCCCAAAAACTTTGCCAATAGAGATATTATATGAAGTTAAGATAAACCGTTATATGGGAGGTAGGCGTTAAAGTGGGCGTGTCACCTAAACTTTTTGGCACAACAATAACATTGATTAGAAGGATATATGTAGCAAATTTCATCTTCATACCTCTAATTTTGGCGGTTTTATGAGCTTTTAAATTTTATTAACGGTAGATAACGTGAAAAGTGGGCGTTATAGTAGGCGTGTCAAAGTTGTTTTTGGTAATGAGTACAACTTAGGTGTTTCAATATAGTCCTTTATTATTCCAAAATCTTTATTAATAGAGAAATTATATGAATTTTAGTTAAAACGTTATATGGGAGGTGGGCGTAAAAGTGGGCGTGGCACATAATTTTTTGGCACTGTAATGACATTACCTATGGGGATATACGTAGCAAATTTTTTTATCATACCTTTAATTTTGTCGGTTTTATGAGCTCTTAAATTTCATTAACGGTAGATAACGTGAAAAGTGGGCGTTGTAGTAGGCGTGTCAAAGTTGTTTTTGGTAATGAGTACAACTTAGGTGTTTCAATATAGTCCTTTATTATTCCAAAATCTTTATTAATAGAGAAATTATATGAATTTTAGTTAAAATGTTATATGGGAGGTGGGCGTAAAAGTGGGCGTGGCACATAATTTTTTGGCACTGTAATGACATTACCTAGGGGGATATACGTAGCAAATTTTATTATCATACCTTTAATTTTGTCGGTTTTATGAGCTCTTAAATTTCATTAACGGTAGATAACGTGAAAAGTGGGCGTTGTAGTAGGCGTGTCAAAGTTGTTCTTGCTAATGAGTACAACTTAGGTGTTTCAATATAGTCCTTTATTATTCCAAAATCTTTATTAATAGAGAAATTATATGAATTTTACATTAAACGTTATATGGGAGGTGGGCGTTAAAGTGGGCGTGGCACATTGATTTTCCGTTACAGAAAAGCCTATCGCCAAAAAGCAAAGTGTGCAAAATTTCAGAGTCGTACACTCAATTTTGTTGCTTTTATGACGTTTTTGTTTTTAAATATACCGAAAAATACACTGTGCGTAGGGTTTGGGAACCGGGAACCACTTATTATTCCCGAAAAAATTTTGCTCTTATTCCCGGGAAAACGGGAAATAAAAAATATGTAGTATATTAGGAAATATATTTAATTTTATTTTTAATTTCTTATCTGTTTTGGTAAATTTAAAGAATATTTGAATTAAAAGTAAGGTTTTTAATTTGTTAGCGTTTTTTAATTGTTAAGTATTTACAACTTTTCTCAAATACGGATATGGAAAAGAAAAACAAACATCGTCGGTCAAAAATATTTCACGCCAAAGTTAACGACTTTCTGAAATTATTTTCAATAAGTGCTTTTAAATTTCAAGTGAATTACTTATATACATACATAATTAAATGTTTTCTTGTATATAAATGTTTTTTATAACAACCGTAAATCCAGCAGTAGTTTCCGTGGTTAATTTTTATATATATAATCGTATGTACAAATTGTTTTTAAAAGTGGTCACAGAATTTGTAAGTATAATTTCTTTTATTTATGATTGAATTTTTCTAATAATACTTTTTTTTTAAATTCACTTTGCTTAGAAGCAAAATGTCTGAAATTGGGAACTATTTTTAAAAAGTAGACAACGCAGCACAATGTAATATTTTCCCGAAAAGGTTAATGTTCAAGGGCGGTAGTACTAGTGGTCTCATACGGCACCTTCTTTTGGTTCATAAAATAAAATTTGAAAACGATTCTTCAACACCTGCACCAAGTGAAAAAATAATTCCACCATTAAAAGTTTTTTAGACACCCAAACATTACCAGAAATTGTTTCAAAATTGGCAGCAGTCGATGGAATATCTATTCGAACAATTACACAAAGTCCTTTTATTCGTCAAAATTTTTTCAGTAAAAATATGACATTACCACGGCGTTAAAAATGCGATGGTGAAAACAATATCGAGTCAAATTTGTGACAATTTGTGGTTTGCTCTTGTATTAGACGAGTGGAGTAGTGTTGCCCAAAAAAAGTATCTGTTTACATGGCAATAATTATTTTTATAATTTGGGTTAAGTTTATATTTCCGGAAGATGTAATGCTGACACAATAAGGACTCTAATGGAAAATAAACTACTACTAAAACAATGAATTATTAACCAAATCGTGATGTTAAAGTTAACAAACATTATTTATTTTAAAAGAAATATTATTTTCGGGAATCCCGGGAATTCCCGGGAAGACGATTTTTTAATTCCCGTTTCCCGGGAAAGTAAAAAGACCGGGAAATCCCAAACCCTAACTGTGCGGTATAAATTTTCGTACATTTTGATCGATAACTCCTTTCCTAATGCATAGATTTAGGTAATTTTTAAGGAAAAATATTATTTTTACTCAGGAACACAATTCCATTTTATTCGATGTTCGACGGACACAGTTTTTTCGACCCACTCTTGCTTTTCGAGCTATAACTCTCTTCCTAATATTCCGATTTAGCCCATTTTCAATACCAAACAAAATTTGTCTATACGAAAGATTCTGGCAAAACTTGAGCGCCCTAGCTTTTTCGGTGCGACCTCTATCGTGCTTTCAACAGACGGACGGACATAGCTAGATCGTCATCAAATCAAACCCTGATTCAGAATATATATACTTTATGGGTTCTAAAATGGATATTTCGATGTGTTACAAACGAAATGACAAAATGAATATACCCCCACAATTTTTTTGGTGGCGGGTATAAAAATCGCACAGCGTTAAATTCCATAATCCTGCTGATTAGTTGACAGCAAAATTTATTGAGATTATTTGTTCGTAAAAATTTGACATTGTTGCGGCAGTATATAAAATGTGTAATGCGTCGTATAATACATGTTGCCCTTATCCATGGTGAGCACTTGCCACTAAATTGCTCATTGTGTGTGCACTTGTTTCTCATGGATTGCATGAGGATTTTCTGAGCTCCAAATTCGACAATTTAGTGTAACAAAACAATTTTGGTGGAAATACGATTTACGGGAGAAGATGCCTTTTTTAAAAAAAATTGACATTGACTATGCCACATTCTTTACTCCCTTACCCACTGAACGAATTGCCGGCGCTTTCAGGGTTTGCTTATTTTAGCTCTGAGATGAGCTGAATTTTCCACGCGCGACTTTGGAAGTGATGCATAATTGATGTTTTTAGGGTTTCGGTGACAATCTAACATACCACAAAATTTTTTTAAGAAATTGCATGGTATGTACGCTCATTAGACTTACCGTCCATAACCGACCCAGTTTCTTTAAATCTTTTGGCAACTCTTTAAATTGTTGACTGGTTCGCTTTCTCGACTGAAGTTTACGAGTGGTCTCAGCAAAACAGAGACACTATTTTTTAGAGCTACAGGTTTAAAATTTACCCCTGAAGTGAAAATTGTCAACGCAACTAAATTTAATTGTTATCAATAAGCGAACCATTAAAGAGGAATTAAATTCATTTTGTCTTTATGGAAAAAAAATTTAGTTAAACTTTTGATTTTATTAAAATGGAAGAACGTCGTACCATGTTTGAAATATTAGGAGTATACCAGGTTAATTCAAAGTTGACTATGCCCAATAGATCAAATCAATATAACGAAAGGCCTTGAACAACTTCTTTTTTTTTTTAAACTTTATCAAATACATTTGGTCAGCCTTACTAATAATAACTTTCACTAAGGCTTAAACAAACATTAAGACCTTATTACTTACTTACTTATTACTCTATTTTTTTTTTTTTTCATTTTTGTGGGTTATTTTGGATCAAGACTATTTTTTTATCTTCTGTTTATTTGAGCAAATTTTAATAGACTTTATATTTAAAGTACAGTGAAAAAAAATTGTCTTCCTTTTTTCATTTAGTAGTTTTTAATCTTATAAATATTATTAACAGATATTTGTTGAAGCAAATTTCTTTTGATACAAGAAAGACGAAACCCAAAAAGTTTTTTTTTCTAGAAAAAAATTTTTCAGAATATAAAAGACATGTTTCCCATTTAATCATAGTATTTGTGGTCTATAAAAATTAACAACAACAACTGTATGCACTTATACTATAATATGCAGCAGCTTTAAAAGCACGAATATCCAACCACTTTGGCCCACTGTTTATTTATAGTTATAAGGTAGATTCACAAGGTGTGCCATAATGTCACATTTTTATATTGTCATGATTTTTCAGAATTTTATATATAAAGTATTCTTAAAAAAAATGTTTTTTTTAGGGAAGACAGGATATTTTTTTGCACTACCTAAGGTGTTAAGTTTGTATATAAATTTAATTAAAAAAAAAAATATTCAAAATCTATTTATTTTTAAATTAACTCTACAACAATCAAAAGTTTATTAATGGAATATTCGCTCCCGCGACAAAACTGTTTTACTTGTGAATGCAGTTCAGCCAACTTAATCAATTGTCATTGTGAGCCAAACACTTTTAAATTTAGCAATTTTTTATTTATTTTAGCATAAATCAATATAATAAAACCACCATACAACTGCATACGTACAATGGTACTATAGTCGTGTGCAAATTGAATATATTTGGTGAATAAATGCATTCACACAAACACATTTATATGCAATTTATGATTTATTTATTTTATTTATATTGTATATATTTATTATTTTATTTTTATACCACTACAAATGTATAGTTAGGAGAGTGAACAAAAAAAGAATTGTTATAATAAACACACACAAACACTTTATTATATTTTATTTATATTGTTTATTTGCGACACTTTAAAAACCATCAGTTAGGAAAAAAGCTATGGGGGTCACTACACTATACTTTGAATTTTGATTGCAGCCTTTTGTTTAATACAGACACGGCATTAACTCTAAAGCATGCGTTGCATAAACAAGGACAAGTATAATATTTGTCCAGAAATTAATTTAATAAATTGAATTAATTTGTGTTTGTTTAGTTTTTGTTTTATGACTTAATATTTACATTGACTCTAAAGTAAATAGTGTTTAAAAGTTAAGCCCGTTTAATCGAAATTGGTTAATTTTTTTCTTTCAATGATATAAATTACATTTGGGAGTTGAGTCCTAAATGTCCTAGTAAGGGGCTTTTTAATTAATTTTGAAATAAGTTGCAACATTTGTAAATATTTAAATAATTTTTTTTAACGTAGAAAAATTAAGAACTGATTTCTAATAAAAAAAAAAAGAAATACAAAAACAAGATTTTAAGTATGTAAAAGATAGACAGATATATTGTTATGATCATTACTTGTTTTATTGCCAGAATTGTTTAGTAGATAAAGAATTTTTTAAAATTTTTTAAGTTGTCAATCTTTATCCATCGAAATCGAAAATTTTCTTTAAATTAAAACCTTTTACTTCATAAAATATTCATAAATAAAAAATACTCTAAAACAAGTAAGAATGTCATATTCGGCCATGCCAAATCTGATAATACCTTTCACCATCTTTCACATAGTTGTAGTGACCACAACGTAGCTAAACCTAGATTTCTGATTAAATATTAAAGCAAATTGGCGTTTCATTTGTTGCCCATATTAATGGGGTTGAGAAAAATATTATCAGCCATTTTGTTTAGGATGCCATCTTGAATTTAAAATGTTTGTAGTTTACTGTATTCTACTGGTCTAGCCTATTCATTTGACATCGATATTATGGGGATTAAATTTTTACACAAATTCCTTCTCTTTATATGAAAGCTTTATAATTCTTTATAATGATTTTATCGTAACATAAAAAAGGTGTATGTATCAGTAATTAAAAATAAACAAAAAAAAATTCTTGCATCAGCATGGATTCAAAATGAGATAGTCTTTGTTATTTCCTCATATCGTTGTTGTTGTTTATGCACTGCTTTTCTGATTTCTAATACCGATCTGATGCCAAATATTTCTGACATTTTTATACATCAGCGATGTCTAGGGGCTTCGAGAAACCGATTTCAACACGAACAGACGGATATTTTTCAATCAACTTCCCTAGTCATAAGCTTTCTGACAATTTATAGTTTATGGGGTCGTTAATAAATATTGTTGATATTCTGGACGGAACGAAAAACCCTTAAAGTCTCTGTGAAGGGTATAAATAGGAAGCTATTAAAACAATTAATTTTTATTTATGAAGATACGAAGTCAAAACAATTATGTGTGCTAAAAAAAAATATGATAGTGTTTATCGAATACTTAGTCCATCACGCTATGCACTTGGAAGCCGAACTCTTTTCCTAATTTTTACGCACACAATGCGGCTGTTTATAAAACTCACTACTCACGATGTAAGGAACTGTAATTTTGTTCAAAAAAGCAGCTAATCGTCGCTGTTTTTTAATACACCAAAAACAAAACACATAGTTTAACTACCCAGTAAAATAAGATTTTACAAAATTGTGAGTTGAAAGTACTAGAAAACAGTTCTTCACTACTTACAATTTGGCATCTAAGCCCATTATTTTAACACGGCGATGTCATTGAAGGCAAGTACTTACCACGCTCGCTTACAAATAGGGAATCAAGCGAGTACTGACCACCCTCGCTTAAAAATATGGACTTTTATGAGTACTTATTACAATCACTCACAAATAGGGACTTAAATAAGTACTTACTTTTTTAGCAATAAATAAGTACTTGTTTTGAATAACCTAAATAACCACTTCATATTATGGATTAACAGAAGTCGTTCGGTTCTTCTAAGGACAAAAATGCGGTTAGATTATTATACTGCGATACGTTAATTTGAAATTTAAAAATCAAAGAAAATCTATAAGTAATCATTTTGTTAATGAAATGCTTTGCCGCTGTCAAAATAATTATTGCTTATACCCTAAGCGTGCTAAACTAAAAGAGAATTATAAAAAGTTTTGTTTGCAAATTTCGCAACAAGAAGTTGTATTGTATGTGTATGTAAGAAAAATATTAATACATTACTAAAATACTTCTTAGTAAGACGGACGATATGTAATAGTCATTAAAAAGTATGTTTTTTAAAGCCGCTTCACACTTTGTCAGAGCAAAATAAAATGCTTTTTGGTCTTTTTGTCAAAAAATCAAATAGAACATTTTTTCATTACAATTTGTGTCTTCACTCTCACACTTCAAATACAATGCAATCTGTGTAGTATATAAACAGCTGTTTTTCTTATTTCGATCGGAGATGGACAATATAATATAATATAATCGTATCTTTTCATACTGATTTTCATGGCATTTCATTAATTACTCTTTTAAACAGATTCATTTACCCTATATTTACATATGAAGTTTCTTTCTTTAAATTTCTGTATACGTATTATAAATAAAAATTTCAATAAAAAAGAATAGTGTTATGAAAACTTCTTTTTCGTTTACATAGAAAACTAAAACTAAAAGTTCATTTAAAAATGTTGTCGAGGCAAAGAGTTGCATTAATTGCTATACATTGTACATTAATGAGCTAAGTCTACCTCCATTTTTTACTACCTTTAGAGTATGATATCAATCACTTGGAAATGTCCGAGAATAAATCGCTATTGAAATTCAGCATAATCGCCCTATAACTTTCGGCGATATGTAATTCACAATTACAACAACAAGATACATATATACTGGTTAGAGTAAACGTGGCATCGAAACCCAGCTTAGCCAAATTTTTTTTTTCTATTTTATATATTATTTATATTTTTATTATTTTTTTGATATATTTTTTTTAATTTTTTAAAAAATTTTTTTTATTATTTTTAATATATTTTTAGTTATTTTTTTTAAATTTTTTTTTTTAGTAACATACATATATACGTAAACTCAATTTATAATTTTACAATGGTAAGTTTTTTATATGTATGTTTTTAACATGTTTGTACGTATTTTATATGATTAAATGATGATGATTAAATGATTGTTATTGCATGACTATGCGTTTTGAAGGGTATATAAGATTCGGCACGGCCGAATATAGCACTGTTACTTGTTTTTCATTGATTGTGTGGCGTATTTTCAACAGACTGTCCATCTTGAAATGCTGTGAAATTTAAGTTAAATTATAATTTATTATAAACTAGAGAAAAAGTAATGAAATTAAAGAAAACTGTAGTTCGCCTGAAATTGAATATAGTTTGTAGTTTCTATCGTTTAAGACAAATGTTATTTCGAAAATTTTGATTTAAAATATTTATTAAAAATATAAATTAGCAACAGTTTTTTTATTATTGTTGAGGAATAGGTTTAGGACTCGTTTAGCCATCACTATTCATTAATTGCTTTACAAAGTTTCTCTGAAAGAATATAACGTTTTCTGGAGTTTCTTTTCATTGATTTCACTACAAAACAATAATCTTTTGAAAATAAGCACCATAAAAACAACTTTTTTTTAATGATATTGTAATAAAAATTAAAATTATTTTTCAAAATAAACTGAAATTAAAATAACACCAAAATCTTACCAAAAATTCGTTTAATATGAACAACAAAAACAACATTAAATAATTAATAGCAAATTAGAAAATTATGTAAATAAAATGAATTATTTTCATAATTAAAAATTAATAAAGTAAAATGTTGTTAATAAAATTTGTATAAAATAATTAAGTTTAAAAAAAATTAAAATTATTTTTAGATTAAGAAATAAATATAACGTGTGATCGACTTGCCTGTTAGTATATGTTCGCAGTTTTTTAAACTATCTCAATTTCCATGCAGCTAGTCATATTACATTTCTATGATTTTAAAACAAAATGTTTTTCTGTTAAATAAGTGATATATAACAATATCTTTTGTTGTGATCGTGTAGCAAACTGCCCTTTAGACCCATGTTACCATTTGTTTTTTAAAATGAATTTAAATACACATAATTTTATAAAAACATATGCAAATCAAAGAATGAGCCAATATTTACTTTTATTGTGCTTAACGTTTATTTGACAATAATATTGCTTCATTTCAAATAGTTATTTTTTTTTAATAAGCTGTTAAGTATTGGTAAACATGGAAAAAGTAAATAAATATTGAAACAACAGATAGCGTTTTTTTTTATATCGTTATGCATATACTCAATTATTTAACGCATTTTATTAATAAATACTTGCATAAATGCCATCATATCACACAAAACTATGATAGCAATGAAGAAAATGACAACGGCGATAAATAATGATTGAATACATAAAACCATTCCACAAAATAAATTACAGTATTAACAAAAAAAAAAAGAAAATGTTTCACACATTGAAAAATTTAAAAGAATTCTGCACTTTTTTTACATAAAAGTTAAAAGCACATATAACTTAAATGCTGCGCTTGCTTTAAACTCAACACACAAGTTCATGCATGCAAAACTTTAAAGCTGTTTCATATACATATATTTAGCATGTGTATTTGATTTAAACCGGAAATGAACATGAAAATTTACACAATATTTTCAAATCAACGAACATCCGTTGTAATAGCCACTCCACCATTTATAACGTACATAAATGTATAAGTATACTCACATATCAACGAGTTGTTTAAAAAAAAAAATTATACAAAATTAAATGGTTTTAATAAATTTTTAATTATGCTCCTCCTACATATAAACATACTTACACAATTAATTGTTTTTGCTAAATTACAAACAATTATTTAGTTAAGTTTATAAAAATAATTATTAAAAATATATTTTAGTTTATTTAGAATACAATTGACTTTAGTTTTTTGGCATATTGATAATGAAAGCATTTGTTTTAAAGTATATTTAAATCTAACTAAAGAAAAAATTAACTTTATATTTCCATTGTATATAATTATCTGTATATTTAAATGTATTTTAAAAATAATAATGAAATAAATAAATAAGAAAAAGAAAAAAATTGCTTTTTTTAGAATTTGGCGTAATTTAGTTATTTACATTGCAGTGTGAAAAATGATCGCGCGTCCACTCTGAAAATAAATACAAATTGTAAAATTAATAAGCATGAATGGTGTGTCAAAATTAACAGTACAGAATTTGAAAAAAAAAACAAAGTATTCAATGACAACAAAATATTTAATTTTTTTTTAACATGTACAATGAAAAAATAAATCAAGTAATTCGTACTTAAATTAAGCCATAGCGCTGTCAGAAGTACAGTAAGTACGGATTTTCTTAAACCAAGTACAAAATGCTTGATTCAAGAATGAATGTGCTTAGTACGAATTCCTTTATTTTAGGAATATTTAGGTAGAAAAGTGTTTGATTTTAAAAATTATTAGCGTGTGCTTTAGGCCCGAAATCGTATTTGACGACGTAAGCTAAGAACGAGATTCATTCAAGAATAAACGAGATTAAATTAATAAAAATGCATAGTACAGTATCTTCATTACTTTCGCTATGACATTTATTCGACGATACGTTTTATTAAAACCTAAAAAGAAAAATAACGGACAAAACATAAAATGTAAATTAATTCGTAAAGTGCTACAGCACTATTATCGGTAACATTACTACTTATAGCTAAAGTATGATAAATAAAATGAAAATTAAAAAAACATTTTATAGAGAGTGTTTATCTAAGCAAATATCTAAAAAACATAAGTTTTTTTTTTAATTGAGATAAATAACACTTAATTGAAGAAGTTAATTATAATCTTAATAGTCTTTACTTAATTATGCAAAACAAACCCGTTTTGTACTTGTTTTAGGAAAACCAAAAATAAATCGTACTTGAGTTTTTAAGAATGATTTGGGCTTAACTTTTTTTATTCTTGGATTTAAAACTTAATTTCTCTTTCTGTGCATACGCTACAGGAAACATAGTAAAACAAAAAAGGCTTTTTTATTTAGGGCTTGTTTAAATTAAAATTAATTTGGTTATAACAAACATAAACATAAAAAATCATTAAAGCATGACTCCACTCTCAAAAATTATTTTTTGCTTAGTCTGTATGTTACATGTGAATTGTTTATTGTGCGAACCATATACAATTTTGCCTGGCTTTCATTTTATAAGATGATTTAAAATTTTGTATTCAAATGCAGACAGGTGACCTCGTAACCGATACACGTTCGTGTTTGCGGATTTCTTATTAGCTTTGCGAACAATCGAAAAACCTTCCACACCCTTAGGGCTAATGCCATCCGATATACAGTCAAATCCCGATAATTCGTACCCCAATAAATCGTAATTCCCGATAATTTGTAATAAACTGTCGGTCCTTTGAAAAAATCTCATTAATGCGTAAAATTTTCATACAATTTGGTCCCCTCGCTAATTCGTAATTTTTTGTTACAAATAAAATCTTCTTTACCTCTTATAAATTGTAATTGCTTGCTAACTACCTCTTATAATTCGTAATAAAAACAACAGAAACATGGAAAGAATGCTAACAGATAACAATATGATGACGATGATGGCGAAGTTCCAATAATGACGAAAAAAGGTGCAAAATTGCCAATTAATAAATTAAGATTTCATGTCTCCAATCATACTGTGGACGAAGAATTTTTTTAATTCCTTAATAAAAACAAAAACTACATTGGACAACCTTCGTGAGAAAAGTTTGAAAAAATGTAAATCACTAATTTTTTTAAAATTAATTTTAGATAATGTATTAATGTAATGTAAATATTATTAATTTTATGTAATGAATTTTAAGTTAAGAAAATTAATTTGTCAGTTTAATCTTTATTTTATTATTTTTTGTTTGCTATTAAAATTACACGTACTTGACGCTCAGTAAATGAATTTGCTATTTTATTTTGTGTATTTATTTTATTTGTTTTGTATTTTACTTTTAACAATTATTTTTAAGTTTCTTTTTATCGTCTTAGTAAATAGATTGAAAAACCCCGTAAATTCGTATTTATTTTATTTTAACCCCGTTAAATCGAAACCCCGCTAAATCAAAAACCCCTGTAATTCGTAAGAAATGGCCGGTCCCTTGCGATTACGAATTATCGGGATTTGACTGTATTTGTCATTTAAAAATAAGAATGCGTTTACAGAGCATATCAAAAAAAAAAAAAAAATGTTAACAGATATTTTATTTATTTTATTAAGTTGGGTAGAAGATCCACAAAATAATCTTTAAGGTTGACATTCCAACTTAGGCAAATTTTCGACAGCCGGTACGACTTACAAAAAGTCAACACTTGTACGTAAGAAAACATAGGAAGCAGAATCCGAGGCAGTTATTTCCTGTTTATATTAAACAAAATTTTTCGAATACACATTTACGAGTATGAATCTAATGCCTACGCTCGTAGATAATAGAACACAGTCAATGAAATCCTCAACTTTGGAAGACGCCCTTTCATTTTTGTGAGGAATGCAAAATAAAGAATTTTGCTGGTCTACGCAAGATTCAACAGATAGTTTAGTTTATCGGTTATCGACTCCAAGTACATACTTGTTTTAAAAAGGGTTGGCAGTGCAAATAATACTTGTGGAAAACACTACAAATTTTATTTATTTATTAAAAAACATTTGGGTTTCTAATACAACATACAAAATATCTTCTAGTTTAAAGTATTAGAATCAGAAAAGTAAATTCTTGGAAAAAAAAAGTAAAGTTCATATAATAACGAAATATACATAATATTTACAGTAGCGAAAGAAAGAGATGCAACTCGATGTCATATGATCTTCAGGGCCATACCATGGCCTACTTATGCCCCAGGTACAAATTCCGAAAATTCTATTATTTTTTATCAAACCTTTGAAAATCAATGTAACAGAAGAAGGCATATTCGTAGATTTCTTTCAATAATTTATGTTCCAGCACCTTTTATTTGTATTCTGTAAATTTAACAAAAACACACATCTGTGTGCAAAACATTTATTTACTTTGTTTCATGTCAGCTAAGTGAAATAGTTATTCATTAATTTCTGTGGAAAATTGTTAGGTTGGCTTTTTGTATTTCATTTTCCTCATCTCCCTCTCTTATTATATAGTGATACAAGCAAGTGTCAAATCCGTAATTTTTTGCTATTTTGAACAAGACGAAAACAAGCGATAGAACGAAGTAGAGTTAAGAAAAATACTAAAACAAATATCTTACTGAACCGGTGTATATGTGAACAACTGTTTTAAATTTATTATTTTTTTTTTTATTTGTACCTTAAGATGACTAGTCTTTAATGTAGGAGTCACAAAAAAATTTACAAAAATTATTATTTTATATTTCAAATGCTGTGGTGTGAATTGAAATGTTTCTGGCCTTGACCGACTAAAACGTTCTTACCTTTTGGTTTTGTATAATTTTATATTTTTCTTATTTAAATAACAAATAAAAAATATAAAAAAAAATATAAAAATTTTTATACTGAAATGTAGAAAATATACAAATTTGAAATTATATCTACGCGGTACATATTTGCATGTACATTCGTTAAAAACATTTAAATTTTTAACAAACTTTTATCGCCGTATGGTTAATATTTGGAAATTGGTTTCAACATATCGTCTGTGAAACGTAAAACACATATTTTATTATTATTTAAAAGTTAACCAAGATGCACTTTAATAAATTATTTATTATGCACTTGTTTTCTAATAAAGCAAACACTCTAACCAATTCGTATTATTTGGAACATATTTAGTTTTAACACATTATAAGTTTCGTTAATTTTTAGTGTTATTTTTTTTTTCTCGTAATAAATATGTACTTAAAGTAGATTTCATTTGAGCACCTAATAATTCACTTTAGTATGTGATTAAATTTCATAGCGTAGAGAAAAAATAATAAAAATTAAGCAGTAAGCAGTAAGCAATAATGGAACAACAAAGCAAAAAAAGGAGAATAACTATTCATTATATTTTACAAGCACTTACTTGTTCCGGTCATGCAATTTTCTCGTTCCATATCACACTGGCTATAAAAGAATTGATGTTCATATTTGTTTGTAGCACAGATGGGCTTAAATGAATCGCAATTTCTTAGAGCGTCACATGAACTGTTGGTGACTGCAAGTACCACAACAACCAACAGCAAGATAATGATACTTGTTATAGAAACTCCCAGCAGTATGGAAAATTTCTTCGACATGCTTTGTATAGCAAACATGAGATTAAACTAGAGCAACATGATGAGTTAAAATATTTGTTATTGTCAGCTACAAGCTGATTCAGTTGTACTTTATTTTAAACTAATTTCTTTCAATTTGTCTTATAACAGCAATGATAAACAAAATTTGTATTTATTTGAATATATTCTATTTTTATAAATTAACACTTGCTTTTTTTTAAGACACTGACACAGTTTTAGAAAAATAAACTTATACTACACGTATGTTTGTAGCTCTCGAAATGAACTAAACAATTTTTTTTTATATTATTCCTATTTAGTATTTAGTTATTTTTAGTACAAAGTTATTTCATTTTTATTTTCTCAATACCTGGTGAATGAACTGTACTCTTTCAAGTATTCTCTTGAAATGTTTTGCCGGCCTTTTAATTCTGTATACTAATGTCGAATTGTTACTTTTGTTTTTTTAAAATCGTCATCATAACTACTGTTCAAAAATGGAAATAAATTTAAAAATTTTGTGAATAGCATGAACTCAACCGCCAACAATGAATCTGACCGTTAAGCACTTGTTTGTCTAAATTCAATTAAGGTGAAAAAAAAACTTTTTCAATCTGTTGAACGGTCAGTTTTACACATAGTACTCGCATGGTCGTAACCCACCCATTTTCATTTCTTTTAGTTTATGCTTTATCATACTGTTTTAGTAGAGCAATCAACCCACACTGTATTTGCAGCGGCAGATGTAATATTAAGTAGCGTAATATTTTACTATGACGTTAGAACTGCCTCGGACTATTTCAAATCACAAACTGCGTAATGAATACCAAACATGCACTCATATTCTGTGTAAATTGCAGTTTAAATAGAAAAATTCTATTCATTCATTGAAATTATTTAAAAATGTTTTTCATTATATTTAATACTGCTGTTGTTAATATTTCGTTCCTTTTGTTGTTGCTGTTTTTAAGCTGTGCTTAGTTACATGGAACATTGCATTCCAGATTCTCTGTCAATTTTAAAAGCACAAAAAACGTTAAATTTTTAGCCATGGTTTTATTAACTTGCCTAACTGTGCTTAAATATGAGTGAACAGCTTTATTTCCGCCTTACAATACTTTAGTTTTTTAAATTTAAGTTTAAACGATGTTAATTTACTCAATGTTAACAAAATATTATTCACCCTACAATTTTATCCATTCACCTCTAAAGGCACAAGAGTAAGGTAATATAGTTGAAGAAAAGGATTAATTCTCGTGAATGAAAAATTTAACTTTAACTTAACTTTGAACTTTTTCGACAAATATAACTGTTGCAAAAGTTTCAGGTTCTTTTTAGCTTTATCAATCGTTGTTAAAATTTTATAATTTTTTTCGATTTTTTTCCACAATAGTATATACGACATTTTCAACATGCATGTTTCCACGGCAACGATATTCGTAATTCGATGTCTTATTTTTAATTCAAAGCCTAATAACGAACCAAATTATGTATATAATTTTCCTATGCAAAATTTTCAAAGCAAATTACTATTTTTGTGAGTAATTCATTCAGAATTACCATCCGAATTATAATATAATCAGTGTCTTCTCTTATTTTTATCGGTAGTTTTTCATTTCCAGCTGTCAAAAAAATCAAAGCAAAAAGAAAAAAGTTAAATTTCATATACATATAAAAAATAAAATGGAACCAAAAAAGAAAATTTTATACAAAGTTATTATGCCATAAGACGAAATTGTGTTTAGACGATTTGGTGGCTGCACTGATCCTATTTTCTTGCAATAAAGAAAATGATATTATTTGCATACATTTCTTATAAATTTACAATATTATTACTTACTTTTTGCCTCCATCGATAATATAATTATAATTTTCAATATAAAATTTTATATATCTTAATGTTCACCGCCAAAAAACAAAACGATAAATTAAAAAAAAAAATCACGAAGAAGAACTGTCAAATCAAATTAACAATATGGAAACATGGTAATTCACTTAAGCAATTTAAAGAGCGAATCAAGTAATTGAATGTGTCGTGTAAACATGCTATTAGAGAGTAAAAATAAAATAAAAAACTAATCTAAACTTTCATCGTTATTACGTAATTAGGAATACTAAAGGATGTCTCCTCAGTGGGAATGAACTTTTTAAATTAAGGGTTTTTTTGTGTCAACTCTGAAATTCGTAAACTGTCGTATATGTTGTTTCTGATTATAACAAATTAAGCACAATGCGTTATAATTTGCAAACTTTGAAGAATTTTTATTCTAATGTATTAACGATTTGAAAAGTTGTCAGTCTCTTGAAAAAATTATTGTTGCAAACGAGAATGTCATCGAATACCGAAAAACATTACTTCGGCATCGTTTTTAATAGCTTCACGAAGCACAACACAGTGAATTTTGACAATAGAACTCCACCTTTATTTGTACATAATTCAATTTAGTCAAAAGCTCAAATCAACAGACCGTGGAAAGCGCTAGAAGTTCATTCAATTGTTAATAGAGCAAAGTAAAGTATGCCATTTAATTTAATTAATTTAAAAAGAGACATCTTTTCCGATAAAGTGCATTTCCATCTGAATAAAATGTTGAACTTGGGTTTCGGAAATTCATCATGCTATCTGTCAGAGTCAAATCGACCTACCACGAGCAGCTGTCTGAATTGGATTTTAGTTAGGTGGCAAGATTGGGCCTTCCTCATTTGTAGAGATTCAGAGAGGGATTCTACCCGGTATTTACCCGATGTGTGGGTAAATAGCGGGTAAATACATTTTTTGGGAATTTATTTGGGTATTTATAAAATGCTTGATAAACAGTAAAGTTCCACTTCAAGCTTTGGTTTTTCACGAAAAAGTGAACCTAAAAACTACAACAAAATCATCATTACTATGTGAAGACTTTTGGAATATGTTGAACTTCAATCTAAAACTATTTCAACCGATGGCACAATGGATAACTACTTTAGAATCCAACCAATAAAGTATTCATCGTGTATATTTTGCTTTTAAAGACATTCAAAATAAGCTACGAGATGCATTTTTAGCAATAACTGCAATTGATGATAATGACAAAAAAGAATTATTGTTAACTTTGATAAAAGGGTGAAAATATCTGTTAAACCAATAGATTTGGCAGCTAGTTTGCTTGACCCCAATAATCAAGGGCACGACTTAACTTTATCCGATTATCTAATTGCGCTCATTCAGCACTCAAAGTTTTATCCACTCAAAAAAAAAAGGTACAGATTAACTGCAGATAATGACGGAAAAGTATGTTTTATATCACATAATTGGAATCTCTGCAATAAAGACATACGGCAAAAGGGTACTTCCTAAAACGTTTAACCGGCTGAGGATGAAATCATGAATTCTGCAAATTCATTTGAAGAAGCACCTTTCACTTCTACTAGTATCACCCATTCTACACCTCACTCTTCTTTTAGATATTTTCAGAGTGAAACTGATAATGACAGTGACAGTGATTTCGATTAATGTAAAGAAATATTGCAACAATAAATGTGTCTACATAATATAGTTATTATCTTAAGTTGTTTCATTTCTTCTGCTCAGTAAGTACTTTTGTTACTATTTATAAAATTTATTATAAAACACATTAAATTATGCATCGCAAAGTGTTTGTTCACGAAATTTTCTGCAACATAGTTTATACCCACATTTTAGGTAAATACCTGGGTATTTACCCAATTAACCTATTTTGCCGGGTATTTACCAGTTGGGTATTTACCCTCTTCCCATCTCTACTCATTTGAAGAAGAGGACGAAATTGCAGTGTGTGTGAAAGGCATTAGTTACAGATATATGAAAACGGAGTTCTGAACGATTTATCGTTTCAGAAAGACAGCACCACCTGCCACAACGCTCATAAAATATTCCATTTAGTACAGCAGTAATATCAAATTTCCAGAACAAATTATCGCAATAGTTTTTGATGCCAACTGGCCCCCAAGACCATGCAATTAAACGCCTAGCGATTTATTTGGGGTTTTGAGAAATCTCTGATTTATGCAAGTAAACCAGAAGGAATTCCTGAGTTAAATCTAAGTTCAAACGCGTCATCGTTGAGACACAATCACGTCTCTGTCATGAAGTCATGGAAAACTTAATAAAAAGATTAATGTCCTGTTATCATAGCCGTGTAGGCAGGCACACATAAAAATTTTGTTATTAAACAAAACATATTTTTGTTGTAAAATTTTAAGAAAAAATCATTTTAATTTTTAGATGTTTTCTTATCAAGTGTATCCAAAAATTAAATAGAAGAAAATACATTTTTTAGGTAATTCTCTTATTACTATGGATTTGAGAGCACTTCAATTTTACTGCATATATACTCTTTTTTTAAACCTCCATGATCATTTTGCATAATGGTGGCTAAATTGTGTTTATTTTCGCATTGCTGCTAGGTTTGTTGGCGTACTTATTTATTGACAGATAACTCCAATATTTTTCTGTCATATGATACTGTACTAAAGATACCATCGAATGTGTCATTCGGTAACTGAATTGGCTGTATGTAATATGCACACATTCTGGTGAAACCATACGTCATATGAATATTATGAATGTTATTTCATTTTGTCAGAAACACATCTGTTAGATATGTTGCAATAACAAGGCATTTATAAACATAACATCCTCGAAAAGTATGGTCGTTTGTTATTTGCAGTGACATATTGTGGGTACATAAAATCCTGTGTAATACGTTTAGGATTTCCAAACATTAGATTCAATAATCCAGACGCCCAGCAAAGTTATTAAGGTGAAAATCGCTTATCGCTTGATATTGTTGTGCTTAAAAATTCCGAGCTCTTATCGATGTATATATTCGTTAGGCTTCAACCCTTGAGCTTCTAAACTTTGTAAATATGAATATCTCCAGTGAGTAGAGAAATATTAGTTGAAGATGAAATTCTATCACCGAATTAATGCTCCCGATATTTTTCCATCACGTGCTTCATTGTTATTATTTTAGAAGTTTGTTTTGGGACAGATAGAACTTTGATAAGTAGTTAATACAATTATCTGATTATTTCAATTGCTTTCTAAATAGTCGCTGAAGGTGAATAAAAATTTGGATGATACTGGGTAAAGGATTCGTGAACTGTAAGCACTGATCAATTAGTTATCAAACAATTTATTTTAAGGTGTCAGACACTTTTGTAAAGGCACTTTTCAACGCTTTGTAATTTACAATGTGCTTGTCAAATTTCCGTCTGCGAAATGCATACATGGTGGGTAAATCTAAGAAAATTTGCTTTGGAGAATATCGAAAGAGTTTGTTATAGGTTTTATCAGATTAATTTAAAAACGTAAGTATGAAATCATAAATTATAAAGAACTTACGGGAAACTGAATATTTTTAAAATAAAGTATACCCTACAATTATGAACTTTGAACGTAGTAATTAGAGAACAGTTTGTATGTCCCTTGAACTCTATTATTTATTTTAAAACATCCTCGGTTTCACGGTGAATATACTCTAATTTAACTTGTATATGAACTTTCAGTGACCAAAGTTTACATATCTTATATATACCCTAATCCCTAATATTTTGATGGAACACCCTTATTGTTGTACTGCAAAAAGATGTAAAATAAATCACACATAACTATGCAATAACAAACAAACATGTAATATGATGCTTTATTGTAACTACTTATCATTGTTATAACTGTTGATTGCTGAATATCTTTGAATATTCTATGGCTCAGTCCTCCATTCATCCATAACTACATTTAGTATCATCACAACTCTCTCTTTGGCTTTTGTTGTCTACAAATACTGTCTCTTTTTCAATTTTTATTTATTTATTTAGGCACTCATCAGCTTCTTTTGTAAATTTCAATTTATCATTTTGTTTAATTAAGATATCAAATATACATACAACAACAATAACATGTTTATTTTAGCTAGAGCTCTAATAAATATTGTTGTAGCAAATGGCAAATGTCTACAAGTAGCTGTAAATATTCACTTGCGAGCTGTAGTTTTAGCAGACAACAAGCTGGCAATTAAGTCAACTAGCATAATTTAAATATTTGTTTTTTTAATTATATTCCTTATATTAATTACCCTAAGGCTGATTATGTACATATGTGTATACTGGAATATAAGAATGTAACAAAGCCAATGTATGAAGGTCAAGAGTAATTATAATGAACGAAAATGTAAATTGAGGCTAAAAATAATTTTTTAAATAATTCATAATCTTAGTTATGAATTACGTATTGTGTGTAAAATTTTTTGGTTTTGATATTTAATTGCATTAATTTTCTTAACATTATTAGTGAAACATATATAAAAGCAAATTGCTTTAGAGTTGCAAGTTAATAATATGCAATGTTTTCAGACCAGTGTGACTTTTAAGCTTCGTTCAGGCGATGCAAACAATTTGTAGCAAGTTGAGAATAACTTGCAGCGAATGTTTGCACAACTGTTCAGACCAATGCAAATATTGTATGAAAATTTCTTGCTTCAATCAGTTTTCGATTTGCATGAAAGTTTTTGCATGATTGTTGCGTGCAATATATTTCTTTGGAGTTCACATTAGTTTTCAGTTTCTTTGTGCAACACAATCAATAAAAAAATCATAAAAAATCATTAGCACTTGTAATTAAACGGAAAAAACAAAGAAGTGTGGAGTTGGTAAAAAAACGAAAGTATTGGGTGAGAGAGTAGATTTCGAAAAGAAATGAAAAAGGCGTTCATGCTAACCTTTTAAAAGAACTGGAAAATGAGGATGGAGCATGCTATTTCAATTTTTTTCAGATGTCCGTCAATGATTTTAACTTTTTATTAAGAAAAATTAAATATTTTATAACTAAAAAAGACACTGTAATTCGCCCTACGATTCCTTCAAATAAGCGATTAGCCCTTACATTACGTTTTTATACCCTTCACACAGTGAAAAAGGGTATATATAGGTTTGTCATTCCGTGTGAAATTTCTACAATTTTCATTTCCGACCCCATAAAGTATATATTTTCTGAAAGCTTATGAATAGGGGAGTCGATTAAGCTCTGTCCGTCTGTCCGTCTGTCCGTGTGTATGTTGAAATCAACTTTTTGAAGCTCCCAGACATCGCTTGGACCCGGGTAAGGTATTAAAATATCAGAAATATTTGGGAGTAGATCGGTATTGAAAATCAGAAACATCGGTACATGAACACCTGAGATATGAGCAAAAACCCACGACCACCTCGATTTTTTTTTCACAAAAACAACATTACAACAACAACATACATACATACAAACATGCATACTGGTTAGAGTAACCGTGGCATTGAATCCCAGCTGAGCCAAAAATTTTTTTTTTATATTTTTTAAAATTTTTTTTTAATTTTTTTTTTTAATTTTTTTTTTTTTATTATATTATGTAATATATTATTTATAATTTTATTATTTCTTTTAATTTTTTTTTATTTTTTTTTTAAATTTTTTTTTAATATTTTTTTTGTTTTATATTTATTATTTATATTAATAATTTTTTTTTAAATTTTTTTTTAATTTTTTTTTTAAATTTTTTTTTTAAATTTTTTTTTTAATTTTTTTTTTTATTTATTTTTTTTAACATACATACGTAAATTTATAATTTTACAATGGGATGTTTTTATATATGTGCGTTTTTTATATGTTTGTACATACATACGAATTTCATAAGGGATGAATGGTCTACTGTTATTGCATGACTACACGTTGTGAAGGGTATATAAGATTCGGCACGGCCGAATATAGCGCTCTTACTTGTTTAACTACTGGTATGTATATAAAATAATTAACATTTTGATAAACTTTTCCATTTTATTCTTATTTGATTTTTGTTTGTTTTTTATATTTGTTTTTATAGTCTGGTGAAGACACATCCCACAGACGGAGTAGCTCTCATACTCTTCTTTTAATTTGTTCGTCAAATCCCGATCCCACATATTAATGATGTGTTCTTGTTTGCAGCAATATTACAACTGCTTGCAAACAGCGCATGCAAACAAGCAATCAAATGCCGCAATCAAAAGTTTAGGAAAGTATCGTATTCAGACGACGAGCAAAAAATATTGAGGCAAACAGATATTGCAAACTTTGTTTTTGCAGCAAAATGTTTTCCTGACTGTTCATACACGCAAATTTCTTTGCAACAATCAACTTGCTGCATATTGCTTGCATCGTCTGTAGGAAGCTTTACTTGCGTTCTGCTGACCTCTTTTATCTAAAGGAGCGTTAGCAGTCACTGTTAGTCTGTGCAAAAAATAACCGTTACCGTTATCACAACTAATATCTTTAAAAAAAAGACTGCTATTATAAGATCATGTCTATAATAAATACCTTAAGGGGCTCCTGATTTAATGTCTTGTCCTCTCAGCGTCCCTCTCTTGTATTTTCAATTCTTGCTGGCAAGTGTAAGATAACCTTAGTCTCATATTCATATCAAAAGCATAAATATCATAAACTGATTTTATTTGCATTTACTGCACTTTAACTGATAAGTGGATATCTTCTGCTTTAAGCATTTATTTTGTATTTTTGCTTATAATCAAGACATCAATACATATTTATTTTGACATTTATAAGTGGAAAAATGTCATGCAAAAGTCTTAAAAGCCATTAAAAAGGATTTTGGTTTGAATGAGTTCAAATTGCATCACAGACACAACTAAATCGAATCTGTTAAATAGACTTAAACTGAATTTCCACTGAAAGCGAAGGTAAAAAATAAAAAGTAACAGAAAACAGCAAAAGAATTTAAAGCTGTCTCATATTTAGAATCAAAACGAGTAAATAATTGATTGGCATACAGACGTGTTTTTGAAAAGTAGATAGCTGTGCAGAGTGTGTTGTTGAACCAAGTCCTTCTTGGTCGTGTACTTCTGACTTTAATAAGATTGCCGCCTTTTGACTCCCTACAATGGATTTTTATCTTCTATAACACTGGCTGCAGTAGCATATATTTTAAACTTTTTAAAATTGAACAATTGCGGAGCCAAAAATAGTTGTCCGTTAAAGAATCATTAACCAAACATCAGTTAGATAGCTCTTTAGCCAGCCAACAAAAAACATTTTATAACTTTGATTTTAATATTAAAATAAAAGTTCGAAATCATTTATTTACAATTTTTAAAAAACGCTCGGTAAATATATTTCCAGTAGACTTGAAATATTTGAAAAAAAATTTAAACCTAATCTGTAGATAAGTATAAGATATTTCGGTGCTAGTGATAAAGCAAGTATAAGCATAAATTCGATATAAATTATTTCGACAAGTCCACACTACTCGTCAGATAAAATAAAAGAAAGGTACTAAAAACAAGATGTTGAGGTAACACAGAAGAACATTGGGAATTGGTATTTATATCTCACACATAATATTTCCCGATGCGCTTCGATACATCCAACAGGACATTTCTATTTTTTTATATTTATATGTAATTTTTTTATATAGATATAGATATACCTATTATATATGCGTGGGGATAACACTACATCTGCTCCGATCATAAGCACTTTTGGTTGTAATAAGGAAATTGTCGTCAGAATCGATCGTACGAAATTTCAACTCAATTTAGTACGGGCATAACCCGTAGTCCTATTAAATTCATCTTTCCTTCGAATGAGGAAATTGTTATCAAAGTAGCTCGTACTTAGTTTAAAGAGAATAGATGGTATAAAATGTTTTCAATTTGTATTGGAAGTACCACGCGCACATAAAATATAAAACAAAAAAAAAAAAATAATAAAATATAAATCTAAAAAATTTTAGAAATTGAGTAAGTAATTTTGAATAAAACACACATTTCTTAATTATTATATTAGTAAAACTACTTATATTTACCCAGAACATATACCGCTTAGAATATATCAGTCCTACAAGTGACAAGATTGACAGCTTATCTCACTCTTTTAAATAAAGTATCATAAGATGCTTTTTATTGATACCCAGCAGAATTGTGATTGATACCAGATTAGACATTTGCAAATCCGCATTTGCTTACTCTAACTCATCCGCGTTTCAGTACCATATCGTCTTAAGCGCAGAAAGCCAAACTCAAGCGATGGGAGATAGTCGACCAAGCCTTGAAACAACTTCCCTATACTGACTGGCTAGCAGAAATGAAGTTGTGTGGGCTTAAGTGTCATCGGACTATAGAAAAAGATGCTATCTTTTTTTCATAAAGTTAATCACACAATATTTGTTCTCAAGAAACTCCTGATCTAAATCGATAGTTTGTTTCTCATATTTTCGCTAAGTAAGGCCGGTGTGAAGCAACCCTCACACCTTCACCCAGAGACCAATACGGTCCATTGTGACGCCTTAAAAGTAATAAAGGAGATAAGAAATTAGAATTAAAACACGAAAGAAGAGAATGGAAGAAAGAAAGAAAGAAGACAAAAAAGGAGAAGAAGTGGACAACAAGCTAATACCAAAAAAGAGCAAAGACCCTACAAACGACCCATTCCTGGTCTCAAGTCACGAAGCCAGGTCATTCCCATTACGAATCCTATTACATTTCCGCTAGTATTTATGCGGAATAAGATATTAAGGTGGTTGGTTGGGGATCACGGGTAGTAGAAAATCCGTGCATAGTCATACTTTATCGATGTTTAATATCCAGATACATTAAGACATAATCTACTACAGGCGGAAATGGCCATCACATGAAAATAAATGGTAACTAGGTACATATTCTATATACAGTATTCTGCTGATGTGAAGAATCAGTTCGAATTATTAAATGTAAAAGAAATAGTGAATGCACGGGTTCATGATTTTACATTTAAAGTGTCATTGGAGAGTAGGTGCTTATATGAGTATAAAAAGGGGTGGTTAAATTTTATTTTTAATAACACACAAATTATTTAGGAAATTATTGTCATTTCTATTTATTATGATAATACTGGAGTGGTTCATTATGTATGGAAGAAAATATCGGCCAAATGGCGGCACACCTTCTATGTTCAATTGTTGGGCACGATGATGAGTCGAGGTTGACTGCTCTTTTGCCACACTATCGTGAAAAACAGCAATGTTTCCCATTCATCGAACTAAGAAGGCATTCACAGATGTTTTCACATTTCATACAGACTTGTTTTGCTGAAATTGAAATATTTTTTACAATTCTGCCGATTGTGAACGAATTAGAACGATTATGTTGATTTCGATTGTATATATTTCCATGGTTCAAAATGAGTTAGTCTGAAATTGAGAAATGTCAAATGAAATGAAGAAAGGAAATTTAACCAAATTCAGTTCATTCTAATAACTGCAAAGAACGCATGCATATTAGGTGAAAAGAAACCCATGTTTCATAAATTAATAACACAGTACAACACATGATTTGCCAACTCAATTCTGTTAACTGTATGTGAAATTAGACCCAAAAAGAAGAATTTCTGCATCATTCGTTTTGTCTTCTTACCTGCGATTTGAAGTTAGTATCGATTTGAAGTTAGTACTATCGTATAGGGGAATTTATCACGTTTTAGGCCCTGTTGTTTGACATAGCTCGACAACCACTAGCCCAATTTAGTTGAAATAAATTTTAAAAAATTAAGAATTACAATTCCCTTAATCTGTTCATATATTGTTTTCCTATACAAGTAACACTTTCGAAGTTAACAAGTAAGAGCACTATATTCGGCTGTGCCGAATCTTTCATACCCACCACCAATTTTGTGTACATTTAAAGCACAATATTTATTATTTTGTTAATCGCTATAGAATAATCTCTTTATAATAAAATATGTATCACTTTCTTTGTAGAGGGTGGTTAAATTTTAAGGGCCCATGTTTAAGGTGAACCACATCTAAACTTCAACTTTTTTCTTGTATTTCATTTGACATTTCTCAATCTCAGACCAACTCAATTTGAACCGTGGAAAGATACGCAATCGAGCAACGCTTTTAAATATTAAAGATTTTTATAAAAATGGCCGTTCAAATCAAAATTAATTTTGTGCACTTCGTGATTCTTTTGGTCAACATAATCGTTCGAATTCGACCACAATCGTGAGAATTGTAAAAAATATTTAAATGTCTGCAAAGCAGGTCTGTATGAAATGTGAAAACATCTGTAAATGTCATCTTAGTTCGTTGAATGGGAAACATTGCTGTTTTTCACGATAACGTGCCCAACAATCGAGCATCAACAGTGTCATTGAAAATTTGCACTATCGGATCGTGGTGTGCCGACTAGGTTGGGGGGCCATTTGGCCGATATTTTGTTCCATACATAATTGAAGCGTACAAATATTATCATTATAAAAATAAATGATAATAATTTCATAATAATTTTATTCAAAATCAACATAGTGCCTTAAAATTAAACCACCCATTATAACTTCGGTATGCTAGTAAAATGTTTTCGTAAATTTAGTCTTTCAATGAAAGTGGCCGTTAAAATACGCGTGTCAATAAAATTTCTGCTAATAAACATAACTTAGATATTTCAATATAGTCCTTTAGTATTCCAAAATCTTTATTCATAGAGAATTTACATGAATTTAAGAGGAAGAAAGTTAAATTTTAAGGGCCACAGGGTGATTTAAAATATACATTCTCTGCATTTTTCTAAAACGGGAAATTTATTAGTAAGATTTTGATTTTTAAACTTCTATAACATTTTGCTTTTAAAAGATTTTGAAACGAAATAAGTTTTGTATAATTTTAAAATTTATTAGCCATTAGTACATGAAAATAAATTGTTTATAATGTTTAGAGATAATTTTTTTTGACTTAGGTCAAAATTTTCCTAAATTCGCATTTTTAATAGAGCATAACTTAAGGAGAACATAAGCATAAGTTGTTAGCATGCCATCTAGTAGTTGCTAGTAGAGTCATCTATCTTATCATCTTTATCTTATATTTAGCTACAGTACAATAAATGTCGCAGTGTAAGATGAATAAATGCTAATATATATGACTAATATATTTTTATAAAATTTTAAGGAAAAAAGTGTGCGTGGCACATCTATTTTTCGTTATAACGAAGACTTTGACCAAAAAGCCATGTTTGCAAAATTTCAGAATTTGAAATATACACTGTGCGGTATAAATTTTCGTACATTTTTATCTATAACTCTTTTCCTAATTCATAGATTTAAGCGATTTTCAGGGAAAAATATTCTTTTGACTCGATAAATATATATTCGAAGTTTCATGACTCTACGTTTATGCGTTTGGACTTAATTCAAAAGTGAAAGTGGGCGTTATAGTAGGCGTGTGAAAGTTGTTTTTGCTAATGAGTACAACTTAGGTGTTTCAATATAGTCCTTTATTATTCCAAAATCTTTATTAATAGAGAAATTATATGAATTTTAGGTAAAACGTTATATGGGAGGTGGGCGTAAAAAAGGGCGTGGCACCTTAATTTTTTGGCATAGTAATGAAATTGCCTAGTGGGATAGACGTAGCAAAATTTATCATCATACCTCTAATTTTAGCGGTTTTATGAGCTTTTAAATTTCATTAACGGTAGATAACGTGAAAGTGGGCGTTATAGTAGGCGTGTCAAAGTTATTTTTGCCAATGAGTACAACTGAGGTGTTTCAATATAGGCCTTTATTATTCCAAAATCTTTATTAATAGAGATATTATATGAATTTTAGTTAAAACGTTATATGGGAGGTGGGCGTAAAAGTGGGCGTGGCACATTGATTTACCGTTACAAGAAAGCGTGTCACCAAAAACCAAAGTGTGCAAAATTTCAGAGTCGTACATCCAATTTTGTTGCTTTTATGACGTTTTTGTTTTTAAATATACCAAAAAATACACTGTGCGGTATAAATTTTCGTACATTTTGATCGATAAAACCTCTCCTAATGCATAGATTTAGACAATTTTTGGGGAAAAATATTGTCTTTACCCAGGAAATATATATTCGAAGTTTCATGAGTCTACGTTAAGGCGTTTGGACACAATTCCATTTTATTCGATGTTCGAAGGACACGGTTTTTTCGACCTACTCTTGCTTTTCGAGCTATAACTCTCTTCCTAATATTCCGATTTAGCCCATTTTCAATACCAAACAAACCTTGTCTATAAGAAAGATTCTGGCAAAATTTGAGCCCCCTAGCTTTTTCGGTGCGACCTCTATCGTGCTTTCAACAGACGGACAGACGGACAGACGGACGGACATAGCTAGATCGTCATAAAATCAAACCCCGATTCAGAATATATATACTTTATGGGGTCTAAAATGGATATTTCGATGTGTTACAAACGGAATGACAAAATGAATATACCCCCACCATTTTTTTGGTGGCGGGTATAAAAATGAATGTATGAAGGGAAAAAATTATTTTTTGCCTAAAAATTTAAATTTTTTTTTTTTTAAATACATAAAAAATCCAAAATGGAAAAAAGTTTCAAGTCTAGTTATTTTTTCGCAAAGTCACATAACCTTTGAGCAAAATGAGACAAAGATCATAAAAATCGATGCACGCATTTCGCTTTTATTCGCAATTGAGTAAATGTATGAATTTCAAAAATCAGTTATAGCCACCACCCTTAAAATAAAAATATAAATTAAAAAATTATCATGCAAAAAAAAACTTTATTTATAAAAACTTAATGAAAATAAAATAATATGCAATTAATACGCAATTATAATATGCATAAAAACAAAATTTAGAACATTTTTTCAATTATTGGCAATATCCATCCTTGTAGAAGTTGACGCTTGTGGTTCTGATGATCTTGTTTTCTTCGTAGGTTGTTCATATTCATGGTCTGAGTCTGTATCGTCATCCGAGATACACATACTATTAAAGGGCGTGTTTCTTTCACTGTGTCCACCAATTTCAATGTCTTCATCTTCGGTGCTTTCTTCAAACTGCATAATTGTGGAACTCCACCAACAAACCTCCGCAAGCAATGCATCCAATTTTTTGCTTTTGAACCGCTTTTCATATGGCATGGTCACCTGGTGGAACCTTTCTCCTTGTTCGTCTGATTCCTGAGGTGATTGTGCCAAAAAAGTATCGAGGTAGTGGTGCAAGAAATGCAATTTCAGCGTCATGGATGCACCGATTTTTTCGAAACAAAACAGCAACCTGTCCACTCGTTGCTGTATCTCTTCTCGCTGGACACGGTTCTTTCCTAGAACGCCTTCTATTACTTCTTTCAATGCGTTCCATGCATGTTGGTGGTCGTGATGCTCTGAAAGCAAATGTGTGAAAGAATCACTTTTGATCAATTTCCGAATATCAGGTCCATTGAGAATACCTGTTTTAAATACATAAGAAAAACGAAAAAATTATTGGTAATGCGAATGTAAATATAGAAATTAACAAGTTTAGATATGACAATATTGAAATACAGAGTACGATACGTACCGTTTTTAATTTTCTCATCACTGAGTTTCGGAAAGATGGATTTCAAACAGTCAAAGGCGCCGTTAACTTTTTTGACCACCACTTCAACAATTTCCCAGCTATTCCCAGTTTCATGTGGAGCGGTGGCAACAAAATATCATCCAGGTCCTTTATCATAGGTTCATTGCGTAATTTTAATTGTTGGTTGAGCTCGGGAGTTCTTCCTTTCCAATCTTTACATTGATATTGATTTCCTTTGTATCGTGAATCCCAATTACAAAGGAAGCAGAAGTATTTTGGATATCCGCCCTTTTCTATAATCCCTTGTAGTATGTTGACCACCTTCAGATCGCAACAAATGTTCCATTTGTGTTCATCGTATTTGATTTTCTTCAAAATTTCGCCCAATGCTTCATACGTTTCCTTCATAGTTGTGCTGAATCCCAATGGAATGCATGGTTTTTTATTTTTTTTGTGCAGCAGCACAGCCTTAAAACTAGTAACTGAACCATGTCAATGTGTCAATGTTTTCTCCAAATAATGTTGTGCATATCTCGAGCAAATTTTTTGAAATTCATACATTTACTCAATTGCGAATAAAAGCGAAACGCGTGCATCGATTTTTATGATCTTTGTCTCATTTTGCTCATATCATATCATATAGGTTATGTAACTTTGCGAAAAAATAACTAGACTTGAAACTTTTTTCCATTTTTAGTTTTTTAATTATTTTTAAAAAAAAAATTTAAATTTTTAAGCAAAAAATAATTTTTTCCCTTCATACATTCATTTTTAACATCGAAAGTGTTACTTGTATAGGAAAACAATATATGAACAGATTAAGGGAATTGTAATTCTTAATTTTTTAAAATTTATTTCAACTAAATTGGGCTAGTGGTTGCCGAGCTATGTCAAACAACAGGCCCTAAAACGTGATAAATTCCCCTATACGATAGTACTAACTTCAAATCGATACTAACTTCAAATCGCAGGTAAGAAGACAAAACGAATGATGCAGAAATTCTTCTTTTTGGGTCTAATTTCACATACAGTTAACAGAATTGAGTTGGCAATCAATTAACTGAAAAATGTTGTACTGTGTAATGTTTGTTTACATTAATTGTTTAAAATATTTAAATTAGCTTCAATTATGGCAATCTATTTTGCATTTAGGGAGGCATGAAAAATGCATTTTCTTGCACTACTGATTTGGAGTTAAAAAAAATGCTATTCACTTTGAAGCAGTACAAATTTTTTTTTGGTGGGAATGTATAAAATATAACATCGTTCAAATATCCACTGTAGGATCGGTAAATGGTATAGATCCAAAAGATCATAATTTTGGGTTCTATTGACTTTGATATCACTGGTCTATAACATATTATTGGTATAAACATGTGATATAGATAATCCGCGAAAAAAAAAAACAAACACTATTTTTTAAGTTTTGATAAAAGTACTCAGACTACTCATTGGAAAATTCTAGTGTAGAGTTCCCTGATATTGCTGGTATATACTGCAGTTATTAAAAGTAATACAGCTGGCTCATATTACTCCTTAAAAAGTAAATATTTATCTGAAAATATCACTAAGAAATTACAATTTTTAATGTGGTGAATAAATTATTACTGACGTAAAAATTTTCAATGATCCATCGTATATAATTTGGTTTATTTCTCATTAAAAAAAAGCGTGTATGAGGTGTATATGAGAGTTAAAGCAAAGTTCTCAATGTTTGCTTTAAACTTAGCGGCACTTATTAAATCAAGAAAAGTGTCTGCATATTTGGCTGCTGCATTGTGGCAGCAACAGGCGGTAAATGATATCGCATTTGCAACCGTGAAACTGATAAGAAAACTTGTTTTACCTTAACATTCAACATTGACTCTTAAGCTTAGTCTAGACGGTATGATGAATCAGCATATGTGTGCTAATATTTATTTGCTTTAAAATAACAGCAAATGTCTCTGTTATCATATTTAATATGATGGTCGTTTACACGATTTGCTAAAAGTACCAAATTTTTTGAATTCATCATACGCCAACAAATGATATTTCAACATATGAGTTATCATACAATTTTTGTGTATACACGATATGTTGAATTTCGTTTAATTATGTATGTTAATTCGTATTAACATTTGTTCGTATATTTGTATATGCCAAATAAATTTGACAATACCCTTTTTTGCGGCAATTATATTTATATGTATGTATGTGATAATAAAAAGAATAATCTGAAAAAGTTTATTCTTTATTATTACAATTGAATTTTATATAAAGAAAAAAATTCTAATTAAACTCAAACCTGAGTAAAATTTAAAAATACTAATTTAGAACAAGAAGTTTAACAATTAAAAATTAGGAATTACAAAATACAAGAACACGGAACATAACATCATGCTTTGTTGTTCAACCAACATTCTGTTGAGTACTGACCAAACCAAAAATAAACAAATGGTTATAAGAAACAGCGCTGTCAACTTATTAGTTTTATCAATGTTCTAGTGCTTTTTTATCCCAAAAAAATTTTGAAATTTGTTTTGTTTTTTCTAAATACTAAATTTTAAAAAAAATATCGCAAGTAGAAATTACGAAAATAATAAGGATTGATAGTAAACAATGTTTATGTTATTGCAGATTGTTAGCTTATTATTGTTTTAAACCAAAAACCATAATAAACAATAGTTATACATTGTATATTTTTTATATATTTTATGTTTTTTATTATTATTTAATTCCCATACTTATTTCTTGATATCTTATATGGTTTATAAGAGAAATGAAACTAAAAAATATATTAATATGCAAAAACTTTTTAATTTACAATTTTACAAAATAACAATTGACACCATGATGTAGTTAATATTCTCATAAGTAATCATATAGTAATGTTTATATTGATAGCATTATAATTTAAAGGGTGATATAGAATTTTATGAAATAAATAATATAAAAAGTTAAAAATTTTGAAAATAACGCATTTTTAAATGTTTTGATGCTTTTCGAAATTTTAAAGTTGACACCAATCTAAACAATAATTGTGAAACAGTCATCTATTGCTTTTGCTATCTCGCTGATGGCTAGAGCAGGCCAAAACTAGTAATAATATAAAAGATAATAACAAACAAAA